>OY744515.1:232942937-233232937 GCA_963556195.1 Sepiola atlantica | reverse complement strand
ATGATTACGATAGCGATCTCCATGATCGCTTCCCTCATTTTACCAAAGTAATTTAAGCTTTTCTTAATCAGACTGTCGATATTACTTATACATTACATTTGTCTTATTTTTCTCATGGTATTCTGTTCAAAATTGCAGAAGGAGTGAAACTAAATGGACGAATCAGCAAGGCCGGGGTTGGACTGGATTGGACAAGATGAAAATAATCTGGAAGTCAAACTACTAAGATGAAACGTGACGTCTGTGAAGCAATTGTTACAACAGTTCTGGTATTTGGAAGTAGCACCTGGATTTTACCAAAAGATTGGAAAACAAAATTAGCAACATGTACACCAGAGTGCTTAGAGCTGCTCTTAACATCTCCAGGAGGCAGCACTCTACAAGAGAGCAACTCAACGGACACCTTCCCGGATTTAAGTCCTGATCAATAAAGAGAACAATCAGATTTGCTGGTCTCTGCTGGAGGGCTAAGGATGAAATCGTCAGCGATGTCAGGATGTTCTTTTGTGGATGCCAAAACAGTGATGTGGTTCAGTGGGGAGACCACACAGAACCTACATCAAACAACTAGCAAACGACGACGACGACAACGACCATGATCATGATCATGATGATCATGATGATGATGATGATGATCATGATCATGATCATGATCATGATCATGATCATGATGATCATGATGATGATCATGCTGCTGCTTATGCTGCTGCTGCTGATGATGATGATGATCATCATCATGATCATGATCATGATGATGATGATGATGATCATGATCATGATCATGATCATGATGATCATGATGATGATGATGATGATGATGATGATGATGATGATGATGCTGATGATGCTGCTGCTGATGATGATGATGATGATGATGATGATTCGATATTAATCTTCTGATATTATTAGCATCAATTTAAATAATACTTACTGAAAATTGTTCAATCACTTCAGGAACAATGAAAGTAACGCGTGAACCAATATCAGAAACCTGTTGAACATCTCCACTGTTGATGGCCGATTTAAGTGAGACCAATTTGTAATAGTACTGTTTGGCTTCCTCTGTCACAGTGATCGGAGACACATATATTACATCAACGTTAGGGTCTGAAAAATGACCAATAAAATAATGAAGTTCTCAAACAAGAAATCATTCCAAAATATATGTGCTATTACAAAGGATAATGGATATATATAACATAAAGTTATCTTATGAGAGTTTAACAGTTTAACCTAAATAGCATTTATACTGACATATCAAAATGTGATTCTGGCTAGACAATTTTTGTTTGTTGTTGTTGTTGTATCATGTTATTAGCATTATACTTTGCTACAATTTTGTCAAAAAATGATGTAGTCCTGCCTGGACAATTGGTAATATGGAAATATGTTTCATTTATGATGGAAAAAATCAAAATCAGCAAGGGAAATAACTGATTTTTTTTTATTTAAGAATGTGAAAAAAAATTGCCTTCTTTAAAATTAAAATGTTATTTCTTCTGTTATTTCTTCTATCGTATAAGTTTAGAAAATGTGCAAACAAATAAAAATTAAAAACTAAAATGACTTCACTGCATCCTGGGCAGCTCCGGGTAAGTAGAGCTAGTGTATATATATATATATATATATATATATATATATATATATATATATATATATATATATATATATATATATATGTGTATATCAAGGGAGGCGCGAGAGCTCTCTATCCCTTAATAGACTTACAAAATGGCCTATGCTGTAAATCTCATCTCTTTGATCAATCATTACTCAAAAACCAATAAACCAAATTAGTTAAAACTTTGCACAGAATTTTTATTTGATAGGTTCTATAAGTGTGTAGAATTTCAGCATTATTAGTCAAGGCAACCCAGAGATCCAGAAAGTTCAATCATGAAATCATGTTATCAGTGTGTACGTACGTATGTGCCACCCTGTATCTCATCAACTATTTGATGGATTCAGCTGATTTTTGGCAGATATAGAGGTTCTAGGGTCTAGTTGATGGCATTTTAATTTCAGTTTACCATATACCTTAGTTTTCCAGAAAATTCCAAAAAAACTTTAAAATGACCATTGTATTGAGGCATAGTCTTTACAAAAGTAGTGACATTCCATAGAAAAATGCCAGTATACTGAAATCATATGCCCTTAATAGGGTTAAGATGAATATTCATATACACTAAATGTACAAAAGCAAGGAAATTCCCAAATTTTTACACTTTTATTGTCATTAAGGGTATGCGGGCACAACAGGGCTATGTATTTTACTGGTAGGAATTTTTCTTCAGCGCACCTCACACACTTCATCCACTCATGCATAGAGATTTATACTGTAGTGATGTGATAATGAAATGGTTTGGTTTATATGTAGTAATACCCTTAATTAATGACAATAAAAGTGTAAAAATTTGGGAATTTCCTTGCTTTTGTACATTTAGTTTATATGAATTTTCATCTTAACCCTATTAAAAGCATATGTATTTCAGTATACTGGCATTTATCATGGAATATATATATATATATATATATATATATATATATATATATATATATATATATAAATTAAAGTAAATTCCCGAAACAGTTTTTCATGGTAAACAACTGATGATCCCTTAAATAAAGGTTTCTGTATAGCTTACTTACCATAAGTATATTTTCATATTATATATATATATGTGTAATTTTTTACGGAGAGTTTCTACTAGTAATGATAAAGGCTGAGTAGGTGTGTTCTTACCAGTCGGCAATCCATCCCTGACATCAGTCCGACAGCGACTTTGTTACTCTCAGGCTGAGGTATGGTTCTGTTCAGTCTCAGGAGGTCCACCCTCCCAGGTTTTACCTTCTCTTTGAGAAGAGGTTAATTTATAGCTAATCGCCTGAGGCTCCGCTACCGGGGAATGTCGACGGGGCTGCTCAGACATTTTTTGTCGGCCAGAGCGCGCTAATCCTAGTGTGCTGGCTTTCCACACCTGACCTTGTGTCTAACAACTTGGAGAGGAGGTAAATAAAATACCAGTAATGGTAAATTAAGGCATAAATCGTTGTTGTCTAATATTTGAAATGTTTCCTCTGTGATCATCTGTATATCTCAAAGTTGCCATTTTAAGCATTTCTTTGATTTTAAATGATTCTGGGATGTATCTAAACCTTCAGGACACATATCCTCCAGATCTGATCATAAATAGTGACTTTGTTTCAAGGTATAAAATACAATCTTTCTTGCTTATTAATAAAAATACAAAATTGCTTTGTGTTTTATTTTATTTCTTTGAGATGTATCTGAAACCTCTGTGCCAAATAAGATCAATACCACACTTGAAAAAGCGACTTTATTATATTATAAAAATCAAAACTTTCTTGCTCATCTCTATATAGTTCGAGAGAAGACAACAGATATGTTGTTCATTTTCTTGAAGCTGTTAATCAATGGAATAAAGATATGAAATGATTCTTACCCAAAATACTGCAAATTCTTGCAATCTGGTTATTTTGGTCCACGTGAAGATTAGTCATCTCCACTCGAATGTCTTCGCTGTAGCCTAACGACGGTAAATGTATAATGACTCGCCTGGAATTTTTGATGCGTTTCCATGATGATTTGAATATCTGTAAATTTTTAAAGACCATATCAGACATTTATACACCCTAGTTTGTTGGTTACTCGTCCGGTCAATCTGTAAGACTTAAGTTTAAAATAGCATTTTCGTGGGTATGTCATGCTTAAGTTTGAAATAGCATTTTCGTAGGTGTGTCACACTTAAGTTTAAAATAGAATTTTCGTCAGTCTGTCATGTCTTAATTTGAAATAGCATTGTCGTTGGTGTGTCACGCTAAAGTTTAAAATAGAATTTTCGTCAGTCTGCCATGCTTAATTTTGAAATAGCATTTGATGTGTCACGCTTAAGTTTGAAATAGCGTTTTTAAATGCGTCTACGCTCTGTTCGTTCGTGGTTTGATTCGTCGGTCTGTCATGTTAAAATTTGAAATAGAATTTTCAGGGCAAAACGTGCAGATTGAATCGACGTGTCTTAAGAATTGCCGATGGCAAAAAGATGAATTTTCCGACTCACGAATATCATGTTTCTTCATAATGTTGGGCATCATTGTGTTATTCAAGTGTGACTATGAGAGATTATAATTGTTCATAAATTAAAACGATACAAGAGCACTAACACAGATCTGAGAGAGACACTGTAGATGTTAGTGCTTGACTAGTGGTTTCCCTTTGATAGTTTCTCTATCGTTATCATTCCGAGATATTAAGAAAATGATCGGCACAAATGCTATCGTTCAATGTAAAACAAGAATAGCTTTTGTTTATCATTTGATAAAACTGCAACAATGTCTCTTTTTACAACAATCTGTTCAGTGGATAATTTCGTACATATGTCCTTAGTGCGAGTCAGATAAACGATGTCGTTTGTTGTCGTGGTTCACGGCCTAATCTGTAAATCAATGTTTCGTGTTCCGTCTTGGATCTTTTCTCTTCGTGGCCACTACGTCATACCGTCCTCTTGTCATGTGTTTTAAACAAACATCTGCGTCGGAACTACGTCATTGTTTCTTTGTTTTCAATTCCGATACAATAGTTTTTTTCTTTCTTATATCATTTTGTTTATCGGATAAATTACCTGACTAACTTAGCCGAAGTTCTGATTCCCAATCATTGTCCGATGATTGAGGTTATATAAAAAAATCGACAATGTCAAAATTGCGTTTCACAAATTCCCCAACCAACTACGTTCCAATAATCTTTCGACTTTTTATTATTATTTCTTTACTACATAGTTTCCAGTAAAATCTTCGTCTGTTTATTCTCCTAAATATCTCTTCCCTGTATTTATATTGTTACATCGATGAGGGTCATATGTTGTTGTCTGACTCTCGTCTGTTAGTATTGAAGACATTCTTTGCTGATACTTTTCTCGAGACTGATAACTTGATGATGATCTTGAATAAGAAGTTGTCAACGATTTTAACTTGAAATATATCGTACCTATCTTAACGATGAAACTCCATATTTCCTTAGATAAAAGTTGATTCTACTTGGATCATCCCTCCTCAGCTCTCTGAGCGCACTTATCAATTAAGACCCTATATTATTACGTGTATTTTCTACTAAAGATTTCACTGAAACTTAAATCAAACTTTAAAAAGAGCCAGATACGTCCTGAGATGATGGTGCTGCTCGGAGGACTTTTTTTGCATTGACAGAATACAAAATCGACTTCACTATCTAGTGGGGTACGATCACTTCACTTTCTAACAGAAGAGACGTTGGTAGTCTCTCTCTGCTCTATCATAATGTTCATGGTAGGTGCTCGACTGTGATACAATCTCTGGTTCCATCATGTAAAATATTCACAGCAAAAACTCGTCTAGCTACAACCACAGTAAAGAACTTTCCTTTCTCTATCGGTGTACCAAAAAACAAAGGGAATTTCCATGAACAAAGTTTCTTTCCTAGAACTTCCCATCTATGGAACAAAATACCATGGGACTGTTTCCCAACTGACTACAACAGAGTCGTCGTCACGTCCAATGTTAACAAATACTTGTTGAGCCATCCTCTTGGATAATTAAATTCTGCCCATTGCACCCACCATTTCCAATCCTCTCCTGGTGGTGTTCATCGTCCAACTGAAAATCTCTTTAACCGTTATTCTTAAGTGTCCCTGGGCCTTGACAGGCGGTGACCCATTACTAAAAGAAAGATGTCATATGATTAAACTTACAAATTATAAATCAGATTCAGTTTTCCATTCATGTGGCCACTGCTGGTTTCAAGGACAAACTCTGTTAATCATAACTATACATATCTAAAATTGTATACAGTCATGGTGTGACCACATTTAGAATCCGCACCATCAGTCTGGAACATCTATCTTGCTTAGAACTAGTGATGGACGATTACAATATTTTTCCTAATTCCAATACAATTACCGATTAATTTCTAAATTCCCGATTCCGATACAATTACCGATTCCGATTTCGATTCTTTTTCAATTTTTTAATATTTAGCTATAAAGTTGTTTTTAACTTTTGGATTACCGTAAAAACTCATGTAATATGTGCCTACATTTTCGCCAACTTGTGAGGTAGGGTGTAGTGATCTATATATTTTAGTTTTACTGGTAATTTAAGATCAATAAATATTTATCATATTATCATTAGTACCAGCAATGGAAAATTAACTTTTAAACAAAAAACAAACAAAAAAACAAATTAAAAGAATCGTTTTTGGCATCGGAAATTAGGCTAAAATTTTTCCGATTCCGATAACCCCCAAAATTCCGATTTTTTCGATTCCTGATTCCAATTAATATTCCCAACACTACTCAAAACATTAACCACCTGGAAACCGGTCAAAGACGTGCAAGAAAACGAATGCACTGCACAATAGACACCTGTCATACTCTGAATGACTTGTTTTTCACTGGGTTTGGATACATTGAAGCTCTGATGTTGACCAACTGAGTTGGTAAACACCCAAAAAATGATTAAACATCTTGCCAACAACAACCCGGAGCACCTTTCTAGTCTCGATGTGTCTAACACACGTCGACATGCCTACAAAGTACGAAAACAACACAGCTCCCATGACTTTCGGAAACATTTTATTTCATGCTCATAATTGATAAAGCATGGAACAAACTTTCTGCATCAGTTGATGGCTGCCGAGACACTGCATCCTTTAAACCCCTCATATTTCCCGAAATTGATCAAAACTACATCTAATCAACGTCTCCCTCCATACACATGCATGCATATATGTGCACTTTTGATATGTTATAGTGCATCTGGGCACTGCATACAATGATTTCATTATTATTATTATTTACTCACTAGGAGTTCTCACACAGGTCATCAGTGATTGCTCACCGACAACCGGTGGTATTCCCTGGAGGCTGAATGACAACAAGTCTCCCCAGATTTCCAGTATTCTCCATCTCTTTCCGATAGCCACCGCAAATAAACTTGTAGTATCAAAACAGCCGTTTACCATTGATTTCTCGCTGGTAAGGACCATTGGTCTTCTCTGGGATTTGGGTGGCAATAAGCCTCCCCAAGGTCCCAGCAGTCTCTGCACTTCCAGTGGAGGTCTGGTTTGTGCTGTCCCTCCTCGGTCTTCTCATCCTCCTTGACCCTATGCAAATTATTATTATCATTATTATTATTATTATTATTATTATTATTATTATTATTATTATTATTCCGTCCAACACATGCCAGCATGTAAAACGAACATTAAACCGATGATGATGATGATGATGATGATGATGATGATGATGATGATGATGATGACGTATCAACACTTAACTCGAAACGCAGATTACTACAAGTAGTTTAACATCTGATCTCTCGACTCCTTGCTAAAATATTGCCTTCGTCATTTTAATTAGAGAAAGCAGGAAATTATTGTGATACGATATTTAAAGAATAAGGTGTTGGGACCGCTTTTATGCTTCGATCGCAAAGGATAATGGAAATGCCTGTAGGGAAATGTCATTTCTATCAAGAGGTTTGTTGAACACAACCATGATCGATTTGCTTCATAAGGGTTTGTTATATAATGAAACATTCTCTTATGGCCCAGGAATTTTCTCCGTTCATTAAAAAGATAATTGATTATTAAAATAACGTACGTTTCCTTTATAAAACAACATAAAACACCATCTTCAAATCGATTGAAAATGAATCATTGAAAATTCATGATCATCCATGTTGTTTTATTTTTGTTTTTTTTTAACATAGTTCACCACAAACAAGTCAGGCCGCCACTGTAGACGTAAGGGGCTATTGAGAGAAAGGGAGAGGGTTTTTTTTTGGGGGGGGGCGACCTAAATTGGAAGCTGTGCAGCGAGATGTTTGTTTACATTAGTTTTAAATTTCTGCATGTCAGTACCGTCGGGGAAACAGGAAGCAGGGAGGGAGTTCCAGAGGCTATCAGCACTAGGAAAGAAGCTATTGGAGTAGAAGCTCTCCGGCATTTGGGGACCTCCACAGTTAATGGATGGGATTTAGCTGATTGTCAAGTTGATCTAGTGAATTTACGTTGAGGGGGCACCAGAGTAGTCAGTTCACAGGAGCATAATCCATTGAAGTATTTGTAAAACAAGCACAATGATGCTAAATTGCGGTGATGGGACAGGGGCTGCAGCTTGGTTGACAGTGAGATTAGTTTGTGGCTATTGATTATCTAAATGGATTTATACAATTGTATTTAATACTGTGAAAAGCTAACGAATATTTTACAATATCCTATCATTTACATTTTACCTACCACGTGTTTAGCTATCTTTTCTGAACACGAGGCCGCCGTTTAATGTGTTGTATTATCTTGGATAACACCCACAATGTTCGGAATAGAGAAGAACAAAGAGCAATAGTTGAATTTACATATATATACATTTATTTTCACATAAACAGTTTGACAAAGACAAACATAAAGTGGAGAGTTGAAACATGTTAGGTGGTGCTTTATATGATACATAAACGAAAAGAACAACCAACATTGGTACCAAGGAAAGAATACATTAATGTCCCAATACAATAAGAAAGACATGTGCGTTGCCAAGGTCGAGATAGACAAAGTAAATATGACTTACATTTTGAAGGTTGTGGTGTTCTGGAAGACATGGCGACTGCCACCAGAAAATGTGACCTCGAACCAAAGCTTGCTAGGGTCTGAGAAGCCATGTTCCTAGGAGCTGAGAAAACGTCAGTACGATGTGAAGGACCAGCCAGTTCTTAATTCCCCATGTAAATGGAATGAGATTTTCAACTTCTGGGCAGAAGAGCCCATTCTCTCTAGCATTGGCAACAATAATTCAGGGGAGATAACTCGTATATTACCTCAGAGAAATTATTCAAATAATTCTGTTATTACAATTGCATTTAGATGCGGCAGTAGAACTCTATAACGATTAAGCTGCTACTGCTTCTTTTTCTTTTTGAACGAGTATGACTAAATTTAGAAAAGGTAGTTATTTTGTTTTAGATTTTGAAAGAAGATTTTTTGTTTTCATTTTTTTTTTAAATAATAGTGTTGCCTTAGGAGTTATCAAATGATCTCCCTTGGATTACATAAAATTTATTTCCCCTAAAACATAGTACAGGGTAATCCACTCTCCTGTCTCCAAGAGTCAAAGATCTATTAAATTCAATCCACGTGGTAGATATTGAAACAGATATCTCTTTTTTCTGACTTGGACGCCCAAGAAATCAAATGTGATCCGAGCTACTGCCATCGTAGTATATCTATCACAAAACTTGGTTGCAGTCGTTTGCTGCCAGAATATCAACAAAATGTAAGTTGTATTTTTTTATACATTGTCCATGAGTATATATCTTTCTATTCGTTGATCCCGGCAATATATGTTTTTTATCGATTGTGATGGGACATTAATATCGTCTTACCTTCAGTAATAATGTCTGTTATTTTCACCCCTTTATGTATAATGTTTTGTATATACCTCTTTCGTAGGTCTGCAACAAGTTGTCTATGTGAAAATAAATGTATCTATGTAACTGCAATTATTTCTTACTAATTACTTTTTTACCTTACACAAAATTACGGTCTTTTGTTGAAGAAGATGTTCCAACATGTGCGTTGCTAAAGATGTTTAAGCTAGAATATCCTATATTCGTTGGCTTTTCAATAGCTATTAAAGAAATACACCTTTTTCACCTTTTCTATGAAATATAAGATAAAAATAATTACATTATTAAGATGAAATATTTTATTAATCTTAAAGATTAAAAAGATATTTTTACAGACAATGCTTTTGTCAAAAGCTTACGACGGACATTAGCTCTCATCTTGTGACAAAAGCCCTCAGAAGGCAGTCGCAGACAAAACCCATTCCTTCCATCACAGAAAGCATGCACATCCGTTACCCGAAAACTCTTTGTCTAAGATAAGTTCTTGCAAAAGCGCGTTTTGTATATTTACCTTTTTTTGTTGTAAATAATTCTTTATTACTTTTATAAAAATAATATACGGTGTCGTTATTCCTTCCATTCAAAAGGTGTTGCTCTTAATTCTATTTTCAGTGATTATCTTCGAGTATAATTCCTACTTTCTCACGTACAAGAATTGAACTTTCTTTACTGGATAGAAATACTCACATAAACTGAAGTGGGACAAACGGACAGCGCCTCTAATAGGGGGGGGGGGTGAGGACTTAGTTAAAAACAGTAAGTTTCAATATTTCACTCCTCCTTTTTAAGATTCCGACTCACCTTAATTCTTTATGATAATAAATATATTACTTGTTGAAACACCGGTATACATAATACAGATTGGACTAATATTTTATTTTGTTTATTATCCTTTTGTTTGATCTTTTACTTGTGTGGTGTTATTATCTTTTGAACATTTTACAGTATTGCTTAAAACGTTTTATCATGAAATTTACCTTTTTGAACCATTTTTCTGATAAAATGATATAAATCGAAATGAATGGACATTATTAACAGATAACAAGCTGCATCTCCTCACTGGCATTTCTCCTGAAGA
This sequence comes from Sepiola atlantica, assembly GCA_963556195.1. Classification (NCBI taxonomy): domain Eukaryota; kingdom Metazoa; phylum Mollusca; class Cephalopoda; order Sepiida; family Sepiolidae; genus Sepiola; species Sepiola atlantica. The sequence continues at coordinate 233,222,406 of OY744515.1, read as the reverse complement.
TGTGAGATGGGAAGTTGCCAGCTGAGTAGAGATCAAAAAGGCCATCAGTGATGAATGCCATCTCCGTCATGAACATGAATCAATGGTTCAACAACTGAAGTCAAGGAGAAGCTTCCCCAGCCATGTCGAACAACATCTCAGGAAGAGATCAGATTACAGCTGTCGATCAGACGGCTAGAGAATGGCTCCCACCTCCTACTGACATGGGAATCTCTTCTTCTGAGGTCCTCCCTCCCGGTTCAGAGGCGCCCTAGCTTCAGTGGAAAACACTCAACTTCCTGAGAACAGGAATGGGGCGATCAAAAGTTTCTATGACTAGATGGGGCTACAAAACTGACCCAACTATCTGCAAATGGGGAGAGGAGGATCATAGGATGCAATACTCCCTTGTCTGCCCTCAACTGCATAACCTTTGCAGCTTGAAAGATCTTGCAAAGTACAACAATAATGCAACGGACTGCATTAAAAAAGTGGGAAACTGTTGTATGACCACATGCTTCAAAGAAGAAGAAAAACAAAAAGTTATGATAAAACGAAACAAAAGATTGTAACAAGTGACAAAAGGGTGTTAAAATAAACCAATCATTCAGTTAGTCGAGTCAATGTGGTGAATACCCTCCCCTCCAAAAAAAACAAAGTTTCAAGAAATATTTTTTGTTCCTGTCCTTGTAGCATTTAGTCCGGTGAACAATGTATCAATAATAGACAAATATACTCTCCAACTTTTGAAGTTAATAACATAGAGGCTTATGTAATATTTTTTAGGTGTTTTAGAGGATGATGAATGCATTTCTATGTTTATTTTTTTTATATATATAGGATTAACTTTAAGGTGAAATAGAAGTTAAAATGTCAAAATAATAATGTTGAAAATTGTTCAAAACTTTAGCAAATTGTTGAATAACAAAAAATGCATACAATTTTTGTATAAGATTTTATTGGAGTACCGAGCCCATTAAACAACATATAGAGAAATAGGCCAACATATGAGCATCAGAAAGTGTCTGAATATGATGGAAAGACAGATGGCCGCCATTGAACCAAAATATACTAAATATCGACACATGACACAAATAGCTATAAATTTCAAAATCGAAAATTAAATTTTGCAGTTGTCAGAAGTGTGTTTCAGTTATACAATTACGTTATTCACTGTACCATAACGTCGTCAGAGTAAGCTGACAAAATATTCCCTGTTGTATTATCTGGTAGGAAATTCTGACATGCAGTTCTCATTTTCATCAAGAATCTGTTTACGACACATATTTTCAGATGTACTATTCTGTAAGGGTCGACAGACAGCACTGTAGTTAGGTCCATAATTCTTTAAACTAATATAGACGTAAGTGTTATGCATTCAGCTGAACAGTTACAGTGGTCATGTTAAGCAAGTTAAATAGTTAATCTCCATTTTATAGGGTTCAAGTTTTCACTCATACCTATCCATACCATGGCTTGGAGATGTTCGTCTTGAGTGATGTTTTGTAGCTGAGTCTGTGGGTGGCAATCGCTCTAGTGTACCTGTGACAATAGAAACAAGGACTTACCAGCTGAAAAGAGAATGAGATGTTTTGCATACTGTGCATGCCCATCAACCAGAGGAAAAAGAAAAGAAAGGCTTCTATTTCGAATGGTCGATGTTTATAGTTGGGACTGATTTGCACACGTGACTAACTAATTTGCATGCCTGGAGACATACTGACTTAAATAAAAGGACAGATTTGAAGAAGGCAGTGGACTTTTGGAGAGAGTAGTTGATTTTTGGAGAGAGCAGAGATAAAGAGCTGTTGCCGGAAATTTATCAAGAGTCATTTCAGCATTTGAGGAATAGAAATTCTGTTTGAAGTTTGGATTGCCATTGTGACCATATTTTACGGTCAGATTATTACAGTAACGAATGCAGCCACCTTCTTGTAAAGGTGTCTATACTCCAACGATGATAAAAAGTCAGACATGAACCTTTCAAATAATGACAACATTATCTTACATCTAGTACTTTCTACAGCAATTTTATCTTTGAATGAAGTACAGAAGATTTGAGAACAACTTTGTAAGCTAGAACCATTTGCTCATGATTTCTTGAAACAGATTTTTGCCATACAGAAGATTTGCGAGGTAGTGAAACACCTTGTAAACAGGAAAACAGTACAAACATCATTCCCAAGAAAATCTTTAAACATTTTGACATTGTACATCTGTAAATTCCCTTTTGTCAGATTGAAACCAGAGTTCCTTGCTGTCAACAATTTTTTAATGGTACAAAAAACAGGGTTATGTCTTTGCCAATAAAGGTGTCTGATTTGTTGCTGTGACCTTAAAGGACCGGAAATATAAAAGACAACAAGGAACTAGTTAACAAGATTATGTATCTGCAGAAAGTACAGAAGAAATGTGTTGCCAGAGACTCCTTTTGGATTGATTATAGCGACTCTTCTTTGATACCACCATTATCACTATTCATAGTGTTGAGGAAAAGTCCATGTAGTGATGCAATAGGGTAAATCACCATGACATCTATTGAACATAGCACATACAGCTTTTAATATTTTAATATTCGGTTGCACGATGATTATATTAATCAACGACTCTTTATTCCTTTCATTGGAAAGGAAGTCTTCCTTCTTTCCCACAAATTGTATTGTCTCTGTAATATTGATGTATTTTTCACAGTGCTAGTCTTCCTATTTTGCTGGTTTTTTTTTAATTTGTCAGAAAGATCAGATGCTTTAGACGCTATTCTATGAATAATTTGGACATATAGTTAGACCCAAGAATTGCGTCCATGTATATTTCCCCATTCTCAGCTTTACAATACAATTGTTCAAGTTCTTAGATAAGTCACTCAAGGTCCTTCCTTTAATTCGACTTACCCCGTTAATATACTAATAGTCCCCGGCAGATTCATGAGTATATAGAAGACAAGGAATAACAAAATGACATGCCCCACTGGGTAACCCTATTCAACTTTATTCATTATTCTAGAAGTTTTCCAAAAGAGAGGCTTGTCAAATGGTGTGCTTAGATTAACTCCAGAATTAACGAGATGATCAGTGGTAAGAACTGTACAAATGATTAACCTGGGTGACAACGCCTACTGTTCCCAAAAACTAACTCCACAAATGAAACCCTGACCCTCTGTAACTCCTTAAAATAGTAGTACACGTCTCTCTACTTTTAAGTCGCCATCTTGGATTCTCACTATTTCTAATGCTCGTATGTTGCCATATTTCAGATATGTTGTTCACTGGATACTATAAGAAAATACTATAAAATTATTTCGTGCAATATTTTTATGGATGGATGTATTAAACAATTTAATAAAACTTTTGAACAATGGTATTAAACATTATTAGTTTGACATTTGATATCTTATTACACCTTAATATACAACCCTATATCCAAAAACTAACCCCTGAAATAAACTCCTCCCTCTTTAAAACAACTGAAAAGCGTATTACATGACCCACTATGTTATCAACATCAAAAGTTAAAGATGAGTCAATATCCAATATTGTGTAAACCGCCATCTTAGATTCTGACCATTTTTGATGCTTGTAGGTTAACCTATTTTGATATTTTATTTACTGGACTAAATACTATAAGAAAATGAAATGAATCTATTTCACAATTGTGGAAGAGTTTGCACCATTTATTTCATATGTCAACTCTACTAAGTTGCAAATATAAACAAACACGATCATAAAGAATGTTACAAAGAAATACCTTGGTGTTATTCCTAAATGCTTCTACATTATCCGCTCTCGTTTGTTGGAGCATCTCTCGGTTTCTCATGGCTCTCAATCGCATCAACCATGCGATGGCACAAACTCCTGATGCCCATTTCATTTTACGATAATACAAGAATTTCTGCCTCTCTCGCTTTCCACGCCAGTTTGTTTGAATAGTGAGAGCAGCAAAAATTCTTCCACGTATACCTTTATAGCGCTGTCCCTGTGTAAATAAACAAATTAACAGAAGATACTTTAGAATCAGTGAAACACAAAGCTATTTTTCTAAAGATCATCCAGTCAATAGTTCTCATTCATAGTCGGTTATTTATTGGCAATTCTCATTCATAGAGTGCCACCACCACCACCCCCCAAAAATGTCAGCCATGGAATCGTTAATAAAATTTATACTGCTTTCTGCTCTCCAACCATATTTTGTACAAATAAAATTCAGTCATGCCTGACTTGCCTACGGTGTTTTGGTTATGAATGTCTAACAGTTTCTTGTTTTATCGTTGCTCAATGATATCCAGGGTCACTTTGGTGACTGTCTCATCAGTAGGAGATTCGATCGTGGATTGACTTTACACTCGCCGAACTTTAACTCCCAGATTTTTATCTGTTGGGTTATTTCAAAATAATGTCTACCAAAATAATTTTCAGACTATTCCTGAACTGAAGAGAATCATCACAGCCAACATCAGCCAAAATTCTAAGAGAGGAATGTGTCAGAATTATTGACAATTTTGCATGTCATATACAGGCATGCTTATTATTAATTGGTAATATAACAAAGACTGTTGGGCATTCATGACTGAAAATTGGTGGACAAGTCAGGCATAGACAAAATATAGTTATATGGCATAATCACATTGAAACACCAATTCTCGTTGGATCACTGAAGTTAAGCGACGTCGAGCCTGGTCAGTACCAGATGAGTAACCATTTGGGAATATCAGGCTCTGTATAAGCATACAGGTGTGGTGCTATATACATATCCAGCCATTAGAAAAAACATGACAAAGTCACAGCACCACCAGAAACTCAGAATTTGTCAACGTTTCATCTTTGCCTACTGGCATAGGATGTTTAAAAAATCTAGAGAGAGTTAAAGTTCAGAAATGATTGTGAATATAATTTATATATATATATTTGTTTAATTTATATATATATATATATATATATATATATATATATATATATATATATATATATATTGTCATCCTATTAACAGATGTAGGGCTTTCGTGTGAGTGTTGACTGTTTTCCACTTTATCCTTTAACTTTGTGCATGATCTAACATGCTGTCCCCAATGAGTGCACATAATGTAACTAAATGTAGTGAGACGAGCTATCCGGCTATCTATCTGTCTGTCTTTCTCTCACTCTCTTACGTGTACAAGTAACCTGTCGATCTGATGTTTTCTGTGACTGGCTCTCTTTTTAAATAAACCTTTTTTAAATCAACATCAGCGTCTGAGTGGTTTTGTATTTACAGACAAGCAAGAACTTGGGGTCGACGATGACGACACAGGTGTATAATGGTTTTTACACGCATCGGTTAGTGAAAATATAACATTAGCTTCAGTTGTATCATTAATACAAAGTCACGTCTTTGTTTATCCCTCTTTCTCTCAGGTCCAGTTTTATCACTTCCTCCCATGTTTTCCTTTGCCTTCTGTTGTTAACTGAACCTACTACCTCAACTCTGGGAGGTGGCGGTGGCTAAGTGGTTAACGACAGGGACTGACGACCTGGGTGTGCCAAGTTCGAATCCAGTTCGTTCTACAGAAACACTTTCACTTAGGATGTTGGCAACCTTAACGTGGTCCTTCCTGTAAATACCCGATGTCTTTCTAGAAAGAATTCTAACTAGAAAGATATCAGGGAAACCAATACCAACGGCAGAATCATCTGATTGATAAGAAATAGATAGATAGACCTCAACTCTTTTTACATCTACTAACCCAACAACTCTCATATATTCTTTTAAAGTGGCCATACCATCAAAGTCTACTCTTCTACACACCTCTCTCTATGCTGTTCAGATTTAATCTTCCTCTGAGGTCATCAGAACTAAGCCTGTCTTTAAAACTCACATTACACATCCATTGTATCATTCTCATATCATTTCCCTCTATGTAACGCATGTCCTCAACCATCAATGGGCAGGTTTCACTTCCATACATCATTACACTGCATGCACATGCCTGATAGATTCTTTTCTTGGTCGACAGTGGTAACGCTCTGCTGGTTAGTAATAGCAGAAGTTCTCTGAACTTACTCCATCCACTCGTAATTCTTGCAATTATACAAGCACCTGCTCCCTCCTGTGCTCCAACGTATTAAGTTATTGAAGAATTCGAATTTAAAATTAAAGAAACACAAAAACTATTTGTTTGTTATCGAGATGCACCAAGACTCTAAGGGTTCATGACTATTTAAGAATCGACTTCAAAAAAAGTACGAAAAGGTATGAACGTGAATGATATCAGATAGAATGAAAAACACTGTCTTACTTTGGCGTTGATCGTTTCCTTGATTTCCTTTGCATTGATGAATACACTGATAAGATCTTCTGTGTCTGGCATTCGTTCAATATCGATAACCTCTACAAGATCAATCAGCCTGAAACAGATGCAATCAGTCAGAGGGTTTGTTTCAACTATAAATGTTTCTTTGCGTCATAAAGTGCAGCTTAGGTGTATCCAAATAATCAAATGAAGATGTATAGATTGACGGATTGGTTGTGTCTGTTTTGGGTCAGATATAAACTATTTTTCGGGTTAGTTAATACCAAAACATAATACCTTTTTCAACTATTAACAAAAGATTCAAATGGGGAACTTATTTACGGAGAAATCGAAATATAGTATGGAACATTTAATTCCGTAATTAAATTATTTCTAAAATAAGATTTAGTACTTTAAGCTATTGCAGTTTTTTTTTATTTCGATACAAAATCGATTAATAGTGTCTAAAAAATAATAATATGTAAGTCACGTAGAGGCGAGAAACACACACACACATACACAGTCACATGAGAAGTAGTCACAAAATTCAATTTAAGATTTGGAATAAAATAGTGAAATGATAGAAATATGTATTAATTAAAAGATATCACAGTAAGTTCATATCTAAACAGTAATTCAAGAATAGGCAGTTTTCTTTGTGCATTTGACATAATTGAGGCGAGATTATCTGTCATTTCAAAGAGAAAAAGACCACAAAATAAGTGAAGGTGAAAATATGCAATATGTTATTTTCCTTTAGTCTCTCGAAAAAAAACTATTTTAAACGATTACATTCAAACGCGGAAATTAGCGCAGTTACAAGAGAGGGATGTCTCAAATTTATTGACGTATCCCGGTGTGCTTATTATTAAACGGCGAGAAAATAACGACGACCCGTTTACATTCATGGCGGAAAGTCCAATGTTAACAAGTTGTTGTTGAGCTGTTCTCTTTGATAATCAGCTTATGCCCAATTTCATTCATCGTAACCAATTCTCACCGTATTATCTAACCGTCTATTTTACATTCATTAATCCTCGAGTGGCCCTTGGGCCTTGATAAGTGATGACTTGTTAGTATATAAACAACTTGGTAAGCATAGACTAAAGGTAACCTGTACCAAATATTGTTTTATTGCAGAAAGATTGTGAATTTTATTACGAGTGGCCTGTTTGGAGGTCGACCTGTATATAAGGAAACTTCATCATATAAACACTTGGATTTGTTAAAACAAGTTTCTATCGTTTTAAATCATCAACTTATTCTTCTCACATAGAAAACACCACTTATTGGAAAAGAAAGAGTCAATTTGTTTATAGACAGAAAGAGATATTTTAGTTTGTATATACATATTATTTATATATTAAAAAAAATCCTGCTGCTTTTATAGTGAGTTTTTCAGAATCTTAAAAAAACTTGAATTGAATTAATATCATTTGATAAATTAACTATCATTCGAAGATATTTATGTGGATTCATGTGTCGGAAAGTCACTCATCATTGACTCATCTTATGCTGAAATGTTACATGTTTTGTATACGATTGGTTTGCGGAAAGTTCCTCTCTACATAATTATTTTTTACATGGAAATTTCCTTTCCATACGTAATCTAATTTCTAGTAGAACTTTTCTCTTCATACATCATCTAAAAGATCCCACATCATAATACTACAGCATTCACCTTCTTTTTTATTCCAATTTAGCTATTTTCCTCATCTAGCTTTCTTTCTTCATCTTCATGACGATTCGACAACGCACTCTCGAACATTCTTTTTATTTAACTATATTTTAAACGATCACATTCAGACATGCTGAACTATCTAAATCTATTTTATTCTATATCAGGTGGACTGTTCCACATTGATAGACTTTCTTCTTTCTTTTATATCTTTGTTAGGTGAATTTTCATGAAAACACGTGAGATAAACGACCTTTTCTAAGTCTTTATTCACCTAACAAAGAGATACAAGAAAGAAAATAATATATCTATAGGGAACCGATTCTAGTGATGCACCGGTTCTGAGCACAGCTGAGTTGTTCCCCTTCGATTGTACCAGTAAAGTGTCAGAGAGTATATTAAGAATGCATTGTTGCCGGACCTCTCCCACCTTCCTATCTTAAAGATAGAGTAAGAACTATTTTTTATTGTTTTTATAATGTATGTTACTGGTTATAATAAATGTCAACTGTAAATAAATGTGTTAAGCGTACTTGGTCTTAGCTTTTCATTCTAATGATAGATATGTTTAGAATATATGTTTAATACTTGAGCTGTGAAATAAAATAATTTATATTAAACCATATCGGAGTGGAACAGTCCACCTGATATAAAATAAGGGAGCTTTAGATAATTTGTTCGTCTTGCATGTTTTCTTTACAAACGTTAACTTAATTTCTAGAGGAAATTTCCTTTCTACATAATTAATTTTGACATAGTAGTTTCCTTTACTTACGTAATCTAATTTCTAGTGGATACGTTCTCTTTTTACATAATCTAACACATCCCATATCATATTACTACAGCATTCATCTTTCTGTTTTTATTTTAATTTGGCTATTTTCCTTATCTAACTTCTCTATTTCTTCATCTTAATGACGATTAGACCATGCACTCTCGGACATTCTTTTGATTTAACTTGTTATTTGTTTCCTTCTCCTTCTCCTCCTCTTTCTCCTCCTCCTCATCATCATCAATTTAACGTCTTATCTCCTCTGGTCAGGAGTCTGACGTTTTCTGATAGTCCGCAATCTCAGTCTCCAAGTTTGGTAGTATTTAGGATTGATTTCATTCACATTCAAATGTCTAAGATCTTTTTTGATGGGTTGCATCCAAGTTTTCTTGTGTTGTACAACTTTCCTCTGGTCTTTCACTTCAAGGAGTCTGCATTTTCTTAGCTAAGAGTCGCTCTTCTACACATGGCCAAACCAACGTAGCCGATTGATCGTTAGGTGTTCATCAAGCTTTGGTATATTCAGCATCACGAACAGGGTATCAGAGCTGATATGCCGACTCTGATCTGACCCGACATTGCATATCCATCTGAGCATTGCTCTGTCATTACACAAAAAACGGCAAATGAGGACTGAGTGTGAGCCTAGCACTCACCTCCATACAACATCACACACCTAACACAGTTGATGTATACCCTTCCCCTGATAGTGAGAGGGATAGCTCATGACTTGTAACAATTTGCAGAATTTTCCCTATGCTGATCTTACTTTAATGGTAGAGCTAAACTCAACCACCTCCAGCACTCAACATATCCCCCAGATAACAAAAGGAGTCAACCACTTCGAGAGAGTCGTCGTCTAACTTCACCTTAGTACAAAGTCACCAAACAAGTGGGTCTGTCATGTACGATGTAATATACTCACTAACATTCTAGTATATTTTTATTGGTTTTTGTGTTTTCGGTTGAAAACTGATACACCAAAATGTATTCAGTCTTTTTGGTTCGTATTTTTATTGCATAATGAATCTCAACACTAATCAATCAAACCTTGCAAAACATGCAGGTATGATTGAAATGTGTTGTGATAATTCCTATTGCCTATCGACCTTAAATTGCATCCAGTAATGAAGTCCCAATTTGTGAACTTTGGGAAGTGTGGAGTCATTCACAGGTCCACTCCGATCCGGAGTGTTAGTACCTTTCGGAGTCTTAGCTATGGGTCAAATAGAATTCCTGCCAGACACGATATTAAATCTAAAATAAAAAAAATAGAAATGAAGGAGGAATGGAATTGGCTCAGACAAAGAGTAAAGAAATAACTCAAGACAAAAAGTAAGAAAGAAACAGGACTGCTTCCCTGAAAACAACAACATGGTCGTCTTCAAATCCAACAAATACATTCTATGAACCGTCCTCAAGAGTAATCAAATTTTGTTTATCTCACTCACTTTCAACCATCTCCAACTACAACTGCATCCATAGCATTTACCCTTATCCTCGAGTGGCTTTTTACCTTGACAAGTTGTGAATCATTAGTTAAGCAAGATGTTTGCTTCTACCTCATCCCCTACTTCAAAATCGATCTTTCCTTGCATTTTCTACCTTTTTTCTGCCTACCCTATTTTCCAACCCTCCTACTCAAACTCTCCCAACCGTTCTAGGTATGACACAAAAGTGCATCCAGGGCTGACGACCCTATTTGTGAGCTTTGGGGAGTGTAGAGTCACCCCTTGGTTACCACTACTTATAAGTCCGCTCTGACCTTGAGTGGTAGTATCTGTCAGGGGCCTATTCATGAGTTAGATAAAAACTATTAATTACAGACTATTTGTTTGTAAAAAAAATATTTTTTTTATGAATGTCACTCTAGACAAGGCATGAAGCCACTTGATGTAAGGAGCGAATGTAATATGCCTACAAAATAATTTAATTAACAAACCAATCAAATACAGAGCATGTGTATGGTTTCGACATAAAATGAGCCAACGATTGTTGAAATGCCATGAAACTCAATAGCAACCAAATTATATTGGCTAAGTGTAATATATTTCTATTAAAATTTTTATCTCTCCCTTCCCCGGTTTCCCCCTCCTTTTCTCCATCCTCCTCTTTCTTCTTCTGCCCATTCCTCTCTCTGGACTTACACTTTTTATAGATTACTCAAAGTTACTTCCCTTTAGTTAGTACATGAAAATGACTGAAAAACCGACACCCCACCCCTTACGAAATCGGTGACCGTGTAGGGTCAAAGAATGGATATATTTTTATAAATTTTAGATATTATTTATTCCGGGCTACGCTGATCAAGAAAATATCAACTTTGATGGTTTTTGGTTTGTATGTTTTAGGTTTTAGCTGTACATACATACACACACATACAGAAAGCTGTACATACATACACACACATACAGAAAACAGAATTACCTGCTAGACACTATCCTCGAGTGTCTACGGTCTCTCTGTACAAGGTTTGTCAGGACAACCTGACATGAGGATACTTCACTCTACAAGTGAACCATGACCAAATATTCAAAATAACATAGTATTCGAAGCACAAATGATGTTACCTCAAGTAACAACACTTAGCTGGATACTCCACCAGACTAGATAAATTCTTGTCCTGGAATCCGGTAAGACCAAGAGACCACAAGGAATATATATGATAATATAGTTAAATGGTCAATTGGTGAAAGAAAAATTAATGTTCTTAACTTCTTTACTTACTCAACGTTTGAGATATAAAGCAGAATAGAATATTCGAATATCTATGTATCTGATATAGAAATCAAGTGTTAGCTCCAGGAAGGGGCCCCTTGATTTCTGAGAACTTCAACTGAAGTAAAATGAAACAAAAGAAACTGCCCCTTACATAATAGATGGGAGATTTCTATAGATTGCTACTGTTATGGTGATCTACCTTATTCCATCATTGTATGGACTCTTTCAGAGATTTTGACGGTTGTTTTCACTAGTAGGTTATAAAACAAAGAAAGACTCGGACCCAAAAGGATTTTACATTGTTTAACTTTCATTGCTTACTCTCGCACTCATTTTTCTATGTTCAGTTGGTTCCTTTATAAAGCCCACTGGAGAAGAAAAATCAAGACGCCCTTGCTTGTTTCCTAATCAGCTCATCGTATTTATCAAAATCTGTTTTATTTATATACATTCCTTGCTAAACAAAAAAAAATCACAAATGTTTTTTTAATAATTTCCATACCGAATTTTTTAATCATAACCTGTCAAAACAACCTAGCTTTGCAGTCTAGATGCGACCAACTCTTACTTCACACATTTCATTCCCTAACCTTATTTTGCATAACTACTTATTATTACGTAAAATAGTGTTACAAGTCTATATCTGAAGATATTAAAAAGATTAAAACCCATACCAACTTTTGGAATCATCAAATATATTTCAAAATGACAGAAAGTAACAATAAGATATTGGTATTTATTCATACGAAGATCTTTAACGTAAATCGATTATTTTCTTAAATCATTTTTATACAGATGTTTAAGATTTCATTCAGCGAAACAGATCGTGCATTCATAACTACACTTTTGGCTGTGAGCTGCCGTCCAGCTCATAAATATAGTATGGAACCTTAATTTTAAATACTAGTTTGTTGTATCGACTGAGGAATATTTTATTTAATAATTACTTATTACTAATATACGAATAACCATGTACTTACTTGTTACTATTAACGAATGCGAATGGAACCGAATGATTAGACAGAAGATCTTCCAGATATCCCAGCAATGTTTTTATTCTGAAACAAAATAAAATGCACAGTTTATTGCCTTAAACTAAGTTATTGTTGCATGGGTAATATGCAATGACTAATGAACGCAATAAAAAATAATTAATAATAGTAATAGTACTAATAGTACTAATGTTAGCGTTAATGACACTAATTCATATAATTTTAGAATAAATAATAATTGCCAATTTATGCAGAAATGTTTAACCACTAATATTATATATAAAGCAGCTCTAAATAATAATATTAGCAAAGAAGAGAAAGTATACATAGACGCAACGGAAAATAATTTCAAATGCAGTTATAATTATCATATAATGACAATCAGAAGTGAAAAATATAGTTATAATACTATATTGTCCAAACATGTATGGGAACAAAATATAATAACACTAGCAATTGATAAATCTTAGAATTAGCTACTCCTTGCAATATAAATAGCAGAAACTGTAAATTATGCTCAGAGATAAAATATAAAATAATAAACTGCAAAGAAAACAAATTAATTTATTAAACAAAAAACAAGAATGTATATCAAAATGCAGACACATAAACAAATAATTATTTGAGCTTATATTAAGTAATAAATAAATTGTATAAAAAGCAATTATTCAAATTATTAACAATTAATATTATATATAAAACAACAGAGAATTATTGCGCATTAGTGAAGAATAGTAAACAATTATATGTAAAACAAAAGTAAATACATCAAAATTTTAGAATAATGAATAATTATTTATTAGTAGTCGAATTAAAACAGTAAATGAGACTTTAAAATATTAATAAATATATAAATAAAAAATAATGATAAACAAATAAATATAAATGGGTAGATAACTCTCATATCTCTCGGTCTCAACTTTTTTGATAACAAATAATATATGACACACCACTTCTGACGATCGGTGAAAACCATGAAATTGCAGTAAAGCTTTAAAGCAAAGTGCATTTTGATTATTCATTATCAAGGGAGGCGCGATAGCGCTCTATCCCTTAATAGACTTCAAAAACGGCCTATGCTGGAAAGCTCATTTCTTTGATCAATCATAACTCAAAAAAACAATTAACCAAATTAGTTCAAACTTTGCAAAAACTTTTTATTTGATAGGTTCTATAAGTGTGTAGAATTTCAGCATCATTAGACAAGGCAACCCAGAGATCCAGAAAGTTCAGTCATGATTTTGTGTTATCCGTGTGTACGTACGTACGTATGTGCCACTCTGTATCTCATCAACTATTTGATGGATTCAGCTGATTTTTTGCAGAGATAGAGGTTCTAGGGTCTAGTTGATGGCATTTTAATTTCAGTTTACCTTATACCTTAGTTTTCCAGAAAATCCGAAAAAACTTAAAATGACCAGGCATAGCCTTTACAAAAGTAGTGACATTCCATGAGAAATGCCAGTATACTGAAATCATATGCCCTTAATAGGGTTAACATGAAAATTCATATACATTAAATGTACAAAAGCAAGGAAATTTCCAAATTTTTACACTTTTATTGTCATTAAGGGTATGAGAGCACAACAGGGCTATGTATTTTACTGGTAAGAATTTTTCTTCAGCGCACCTCACACACTTCATCCACTCATGCATAGAGATTTGTACTTTTACCCATTTATCTTTAAAAATGTGTAAATCTCAGATTCTAGCCGGGGAATCTTTATCACTTACTCATTTTATTTCTAATTTGCAATGGGCTCGACCCCTTTGTTGAACTAATGTATGGTTCAGTTTGGTCCTGGATGCCATACTCCAAGGAATTACCTCCTACTTCGGGGGGAGGGGTTATTGCCAGTTGTTTGAGGCGCCCCTACCAGGGAATGCCGATGGGTCTGTTCTCACGGCTATATTCGTACCCTTCCAAAGGGCCCCAATCGAGGGAGATGATTCCCCCACGTTAACCTGCCTTCATGTTTAACCTTTCTGCAATAGGAACAAGGTACTCCCTCCCGCAAACTAGAAGGCAATTATTAATTTTTTTAAAGGGGGAAATTACATCATGTAAAATGGTTTTTATTGTTTTAAATATTTCTCAGTGTATGTTTTCACAATGAAGTCAGACTTTGTATATAAGCATCGAAAGTTTTGTTTTTTTTAACGAAAACATTAACGGACTTTTTGTTAAAATAAATGTTTTTCAACTCCAAAGTGACTGCCCTATTTAAAAAAAACGGTATGCAGGTGGCGTATTATTAAAAATAGTGTGGCCGTGCCAATGAAAATGTCAGCATTTGTTTTCCATTGCTTCTCTTGTATTAATGAGTGCAGGGTGTCAGTTTATTATTTGCTAAGATTAAATAATTGTATTCTTTTCTGTCTGTAAAAACTGTAACTGTAACGGCATTCACCCCCGAAGGTGGGGGTTGAGCCGGCTCCAAATGAGTTCACTGCATCTGGGGTCAAGGCAGTCTACCCCCGCCGATGTGTAGCTGAGTCCTTAGCATACTTTAGCCATCCCCGGTTCCAGCGTGAACACCAAAAACGTGGAGGTCAGACATCAGCTCCATGCCTGTCCTCACTGTTCCTATCCAAGTTTTCAGCTGGCCGCCTTCTTCAGGGCATCAGAGAACATTACTAAACCAGTCTCCTTTTAAGAAGAATCTCTGCGATACTGGTGGTGTTGCATCTTACATGGATCGTGCGGTTTGAGATATAGTCGGAGAGACAGCTGCATAGGATGCATCAAAGGCAGTACATGTTGAAAGATTCGAGTGTGTAAAGATCTTCTTTGCACAAGGGGCAGGTCTCAAACCCGTGCCGCGGTATTGTGTGTATCAGAGCTTGGAATATCTGCAATTTTGTTGAGAGTTTTATCTAACTTGTCGAGACCACAATCTTTTCAATCTATCCAGCTTGCACATTTATGAAAGTTAAAGAAAATGAATGATGTTATTAAAAGAAAGACCGTTAAAGAATAAAAAACAAAAACTTATACATGCATCACTGGATTGAAATATTGCAGTTAATAAATGAAAATATTGAATTTGTAGAGTTGCATTCTATTGTTTTCTGGCACGACGAGGGAGTATATGGATACTTTAGTATATATTACTGACGAAGGCCCGAAACCATAGAAAAATAAAAGGTCGAAAGAATCATTAAAACGCGGTTTGTAAGGAATTTTAGAAAGGCAATTCTATGTTGACGTAAGTCAACAAACAATTGACAATTTGAAATTTGATAAACAACTGATATTGCAAAAATATAAAATCGGAATTAATGCGGAAGAATGTGTATAGCGTAAAACCATGATGCAAGCGATATAGTTAAATAGATAGACAGACAGACAGACAAGAAGAGTAGATAGAGAGAACGCGGAAAGACAGATCGTGAGAGTTTACGTTAAGCAAAATACAGACAGCAGTTTGCTCAAGGCCTGCAAACATATACACAAGTTTTTGAAGATAATCAAATGGCAATCGAATCCTGTGTTCATTTAAATAAAACAACCCCTTTTTTTAAACCAATAGCAAATTGTACGTGTTTGTGTCTTCCTGGTAGCGTATGCTAACAACAATTAACAAAAAAACAACAGCAAGAAACAGCAAACGAAACGAAGAAACGAGAACTGTTCAACAAGCTACGGGCGTTACATTTTAACACATGTTTCATCTTCAAATTTTGGTTCGCAAATTCCATAATTAAATTCACTTGAAAAAGCAAAACCGTTTTTGCCTTGTTTACAAACAGAATTGATAATATTTCCACTTAGTTGTTACTGATGTAGCCAGATAAGAGGCAGGTGTATAAAAATAGGATTAGTATGGTAAATTTCCACATAAGGTTAAAAATTAGGTAGAATGGAATTTTCCAATAAGACTTCGAGTAAGGCTACGTGTCCCTGGTTTGACGCCATGGACACAGGAAGCGGGTATATGGGTGTGGCAAATGGGTAGAGATGATCGGTGTCTTTCATCTGAACCATCTGAAAGAGCAGCTGTGCTTCTGGATTGCTTCTTTCTCTCCGAATGTGGGAGGAGGTGGAGGTTGTTTATATGCGTGTGCATGTATACTTTGAAGAACGAATAAACACCAAATATATTTTTAGAGATCAATTTCATTTGTTAGTGTTTCTTTTTAAATAACATTCGTGAAAGCGATTATGAAGAAGAAGAAAAAGAAGAAGAAGGAGGAGGAGGGCAGCTACGGGGAGAAGAGGATACTGAAACTTTGACTGCCACATGACCAGCTGATTCTGTCAACGAATTGGACGCACCGTGAGAATTCAAGAACATCCCACTATGTTACACTGATGCGCGCGTTTGATTTCCATTAAATACACCCTAAATGACGTTCCCTTATTTTAAGCAAATGAAGAAATAAACATTTATGCTTATTAAACAGAAATACATAGCGTATTATTTTTATTCTTTTCATGGAAGTTGCTTCAAACAAGGCATGAAGCCACTTAATGTAAGGTGCTAGAAAGAACAGAAGAGGATTATCGCAAAGACAGGAGATGTATATTGGCCTTAGGCTATAGGTATGAGGTCAACAGGGAGATAGTTTCACAAGCCTGCAGTTATTGAAAAGAAGCTAATGGAATGGGAAGCTGTATTATAACGTAGTATAAGAACAGCGAATTGATAAAGACCACTAGACCAACCATTCAAACGGGCTGGAACAAAAATAACAGGGAATAAATCAGACATTACTTCTTCTTCTTCTTCTTCTTCTTCTTCTTCTTATTATTATTATTATTATTATTATTATTATTATTATTATTATTATTATTATTATTATTATTCACTAGGAGTTCTCACACAGGTCATCATCAGAGATTATTCACTGATAATAACGGGTGGTGTTCTCTGGAGTCTGGGTGACAAGTCTCCCCAGATTTTCAGTACTCTCCACCTCTTTCGATAACCTTTGCTAATGACTTTGCATTATCGCAACAGCCGCTTACCATTATTTCTTGCTGGCAGCGACCATTAGTTTTCACTGAGATTTGGGTGAAATTAAGCATCCCCAAGGTCCTAGTACTCTCCGTGCTCTTCCAGTGGATTTCTGGTTAGAACTCTTGTTACATTATGAAAATAAATCTTAGGATTGTTTTTTCTGATAATGTAAGAAGGTGTATTACATTATGAGGGGCCCTATTTGTGTAAAGGTGTACTTCAGCTTATATGAATTGTTATTTACGTTGAAATTAAGAATTAAGTGCAAATCGAGCTGACACATTACTTAGAGAGATGGAACTGTTTCCCCACAAGTCAGAATAGACAAGTTGAACTTAAGATCAGGAAAACAGAGATTGGGGTCAAAAAGGTCAAACACAAAGCAAGTGAGAATACGATGACGTGTTTGTCGCGAACAAAGGAAGCGACAGAACGATTATACGTGACGTCATTGGTTGTTGTCTAGACGAGAGTCTCGTGAGACAGTTCGTGAATGGAATCGACGCGACACGGACGTCCCAGAAACATGGTTTGAACACAATAAGTTAATTCTCGAATGAGACGAGAATGAACCAACCCTCTCCTCCTTCGCCCAAGTCAAGAATGTTGAGGAATCAGCTAAGTCAGAAACTTAGAGGAATAGACCAATTAATCTAGAAAACGGCAATTTCTCTCCCATGCATTAGCACAAAGAAGATGAATAAAACTTCTGAATCTGTCTCAACATCTGCCTTCCAGTCTTTTATTTTGTCCTATGTAACAAGCTTATTCTCAGAAAACAGATACACCACACTAGACGGTCAGAGAAAAAACCACGGCACAAACAGTAAGGGACGAAGACGATCAATCGATGAACCACAACGAATCCGCAGAAACAGCGAGGAAAGCTAGACGCGGCCACAAAAAGTAATCGCCGATGACCTTCTCTCTTACTATTAGAGAATCTTTCGTACAGCACAAAAGGAAATATCAGACTAAAAGTTACCACGGCACAAAAGAACATTTCAAAACCTTTGAAATAAATTATGGGATTACATGTATAACCGGGTCCATGTTAAAAGACTAAATGATTGAATCCTGACCACACATGCGCATAACCCCCACCTACATCTGCACACGCTGTAAAGAACGCACAGTCACACACGAATATGAATGGCAAAAGAACTGTAACACGGTTGAACTCATAGACGCGAAAAAAATGCGTATTTGCAGTTTAAATGCTTTGTATTACCTAAAAAAAACATTGTAGTAACGCTACAACCTTTCGACGTTCGGAGACGTTACATGGTTTGTTGTAACAACGGTAATTAGGTACGAACGGTGAAATACACGATAACGGCGTATGTGACCAAGAACGTGAAAACCGCGTAAGGTAAAGAAGATTGCGAAAAAAGCGTAAGCTAAAGAAAGACGTAAAACTGTCTTCTAAAATGTCTAAAAAGAATTGACAATGAACCCGACTATGTAATACTCTCTCTCGTCGGTCTTTCCATCCACCTTTATTATTATTATTATTATTGTCATTATTATTATGATTTTTTTAATATTATTATTATTATTATTATTATTATTATTATTATTATTATTATTATTATTATTATTATTATTATTATTATTTGTAGTCACTAACAGTTATCACACAGGTCATCGTCAGTGATTGCTCACCGACAACAACCGGTGGTGTTTCTTGGAGTCTGAGTGACAACAAGCCTCTCCATTTCTAGTACTCTCCATCTCTTTTCGATAACTACCGCAAATGATCTTGCAGTATCAGAACAGCCGCTTAACATTGATTTCTCGCTGATAAGAATCATTGGTCTCCTCGGGGATTTGAGTGGCAATAAGCCTGCCCAAGGTCCCAGCACCTTCTGCACTCTTCCAGTGGAGGTCTGGTTTGTGCTGTCCTTCCTCGTTCTTCTCATCCTCCTTGACCCTCTTCAAATATTTTGTGTGGTGTCAGCCTAAGCCGGCGCTATTTTTTTTAGGGTGGGGAGCTTATGATGTTTCTTGCAGTTTCTGTCATGTGGTTGTGTTTTTCCTTTGGTTTTGTTTTCTTTTTGTACTTCCATGTGACTGGTTATCATTCGTAGCTTATACGGTTTGGTTTCTGCATTTCTTAAGGTTGCAGATGTTTTGATCATTGCTGTCCTTTATATGGTCTTAGTGATTCTTTTGATTCCAATTTTTCCCAGTTTTTCCCCACGTTTTAGGGGACTGTTCCTAGTGCTCCTACGATTATTGGTAGTATACTGACTATATTCATGCTCCATATTCCTTTCAGTTCTCTGCCAAGTTCAGTGTATTTGCTTCGTTTTTCTGTCTCTTTAATCTTCACTCTGTGGTCTGCTGGAACAGCGAAGTCTATGATTTAGCAAGATTTATCCTTCTTGTCGATTATTATAATATCCGTTCTCCTTGCTTGTATGAGTTTGTTGGTTTGTGCATCCATGCCCCAAAGGAATTTGTGTTTTTGTTTTCTAGTTCTGTTCCTGGTTTATGTTTGTACCATTTGTCTGCGTATTCGAAATTCAATCGTTTGCACAGTTCCAAGTGTACTGCTTTCCACACACACTCATGGCTGTTTTTGTTTTGTATTTTTTTTGTTTTTTTTGGGGGGGGGGCTAGTTTGCTACATACACTTATTATATGATTTACTACTTCGTCCCTTTGTCCACAGAGTCTGCATTTACTATTTTCCTGGGTTTTATCTATTTTAGCTTTAATGTAGTTTGTCCTAATCGCATTGTTCTGCACAGCCATCACTAATGATTCCGTTTCTCTGTTTAGGTGTCCTTTTCTTAACCATGCCTTGCTATTTTCGTTGGTTTCTTCCCTTGTCAGTCTTCTGAAGCATCCATATAGTTGTTTTTCTTCCCAATTATTTGTTCTTGTTTTGTTTCTGGTTACTGTACTTCCCGAGTTGGTTGTTGGGACGGTGTCTCTTGCTGCGGTGATTAGCCTTTCTGTATTCTGGGTTATGTATTTGTCCAGCTCTTTTTTGTATCTTCCACACAGTCTTCTATACTTACCAGTCCTCTTCCCTCTTCGTTTCTTTTTATGTAGAGTTTGTCCGTATCGTCTTTTTGGTGTAGTGTGTTGTGCATGGTCATATTTTTTAAGGTTTCTGGTCAAGGTGCCTGAGTTCTTCTTTAGTCCAGCCTATGAATGGTCCAGAGTATTTTATTAGTGATACTGTCCAGGTGTTTATTCCTTTTACTAGATTCCTGCTATATAATTTAGTGTCTAAGAGTTTTCTTGTTTTTCGTGACTATTCTTTTCTAATTTTCTCTTCCATTTCTGTTGATTTGATGGTGTCTGCTTCCAGAACTCCCAAATATGTGTAGCTATCCTTTTCACCTAGAGCCCTCATCTTTTTTTAATTGGGAAGTTCCCTGCCCTCTGTCTTCTCCAGTTTTCCTCTTTTCATTTCTAGTAGTGCACACGTTTCCATGCTGAATTCCATTTTAATGTTCTGACTGAAGATTCTAGTCGTATTCATCAGCTTTACCAGTTCCTTTTTGCTTTTTGCAAATAGTTTCAGGTCGTCTATGTACATCAGGTGGTTTATTCTTTGTTTTGTGTCTGTAAACTTGTATCCGGCATCACATTTTCTGAGTATGTAGTTGAGCAGCATCATGACCATTATAAATAGCAGTGGTGATACAGAGTGTCCTTGGAAAAGGCCTCTCTGTATTTTTATCTCGGTCAAGTGTTGTCCTCCGGCTGTCAGTTCTAGTCTCCATGTTTCCATTGCTTTCTTAATAAGATTAATAATCCTATCCGGTATTTTGTATATTTTTAAACATTCAATAAGCCATGCTTGAGGGATTCTGTCGTAAGCTTTTTGGTAGTCAATCAATGGATATGTTCTTTTTTTTACCTCCTTCATGATCTTTTGATCGATGTATAGCAAATCATGCGTCCCTCTTTTCCCTTTCTGGCATCATTTTTGTTCATCGGGGAGCAGTTCATGATTGTTCAGGAATTAGTAGATTTATTCTCTCAGTTGTGTCGTTAGCATTTTCCACAATGTTGGTAAACAGGTTATTGGTCTGTAGTTGCTTGGGATCGTTCCCATTTTGGCATCTTTTTGTATTAGCGTTATCCTTCCTGTGATCATCTACTCTGGTACGTCTGTTTTGTGGATACATCCTCTCAGTTTTTGCGCTAGCCTTTCATGTAAGGTCGTGAATTTTAAAAACCAACATGCATGTATTACATCGTGGACTGGTGCTTTCCAGTTTGTCATTTTCCTTAGGGGTGCCTAAATCGTTTGTTCATTAATTTCTGTTCTGTTCCCTCTTCAATTTCATGTAGTCAATATTTCATGTTTTTTTAGCCACTTGGCATTTTTGTTGTGTTTTTAGGCTTTTCCCATATCTTGCTCCAGAAGTGTTTTGTCTCTGTTGTGTCCGGTTTTTCTGTTGCTGTTCGTTCTCAATTTACGTTTTCGTAATGCTTTCATTGTTTTCAAAGGTCCTGATCTGTTTTTGCTGTTCAGATTTGTATCTATATCTTCCTTCTATTACTGCTATATTTTGTTTTAATTTTTCATGTTTCTTATTCAGTCTTTCCTTTTGAACCAGATTTCTGCTCTTCCATCATTTCCTATTCTCTTTTATCGGGGTTACGGGCTTAGCTTCTTTTCAAAGTTTGGTAATCTGAGTTTCCAGTCTGATTTTCCATCCAGGCTTTGTCGGTCCATTCTTTTAGTGAGTCCTTTTTTTCTCTTTTTAGTTTTATACTTATTGATTTTGCCTCCGTATATATCAAGTTGTTTTGGTCTGTGATAGCGTCTGTTGAGATGTACGCGAGTACTCTGTTTACATCCTCTGTTTCAACTTTTAACTTCTTCCAGTCTTCGTTCCTTAGGGATGGGAGTTTTGTTTTTTTCTCGGACATGAATCGTTTGATGTTTTCCACTTCTATTCCTTCTTCTTCAGTGAGTTCTGTGGTTTTATATATTTCGCCTTTTTCAGTTTCAGCGTTTATGTTGTACCCGTCTTCTTCCTGGGTGTTTTCGTCAGATGGTGTTTCTTGATCTCTTATGCCTTTAATCTTTTGTTTGATTTCCATTAATTCCATCTCCGATAACCACCCTCTCTTGAGTATCTGCCTTGCTGGATCTGCTATCCTTTTTTTCCGTTGTATGGTAGTCAGTAGAAATGTCCAATAGATCTTTCATTCGTTTCCGGTATCCTCTTTCTGTGGGGTAGCGGCTTTTGTAGTAGCATTCCATTACCAGTCTATTCTCTTTTGTGGTCCATTTCTTTCTATGGCGTTTTTGGTTTGTTATTTTCATTCCTGCATTTTTGTGTTTGGTCCATGTCCTTGTCATACCTGGAATTAGAGAGGTTACTCACCTGTTTTTTGTCCGTGATCATGTGTCTGAAATTAAAGGAGCCAACATTCGCAGAATACGGACCGGGTTCCCAATGTTGGCCATCGAGGGAGCAACTGCCCATCATGACACTCAGATCTTTCTTCTGAGTCCTACGGCGTTTATTTGTATTTGTAGACATTTATTATGGTTTGGTGTTTGTGGCAACACCAGGTCCAGGCTTAGTTTACCTGTGCTCCTGTTCCAGAGATAGTGTTTCTCTCATTATTATTATTATTATTATTATTATTATTATTATTATTATTATTATTATTATTATTATTAATAATAATAATAATAATAATAATAATAATAATAATAATAATAATAATAATCCGACATACGTAGGCGGAAGTTTTCATTTCAAAAGTCGTTTTATTAACTTTTAGACATTTCTTTTTTTACACACAAAGAAAAATCCTGAGAATATTTAACTAACTGAAAAAAATATTTTTGATCAAAATAAAAACTAAAGGTTACACGAAACCAATTTTATATTTGTTAGTATTTTGAGATTTTCGTTAAAAATGTTGTCTTTGTTAAGTGTTATTGAATGAACGAGAAAATGTCAGCGGAAAAGAATAGATCCTCTGAAAATGAACATGACAAAAGAACGAAATGTTAGACAAGAAATAGTTACATACAAACACTTCAGAACTAATCGCTGAACGTTTCAGAGATTTATCACTTTCAACTTTAGTTTTAACTTTCTAAAGAAACAGTTCTATGACGGGAAAAATGAAATAAACATAATTGTGGGAATACTTAGATTATTATGCAAATCTATATAATAATACACGAAGGCGTTTCATGTTCGTACTACGTTATCATCACCTTTCACATTCATTTTTTAAATAAGATTGTCCGATCAGCATGGTGCTTGGTGATTTATCTGATGTCGCTAAGGTCAGAAAACAATTATCTTACCCATTTTAAAATGAATTGTTTCAAAATCTACTTTTGTCGTCCCGTCGATTAAAACATTGCCATTTTAAATAAATACATTTCAAAATGTAACATCGTTGTATTAAGTTGAATAATATTGAGTTGACAATAATGTTTACGGTAAGACGACAGAAAATATTTTTTGTAACGGAGAGCGGCCGACTGACGTAAATGCAGACACTTGTCGGCGTCGTTCAAAGAGGCAGCGTCTGGTATGCTGTGTGTGTGGGGCGACCCCGAAAACGCTCGCTGACGACAAAAAAGAAAGAGGAGTGGGAGGAGAAAGGCGTCAGAAAGTCAAATAAGGTTTTTATTTGAAGATCCGGTCAGCGGCGTCGAGAGAGAGAGATTTATGCAAATTAAGTAGGTTTGCATGCGTCACATTTTTTAAATAAGAGAACGAAAATTAAGATTCGGTCAGAGATGTGGAGATCGTTATGAACGTGGGATCGTAAAGCGAACGAAAGGAGAGAATAGTGCTGGATGTTTTTTTTATGTTGGACTGAACGACGTTTTTTTTACACTGGAGAAAGATATTAACATTCATTTGGACTTGATCTTGGCGACACCTCTGTTTAACTGTTCCGATACTATTTCTTTATTTTATCTACAAGCTATTTCGGCCTTAACATGACCAACGGGCAATTCGACATTCGTCTGATTCCAGAATTTAGTGGAACTATTACTGACCTTCTGATAGTGGAATTGATCGAACAAGTGGAACTTGTTTGCGAATTATGTGAGTTTTACGAAGTAGCGCGAGTTATTCCCTTGCGGTTAAGAGGGGGGCACTCTTGCTGTGTGTCGACAGCTAGGTATGGGACAGAGGGAAGATGTAAATCAAGTCAAGCAGGCGCTGATAACTGCGTTTGCCACTGATTCATTTGTGGCGTATGGGGACTTGACGACGCGACAGCTACTACCTGGAGAGACTGTAGATGTGTTTTTGGCTGAGATTCAAAGACTTGCCCTCCTTGTTGGGGAGACACTTCCAGAAAAATTGATGGTGTGCGCCTTTGTAGCAGGACTGCCGAGCCACGTAAGGCAACATCTCCGAGGGCAGATTGTAACGAGAGCACGGGCTATTATGGCGGACGACAAGGAATTAGTTGCGGCAGCTATACAACCGGTTCAGTTTAAAACTAATCAAACATCACGCACTGCGCCGACTAGTGGTAGCATTATGTGCTATAAATGCTCTGGACCAAACCACTTCGCCAGAAACTGCCAGTATCAGTGTGGTGAAGAGCATACTGGCCCCAAATATAAATCACGAGGAAAGATACAATGTTACAGATGCCAGAAGATAGGCCATATTGCATCTGAGTGTCCGGCAAACGAACAAGGAGGCGAGATATCAGTGCCAGTCTCTCCTCAGTCAATTTAAGAGAGACGCTCCCTACTGTTGATGTATGGATCGATAGAAAGAAACGTAGAGCACTGGTGGACTCTGGATGTTCCCGGTCTATAGTAACTGGCTCAATATGTAGTCCTCGGAATTGTTGGAGATCGAACATTATGACCGCTGACGGTACAACTATCCATAGTCATGGCGTTGGAACTATTTTGTTGACAATAATTGATATGAGCCCTGTAAAGGTCGATGTCTTCATCGTACAGTCAGTTGTAAGGTTTCGACATGTCACTTAGGATGGATGTTATCAAGATGCTGGGTGGGGTCAGCATTGACCAGTTTGGCGAAGCCATCTTTTACAAAACGGGTTCACATGCTTGCGCTGCGATCACGATAGAGGAACCCGATTTTAGCGCCGTGTTTGACGAACAGGCTAAAGTGTGGACGGTGTCGTGGAAGTGGGCAGGTGATCAACCACCTGGTAAACTCAACAACAGGGTGCCTGAATACTAAGTACACGCTCAAATCCGCCAGGACTATAGACGTGAGCTTCAAACATGGCTGAACAATGGATGGCTACTTCCCTATCCTGAAGACAAACTAGGACCCCCAAAAGGCCTAATTCCGCTAATGGCAATCTTCCAGCAGAACAAATCTAAGGTGCGGCCAGTTCTAGATTTTTGCGAACTGAATGAGCACGTCGATGCCTACACGGCACATGTAGACATATGTGCACACAAGCTGAGAGAGTGGCGAACGAAAGGCCCTAATGTATCAGTGCTCGATCTGCGGAGGGCTTACCTACAGGTGCATGTGCATCAATCCCTGTGGCCATACCAGACTGTCGTATTGGAGAGGAAGAGGTACTGCTTGCTGCGCATGGGTTTTGGGCTCAATGTGGCACCAGCCATTATGCGAGCTATTGTAGACGTTGCATTGTCGAGGGACGACTCTATTCAACGGGCAACATCAGCATATATCGATGATGTTTTCATAAATGAAAACATAGTGTTCGCAACTAAAGTGAGGCAGCATCTGGCCGACATTGGATTCTTGAGTAAGGAACCTGAACGGCTGCAGGACGGTGCGCGAGTACTAGGCTTGAAAGTTTGGCAGGAATGCAATATGCTGAAATGGGAACGAGATCCCGAGTATGCCACACAGCATCACCAGACGTGTCGTGTTCTCTTTGTGTGGAAAACTAGTTGGGCACTTCCCAGTGGGCATATGGATCAGAGTGGCAGCCGCATTTATCAAAAGGAGAGCAGTGGCGGTTACCGAGGGCTGGGACGATGAAGTGGACGATATTCCGTTGACCACGATGATGACAGAAATTGCACAAATAGATAATGGATACCCTTACAGGAAAGTTCAGAGTCCATACTAAAGCAGCAAGCGAAATGCTAATAAGACGAAGACTGGGTGCGCTCTTAAGCTTGATAGAAGAGTACAGGTTATCAGTGGACATTACCTTAGTAAAGTCAGGATATAACAGAGCGGATAATCTGACACGCGTACAGCAACGATGGTTTAACTTAATTAGAAAAGCAGCTGAACCCCAGGGTAATGTGTGTGCTGTATCAACACCCAGTTCAGAATCCGACCAAATCAGGGCTATCCATTGCAAAAGTGATCTAATTGGCATAAAAAGGACGTGGTACTTTGTTAGCAGGGTCGACCCCACGATTTCCAAGGTATCCGTCAGGACAGTAGTGAGAGAGTGCAAAGAGTGTCAGTCGATCGATCCGCCGTCTGTGTGCTGGCCGAAGGGGAATTTGGATGTCAGTGATACTTGGTATCGAGTGGGGATAGATATAACGCATTATCAGGGAAAGCACTATCTGTCGATCATTGACTGTGGGCCTACACGGTTTTCTATTTGACGTTGTCTCAGACGGCAAGACGCAGCAAGCATCATCGACCAATTGGAAAATGTATTTTGCGAGCGTGGGCCACCAACTGAGATACTCCTGGACAATGGCCCAGCATTCTGCAGTAAGAGTTTTAGAGACTTTAGAAATGAGTCGGGAGTTCGACTGCGATTTCGCTGTGCACATAGACCATCAGGTAATGGTATCACAGAGCGGTGCCATCGAAGTGTTAGGCGGATTGCCGCAAGAAAACTGTGTTCAGTGATGGAGGCAGTTTATTCGTATAATGTCACCTCGAAAGACGATGTGTCACCCTTGACAGCTCCTGCTAACATGATCCATTATTACACGGTCAGACTGAAGGGCATCGATATGGTGTCCCCCGATGAGCCCGAACAGCAACACATGTGTTACAAGGTGGGAGATCGTGTTTGGACGAGAAGTCCGAATGGACGGTGTACATCCCCTTATGCAGGTGGACGCGTTACAGGTGTAATTAGCCCACAGAATGTCCTCATTGATGGGATGCCTCGGCATCTAAGGGACATACGACCCGTTATAGGCTCAACTACATTGGAAAGTGGAAGTGACAGTTATTCGTCCACTCAGAATGCGCGAGTGATCATTATGAGCGGCGTAAACAGCCCCATGCTTAGCACAGATGTATCGGATGATTCTTCTGCAGACGAGTCATCGGAGGAGGAAGTTGTGGTCACATCACCGCGGAGAAGGCCAGACAGTCCAAGGCCTTGTACAAATGTATCAGATGCCCCCTGCGGACGAGTTATCTGAGGAAGAAGTAACAGCCGTATTACCGCGGAGAAGCACCAGACAAAAAAGACCTGCACCGGGTTGCCACATGTGTGATCATGAGATCAGCGGGGGGGGGGGGTAACGGAGACCGGCTGACTGACGTAAATGCAGACACTTGTCGGTGCCGTTCAAAGAGGCAGCGTCTGGTATGCTGTGTGTGGGGGGAGACCCCGAAAACGCTCGCTGACGACAAAAAAGAAAGAGGAGTGGGAGGAGAAAGGCGAAAGAAAGTCAAATAAGGTTTTTATTTGAAGATCCGGGCAGCGGCGTCGAGAGAGAGATTTATGCAAATTAAGTTGGTTTGCATGCGTCACATTTTTTTAATAAGAGAACGAAAATGAAGATTCGATCAGAGATGTGGAGATCGTTCTGAATGTGGGATCGTAAAGCGAACGAAAGGAGAGAATAGTGCTGGATTTTTTTATGTTGGACTGAACGACGTTTTTTTTTACACTGGGGAGATATATTAACATTCATTTTGACTTGATCTTGGCGACACCTCTGTTTAACTGTTTCGATACTATTTCTTTATTTTATCTACATTATTGCTTTAAAAAGAGTTTAATTTCTACAATTTTAAATAAATCAAGATACATTCGTTTCATGTATTTAAAGAATATTTAATTGACAATCATTTTTACGGAAGAAGAAAGAGTCATTTTTGCTTAATAGTATTAACCTTGATAGACATTTATTATTTCAAAAGGAATTTTATTATTAACAGTAAACTATACCGATTGATTTAGAAATCACCGTGGAATTTTCACGGGGTCCCGTAATTAATTTATAATACGACCAGCTGAAATACCTGTCTACGCTAGGTGAGAGGTTAGAACAATAACCTTGTAAAATACACAATATTCCTTGTTTGTCGACATTCATGATAGCACAGTCAAAATTGGTATAAATCTGCTGATCTGATTGATCAAAAACAAATGGTGCATAGAATATAAAGATATAAATAATGCTAGTATTTTTCTTTAACTTTCATGGGTGTCCAAACTTGACAGAGCTAGATTAATTAATAAAATTATTGGTATTTCTTAAGTTTACGGACCGCGCTAAAACCAACGTTTCGTCGGCATATTCTGGCAGGTTACGTAAACCGCTGGAAGGTGACGAAACGCTTAGCCAAGCATATCGCAGCAGCTGACAACTGAAAATCGCGAAAAAAATTTCTGCAAGATTTTTTTCGCGAATTACAAGTGTACATTTTGTATTTTATTCAAATGATACTATTTGAATGATTCAAACTCTAGTTTTCTTGACTCTCTAGCCATCGGGACTAATATTTGAAATGCTAAAGTTTATTTATAACATTAATTGTTTTGTTTTAACTTCAATAATGGCTTCGTCACTTGGGCATTTTTTTTTGTCCAATTCTGGAAATAAACCCTGACTCTAACCCTACAGAAAATCTGAAAAACAAACAAACAACATAACCTTAACCCTAACAAAAAAAAACAATTTAAGCCTAACGTAACCCTAACAAAAAAATAACCTTAACCTAACGAAGTTTTCGTTCGGCACCTTCCGGCGGTCTACGTAACCTGCCGGAATATGCCGACGAAACGTTGGTAGAAAGGTGGTTCGTAAACTGCAGAAGTAATCTTGTCAATTAAAAAAAACAGACATCTGCATAATACTTTGCAAGAAACAGAAGCAGTCAAAAAATTATGCTGTCATTTCTTACAAAACGATCACGGTAGTTTACATAATAATACACTTTCTGTATATCTTATTAGGGTCATCAAGTCAGAATAGAAAACAGTTAATGGTTTTATTCAATAAACCCCTCGTTGACTTCTTTTTAGATAAAAAATGCACATTAGAAAAATAATTTTTTAAATAACCTACATATATATAGAGAGAGAGACCATTTATAGAAGACTATTAGCAATGCGGAAATATGTTTAGTAGTTAGAAGGAGAATTGAAAACACGATGCAGATAAAAGTGAAAAAAGGTTTCTTTGTTTTGTTTTCACTTATCACAATATTTCGGGGAAAGAATGCTCCTTCTCAAGTGTTACTATTTTGTTGCTCAAATTTTGTCATGTGCAACAATGGCAGCTGTGATGTTAGAGGGTCATGTTCCGAGTAAACGTATGCTGCAGTGAAACTCATTCAAAACGATGCGCGATAAACATATCCATTTTAATTAATAATTCATTAATCAACTGTGAATTTATTTATTACTTAGATTAATTGGGCTTTCTTTTGATTTATTTGCTTATTATGTTATTAAATTAAGAGACTTTTATTATTTTATTTTATTTTTAAATAACATTTTTACATATGATTTAAGAATTTTATAATTGACTTTAGTTTGCGGGAAGGTTACCTGTTTCATACTTGTAGCGAGGTTAGACAGGACGTCAGTTTAAGGTGGGAGAAAACCAGATCCCACGGGGAGGTGGGCACTTTGGAGGGGTATACACATAACTGATAACAGATCCGTCGGCATTCCTCGCAAATTTTAACATGTCATCAGATGTTGTATTCTAGCTGCCTGGCCCTATCTCGCCATTTACATTTTAAAGTTTTCTAGAAACAAGACATGAATTAAAATTATCTACTTAAACATTTGTTTTCACATCAAACGGGTGATGTTAGATAGAACAG
Source organism: Sepiola atlantica (assembly GCA_963556195.1). Classification (NCBI taxonomy): domain Eukaryota; kingdom Metazoa; phylum Mollusca; class Cephalopoda; order Sepiida; family Sepiolidae; genus Sepiola; species Sepiola atlantica. Next base: position 233,192,052 of record OY744515.1, on the reverse strand, counting down.
ACTCCATCTTGAGAAGAATAGTGTTTAAAGGGAGGTAACTATTTGCCCTTTGTTATTGCCCTTGATCAAAACAGCAGTTTGGAAAGCAGGGTTATCTTCCCCTACATTTGATCAGCCGAAAATAGGGAAGTATTAAATGGGCGTTCCCTCGGAGCTAGCCAACTAAATACGTCCTCATTTTCAAACTAATTCTTTTTCAGATGTTTTTTATGCAATAAATAATTATTATTGTTGTTACAGAATCATTTTCATCCAATTTATTTCATCATATTTGTGTTTTACCATTCACAAAATACCACTTTGTTTAAAGTGGGGAAATGGAGCTCATACACCTTAAATAGTATATAAATTTACGCACTTGTACTTGTTGTGGAATTCACTCCAGTCGTGTTGAGGGAGGCGTCTTTGCTAATGTACACAACATCTCAAACAATAGCAGTCGACACGCAGCTGCCCTAGGTAAGATCGCATGAAATGGTGATACACTCACGATTTCACAGTCGTAGACCAACACCTTCTAGGCCAGAGAGCCTTGTATTCGCTATAAAAATAATTTTAATTGAAATTTGTTTAAGAGGGGGGATCAAAATCCTACCCTGGAATTCTTTAGTCGTTGAATATACACCACATGCGACCAAGCATATCCCTCATTTTAAGTACTTTATAATCGAATTTCACTGTTTAATTCAAATTTAAAATTATATTTTAAATCATTTGAAGTTTTAATTCTTTCTTTAATTTTGAAGTTTTTATATTTTTTACTTACATTTTAGATTTTTTTACGATTTTAAATTAAACACAGATGAACTATCATTTATACAGATTATAAATCTTCATCTAAATATTCTGCAAGTTTGATTAAAAACTACATTTTCTTTCGTATTTTCTGTTATTATTTTGTCGACTCTTCGAGTGATCTTCGAGCTGATGTAGAAAGAGACCAATGTGGCTGTATGGGCTATCTTGTGTGCTTTTGATCTTGCGATTGTAATCAAGAGGTATGTTGTTGTTGTTATTGTTGTTGTTGTTGATTTTATTTATTGTTTCAGCCTCTCGTTCTGAAGGTGAAAATGTGGTTAAATTAATTCTTAATTTACTTTAGTTTTTATTTATTTATTTTAATTGTTTATTTTTTGTATTTTTTATTAATTGCTTAAGTCCTTTAAGTTGTTAGTAATTATGCTAAATGTGAGTGTGTTTATTTTAATGGTTTATTTTTTGTATTTTTTATTAGTTGTTGAAGTCTTTTAAGTTGTTAGTAATTATGCTAAATGTAAGTGTGTTTATTTTAATTGTTTATTTTTGTATTTTTTATTAGTTGTTTAAGTCCTTTAAGTTGTTAGTAATTATGCTAAATGTGAGTGTGTTTATTTTAATTGTTTACATTTTGTATTTTTTATTAGTTGTTTAAGTCCTTTAAGTTGTTAGTAATTATGCTAAATGTGAGTATGTTTATTTTAATTGTTTACATTTTGTATTTTTTATTAGTTGTTTAAGTCCTTTAAGTTGTTAGTAATTATGCTAAATGTGAGTGTGTTTATTTTAATTGTTTACATTTTGTATTTTTTATTAGTTGTTTAAGTCCTTTAAGTTGTTAGTAATTATGCTAAATGTGAGTGTGTTTATTTTAATGGTTTATTTTTGTATTTTTTATTAGTTGTTTAAGTCCTTTAAGTTGTTAGTAATTATGCTAAATGTGAGTGTGTTTATTTGAATTGTTTACATTTTGTATTTTTTATTAGTTGTTTAAGTCTTTTAAGTTGTTAGTAATTATGCTAAATGTGAGTGTGTTTATTTTAATTGTTTACATTTTGTATTTTTTATTAGTTGTTGAAGTCCTTTAAGTTGTTAGTAATTATGCTAAATGTGAGTGTGTTTATTTTAATTGTTTACATTTTGTATTTTTTATTAGTTGTTTAAGTCCTTTAAGTTGTTAGTAATTATGCTAAATGTGAGTGTGTTTATTTGAATTGTTTACATTTTGTATTTTTTATTAGTTGTTTAAGTCTTTTAAGTTGTTAGTAATTATGCTAAATGTGAGTATGTTTATTTGAATTGTTTATTTTTTGTATTTTTATTAGTTGTTGAAGTCTTTTAAGTTGTTAGTAATTATGCTAAATGTGAGTGTGTTTATTTTAATTGTTTACATTTTGTATTTTTTATTAGTTGTTTAAGTCCTTTAAGTTGTTAGTAATTATGCTAAATGTGAGTGTGTTTATTTTAATTGTTTACATTTTGTATTTTTTATTAGTTGTTTAAGTCCTTTAAGTTGTTAGTAATTATGCTAAATGTGAGTGTGTTTATTTTAATTGTTTACATTTTGTATTTTTTATTAGTTGTTTAAGTCCTTTAAGTTGTTAGTAATTATGCTAAATGTGAGTGTGTTTATTTGAATTGTTTACATTTTGTATTTTTTATTAGTTGTTTAAGTCTTTTAAGTTGTTAGTAATTATGCTAAATGTGAGTATGTTTATTTGAATTGTTTATTTTTTGTATTTTTATTAGTTGTTGAAGTCTTTTAAGTTGTTAGTAATTATGCTAAATGTGAGTGTGTTTATTTTAATTGTTTACATTTTGTATTTTTTATTAGTTGTTTAAGTCCTTTAAGTTGTTAGTAATTATGCTAAATGTGAGTGTGTTTATTTTAATTGTTTACTTTTTGTATTTTTATTAGTTGTTGAAGTCCTTTAAGTTGTTAGTAATTATGCTAAATGTGAATGTGTTTATTTTAATTGTTTACTTTTTGTATTTTTATTAGTTGTTGAAGTCCTTTAAGTTGTTAGTAATTATGCTAAATGTGAATGTGTTTATTTGAATTGTTTACTTTTTGTATTTTTATTAGTTGTTGAAGTCCTTTAAGCTGTTAGTAATTATGCTAAATGTGAGTGTGTTTATTTTAACCTGTGTTTTCATGTAAAGTGCTTCAAGAATGTTTAGAAGTTTTATGCAGTTATTATTCCCTATTAGTTCGTATTGAGGCTACAGTTTTCAGATATCAGCTGATTGTACTTTTCTTATATGTGGTTATGTAGCTTTTAATTGCGCTTGTCTTGGATAAGTGGTATGTGATGGGCCGAGAGAAAGTTGTAGTTGCATGTAGATATCTGTAGTAATTGTACTATATGTTTTATATTCGTTGTTAGGGATGCTTTCCTAAAAAACAACTAAACTTATACAGTAGATTAGTTTGACGTAAGGGTGGCTGTAGTGTGCTATTGTTTTAGTGATAGATTAGATTTTTTAACTTTGGTGTAGTAGATAGTTTGATTTTTTTGTGATTTCAGTAGTTTTTACTATATCTGTGTATTATACTTTTTATAGCTTATTCGTCTAGTTTGTGGTTGTTGTGTATTTAGTCTTTATAGCATACTCGCAGACCCTGCCCGGCGTTGCCAAGGAATCTGTTTCCTTGCATTCAGCTTAAATAACAGTTGGAATTTTTCTAATGAATGTGTGGAGGCATGAGAGAGAAATATCTTGTATGTAACAACTGAAATAAAAAAAATACTATGCAAGAGATGCAAAACGCCATTTAACTCTAATTAAGTTACATGACTAAAATAGTAATTCAATAAAGATGTATTTTCATGTAGCAAGTGATTATTAGTGCAATGCTATTTAAATAGTCATAAAGTCTTAAATCACAGTTACATACAGAATATCCCATGTTTAGAAATCATGTAGGAAGTATGTGCGAAGTTCTTTTTTAATCTAATACAAAAATGTGTATATGATTTGATATATCTGAAATATTATGAGAAGAAGTTTGTTATTTAAGATCTAATATTACTTTTTAATTTGCGAATATAGTAGGTGCATTTAAACAGAAAATCTATGACTTACATTAACGGATTACATTTGTATTTTTCTGTCTGATCAGTAGCGAATATATTTTCATCCAGTCAGAGAGCACGTTGGTTTTTAATTTTTTCAATGAAATGTCATTGGAGAATAAGTAAATAAAAAAATTACTAATAAATAATTTGAAGGAAAAATTATATATTAAAGCAGTCCTGTAATTAACTAAAAGGTATATGACATAAATAATAAATTATAAATAAATAAATAAACAGAAAAAAACAAGAGCACGATTATACATATTGTTTTTGTTAAGAGGACCTCAATACTAATAAAATTATAATATTATATACAAAACAAGTAGTAAATGTGTGTAATCAGTTTAAAATTGAAATCAATATGAAATTATGTTTAAAAATATGGAAATAGTGCATAAAAACAGTGAACATGTTTACGAAGTTCATGTTTCAAACAAAAAATGTTTTCTTATTTTATTCTAAAAACGTACTTGAAAAGTTTTTTTTAATTATTTATAATCGGAAAGCGTAATTTTGTAATGTAGATTCGCAAATCGGCTTAGTGTTTAATATTAAGTGCTCGAACGCCGGCTGGATCCGGAAACTTGACTCTAATTATATTTCTTCTGTACTTATTTACGGTGTAATGGGTTGTAAGGTTGTGACTGAGAGGGGATTAAATATAAAAATCGATATATTAAAATGAAAATATTTTTTTTGGATTTTCAAAACACGTACCAACACTCAATCCAAATCACTGATGAAACAGATTTTGTTATGTAGCTTTTGTTATTAAAACTATCCCGGTTAAATGTAAAGGGGAATTTTCGTCTTTAATTTATATAGAAGATATGTAAAGTGGCGTTTTTGTTGCTGTTTATGTTTTTGGTGTATAAAATTGGCATAAAGTTTAATTTCTTGGTCCACGATTTTATAGGGTGTGTTTAATGTTACCGAGTTCTTTAAACAACATAGTTCCAGACGACACACACACACGCGCACACACACACACACACACACACACACACACATATATATATATATATATATATATATATATATATATATATATATATATATATATATATATATATATATATATATATATATGTGGGGGTGCAAACAGTTTGAAGCAGTCAACAAAACAAAATACTGATCTACTTGAAAATTATTAAAACGAGTTCTTTTAAGATAAGTGTACAAAAATAGTGACAAAGTTGCAACTTTTATCAATGTTATCGTACAAACATCTGGTAGAATACAGTTTAATTCTTTTCTAAAGAATGGCCTTAAACATTCCTGAAAATGATGCCTAGAATGGCAAGGACTTTATTGCAGAGACGCGTAGAAAAGAATCAACTCGGTGAATTATTTAAAATATATTTTCTCAATCAGTTCATATAAAGGCTTTAAAATGTATTTCAGTTTTTTCATTTGTTTAGGGACTAAATTTAAAAAAACACAACATCAGTATATGAGAATATTGAAGTGTAAGAATTATTATTATAAAATAATCTCCACGTATTGGATCCTTATATTGTTTCCATGTTGCATTGTCTCCATGATTGGAATATACGTGGTATCAATGATTTTGACAGGCGGACGACTTTTGGGATATTAATTTATTTACCACATTCATTCACTGGGCAGCTTGGTTCGTGATCATTCCATAGAATCCTCTGTTGACTTAGAATCATCGGAGTAATCTCCGTTTGACTGATATCCGAGTTATCTCATTTGAATTATTTTGGCCAACGTTAATGGAACGCGCTCTCTGATCTGGAAGTTCCACACATGTGCGAAGTCAGAAAGTGCCTCCTTCTCATTATCTCTCTCTCTCTCTCTCTCTCTCTCTCTTGGGTAGGTTTTCAAAGCCATCGGACGTGGTCCGAAGGGCTGGCCATCTTTACATGGTCATCCTAGCAGATGTTATATAGACCTCTTCTGGTAACAGTCACCTAGACTCCCAGAACAGCCCAACACCGCTGTCAATCATATTTGCTCATACATTGGTCTCACATTTTCTCTATCTCTAACCTCAGCAACATATGCATTTCATATTGTATTGAGACATTAATATTGTTCGCTCTTTAATAATTATGTTTATAGATTTACCCTTTTGTATATCATATTAATACCACATAACATGTTTCATATCCCTCTTTTACGTTTGTCTTCGACTAAATTGTCATGAGAATAAATGTGTATTATGTAAATCCAACTGTTTCTTCACTGTTGTCCTTTTCTCTTTCCTCCGACATCCATGTGTTATCTATTAGAACATAATACACAAAATGGCGACCTCATGTTCAACAAAGATATACCCAAACACGTGGTCGCTAAATACGTAAACGCTAGGATATAAAATATGCATTAGCCTTGAACCTCTGTCTACATGACTTTTCAGGAAATCACACGATGAATACCAACGTGACCGGTCGTTGGTTCTCTGTCTTATAATCTTTAAATATATTTCACTAATTTTAATTGCCCACTGATAACTTTGTAGATCTATATCCTCTTAACTACGAAATGTTTTGACATCATAAGTAAAATTATAATATAATACACACCACACAAAATTTATATCACAAATTTATAAAAGATATCATTTATTTTTTTGAAAAGTTCAAGATATATTGTACACTGCAAACGATTCAGAATATATTTAATTATTTAATTTAACTGTATGTGTTTCAAATCAAGGCAATATCTTTATTTTATCATGTGGCAAATAATTAATATATATATATATATATATATATATATATATATATATATATATATATATATATATATATATATATATCATGTTATTATATTGTTATTATATTTTTCGACAGTCTTGTAACTCTCGCTTCCCTTATTTTGTCCTTTAGTTCTCACATTCCATGAGTGATGTTTATGACAAAGGGGGAAGATTTGCTGTTTTCTGAGTCGGAATCTATCGATATAATACTTTTCATAGGCTAGTTTTTGACCTTCAAGTGGTATTTTTTTAGTTCCTTACATCAATTGGTTTCATGCCTTGTCTGGGGTGATTTCCATAAACAGAAATGTGTTTCAAATCAAGGCAATATCTTTATTTTATCACGTGGAAGATAACTAATATATATGATGTTCTAAGAAAAGCACAGACATTAAAGCATACTGATTTATTTTTTTTAACTTAGTTCACCCAAAACAATGCAAGTTTTCACTGTAGACGTAATGGGCTACTGCGAATTACGGTAAAAGTTAAGAGTGTCATCCTAAATCGGGAGCTGTACAGCAAAATGTTTGTTCACATTAGATTTTAATTTCTGCATGTCGGTACAGTTGGGGAAACAAGGAGCAGGGAGGTAGTTCCAAAGGCCGGGAGATGGGACGATAATTCTGAGGAACAGTTCTATTTCCAGAATTTTTGAAAATTGGTACCACAGAGGCAATTTTTCAGCTGTCAGGGAAGCAAGATTTGACAAGACATTTGTTGTAGAGTATGGAGAAGAAAAAGGGCCAGTTCAACACAGCATTTCTTCATTACTATTACTGGTATAAGATCAGGCCCATATGCTTTAGAGGTGTCAAGGTTTTTTATAATGTCCCAAACATGAGATGGGGTGATGGTCAGCTCATCAAGTATGGCTTCAGTCCGCAATGAGAAATTTGGGAGAAAATGGTCTGTGGAGTCCAAAATGGAGTTTAAGGCGAAACGCTGGGCAAGTAGTTCAGCCTTGTCAGTTGCCATGCAAACGACATCATTGTGGTTGGATAGTGGGGGAATTGTTGATTGCCTATAGTTCACCACATTATTGAAGATTTTCCAGAAATCGCAAATACCTAGTTTCTGTGACTTAATGCGTTTTCTTCTCTTTGCTTCATCTATTACAGTCTTACAACGATTTTTTGACGCTATAAGTTTCTGTCCGTTTGTAGTTGACTTGTGGCAGTTCAATTGTCGGAATGCTTGCTGCCTCTGAGTAATAGCAGCTGCACAGTTCGAAGTGGAGAGTGGGGCTTGCTGTAGAATTTTCCCATGGGGACATATGCCTCAATGCCTGCTTTGACCCATTCGGTTACCTCATTTGGGCACTGATCAGCATGGAGATAAAATATTCTCTCCATGGGGCGTCTCTGACATTATCTCTGATTGATTCCCAATCAGCCAGCTTGTAGTATCTCGTCGTTTTGAGCAACGGCTCATCAGCTTTGGGACGAGATGTTAGGGTGAAGCCTCGAGCAGTGAGATCAAGAACAGGTCGAAAAGTGAGGCCTGCTGGTTCACACAATCAGGGAGGCGGGTTGGGAAAGTGACAGTCTGTGAGAGGGAGTGCGCTATGGAGAAACTATATGTGGAGTTACCAGCTGTGTCTGTATAGCTGGAGAATCCAAGCCAGTCCCGCTGATGTGCATTAAAATCCTCAAATACATGTATTTGGGCACTCGAGTCAAGTCAAATTAAAGTTTTTAAAAATTTCATGAGAAAATTACAAAATAATTATTTGTTTTAACCGATTAAATATGTCAATATTAAAAATTACAGAGCGACCCACCAAAGATGCCACTGTTGGCAATGACCGTTTCTCTTCTGTAGAATTGAAGTAGCAATAAACCTTCCCATGATTCCAATATTCTACATACCTTTCTAGTGCAGGTATGGTTGATGCTTTCCCTCCTTGATCTTTCCATCCTCTTTGACCATTCATGACCATTTTGTGCAGTACCAGCTATGCTGGTGCTACAACATGTGTTTTTGTATTTTCTTTTAGAAGGGGATGTCAGTTTATGGGATTTCTGAGAGTTTCAGTTCTCTTGGGCTTATGTAATGTTATTGTTATTCTTCTTCTTGTTATTATTATTATTTGTACTCACTACGAGTTCTCACACAAATCATCGTCAGTGATTGCTTACTGATAATAACCGGTGGTGTTCCCTGTAATCTGAGTGACACCAAATCTCGCCAGATTTATAGTACACTCTAACTCTTTTCGTTAACCATTGCAAATGACTTTGCGATATCGCAGCAGCCGCTTACCATTGATTTCTTGTTGGTAATGACCATTGGTCTCCTCTGGTATTTGGGTTGCATAAAGCCTCCCCAAGCTCCTCAGTACTTTCTGCACTCTTCCAGTGGAGGTCTTGTTAGTGTACTTCCTCCTTTGTCTTCCCATCCTCGTTGACCTTTCACAACAATTGTGTGCCATCTCTTTGGGGGGGGGGGCAGTTTATAAAATTTATTACAGTTTCTGTTCTTTGGGTTCATGTGGTGGTGTTCTTGCTGCGGTTTTGTTTTCTTCCTATTGTGACTTCTATGTGACTGGTTACGAGTTATAGGTTGGTTTCTGCATTCGAGAATTTTCCTTAAGTTTGCAGTTGTTTTGATCATTGCCGTCCTTTGTATGGTCCCAGTGATTTTTTTGTATTCAAATTTCTCCCAGTCTTTTCTCCAGGTTTTTTTAGACTGTTCCTAGTGCTCCTACGATTATTGGTATTGTATTGACTTTCTTCATGTTCATTATCCCTTTCAATTCTCTGGCAAGTTCTGTGTATTTGCTTTGTTTTTCCGTCTCCTTCATTTTCTCTCTGTGGCTGCTGGAACGGCAAAATCTACAATTTGTCATGATTTTTCCTTCTTGCTGACTATTATGATATCCGGTCTCCCTGCTTGTATGAATTTATCTGTTTGCACTTCCATGTCCCAGAGGATTTTGTGATTTTCATTTTCCAGTACTGTCTCTGGTTTATGTTTGTATCATTTATCCGTGGGTTCGAAATGCAGTTGTTTGCATAGTTCCTAATGTACTTCTTTCCCCATGCAGCCGTGTCTGTTCTTGTATTCATTTTGGGATAGTTTGCTGCATTCATTTATCATGTGATTTAGTGTTTCGTGTTTTTGTCCACACAATCTACATTTACTGTTTTCCTGAGTTTTAGCTATTTTAGCTTTAATGCTTCATATCAAAAGAATAATGAAATGAATAAAGTTAAAACAGCAGTTAATGAAACAAGACATATTTATCCATTAAAGCAATTGTTAATTTGTGTTTGTAAGTTTGAAAAAGTTCATTTGTTTTCCATTGTTTGTAGAGTGGAGAAAAGGGAATGAATTAATGTATATATGTGCCTTCTTTTGCCAGTGTGTCTATGTATTGCGGTATCACATTTCATAGCAGTTCGTTCTTTCCTTTCACAAGCTAGATGCAAGAGAAGGCCTTGGTCGAAAGCATGTTGTGTCCTCTCTTTTGACCGGCTCTATTTGACTGACACTCGTGGCTCTGTTGAATTCTTTTTCATCTGAAACTACCGGCTCTACAGTGCTTGTTTGGTGTTGGCAGTTAAAATGAATTTTAATTTGCGGACATAATTGTAGACAAGTCACCTGACTCACCTGAGTGCTAGTCGCATTGTTTTGTACAGCTGTCACTAGATATTCCGTTTCTCTGTTCAAGTGTCCTTTTCTTAGTCATGCCCAGAAATGTTGGTTGGTCTCTTCTCTTGTCATTCTCATAAAACGTCCATGTATTGTTTTTCTTTCTACTTTTCTTGTCTTTTTGTTTCTAGTTTTGGTGTTTCCTGAGTTCTTCATTGGGACAGTGTCTCTTGCTGCGGTGATCAGCCTTTCTGTGTTCTAGATTATGTATTTATCCAGCTCTTTTTTGTGTCTTCCACACAGTCTCCTATACTTACCAGTCCTCTTTCCTCTTCATTTCTTTTCACGTAGAGTCTGTCCGTATGGTCTTTTGTGTGGAGTGTGTTGTGCATAGTAACTAATTTTCTCGTCTTCTGGTCAAGATGCTTGACTTCTCCTTTAGTCCAGCCTATGAATGGTCCAGATTATCTTATTAGTGATACTGCCCAGGTATTTATTCCTTTTACTAGGTTTCTGCTATATTATTATTACTACTACTACTACTACTACTATCATTATTATTATATGTATTTTAGGGATTAGGGATTTTTTATTAATATTTAGAATATTTTGACATTGTTGTACTTATCACAACGTTTCAACCATTTTAGAATCTGACCTTTTTCAGGTACAGGCTGACTTTTTAAAATGTCATACATGGAATCATTAATAGAATTCACAATATTTGGTTCAAATAAACTTGACTCTATGCCTTACTTGTCTACCAAGTTTCAATAATGAATGTCCAAGAGTCTTTATTTTATCGTAGTTCAATGATACGCAGGGACACTTTGGTTATCGTTTCATCAGTAGGAGGTGTGATCCTGAATGTGTGTCACACTCACAAGACAATAACTCCCAGATTTTTATTTGTAGATTATCTCAAAGATAATATTTATCAAAACAATCCCCAGACTATTCCTGAACCGACAGGGGCAATAATTTTGTACATTGTATCCAGCCGTGTTTATCATTGAATAGCAATAATAAAAAAAAGACTGGTGGGTATTCAGGACTAAAACTTGGTGAATAAGTCATAGACTGACTAAAGTTTATTCATACTAAATTTAGTTGAATGAAAAAAGGATTGTGAATTTTATTAACGATTCCATAGATGACAATGTTTTCGGGTCGCCCTATATAATAATCGAATAATGAGTATTATAATCTCTGACTTTCACAAATGTTGAACTATTTCTACAAACAAATTTTCTATTTTTATACACCAGTTAAACAATTTGAGTTTCAGAAAAAACAAGTCTTATTTCTGGCTGCCAATTTTTACGACTATTAATTTCATTTATATTAGAGTTGCATAAGATCCAAATAGTTACAAAGATTAATTATTAAATGAAATATCTTGTAATCATCTCCAATAAGATCCTTATAATCCATTATATATTTATGATGACCAAAAACTTTTCAGTGTTTCGTCTTTGCAATTCGCACCTAGTTGAAAGTATCATCAGAATTAATGTGGCTCCATTTCAAATCTGCAATGTCAACCAACTATGACACAATAGAAAAGCCAATGGTGTTGAAAACTTCAATGGGTTCAGCAATCAACAGCAGCCATCTATCCAATGTGTAGTAGGAATGAAAATATTTTTATCTCATCAAAATACAATGGAATATTTTACCTAATAATTACATACTTGATATAACAATGCATATACATTTCTATACGTTTAATTACACTTGGCACAGTTTGTCATTTGAACAGGATTTCATTTTTTTAATACGTTGTTGTCAATTGTGTCTGATTGCAGGCATTGCCATAGAACTACACAACAAAGGCAGTAGCAGCAACAGCTCAGGGAATAAGAAGATACAATGGACGAAATTTCTTGATGTTTCAGATATTTTTAGATACTCGACTGAAGCCATACCTGCCGCAACTTGAGTAGGTGTTGTTCGTACCAGTCAGAAACACGTCCTTGACAATCAGTTCGACAGTGGTCTTGCTGCTGTCGAGCTGAGATATGGTTCTGTTCAGTCATATGAAGTCCATCCTCCCAAGCTTTACCTTATTGTTTACCACTTTAGGCGCCCCTACTGGGGAATGCCGACGAGGCTACTCAGGCATTTTTGTAGACCAGAGTGTACTTCACCTAGTGCACTGGCTTTTCAAAACCCCACTTGACCTTGTGCCTAACCTTTTGCAGTGAAGGTAAATAAATATTCTCATCTTGGTTGTTATATTCACGTGGGCATAATATGGATAAGGTAGTTTGCTTCACCGAGGGCTACAACATGCTTATCTTCAAACGCAATGCCAATAAACACTTATAAACTGTCTACATTCGTCATCAAATTTTATTCATTCCGTTTATTATCTTCAATCCTTTCATAATTTCAATTTACAATCTAGCCTTCGCATTAATCTTTATCTTCGAGTGGATTTTAGTCTTGATAAGTTAGAAAACAATCAGTTCTAAGTGACAGTCTTGTGAAGGTTGAAGGTTCAATCCATACTGCAGACAATAATAACTAAGAATAACATAAAAATTAACATTACTACTCATTCATGGCTGACGGAGTGAGAAAAATATACCTTTTGGATTAAATAAAGGGTTCAGTTGAAAATTCAACAGAGGTTCCGGATTTGACATAAATATTTCCACGTTTCACTATTAGGTTCCCGTGTTTGAAAAGATCCACCTGAAGTAGGTCAGAGTTAAATCGACCGAAACGTTCTGATTATAAGAACCAAGATGAGAATATTAGTTCAAATACTCCAAATATTTAGTAAGTGAGGAACTTGTTTAAGAAACGCTTGACTGAAAATTAGTCGAGAGGAGAAATGAAGAGAAGCGTAAGGTTAATCATCCTCTTTGAATCCATGACGATGATGATTGTTATGCATATATAACAATTCCATGTGTCGGTATAACTATCTCTTTGGATCATACATGAAAAGAAATACCAAATTATATATCGCACGTTTATTCATCACGTCTTCTTAGAAAGAAAGGTGTTATTGCAGAGACAATTTTAATGTGAACGTTTTAAAAGAGCGTCGTATAAAAAGAATAATGAAATGAATGAAGTTAAAACAGCAGTTAATGAAACAAGACATATTTATATATTAAAGCAATTGTTAATTTGTGTTTGTAAGTTTGAAAAAGTTCATTTGTTTTCCATTGTTTGTAGAGTGGAGAAAAGGGAATGAATTAATGTATATATGTGCCTTCTTTTGCCAGTGTGTCTATGTATTGCGGTATCACATTTCATAGCAGTTCGTTCTTTCCTTTCACAAGCTAGATGCAAGAGAAAGCCTTGGTCGAAAGCGTGTTGTGTCCTCTCTTTTGACCGGCTCTAGTTGACTGGCTCTCGTGGCTCTGTTGAATTCTTTTTCATCTGAAACTACCGGTTCTACAGTGCTTGTTTGGTGTTGGCAGTTAAAATGAATTTTAATTTGCGGACGTAATTGTAGACAAGTACCCAGACTTATTATTTTTATAATCTCATTCTTTTCTATTGAACCTCTTTTTGTACAAAAAAATGATAGCTTTTTTAGATGTCATTTTATTTGTTTGTGCTCATGTTATGGTTTCATAAATATAGGATTTAAAGATATATTAATCCTATGTTTTTGCCATCTCACTAGAGTAAAGTTGTACACACGATAAGTTTTTAATGTGGAGAATTCAGCTCTCCAAAAAGAGGCACCGTGAACTTGAAACCAAATTGCCTCAGTCTGGGAGAATTCTTATCCTTGTAATGAGGACAGATAATACACTTTGATAGGCCGAATGAAAATGTAATTCTGCAAGGAGCGTCTCCGTTTAAAATCATTTGTCATTTGCAAGACGCCCATTAGTTGCTTGATGTCGTAGGAGTACTGATACGTCAGTTTCATTATCTTCGCCAACTCGATTCTTGCCATTTAGAAAAAGAAAAAAAAGTACCGCTCTTTATTGAAAAGAGACTCTGGCAGTTGGCGTTTATGTATCCCCAAGAAAACTTGTCAGTTATTTACTTCTTTTGTGTTTAAATTTAGTGCTGCTAGAAATTGCTGCATGTAAATTTATCAAGCAAAAGATAATACCTCTTATATGAACTTACTGTCCGTTCGCCATTTTGTAAAATAGATGTCATATGAGTCCAATTATTGCTTGTAATGTGCAATGTTTCGTTTACTAGCGTCTGCATTTTGTTATTGTTGCTTTACAATGGTCTACATTCTCCAGATTTGTTTTATTGTTGCTTTCCAGCACTTAACACAAAGGGTTTACAGAATGGATCGAATCGCTATGGTCCTTTGACTATATTATTACCACTTTATTTTTGTAGTAAATTCAATCTCACAATATATATATATATATATATATATATATATATATATATATATATATAAATGTGTTTGTTATTTCACGTATGCTTCTAGAGAAGTATTTTAAGGATGATTGGTGATTTATGAAGCATAAAAACGATGTAATTATTATATTTTATTCTGATATTTCGAGCAGTCCTCCGCTCTTTGTCAAAAATGATACGCTTTATTCTATATTTTTATTTTTATTTTATTTTACCTCTATTTCGCTTTATTCATTTGCTTAGTATTATTTAAACTCTCTCTCTCTATCTCTTTCTATATATATATATATATATATATATATGAAAATCAGTTGCTCTTAATTGTAATGCATAACGGTACGGACGCACACGCGTTCTTTTTTTTAAATAGAGAACGGATTTTTTTACCAATCGGCAGAGAGATTTCGCGTGAACTAACTTTAACGTTTAAACAAAGAATGAACGCTGCACACAATTGAAAATTCCAGTTTTCTCAACGGTTATGTTTTTCTTCATTTCGTATCATTTTTGACAAAGAGCGAATGACTGCTCGAAATATCAGAATAAAATATAATAATATAGTATATATGTGTGTGTCTGTACATGTATTAACAGGGTTGTGTATGTGCGTATAAGTATATAGTAAATCATTTTTTTAATTTGTAATACACCCCCCTGTTTCTGTTCACCATATATTTGGTAAACGATACAAAGATATCGGTCACCTATCCATTTACAACTTTGTTTATATATTATTGTATATTATTACTTTACCGATATACTGTTAAATTATTTTTTTACCCCTTATTTTTTTTTTGTGTTTTTGTTTTTCATTATTTTTATCATTGTTGATATTATTATTATTATTATTATTATTATTATTATTATTATTATTTGTACTCACTAGGAGTTATCACACAGATCATTGTCAGTGATTGATCACCGACAACAACCGGTGGTGTTCCCTGGAGTCTGAGTGACAACCCCCACACCCCCAGATCTCTAGTACTGTCCACCTCTTTTCGATAACAACCGCAAATGAACTTGCGGTATCGCAAGAGCCGATTACCATTGATTTCTCGTTGGTAAGAATCATTGGTCTTCTCGGGGATTTGGGTGGCAATAAGCCTGCCCAATGTCCCAGCACTCTCTGCACTCTTCCAGTGGAGGTCTGGTTTGTGCTGTCTCTTCTCGGTCTTCTCATCCTCCTTGACCCTCTACAAATATTTTGTGTCAGCCTAGGCCGGCGCCATTTTCTTTTTTTTTGGGGGGGGGGGGGGGAGGCTTATGATGTTTCTTGCCGTTTCTGTTAATGCGATAGTGTTTATTATTATTTGTACTCACTAGGAGTTCTCACACAGATCATCGTCAGTGATTGCTCACCCACAACCACCAGTGGTATTTCCTGGAGTCTGAGTGACAACAAGCCTCCACCGATTTCCAATATTCTTCACCTCTTTTTGATAACGATGCGGTATCGCAACAGCCTCTTACCATTGATTTCTCGCTGGTAAGGACAATTGGTCTTCTCTGGGATTTGGGTGGCAATAAGCCTCCCCAAGGTCCCAGCATTCTCTGCACTTTTCCAGTGGAGGTCTGGTTTGTGCTGTTCCTCCTCGGTCTTCTCATCCTCCTCGACCCTCTACAAATATTTTGTCTGGTGTCAGCCTAGTCCGGCACCATTTAAAATAAATAAATAAAATAATTTTTTTTTTAATTAATTTAAAAAAAAAAAAAATTTTAATTTAATTTTTTTTAATTTTTTAATTTTTTCCTTTTTTTTCCTTTCAATTCCTTCATTTTTTTTCCTGTTCTCTTTCCTTATTTAAAAAAAAAATGTAATTCTTTTTAATTTTTTTAAAATTTCTTTAAAATTTTATTTTGGGGGTGGGGTGGGGGGAGAGGGAGGAGCTTATAGTGTTTCTTGTAATTTCTGTTTTTTTGGTTCATTTTTGTGTAGTGATAGCTGAGGCCGGTGTAATTTATTGTGGGGGGAGGGGAATTATGAAGTGCTGTTTCTTGCAGTTTCTGTTCCTTGGTTCTTGTTGTGGTGTTCTTCATGTGGTTTTGTTTTCTCTCTGTTGTAAATTCCTTGTGACTGGTTAGCCTTTTTAGCTTATGCATGTTGGTTGACGCATTCAATGATTTTCCTTAAGATTGCAGCTGTTTTGATAATTGCTATTATTTGTATGGTTTCGATGGTCCCTTTGATTCAAATTTCTTGCAGTCTTTTCTCCAGGTTTTTTGGGATTGTTCCTAGTGCTCCTACGATTATTGATATTATACTAACTTTCTTCATGCTCCATATTCCTTTCAGTTCTCAGGCTAGTTCTGTGTATTTACTTCGTTTTTCCGTGTCTTTGATTTTCACTCTGTTGTCTGCTGGAACGGCGAAGTCTACGATTTTACAAGATTTTTCCTTTTTGTCTATTATAATAACATCAGGTCTCCTTGCTTGTATGAGTTTATTTGTTTGTATATCCATATGCCAGAGGATTTTGTGTTTTTCGTTTTCCAGTACTGTTTCTGGTTTATGTTTGTACCATTTGTCTGCATATTCGAAATTCAATTGTTTGCACAGTTCCCTGTGTATTACTTTCTCAACACAGTCATGTCTGTTCTTGTATTCTTTTTGGGCAAGTTTGCTACATTCACTTGTTATATGATGTATTGTTTCGTCACTTTGTCCACACAGTCTGCATTTATTGTTTTCCTGAGTTTTATCTATTTTAGCTTTGATGTAGTTTCTCTGTTTAAGTTTCCTTTTCTTAGCCATGTCCGGCTATTTGCGTTGGTTTTTTCTCTTGTGTGTCTTATGAAGCGTCCATGTAGTTGTTTTTCTTCCCATTTTTCTTTTCTTGTCTGTTTGTGTCCAGTTTCGATGCTTCATGCATTGTTCGTTGAGACGGTATCTCTTACTGCGGTGTTCAGCCTTTCTGTGTTCTGGTTTATGTATTTCTCCAGCTCTTTTTTAGTGTCGTCCACACAGACTTCTATACTTACCAGTCCTCTTCCCCCTTCGTTTCCTTTCACGTAGAGTCTGTCTGTATCGTCTTTTGGATGTAGTGCATTGTTCATAGTCATTTATTTTCTAGTCCTCTGGTCAAGGTGCCCGAGTTCTTCTTTAGTCCAGCTTATGAATGGTCCAGAATATCTTATTAGTGATACTGCCCAGGTATTTATTCCTTTGATTAGGTTTCTTCTATATAATTTTGTTTCTAAGAGCTTTCTTGTTCTTCTCATGTATTCTTTTCCAACCTTCTCTTTCATTGCTGTTGATTTGATTGTGTCTGCTTCCAAAACTCCGAAATATTTATAGCTGTCTTGTTCATCTAGCGCTCTCATCTGCTCTTGGTTGGGTAGTTCCATGCCCTCAGTCGTCTCCAGCTTTCCTTTTTTAATCTCTAGCAATGCACACTTTTCCATTCATAATTTTATTCGAATGTCCTGACTGAAGATTCTGGTCGTATTTATCAGCTTTTCCAGTTCCTTTTTGCAAATAGCTTCAGGTCGTCCATGTACATGAGTTTATTCGTTGTTCTCTGCCTGTGAAACAGTTATTGTTTTCCATGCGGTTTCATTGAACTAGAATTTTTGTTTTACATTTTTTGCTTAAATGAAAGAATGCTGCTTAAATACACACAATATGTATGTATATTTATATATATATACATATAATTGAATAAAATATTTGCTCTTTAATCAATCGTAACTGTAGATTTCATGTTGTGAGCGATACATCAATGACTCTAACACGTTTTAATGTATTATATATATATATATATATATATATATATATATATATATATATATATATATATATATACGAAAATGACTCAATAACGTTGTTTTGAATATTAGAAATGGAGGTCGTCCCATTTTCTATACCTTCTCTGACCACCAGCAAGCCCATCACACATAAGCAATTTAACTTATTTTTCCTCACAAAACTTAATAACAACAAAAAACAACAACAAAAAAACTCGGATGAGAATGCATGCACAAAACCAGCATGAATGCATGAATGATTTTAGGCAGCAATTGACCAGATCGCGAGCGATGAATGTTCGAACTTCTAACGACGGTAGAAAGAAATGATCTTCTTACCTGCCCCATTCATTATGGTAGCTGTATTGGAAGGATTTGAACTCAGCTGTATCAGTTCTTGTTTTCCCGTCTTGGATAGCCAGTTTATACATCATTGTCGGGGACGAAGGAGTCGTCGGCGGGGCCTAAATCATTGAAGACACATCATCATCATCATCACCATCATCATCATCATCATCATTATCATCACCATCAATTAAGTTATATTTATACTGAAAGCGGCGAGTATAAATATCAAGATATTCGATAGGATTCAACGGCAGAAAATATATTTTTTTATCGAGTGTCTTGTCATACTAGTTTGACGTTCACATACATGGGAATAAAAAGACTTTTATATAAAAGATTTTTACAATAAAAATACATTATATATATATATATATATATATATATATATATATATATATATATATATATATATATATAATGTATTTTTATGTAATTGTTTTTGTAGGTGATTGCAGTGTTTTTTTTTATCTATTGCATTTGTTTTATTAATTAGTTGTTCACTTCCTAAGTGATACATAAAAATGCAGAAAATTGCATTATTAGCTACCCTTAAATTTATAGGACGGATTTTGCCTTAATATATATTTTTTTATTAATTTTATACGTACATGAAAGTAATACATGGACACGTGTTTCTGGCTAACAGCCGTTATCAGTATGGTTACCCCTGGACTATGACGCTTTGCCTAGAAATATGTACGGTTCTTATCACCTAAATATTTTTATGTATTTTCTAAATATATATATATATTCGTTAAATATTACGGATGACTTGTGTCTGGATATTTTTTCCTTGATGCTTTCTAGATGTCTGATAAGTGTTCAAGTTTCAGGCTAGAACTGACGGATAAATTTGCCGTACTCGTGTACCCTAGTACTTTCGGTTCCTTTCAGAGCCATGTTCAAGGTGTGAGTATCGCGTAATGAAATGTATTATTAAATGTTTAGTGATAGTTTTGGTGGGAATCGTGCGATTGGTTGTAGTATTCATTCTACAACCAATCTCAAGTTACTCAGTACTCAACACCTGAAGATGGCTTCAGAAAGAACCCAAAGTACTAGAGTACGCAACGCACATGGCAAATTCATCCGCCAGTTCCAGCCTCAAACTCGAAAACTTATCAGGCATCTATAAAGGATCAAGAAAAATGTATACAGACACAAGACATCTGTAATATTTTTACAAAATATGCCTTCAAGAAAAAATGCTGTCCAGATATATATATACGAGGCCTGTCTAAAAAGTATCCGACCTTAGGCCAGAAAAAATATTTTAAATACATGACCCTAATACCCTTCAAAGTAGGCCGCTAATGCTTGCACACACTTAGGCCACCGATCCATCCACTGCCATAAACACCTCTGGAAGTTTTCTTTTGGAATGGTGTTCATCTCCGCCATCACATTAGACAGGTGATTCGAGAAAATGCGAAGTGTAACACAAATAAAGGAGTGGTTATTATGATTAAAAAATGGCTGCATATCAGCAGAGGGTGACCAGCGTTCTGGCAGGGCTCAACCTGTTCGAAGTGCAGCTGTTATTAAGAGGATGCGAACAAAGAGATAATGCGGAACGCAACGGCGGAGATGAACACCATTCCAAAAGAAGACTTCCAGAGGTGTTTCCGGCAGTGGATGGATCGGTGGGCTAAGTGTGTGCCAGCACAAGGGGCCTACTTTGCTTTTCCTCCTCTGTCTTTCCATCCTCCTTGACTCTTGGGGACTATTTTGTGTTATACCAGCCGAGGCTGGTGCTACTACATGTATGTCTGTTTTTTTAGCAGGTGTGTCAGTTTATGGGATTTCTGGCAGTTTCAGTTCTCTTGAGCTCGTGTGATATTATTATTTATACTCACTAGGAGTTATCACACAGGTCATCGTCAGTGATTGCTCACCGACAACAACCGGTGGTGTTCCCTGGAGTCTGAGTGACAACAAGCCTCCCCAGATTTCCAGTACTCTCCACTTCTTTTCTATAACCACCGTAAATGACCTTGCGGTATCGCAACAGCCGCATACCATTGATTTATTGCTGGTAAGAACCATTGGCCTTCTCAAGGATTTGGGTGGCAATTATTATTATTATCATTAATATTGAGTGCTACCTAATGGTCGTTAAGAAGTTATGAACAACCTTGGATAGACGAAGAAGTGTTGTGAACCATGAATAGTTATTTCAACAGGGTGAAGTAACTCCCCACATTTCAAATGACTTGTTTGAATGGTTACACGGACACTTTGGTGACCGTCTCATCAATAGGAAAGTGTTATCCTGAACGGGATTTACACATACTGGGCTATAACCACCTAGATTGTTTTCTGTCGGATTATCTCAAAGATAATGTCAGTCAAAACTATCCCCAGACTAATCCTTAACTGAAGTAATCAGGACAAGAAAAGTGTGCGTCAGAGTTATTAGCAAATACACGTGTCGTATCCAGATGTATTTTTAATGTAGAAGGGCACATTTACTCTTACTTTTATTCGCTCCAAACAAGGCACATTGCCACTGGGGCGTAAGGGGCTACTGTGAATTAGGGACCATGCCTACAGGGACACTCTGAGTAGGGAGTTGAACAGAAAGATGTCTGTTCACATTACATTAAAATGTCTGCATGTTAGTACAGTCAGGGAAGCAGAAAACAGTCTTCCAAAGTCTATCAATTCCAAAGTCTATCAGTTACAAGGAAAAACTATTAAAGTAGAAAACTTTCTGACCTCTACAATAAAGGGGTTGGATTTTGCTATTTGTCGGGTTAGTCATGGGTATTTACATCAAGGTGGCACAAGTGCTATTAGTTCGTCAGAGCACATTCCATTAAAGTACTTGTAAAACAAGCACGGGGATGCAACATAGTGGCAATACGACAGGGGTTGGAGCTTGGTTGACAGTGTGGGACTTATTAGATTGGAGACTCTTCTTTGGATCCTGTTTAATAAGGAGAGATTAGTGGTAGATGCACCAGCCGAGTGGCAACAATACTCCATGCATGGGTGAATGGTGGCTTTGTAGAGATATAGGATACTGGCAGGTGTGTGTGGAGAGAGCCCACTTTATGGCAATAAAAAAAGACTGTTGGACATTCATGACTAAAACGTGGTGTACAGGTCAGGCATAGACTTAAATTTGTTTGCAGAATCGATCATGAATTTTATTAACGATTCCATGGGTGGCATTTTTTGAAGATAACCCATAACTTGTTTCAAACTCAGGAACCATGGAAGTTTGAACCCAACATTTTACTGGAACCTTAACGATAAACTCTTCGCATTGTATTCTCCAGGTTTTATGACATTCTTTTAGTTTATTTGTTCAGTTGTCTTGCTGCTTGTGCTCAGGATTGAACTCAGAGACACATTGGCTGAGACGACTAAAACATTTACTAAAGTGGAAAGGTTATCTTGAGGTTAAAATTCTCTTTAAATGAAATAATTAAATAAACAAATAAAGTAAACTACTCGTGGTAGAAAATGATGTGGAAAATAAGGTAACCGTTTTAGCCTCATGTGATTTGGAAAAGTAGGGTCGTTTATTTTTTTCTCGATCATGATGCAGACTGTACAATCGGCAAGTCATTTCTTCACATTAAATTATATACTTATAGCATTTTCTTTATCCCTGTATGTCACAATTTCAGACCCAACGTCAGTTTCTCTCTCTCTCTTTCTCTCTCAATCTCAGTAGCAGCCTCTCTCTCACTCTCTCTCTCTCTCTCTCTCTCGCTCGCTCTCTTTCTCTCTGGCTCTCTTTTTCTCTCTCTCTCTCTCAGTCTTAGTCTCTTTCTCTTTTAATTTCTCTATTTCTCTCGATTCCTCAGTATTTCTCTCTCTCTCTCTCGCTCTCAATCTCTCTCTTTTTATTCCCCCTCTCCCTCTCTCTCTCTCTCTATCTCTCTCTTTCACACAAATACACACAGACAGACAGATGCCAGTTCTTGATATGATGTACGTTTACTTACATATGGTACCATGTTCAAACTCGTTCCCTCTTTGGATGTCAGTTTCGAGGATAGAGGTGTCGTGCAGGGGGTGATTTCTCTTGGATTTTCGGTTAACTTCTTGACCTTCGATGCACCCAGTGTTGTGGTAGGTAAATGTTCCTGACGAGATGAGACACGGGTAGAAAGTGACTTCTTCTGACTTTGGACATTTTCAGTTTTAGAGACATCATTGTTAACGGAAGGGCCACACAAATCTGAAAAAAGAAGAATCCAGAATTCTTATCAGAAGAAAAAGAAAAAGTGACTATAATCATTTTCCTACTTGATGTCTCTTTGTCCCTGCTGTTCATGATTCGCCGTTTCAGACCTGATTTCAATTCCATTTTCAGAAGTGTTAAAGTTTTATATTACACTAGACAACAAGTGACCCGTTGGCTCAGTATTTGTTATTTATACATATATATATATATATATATATATATATATATACGAGGCCTGTCTAAAAGGTATCCGACCTTTATTTTTTCAGTGCACAATAGAGATATAAAGGCGGCACCACTCTACACAGTGAAGGAAGACACCTTCATGTGCATGTGTGAATTTTATCACCGACTTCCTGCGTGTTAGTCTCTGCCTGTCGGTCGCTGAGTGAGGTGCTACACAACGTGAGATTCAGCAGGTTTTTGGAGGAGATGCGATGGGTGTAACACAAATTAAGGAGAGGTTCAACCGAATCAAAAATGGCCGCACATAAACGGAGAGTGATCAGCATTCTTGCAGGCCTTAACCTGCTCGGAGTGCTGCTGTTGTTGAGAAAGGATGCAAAATTTGGTGATGGAAGATCGTCGTTCAACCATGCGGGAGATCGCCCAAGACGTCAGAGTGATAAAGATTCCGCACATGCGATTTTGCGTGATGATTTGAACATGCACAGAGATGCTGCAAAATGTGTGCCCAAGTTGTTGTCGCAGGAACAAAAGAACCTCCGTTTTCAAATTGCACAAGACCTTCTGGAAACCGCCAACACTGATCCTGGGTTTCTGAACATCGTGATAACTAGAGATGAGTCATGGGTGTACGGGTACGACCCAAAAACAAAAAGACAGTCGTCGTAATGGAAGGATCCCGAGTCTCCAAGGCAAAAAAAAGCGCGACAGGTGCAGAACAAAATCAAGGTGATGATGACTGTTTTCTTTGATATCCGTGAAATTGTGCATCACGAATACGCACCGAGATGACAAACAGTTACAAAGGAGTACTATCAAGATGTTCTTTGGTGTCTCCATGACACAGTTCGACGCAAAAGACCAGACATGTGGACGGCGAAAAACTGGCAACTGCATCACGACAACGCCCCCGTACATTCATCCCAATTAATCCAACATTTCTTGGCAAAACATAGAATTCCAGTCGTTTGTCAACCTCCCTACTCTCCAAACATGGTTCCTTGCAACTTCTCGTTGTTTCGAAAATTGAAGACGCCACTGAAAGGTTCCCGTTTTGATACTATAGAAGAGATAATCAAGAATGCAACAGCAGAGA
Organism: Sepiola atlantica; assembly: GCA_963556195.1. Classification (NCBI taxonomy): domain Eukaryota; kingdom Metazoa; phylum Mollusca; class Cephalopoda; order Sepiida; family Sepiolidae; genus Sepiola; species Sepiola atlantica. The sequence goes on along the minus strand of OY744515.1, from coordinate 233,167,951 downwards.
TGAACACAATTTAAAAGGATAACTTCCAGAGATATTTCCGGCAGTGGGCTAAGTGTTTGCAAGCACAAGGAGCCTACTTTGAAGGGGATTAGGGTCCCAACCCTGTCCGGTATGTAAAATATTCTTTCTGGCCTAAGGTCGGATACTTTTTAAACATATATATATATATATATATATATATATATATATATATATATGCATAAATATATATATATATAAATATATATATGTATAAATATATATATAAATATATATATATATAAATATATATATATAAATATATATATATATATATATGTTTATATATATATATATTTATATAGTTATATATACATTCATATATTTATATATATTTTTATATATATATATATATATATTTATATGTATTTTATTTATATATATATATATATTTATATATTTATTTATATGTATATTTATATATATATATATTTATATATACATATATTTATATATATATATATATATTTATATGTATATATATATTTATATATATATATATTTACATATATATATATATTTATATGTATATATTTATATATATATATTTATATATATATATATATATATTTATATATATATATTTATATATATATATATTTATATATATATATAAATATATATATATGTTTATATATATATATGTTTATATATATATATATTTATATATATATAGATTTATATATATATATTTTATATATATATTCATATATATATATTTATATATATATATTCATATATATATATATATATATATATATATCTTTATATATTTACATATATATATACTTATATATATATTTATATATATATATATTTATTTATATATATGTATACTTATATATACATATATATTTATATATATTTATTTATGTATATATATATTGATATATATTTATGTATATATCTCTCTATATATACATAAATTTGTATATTTATAAATATATATATATATATATTTATATATATAAATATATATATATATATAAATATATATATATATATATATATATATATATATATATATATATATATATATATATATATATATATATATATATATAGTGTGTGTGTGTGTGTGAGAGAGTCTAATCATCCCCATTAATCATAAAACATATTCCGAATTCTATTGAACCTAGGCTTATCAATAATTCTAGCAACTGAAGTGTTTTTAAAAAATCAAGCAACATTTACAATACAGCTCTAAAAAATTGTGGTTACCATAATACTGAAATTAAATATAAGAAACAGGATACTAATAATTACAAGAAAATTTAAAAGAAAAGAAAAAGAAATATAACTACTATACACCGCTCTATAACCAGAAGCTTTAAACTAAACTGTGCAAAAAATTCCTAATTGAAAAACACTTCCACGTAACAAATCTCTTGCATAAAATATTCAATAAAAATAATCTTAAACTATCCTACAACTGCTGCAAAAACATAGAAATGATAATTAAGGCCCACAATAACAAAATACTAAAAGAGAACAGCAGAGAGGAAGAAAAAATAACAAATTACATAAAAAAAGTGACAAATATAGCAAAAATAACACTAAGAAGAACAAAAATATAAACTATACAAATAAAAATAAACAAAACACTAATAGTAATCACTCGAATAGAAATGAAAAAGTTAGCAATGAAGAGAAAAGATGTAACTGCATAAATCGTACACTTTGTCCACTACAAAATAAATGCCTAACCAAAAGTATTGTATACCAAGCCACAATATTTTCCAAGGAAAAACCGAATAACAAAAAGTACTACGTGAATATGACCTACCTATATTTTAAAACTAGATATTATGCACACAACCACATTTAAAGCCAGAGAACGTGGAATTAAAACAGCACTAGCAAACCACTATTGGGAGCTCAAAGAAAATAGACGCTCATCAATAATTGAATGGAAAATAATACGACAGGCCAGTACATGTAGAAATTTAAACGACCCGTGTAGATTATGTCTGAATGCAAAATTTGAAATCCTAAACTTTAAAGACCCCCCAAATCTATTAAACTGTAGAAATGAGATAACAAACAGCTGCTTGCACAGAAAGAAATTTACCTTAGGCTGGGACCTTAGGGAGGTTTGTTGCCACCCAAATTCCAGAGAAGACCAATGGTCCTTACCAGCGAGAAAGCAATGGTAAGAAGCTGTTGTGATACCGCAATGTTATTTGCGATGGTTATCGAAAAGAGGTAAAGAATACTGGAAATCTGGGGAGACTTGTTGTCACTCAGACTCCAGGAAATACCACTGGGTTTTGTCGACGAACAATCACTGACGATGATCTGTGTGAGAACTCCTAGTGAGTACAAATAATAATGAGATGCAGGTTGTCCATAAAGGCTCTTTATAATTTAAAAACATGATGTCTTCTCTTGACGAGTAGCCATTTTATAAGAGTTCACTTCCATTGACAAAATATATGAAATACAAAATCTTATTGTTATTAAAATCTTCAATAAACACTGATTAAAACAAAAAGATCTGACTAACGTATCTCATCAACTGTCTTCGTAATATATTTTTAAATTGTAGAGACTTTATAGACATCATATATATATATATATATATATATATATATATATATATATATGTATATATATATAGGTAGGTAATTTATTTAAAATTAATATTGTATATATATATATATATATATATATATATATATATATATATATATATATAGTCATCCACATACAGACTGTTTCGCTGTATCACATATATACCAATTTGACCGAAGTACAAAATGGATTATTTAGAAAAAAACATTTTAAATTTAAAAGTCTAATCAAGCAAAAATACTCCGTGTTGTTTAATAATATTTGCCTAAATTAAAATATGCTGCCCAAATACACAAAATATATATATACACACCCAGATATATATATATATATATATATATATATATATATATATATATATATATATATATATATATATATATATATATATATATTATTACTTCATGTATCCACATAAAATATTATAAGGAGATATAATTTTTTATGTGTCAGTTTTTAGTATTTACTTCAACAATGCTCGATACGTAAGTAGAGCTAGGTAGTAAGCAATGAAAATATATATGGCAATCAAGCTACACAGAGGCTCCCGTGTTTCATCCCCGGGGGGAATCGTCAGGCTAAATGCATTTAGCCTGACGATTCCCCCCGGGGATGAATCACGGGAGCTCTGTGTAGCTTGATTGCCATATATATTTTCATTGCGTACTATATATATATATATATATATATATATATATATATATATATATATATATATATATATATATATATATATTACTATTTCATGTGTCCACATAAAATTTTATAAGGAGATAGAATTTTTGTATGTATCAATTTTCAGTATTTACTTCAACAGTGCTCGATACGTAAGTAGAGCTAGGTAGGAAGCTATGAAAATATATTTATGGCAATTAAGCTACACAGAGGCTCCTGCTTTTCATCCCCGGGGGGAATCTTCAGGCTAAAATGCATAGAGTTATTTTTGCCGGGTGTTTTTATATACGACGAGCTAGTTAATCAATCAGATTCTTTGTTGTTCTTGTAGTATGAGAAAGTTTCAAATTTCGAAGATGATATTTTTCGTTTTACAAGTCAGATATTTTCCTTTATTTTCAGAGTCAAACATGAGTTCAGCCGCCAGCAGAGAAACCTGTCCTTTATGCTATTTAGATTGTGAGCAGACCGTAGTGCTTCAAGAAAAGAGTACTGCAGGTATCAACCGTGCAACTATCGAAAGAGGTGTCAAAGTCATTGTTGAAGCCGGAACTAGTGTTCACAAAACATATAGGGTTAACCACATAAACAAAAAGGGCATTGCTTTAGCCTAAAAAAAGGATTATCCTGCTCGACCAGTAAAAAGGAGCGCTCATGTTTCTCTGAGATCATATGACAGTAAAACACATTGCTTTTTCTGTAGAACTGATACTACGAAAAAAGACTATAAACGAAAAAGTGAGGGGAGGATTTGCTACGTGAAGACTGGTGCATTTGATCAAAAAACTATCCTGGGTCATTGCAAAACAAGAAGGGATGAGTAGGCCACTGCTGTTCAAGGTCGGATCGAATATGTTGGTGGTGATCTTCATGCTGCAGACTGTGTGTACCACCTGTCATGTAACATCAACTTCCATCCTGGGGAAACGATGAGGAACAAATATCGATACCGGACCTTGTAGCTAAAATGGTAGAATATTTACGAGGTAGTAAATCAACGGCGTATAGAAATTAGTACTTCAAGGAAAAGCTGATAAGTCGATATGGAAACTTTTTATTTGTAACCAAAGGCCGTTGTGGTGTTGCAAACATTGTTACATTTAGGGAAAAAAAACTATGACATTCTACCTGAATACAACAGTTCACCTCTGACAGACGATGAGGAATTACAAAAATGGGCAAATCTCAAAACCGCAGCGAAACTCATTAGAGCTGACATGAAGATCAGTGGAGGATGCGTATCCAACAATGGCCGAACTGAAACTAGCGGCGGCATTAGACTTAATTATTGCATGTTTGTTGTTGCATTTGTTGTTGGGAAGGATACATCCACAAAGGTTACTGACATAGGACATGCTGTTGTTCTAGTGGTGCGTCGAAGAGCTGTAATTGCACCCTTACTACTGGGTCTCTCGGTGCAAATGCACCATTTGTACAAGTCACGATTCTTGATCGATAATCTCTCAACTATGGGATTTGCTTCATCATACACAGAGGTACAAAGTTTTGAAGTGAACGCGGCATGTTTCCTTGCTCCAGTGGATTTGGGAGGGGCGCATCTTTTCACTGATACCTAAAAATGGTATTTCTGTCTTAGATTTTATTGCCATTATGATAAAACAATTACTCTTCCTCTCCCGCTGTGGAACAGACCTCTGCCCTAATTAGTGGTGACAGCTTTAGATGGCTATCTCTGACATCAGCTCAGCCCGCCCGGCTAGTATAGTACTGACACGCCTGACCGTATGTTTTTCGTTATTGATAAACGATTTTGCCCAAACTTCGGCATGTGTAAGATTTAAATGCAATTGACAATTTTACATGACTTTTCCAGCTAGCCCAACGCTATTTTCTTTCCTTGTTTGGATGGCCGATCCGCGCTGAATATACGTACTAGTCTTATATCTCTACCTCGTTTCTAAGTAGGGTCTAGCATCATCACCAAGATGCATACTAGTGCGCCACTGGGGTACCCGATCACCGTCGGCCTCGATCGCTGTGTGATAACAATATGATAACGTTGGATAGAAAGGGTACTTGCTATGCGATGGGTATTATTGCTGCTATCACATTAGAGAGCAAGTCAGTCATGGTATACCAAGACAAAAAACGGCGGACTTGAAACTTGTTGAAATGACGAAGATTGATATCATAGATTACCGTTTTTCAAAGTATGTCAGCCGTTGCATTGAATTTCAGTCCCTTTCCCCACATCTGATGTCTCTCATTCAGAGTAGATATTTTCTTGGAAATGTCCTTTCGCTTCAACCAGACTACTCCCAGCTTGCAAGGCATGATGGACCTGATTCATAAAGCGTGCAAATATCTGGAAAAAATCATTGGCACAGTTTCTCCCCATGATAGACATGAATCCAGGCGATAAAACCTGTATCCTGTCCACTTTAGATTACCTATGCTGTCTTTCGTCAAAACACAACATGTCGACTGTCATTACTTTTGATCAACTACTGTTTTGGAAGACTTCTAAAATCGTGAACATTGTTCCAGATGGTACTCTAACTATAGTGTTCGATAGTAAATGAGGCATAATCGTTTGCAATCGAGCCTTAAGTACTCCCCTCCTTCCATTTCAGACGGCAAAGAAGAGATCTTCTGTCTAGTATGTTGTGCTCTGTGATTGGAATGGTTTCTGCCACAGCACTGTCCAATTTTGTCTCAACATAATTTCTGTAGCTAACTAATAAAATGTCCTTTTTTGTTACCAATATGCTAGTATCACGAGGTTTCATCAGATGTCCTGCTGGCTTGCTAAGCCAACTGCAGGCTCAACGCGTTTCCACGAATAGTGGCGACAGAGAGACGCTCGTAAAGCTAAGTAAAATCACGATGATTCCCGGTGTGGTGCATCATTAACAAACCTGTTGTGGAAGTCACGTGTGGCAGGGCCTATTTCTCTACTCGTCTCAATGGCGACTGGCTGGAACACAAATCTGTCAAAAAGACCAGCATATTTTGATTGCTTGTAGTTCTCTGCTGGCGCTGCTGCAGGTCTAAGGTTTGTTGCCGCTTCTGATACTGACAAAAGCGCAAAAGTGTCGACACATCGCACCCCATATAAGTGACATCGGGCCGTTTGCCATCCTCTCTGGAGGGTAACTTGTTCGAGGATCGAAGGAAAGCTAGCGATATCTAAAGCATTTCAGACATCTTATGTAATCTCCTAGCTATATAAGAGTCAGATACGTCCAAAGATGGAATACTGCAACCACATTAGTCCTCACATTCCATGAGCGATGTTTCTGACTAAGGGGGAAGAATTTCTGTTTTCTGGGTCAGAATCTATCCATCTAACACTTATCCTTGATTAGTTTTTGACCTTGAAGTAGTATTTCTTTTTAGCTCCTTACATCAAGGGGCTTCATGCCTTGTCTGGAGCGATTTCTATAAAAAATAAAAACATCTGGGGAGGAGCTTCACAGAGCAATCTATCCTGCCTTGGGAGAGTACAAAATCCATCTCGAAGTCTAGTGGGAGTGTCTTTTCTCTTTCCTACAACCCTTTTCTCACAAGAGACATTGCTAGTCTCTCTCTCTCTCTCTCTCTCTCTCTCTCTCTCTTTCTCGTTCTGCTCTATCGTTATTATCATAGAAGGTGCTCGATTGAACTTCAATCTTTGGTTCTTCCTTGCAATGTATTCACAGCAGGAACTCGTTTTCTGCCACATCGAAAAACAAACTGTCAAATAATTATTATATATATATATATATATATATATATATATATATATATATATATATTATGTGTAGGGATTACCCGATGTTGTTCAGGTTTCAAAGATTTTGAATATGTCCGTCGGTTGTTCTCATTTTACATTGAAAATCGATTTATAAGTATTTAGATTGATATTTTCATATAAATACAACAACACATTAAATACTATTTGGAAAGAGGGAAAGATAGATAGGAAGTTTTATTTCAACTATTAACACTCCCATCTCTCGCGCTCGCACTCTCTCACTCTCGTTGTGTAAACTTTTCATTATTCAATTCGAAATCATTTTTAATAAAATTCTTCAATTTTTTTTTAATTGTCAAATTTCCAAACAAACTTTTGTTCAAAGAAATCAAGAGATAAATGATTATTGATGTAGATTTAATCGGGAAAGTTGGTTTTGTTATGTGTATACTGTACTTGTACTACTATTACTACTAATAATAATGAATCTTACAATCAGATGACAAACGCATGTATATATTTTTAATTTTAAATGTAAATAAAACTAGCAATGCAGATGAACAAAATATAAAATTAACTTAGATAAAATTTACATTTGAATAAAATGACACATTGTGATTATAATTTTCTTTCTCCTGATTTCTTCGTGTCCGTACTCCTTATCGCAACAAAATGTTACCACGGTCTTGCTCTGCCAAATGATATCTCTCCGAACAGTCTTTCATCCAGCGCACACACCAACGTAGTCACCAACTCAAATCACCAACTCATAGTCGCTGACTTCCTTCAAAACATTCCTCTTTTATTGCCAGTGACATTGCACTCATGCAAATGAGCATGCAAATGAGCAGTGAGCTCTTCTGCCAGAGAGATCAGGAAGTAATGGAAGGTCTTTGCTATAACTAGCCATTTACATTCAGGTTCTGTTTCTTTATGAATCCATTCCTGGCTGGGGTAAGTCATACTTTGCATAGACAAATATCACAAGTAATAAAAATGGTGCAAGAAAAATGGTACAAGTGCAAAGATACGAGATCCCAGAAATAGAAAAAATAGGGGAAAAGTGCAATCTAACACCTCACTCTATTTAAGGAGTTATCTATGTAATGGATACATTTCAGTGTTGAACATGTTCAGTGGTTACCCTTTTTTAGCCAATTAAATTAAAACATATATATTACTATATTTCCAGCAAATAAATATTGTGTTATCTTATAGATGACGTAAAGACAATAATCCCCCTCTAACTTCGACCGGAACAGTTTTAATAACAAAGGGTACATAAAAAGGATGATGTTTCATCAGCGATCTGAGCCAATTATTGGTAACAAAAATTTTATTTTCATTGGAATTCATCGAATTTGATATTTAATCCTATCAACAGTTCTTGTTTTGATTACTAATATCACATAAAAAGTGTGTAGGAGGAATTAATCCTCACACACAAATAGTACTAGGTCCTCTTCCAGCAATAAATCTAGAAAAGATTTAATTAGAGTACATATTCCTCATTACACCGCTGTTTTTTCCAATACGATATATTGGTTTTATTTCAAATTAAAAAATACGAAATACAATATTTTAATAAATACATTTTTTTAAATGCCAAATACGACAATTTTTCGGTTTTCAACACTAAATTTTTCATTTACGATATGTTGTTTGTGATGCTGAACTGCAGTCCTTTTTCCGATTTCCGTTTGAGAGCGCCATTTAAAATTTACTGCTTTTTGTTTTTTTACGTACGAAATACGATCGGAGGACGGAAAAATAGGCGATTTATTTACAAGTAAATCGTACCTTTATTCATTTTAATTTTTAAATACGATATATTGTTTTTTGTTTTACTTTTTTACATACGAACTACGATTTTTGTATTTATGTTTCTAAATACGAAATTCGATTTGGCGACGAACAGAAGCACTTCACATACAGAGACATCGTACATTTCTTCGTTCTATTTTTAAAATACGATATATTGTTTTTGTAATACAATTGATTTTTGCTGCTGAACTACTACACGTCTAAGGATGACATCTGTATTGCAAATATCTTACATTTTAATACTTTTTTTTAAATGTACAATACAATATATATATCGTACATTTCATTATTTTATTTTTAGATAGGATATATTGTTCTTTTCGAATACCAAATATGATGGTTGTTGTTTCTGTTGCTTTTTTTTCTGAATTACACGCCTGAAGATGACAGGTGTATTACGAAAATCTTAGTGTTTTTTTTTTTGTATTTCAAAGTTTAAAATACAATATAAGAAAAAAACACATGTACGATATAATATCGTACATTCATTATTTGGTTTTCTTAAATAAAATACATTGATTTTTGTTTATTTTTTAATACGAAATCGATAATTTAATAAGTACAGTGCTTTTTGTTTTTAAGCGATTGACTCTTATTTCAGTCCCATAAATTATGTAAAATTGTTCATTCCTCGTACCGGAAAACAACAAGTAATATGGTTTTACAAAAATATTGTGAAGTATGCGATATTACATCTTTTAAGACTTAAACGCTGTTTATCTATCGAGCATGGCAAACACAATCTGTTTATCCCTCGAACCGGGCAACGTCGATTAATGGGGGTTTACAATAACATCATGGGATCTGCGTTCCAGCGAGACATCAATAAACAACAAAGAACGCGTTTTACTTTATTTTTCTTATAACTTGATCGTTACAGAAATTAAAAAATTAAAATAGTAATATGGCGTTCATGGATATGAACAAGGGTTTCTTGGGTTCCTCACTTTTATCGGATTGACATCCTAATATGTTATCATACCGGCGTAAGCAGAAAAACACAAAGCAATAGTAAATTCACTTCAACAACAAAACGCTTAAACTAGCCATAAAAATCGGCTCCCACAAGCTGTCTAGCAAAAAAGCGCTAAAAACGCCAAAAATATTGATCACGTGATTGTCTACTAATACGTCCGCCAAACCAGGCGTAAACAAAATAAAACCAGCAGCCGTGACAAAATCACTTTTTCCCCCTCTTTTTCTCTAGCCCCTCGCTTTTGGGCGAGAGGCTAGAGGTGGGTCCATGCGCGTCGGCTGACTACTAAACACACACGTACATTCACACACTTCGACGTACTAACGGCAAGGCTCACCTGGCTACACACACACATACAAACATGGTCGCACACACTATTCTCGGAACTGACTTTCAACGAACATTTCAAACTGACATTTTACCATTGTTTATCCGTTTTCTTTATAAACATCTTCAATAGCTAAATAGATGCTACATGATTGGTGACCCCGCATTTTGCAACACGCAAACCTTCTCACAGATACATTTGAACACAAACAAAACAAAAAACAAACAAAATATTATACAAGATGCCATGTCTTTCTTTTTTGTGTAACACGTGCGTCAGAAAAATACGGCGCCATTTTTTTTTTCCGTCACACGTGGAAATCAAAATTTAAACAAGAAAAAAGAAAATACGAATTACTATTCTCTATTTAAACAACAACAACAAAAATTCAACAACCAAACGAAAAAAATTCACTTCAAAGCAAAGTATTATCGCCTATTTAAAATTCAATATTTTTTATATATTGGATACATAGCTTTACGCGTTAATACACTTAAACAACAAGAGACTATGAAACGCCGACCCCTCCGATAACAATAACAAAATGAGAACATTTTCTTCACCGCACATGAATTTAATCTTTTATCCAGCTAAAAAAAGGTTTTTGTTTTCGCGGAGCTACAAGCACTCTTTCAACTCTGAAAAGATTGTAGCAGTTACCTCTTCCTTTCAAAACATAACTACACCGCTTTGCCGGTAGGTGTCGCTTTTTCACCGACTGGTGGCACTGTAAAGCGACACCAGAGTTATCTGCCCTTCTGACTATAAAAACCGTTGCAAACGGAAAATCCATCTCTTTTTCACCGACCAGCCTCGACAGAACAACGCTGGCACCAGCGCTCCGTTTCGCTCGCCTTTTTCCTACTCAATTGGCCTTGACAGAACGACGCTGACACTAGCGTTCCGTTTCACTTTTCTCTTCTGTCGATTGGCCTCGGCAGAACGACGCTAATACACTAGCGTTTCGTCTCACGCTTTTCTCTTCAAATGGCATCTGCATAATAACTACCAACACACGTGGTCAAACAACGGTAAGAGTTCTCAACTCATTTTCTTTGTGTACGGCTTTCAATGACTTTTCCTACGCCGGATTCATTTCTTCTTATACCTTTTCAAGAACTGTTTTTCCATCGACACACATGCATACATCACACACTTCATCATTCCACGTACACACACGTTCAATAAACCTTATTTGAACTACTTCATTTTGTTTGTTAATTATTACTCTGTCTTTTGCATGCAACATTGCTTGATTTACTGAACACGTTTATAATCGGGGGAACACGACCCTCGATCCTAACAAGATAGATAGCTACGCGAACAAAGATCCTAACTCTGGAACTCAACTCAAACAAAAATATATGGCAAAGATTTACACTGGAATACAAATTAATTATCTACCGGCTTATGGAATTCAACTCACTGCAAACGTACAGACTCACTTGTACCTTCGAACCTCTGGCCCCACTCACAAATCTCTCGCAACCTCCATGCATCGGCATCTGATAATCATTTCACCAGCAAAACGAAGCCATAACGTATATCACCTTCGAGGCAGACTCAATTGCTTCCCCACTTGATGCAGACCCAATTGCATTCAAACAAAGCGCTAACTCAATTGCGCTCAATCATACACATCGCAGACTCAATTGCGCTCAATCATTCAACCGCAGACTAACTTGCGTTCAATCATTCAACACAAAAAGATTCGAATCACCTATTCAAAAACGTCACCAGATGGAAAAGCTACTGAAACAATTATTGTGCACACGACTTTTTCTAATTTTCAACAGCAAAACAGACATACGCACAACGAATGTTTCTCATTTTCAACGTTACATATTGATAAATATTTTCAATATTTTTCAATCTGAGGGTTTTTTTATCGGATTGACGTCTTAATATGTTATCATACCGGCGTGAGCAGAAAAACACAAAGCAATAGTAAATTCACTTCAACAACAAAACGCTCAAACTAGCCATAAAAATCGGCTCCCACAAGCTGTCTAGTAAAAAGGCGCTAAAAACGCCAAAAATATTAATCAAGTGATTGTCTACTAATACGTCCGCCAAACCAGGGGTAAACAAAATAAAACCAGCAGCCGTGACAAAATCACTTTTTCCCCCTCTTATTCTCTAGCCCCTCGCTTTTGGGCGAGAGGCTAGAGGTGGTTCCATGCGCGTCAGCTGACTACTAAACACACACGTACATTCACACACTTCGACGTACTAACAGCAAGACTCACATGGCTACACACACACACATACAAACATGGTCGCACACACGTGCTTACCACTATTCTCGGAACTGACTTTCCACAAACATTTCAAACTTACATTTTACCATGTAAGATTTGTACGTATATAAATAGTGTGTTACCTTTAAATTACGTGTTATTCTTCCTTCAACTTATGCATGTCTTATCTAACATTCAACTTTCATAATTTCTTTTCCATGTTTTTACTATTTTAAACATTTCTTTAAACAATCTAAATGTAAGTATCACATAATCTTCAGTTAACATTACTTTATTTATAAACCGTTTTTTTTTGTTCTATTTTTCTACTGGTAATATTGTTACCTTTGCGATGTTTAGCTGTGGATTTAAACAAATTAAAAACGAGAATCCTACACAATAAGAATTAGCCATAGGCTGGTATTGCAGGATCCTTACTACGAAGTAGAGATGACGTTTACTTCTGTATTTACTTGTTTATCTCGTATCTTCCAGGTATGCCTTCGTGTTTATTTTTATTGATTAGTAACTTCGAATTCTTATTCAAATCGTTCAGCTATCAAATATCTCCACGTAGAAAACTCGTGAAACATGCTGAAGTAAAATACAATAATCTCAGCGTAACGATTATACCATAAAATAACTGAATGTTTAGGGGTAAAACATATTGGACTGACACAAAGAATGGTTATCATTAAACAGTAAAAAGGGGAAAAATGAATGACATGCCTGAAAAGAACGAAAACGCGAAGAAAATGTCAGAACTGAATATAAAAGAAATATAAAGCTCTTAAAAGAACACGATTGAAATACGTGTAGACTATTACAAGAAGATTTCTTTTCAATAAAAGCAATAGGAAGAAACGAAAAAGTTATTTTTATTTAATACGTTTTGCTTAGTATAACACATGGTACACTTGTTGCGTTCTTAATATCGAACCGTATGTATGTCTGCTAATTACTTTAAGGGAATTTATATATATATATATATATATATATATATATATATATATATATATATATATATATATATATATATAATTACATAAACAATATTACAGCTTTACGTAAATCAACCAAAGTGTCGATACTACTACACTTCTTCAAAAGTGAATACAAATAAATGTATGAAGTGAGAATCAAGTATTGAACACGTCACCAGCGCGATTCTATTATTTTATTTGTTTATTTTTAGTCAGTCTTTGAAAAGATGGGGTAGCATCAAACCGTTGGTTTATTGACGAACAGCTGATATATTGTTCATGTCAAATGATCTATTTGTTATTCAGCACTATTGAAAATATTGGGGGGGGGGTTATTTTAATAACATATTTGAAGTTGTCCAATATATATATATATATATATATATATATATATATATATATATATATATATATATATGTATGTATGTATGTATGTGCGATTTTGCTCTGTGATACCATCCAGCATTGCTGAATTTAAAATCGCCAACGACTTCTTGGAACAATGCGGAAAACGTTCTATGCGCGTTTCTCAACCGTCTTTTTAAAATGTAAATTTCTCCAGCTTTTTTGTTCATTTGCTTTTGACACCTGAGGATGATTCGACGAAGAATCGAAAACGTTCGTGAAATACGTGAAACCTATGGAACATTTATTATTATTTTTGATTTTAATACAAAAATTATAAAAATTAAAAAAGGTATGATCAAACAGACGAATTCTGTTATTTTTAACAATGTTTGCATATATATATATATATATATATAAGGTCATCCGACTACAGACTTTCTCTGTATCACAGCTCTTTAATGCGGCCAGACCAGCTACTGCCTCAAGCCGGTGTCGAAACTCAACCGTCGAGCTGACAGTCGGTGCTTCTACCTATCACGCGACATTGGCTGAAATCTTACTGTAAACATTGTCAAGTACTGGGAGCTCGAATTGGTTTTACTCAATAAGTTATGCCTTTAAACTAGATGCAGTTGGCGATTTTTTAAGAAAAGTTCTACTCAAGAAAGGAAGCTACTATTGTCAAGTGCCGGGAGCTCGATATATATATATATATATATATATATATATATATATATATATATATATATATATATATATATATATATATATGTGTGTGTGTGTGTGTGTGTGCTTATTCGCTATTTAGCGGTGGCCCAGTGGTTGTAGATTTCGGGATTTGAGTTGTAAAAATACTCGGAATCCGGGGGTTCGAATCGCATGACCAGTAGTGAATAGTTATATCTCTATGCTGATGAGTCTCGATTATAAGGGACGAAACGAACACGTACATAGATAATAAACAAAAACAAATATATATATATATATATATATATATATATATATATATATATAGCAAACATTGTTAAAAATAACAGAATTCTTTTGTTTTGTAGCAGGGCGGACTCGTTAAGATGTTGTGTCTTAGATAAAATGCTAAGATCCCCGCTTCCATTAAAATTGTTATAAAAACGTTCCAAACAGAGAAACATGTATGAAAGTTGAAATAATTAATTGTTTATTTCAAATGTTAAGTTAGAAGTTCATAAGGGTGTGTCTGCATGTGACGATGTAGACATTTGTGTGATTGCTTTGCGTTAGAAAGCCGAAGTGTATGAATGTGTGTGTCGTCTTTTGTCAGGGTGCGTAGTTGTACGAATGTGTGTGTATGCATGCATGAGTTGAGAATTGATAGGCCGTGTAGGCACTTGTGTGTGTGTGTGTGTGTGTGTGTGTGTGTGTACAGCTTTTCGTCAGCAGGGTGTGTAAGCAGGTGTGGAAACGTTGTCCTCCTGTTAAGCGCGTGGTGATGTTTTTCAACTCTGTGCGTCTCAACGAAAACCTCAGCTTAAATTACATTTTATCAGCTCCCAGCGCATGGTGTTATTTTACCGGACGTAGTTAGACGCACACCACATTACCACCATTTTTGTTTTTTTGGTAAAATTGGAACTGGGAGCTGGTTTTTAAAACGAAAATCCAATTTCGTTTTTGAGATGGAATTTGGGGACCTGGCTTGTGTTTCCGGTCACACCGTCGGTTAGTCAACATTATAGGATTGGGATGCATAGCTGAATTATACCTTTCTTTATTTTTCTTATGGTCTTTTTTGTGTTAAAATAAAATTTAAAAAATCATGTATGTTCCATATGTATCACGAACGTTTTCGATTCTTCGTCGAATCATCTCCAGGTGACAAAATCAAATGAACAAAAGAGCTGAAAAAAGAAAAGAATTTCAAAAGGCAGCCAAAACGCACATGTGAAGTCAGTTAGATGCCAAAAGAACCGACTCGCAAATTTCCAGGAAAGACATTAAAAATTTTAATTCAGGGATAAAATTGTATTACGTTAAGCATTTTAAAATGTTATTACTGGTTTCATACGTAATGTTATTAATTGTGGCTTCGAGTATTTTTTATTTTTATTAATTGGTTTCGGAATGTATTATTTTCGTGATATAAACTAAAATTTGTCTTAAATCAGAGGGGTGAAGGCAGTTACGTTTTTGTATACGTAGGCAAATTGACCTAGTGGGACTTCATGCAGACCAGACAATCGCGAGGCACGATCTTCGTTGGCTTTGTGCAGAAGTCCGATTCACGCAACACCAACAAAAGCACCAAAAGCTCTCAGTAGTAGCTGTACTAAAAGCTACCTTCACAACGACTTTTTGGTTAATTCCAATTAAACCAATGGAATCATGTGAGAGACAAAGTATGTTAAAAGTGTTTGACAAAGTTCTTTTATTGTGTAAACGGCTTAAGTTATTTTCTAACCTCTGCTAAAGAAGAAGTTATGTTTTCAGTCGAATTTGTTTGTCACTATGTTTGTTTGTTTGTGTACAGCCCAGCGTCCACATCGCTTGACCTGACATTACCAAACTGGGTCAAAATATTGGCCATGGTCTAATTTAAAATTGATTTAATTTGTGGGTATCAAGGTCAAAGGTCAAGAAGGTCACAGAAAAGGTGAAAGTCACACTTTTGGCGATTTCTTCGCTTCTTTTCGTCGTAGAAACTCGCTACTTGGCCCATATTGTAGTCAATGAAGTTCCACATTTTTATATGACCTTGATTTTAACCTGCAACAGTTTGGTCATGGTCGAAATTTTTACAGAATTTCAACTTCCAATTTTTCCAAATTTGGTGTATGGATCTGAAACTTTTTGATAATAGTAACCACCATGCAAACTTTCAGATAAATTGTATTTAAATTATTAACGTTTCCATGGCATAATTTTGGGAATACTTCACACAATATGGAGAAGTAAGGCCCAGATAAAACTTTGGCCACTCCTTAAGTTATAAGGCAGAGATATGCAGTCTCATGACTGAATTATGTTCTTGCTTAATTATAATGACGACAGAATACATGGAGTGTGTGTTGGATCGTTCGAGTGTAAAGTCTTTTATCTTAAGTTTAAACTCACCGATTATTGTTGGAATTACTTTTTTCTTTTTCTGACTTCCTTCCGAATAGAGAATCGGTTTCAGTTCAACTGGAGGTGGCTCAAGGGTGATCTCGGTAGTCGGGGGAATCAAACCACGTTGTAATAAACTCAGAAGACCTTTCTGGGCGTCCTTCTCTGTGATCCGGGGAGGTGTGAGCTATAACAAAAAAAAACAGCATCGTAATAAACATTGATAAAAGTAAAAATAAAATTGGAAAATTGTATAGAATTTTACTGACATGAATGCTTGGAAGTTGTAAATCTGAATCAAAGCTAACATATACCGTGAGTTCTACTGTAAAATACATCCTGTTGCATGACGGTTGAGAATTCTTTCAACCTCAGCAAATATCTGGAATGAGTATTCTTCATCTAATAACAGCTGAAATATTATTGTCAGGTCTGGTCTTCGTAGTAGTAATTCGTCATTGTAGTAGTAGTAGTAGTAGTAGTAGTAGTAGTAGTAGTAGTAGAAGTAGTAGTATAAGCATTTGTGGTGTGTAGAGTTGATCTGTCTCTCTCTCTTTCTCTTTTGGTGTAATAATAGCTGTAATACTTGAAGCAATTATAAACCCAAACATTATTTTGCTCTGGGTTTCCAATTTCTTTTGTTGATTTATTTTTCTTTTTGCAAACACATTAGTATTACATATAATATATATTGAGGGAGAAACGGGAAGAGAGCTCTGAAAACCACATCCGGTTCCCTTCAGACAAAACAGACAGGAGAAAGATTTGATTCGCTTATTCGCTATGTGTCATTCAGCACTTCCTGTACACTATGTAATTTCCTGACGCATTGGCTCAACTTCTACCTTTAGATTTCTAGTAGACATCTTCGCTTTCTCCTAATCTAATTATAACATGGAAATTTCCTTTTCTACTTTATTCTAGCACTTCAACGTCCAATATTGCTACATACCCTCAAGTTAGTATTTTTAATCATATCATGTTAATTAATTCTAATAATTTATTTCATCTGCCTGACATCCCCACCCATATTGACGAGATTTTCTGACGCCCAGCCCTATCCTTCGACCACTCATTGACAGAATAAAACGTTTATGAAAGAAGGTACATTTTCATTATGGAGTGCTGAAAAAGAGCCGCTATTTTTTTATAGGAGTTTGAGCTGGAGCTGCTCCTTTTTGAAAATGGGGAGCATGATAGGAGCTAGCTCTAATTTTAGGCATTGGAGCAGGAGCGGGAGCAGCTTCAAAAGTAGTGGAGCACATATATATGTTGAGGGAGAAACGGCCACAATATTTGCCAAGGAAAGATCGAATAACAAGAAGTACTACGTAGGTATGACCTCCCTAGATTTTAAAACCAGATATGACCACAGAAGCACATTTAAAAACAGAGAAAGTCGAATTCAAACAGCACTAGCAAACCACTATTGGGAGCTCAAAGAAAATGGACGCTCTCCAATAATTTAATGGAAAATAATACGACAGGCCAGTACATGTAGAAATTTAGACGACCCGTGTAGATTATGTCTGAATGAAAAATTTGAAATCCTAAACTTTAAAGACACCCAAAATCTATTAAACTGAAAAAGTGAGATAGCAAACAGCTGCCTGCACAGAATTAAATTTACCTTAAGCTAACAATACATAAATAAATAAACAAATAAGTAAAAGAAACTAAACTAAACTAAAACCTAACAATTTAAAAACTAAAACCTAAAATAGAAATACAAGAAACCACCTGTTAAAATAAGTTCACCCATTATATTGACACAACAACGAAACAGGATATAGGCCATTCTATTGAAAACAGAACAATATAACAGGATATAGGAAGTAAAACTAACCGGACCTTTGTTCGTGGGAAGCCCAACGAATGGCTAAGAGAACAACAAAGAATCTGATTAGTTAACTAGCTAGCCGTGTATATAAAAGCACTTGGCAAAAAAACTCCATACATATTAGCCTGAAGATTTCCCCCGTGTAGCTTAATTGTCATAAATATATTTTCATAACTCACTATATATATAAATATATATATATATATATATATATATATATATATATATATATATATATATATATATATATATATGGGAGATGAAAAAGGAAAAACCAAAAAGGATGTTTTTTTATGTATACATCAACGTTTCGTCTTTATTTGTAAGACTTCTTCAGGATGATAATATATATATATATATATATATATATATATATTAATAGTATTTTCCATAGCTGTTGAGGTGTGTGAAATACGATTTTCATTAGTCTCTGACACTTATGCTTAAAATAGCATTTTAGGTTGGTGAGGCTTACATTTGAAATAGCATTTTGACTTCTCTGTGAAGCTTACATTCGAAATAGCATTTCGTTGCTCTCTGTTGGCTAAACTTGAAATAGCATTTTTGTTTCTCTATCTGTTGGCTAAGTTCGAAATAGCATTTTCGTTTTTCTCTGTTAGCTAAATTTGAAATGGCATTTGCGTTGCTCTCTGTTAGCTAAGTTTGAAATAGCATTTTCGTAGCTCTCTCTTGGCTAAATTTGAAATAGCATTTTCGTTGCTCTTTGTTGGCTAAATTTGAAATAGCCTTTTCGTTTCTCTCTGTTGACTAAGTTTGAAATAGCATTTTGCTTTCTCTCTGTTGGCTAGGTTTTAATAGCATTTTGCTTTCTCTCTGTTGGTTAAGTTTGAAATAGCATTTCGTTGCTCTCTGTTGACTAAGTTCGAAATAGTATTTCGTTGCTCTCTGTTGGCTAAATTTGAAATAGCATTTTCGTTGTTCTCTGTTCGCTAAGTTTGAAATAGCATTTTCGTTGCTCTCTGTTCGCTAAGTTCGAAATAGCATTTTTGTTTCTCTATCTGTTGGCTAATTTTGAAATATCATTTTCGTTGCTCTCTGTTGGCTAAGTTTGAAATAGCATTTTTGTTTCTCTATCTGTTGGCTAAGTTTGAAATAGCATTTTCGTTGCTCTCTGTTTGCTACGTTTGAAATAGAATTTTTACTTCGCTCTGTTGGCTAAGTTCGAAATAGCATTTTTGTTTCTCTATCTGTTGGCTAAGTTCGAAATAGCATTTTCGTTGCTCTCTGTTGGCTAAATTTGAAATAGTATTTTCGTTGCTCTCTATTCGCTAAGTTTTAAATAGCATTTTCGTTGCTCTCTGTTGGCTAAGTTTGAAATAGCATTTGCGTTGCTCTCTGTTGGCTAAGTTGGCAATTGCATCTTCGGTTGCTCTCTGTTCGCTAAGTTTGAAATAGCATTTTCATCTCTAAACACACAGATTGAATTGTTCAGGCAAATATATAACTTATAATTTTTACACTAACAGGAAACTGGACTTTTGATATTTTGTAATTCATTCTTGGTTTATTATAGCTCGGATCGACTTACGTTGTTTCGGAATTCTATTTAAATAAGGTAAGCAAATAGAAAATTGTGCATTTTTTAAATAATTTCAGAGCTATTGTTTTTATCGAAGAATCATTTTATTTGACTTACTCATAAAAAAAACTTGAATAATGGATATTATAATGTAAAACGAATTCATGGAGGTATTCAGTAAAACTGATGATTAAATAATTGTTATATATGCCGATAATGCCTAAAACAATCTTAAACCATGCTTAGGTATATCAAGTATTGATGTCTGGACAGGTTTAGATTATTAATTCATGAACTAGCTTAAAGCTAAGAGAACAGAATAATTGATTAATACATGGTGATTGGCAAGAACCTCTCTGCTATAAAGTGCTCCTAATTTATTACTAAAATATAAGAAATCAATATAAGAAAATGTATAGCTTAGAGTTTAATTTAAAATTCAATAGAGGTACCAGCATTCATCACCAGCTTCTTAAACCGCCTGCAAACAGCATCAACTGATTTAACAAGTAATTCATGTTTTTTTTTAATTTTTACTAGGGGAATGTTATGAGAAGGTTGAAAATATCCACATACCACCCACTCAAAAAAACAGCTGACCCAGAAAACAGCAAGACCTCACATTTGATGAGCGATATTTTTGACACAAGGGAAAGAATTGCTGTATTCAACTGTCGTCTATCCATCTCATTCTCAAATGTTTTTTTATGCTTTGATTAGTGGTGACTCATTAAAACAAGAAACAAAAAATGTGTTCCTTGTGAAATCAGTTGATGCGGTTCTCAAATTGCTTGTGAATCTGCTGTTGAATGCTGATGTACCTATATTGAATTCTAAAAACAAACACTATGCTATACACTTTCTTATCATATTCGTTTCTTGTAAGAATTATATTTCAGTAATAAAGTACGAGCACTTAATAATAGTGTTCCACACACCTTGTAGATATATAAACTGATTATCTGTTCTCCGGAATTTTATTTTTTCACATATTATTCTTTTTTGTTGCTTGAAGACATGATTATTATTGTTATTTTCTGTTAAACATTGAAAATGTTATCATTGTATATATTTGTATATGTGCCAGCATCAACCCCAGTCATGTTTAGCCAGTTTCCTCCCTGGCGTGCACAACATCTCGGACCATAGGAACCCATGTGCAGAGCTCTAAAGCAAGATCACATTAAAAGACTAGCCACTCACGATTCCACCACCGAAGAACAGCCACTTATGAGTCAGAAAGCGTCGCGTTTGGCATAAAAAGAATTCTATTGAGATTTTTGTAAGGAAAAAGATTCAAATCCTACCCTGGCTTCTATAGAATCGGTTATAGTGTCAAAAGCTTTGCTTTCACACCCAACAGATTAAAGTTTGATCATTACTATTCTAATATTTCGTCTTCATGTCTTATGCTGAGGTTAAACGTTTTGTGAATGACTTCCAACTTTTCCTGTCTGTTGCCATTTTGTTTGTGCTACCCGCAAAGATTAGGCCGTAATCAACTGATCCCCTCCATGACGTAAGTAACCTACCATGTGGCTTTGGGACATTGACGTCAATGTGGGATACATTTTGGAGCATGTCAGATGAATGACGGCTGACCGTTGTGGCTTTACCAGTTGAGACATCGTTGTGCGACATATTTTCTCATGGAGACCTGTAGAGTGAGACTGGCAATTTTCTCCATCTGATGTGTTGCAACCAGAATCATGGCGTTTTGACGTTTCATCATTGACCGCAGACATATGAGAGTACAGATAGATATAGATACAGATAGATATAGATACAGATAGATATAGATACAGATAGATATAGATTCATAAAATAAAGGTAAATCATAAAACGACAACAGATTTCGATTAGGATTAATTTGACAGATTGACTTACCAATGGGTCGAATCGGTTGGCTCTCGGAAAAGGTGTTAGTCGTTCAATCGTAGAGCCAATGACGAGTTTCTTTTTTGTTGATAGTACAACCTGGATAAAAAAGAATTCCTCTTGTCAAATAACATACTTTATAAAACCACAGGTTTATGTAAGTTATCCTTTTAAATGGTTTTCAAGTATATTCCTGAATATGATAATACATTTTCACTTTTTGGGGGGTGATAATTGTGTTTTCTCATGTAGCAAGAGGGTTAGCCAAGAATAAGAAATGGACTTGACAAGTTAAAACAAACTGGACAAATCTACTATTACGTGCTTAGTAATCGACTGACTTAGAAACATAACATAATTGCACAGTTTTAATTAACATGGACGGCGGCACCGGGGGGGCAGGGGGACTACAGCCCCCCCCCCCCACTTTTTGACTTAGCCCCCCCCCCCCCCCACTTTACGGTCATCAATAATGAAGTTATATATGCATATGTTTAACCGCCCCCCCCCACTTTTTAGGAGAGCTCCCCCCCCCCCCACTTTTATAACTGTGTCGCCGGTCCTGATTAATACTAGAAAATTATTACCTATTGAGTCACCCATTGAGCTCGGGTTAGATTTGAGTTTGCAAAGCCAGTTAAATATAAAATATAAAAATACGAACTCCAAAATTAGTCTCTTTCTGATCGGTATTTCACTCTCTCTCTCCCTTCCTTTTCTCTCTCTCTCTCTCTTATATATATATATATATATATATATATATATATATATATATATATATATATATATATATATATATATATATAAAATCCGGGTATGGTATAGATCCACAGGGTATAAATCCAGGGGAGTTGAACCGGGTTTATGAGAGTGCTCAATAAAAATATAGAGCAGAAATATGAATATAAATGATAATTTATTTCATTTTGACTACAAAATTGATTTTGTTTCACGAGAGCGATTTGAGGCGCTCACGATCGTCAGGTCTTGAAATAACATTATCTATTAGGTAATGTTATTTCAAGACCTGACGATCGTGAGCGCCTCAAACTGCTCTCGTGAAACAAAATCAATTTTGTAGTCAAAATGAAATAAATTATCATTTATATTCATATATATATATATATATATATATATATATATATATATATATATATATACAGCTATGGGTTAAATGGTATTACTACTTTTGGCAATATTCCTCTTTGTTTATAATTTATTATTCCAATTATTTTATTCTTTCTGATCTTTATTACTTTCGACTGTAAATAGATAAAGAGAGGTTAGTGGAAGCGAGAGTGATAGATCTCGTATAAAATAAGAGTTGGGCGTCAAACAACATACAGTGAGAGAGGGTGAAAATGATAGATAGAAACTTAGTAAGGGAGTTAATTGCAAGTTGTGGCTAATTAAAATTATTACAATGAAAGTTTTTTTCAAACATAACTCAATCCCAAAACTGATGACTATTTTAGCATGTGTTTTCTTTGAGTAAAATACATGAAACAAAGCCGTAGGGAAACAAACGTTTATTAACTCGGCTTTAATATAATAATAAATAGATATCGATAAACAGCAAAGATATCGTAGATAGAATGTTGAAACAAACTATGATATCTTCAAATATTATTCGTTTGTATCTATCATTAAAATTACTGAATATTTCATACAAATCGTTGGGGCACCACATTCATGTAGTTATCTTGCTAATACAATTGGAGCACAGGATGGAGCAGGTTCTAGTTTGATTTACAGAATTAGGAGTGGAGGGAGTAAGTTCAGGGAACTTCTGCTATTACTAACCAACAGAGCGTTACCACTGTCGACCAAGGGAAGAGTCTATCAGGCGTGTGTACACAGTGTGATACTGTATGGAAGTGAAACCTGTTCAGTGAGAGTTGAGAACATGCGTTGCATGGAGAAAAATGATGAGAATGATACGATAGATGTGTTATGTGAGTCTTAAAGACAGGCATATTTCTGATGACCTCAGAGGAACATTAAATCTGGACAGTATAGGGAGATGTGTGCAGAAGTGTAGACTTCGATGGTATGGCCATGTTGAAAGAATGGATGGGAGTACTTGGGTTAGTTGATGTAGAACAATTGATGTAGCAGGTTCAGTTCACAGGGGAAGGCCAAGGAAAACATGGGGGAAGTGATAAAAATGGACGTGAGGGAAAAGGGGATAAATAAAGACCCGACTAGAGATAGGTTACTTTGGAAGTCAATTCCTTAAAGCCGTCCAACACATGCCAGCATGTAAAACGGACGTTCAACTGAATATGATGATGATAAGACAACTTTAACTAAATTAATAAAGTTGACCCTTTCGTTAACTTTGACGACTTCAATAATGAAAGTTAAATTTTATGAGGTTTCGGAATTTTTTAGGTGTGAAATGATAATTTGGATTATTCGGACTACTATTCTATTCTTAGTTGTTATTTTCACAACGTTTCGGCTGATACAACCTCCGACCTTCTTTGGGTGCATCTTCTCGAACTTGGGAATCTTTATGTAGAACCCGAGAATCTAAACTGAATTTCGAACTGAACCCTTTATTTAATTCACATGAATCTGTGGGGCAGCGGTTAAAGGTGTTGATTCACAATCAGTTCTAAATAAAACATAGTCTTCCGGAGAGTTATGGTTCAATCCTTACTACAGACGATAATAATTAACATAATAATTAATGCTTCTACCCGATCATGGCTGACAGAATGAGAACAATCTCTCTCAATGGATTAAATAAAAAATTCAGTTCAAAATTCCATATAGGTTCCCGAGTTGGACATAAAGATTTCCAAGTTCAAAAATATGCACTTGAAAATCATAGGTTATATTGGCCAAAGCATTGTGAATATAACAACCAAGATGAGAATAGTAGTCCAAATAATACAAATTTAATTGTATTATTTGACATCTGTTCTCTCCAGTTATGAGCAGGTGACGAAATTATTATTGGTTGATTGGTTAGTTGGTTGGTTGGTTGGTTGGTTGGTTAGTTGGTTGGTTGGTTGGTTGGTTGGTTGGCTCTGGGGTTTAACGGGATATAAACCACCGTTAAGTTGTTTTATGCCAAAACCATACAGATGTTTTGTATAGGGTGTTTAGGACAAATATTACACGTTTTCAAAAAGAAAAGAAAATCGTCATATCTTAGCCAATAATTGGTGTATTCTTAAAATTCAAAATCCATCTCTGAGAGGATCTTTTGCCAAATACAGGTCACTCTAGAAAGCTGCTTTGAGCCTCCGCAGAAGGCAGGACCTGAACCTTGAGCATGTGACCTTTACAGTATCCTACAGAAGATGCCTAAACACCAGTTTGATCGTGACAATCAGCTCGTCCTCAGTGTTGCAGCCGGTACTGTCGGAGTCTTTCTCAACCATACCTCACATATAATAGTCCATGGGGGTTGCAATCAAACGAGTTAGGGGGAAGGCAGATCTTGGAACTAGTGAAGTTGTGGAAGTTCTCAGACAGCTACTTCTTGATTTTCTCAGAGGTGTGACATGGAGCTGAGTCCTGCTGCCACATGTATATGACCTTTCCACAGTCACCCTCTCAACTCAGCGCTTGACAACAGTGAACAGGAACTTAATGAAGAAGTAAGGCCGCATAATGTAACCTTCACTGGAAATACACTCAAAGCTATAACAGTTTGAGGGAACTTAGTATTTATGATCTGCAAGAATTTTAGCAGGCTGTAGTCTAGCCATCTGTTGGTCAGCATGTTGTGCAACTGGTCCTGAAAAAAAAAACAGAACATCCCTGGCTTTATTGAGTGCTTGGCTTTATTGAGAAGTGACTTGGCTTTCGTATGGCGATTATCTTGGGTCTTGGTAGTTCGTAGTTGGCTCTTGCAACTCTTGTATGAAGAATGGCGAAGATCTTCATTCAGTGCTTTCTCTGTAGTCCCCATTCCGACGCCCACCTCTCTCGCCAAGGTTCGCATTACCTTGCTTGGAACTTGCCACAGCGTTGTTTTTGGAGCTTCTCTATGAATTTAGTTGCGCGGACACAGTCAGAATGTTTGCTATGACCTTTCGTGCTAGCATTGCTTCTAAATCTCACTCACAATTTTCCAGCTCACATTTCATGACCTTCAAGAGATTCAAGGAAAGCTGAGCTGCAGCTAAAATTTCCAAATTTTTTAATCTGGCACAAGTCATCATGGGGCAGGTCATTTTTTCCAATATTCCAATGTTTCCAGTCATCCATGGTCTTCAGCTCTGAAACCCCCCAATAGTACACAGAAACAGCAATCCGTTGCACTTTACCTCCCTTAAATACTTCAAATGGTTCTGAAAGGAAAAAATATAAAAAATTATCAAATTTGTCTCGAACAACCTGTATACAATTGGTTTGTAGATCAATTTGTTTTGCAGGTGTCAAATATTTTGTAAATAAATAGTCTATAAAAGATAGTTTCTATTTAAAGCATAGATGGGACTCTGACAGGTACTACCATATTGGGTCAAAGTGGGCCTAGGAGTTGTGCCCCCCTCCCCCAAAGTTCTCAAAATGGGGACTTCACCACTTTAAGATCATACCTAGGAACAGAAATGATTATTGACTAGGTTTGGGAAATTTGAAAACTAATTTCAAGTTTCTTCCAAGCTGTAGAGCTAAGTGTGCGCTATAGTACATTTGGGAAACTATGAACCCTTTTTTCCTTTCCTGGTTGGGTAACATACTTGAGTAGTCATGATTCTGAAACATTGGTAGAGTAACTATTCAAAGAGATGTAAAACTCCGGAACAACACTTGCCAACCTGAAGCCGAATTTCCGTTCGTTGTTATCTCAAACGAAATAAAAATCTTTACGAAAAGAATATCGGATTATATTTATCTAATTTACGACATAACTTATTTTCTGGATTCAACATTTGTTGAATATTTCCAAACTGTACGAATCACTCAACTCATAATCGATACTTTTCTCAAGAGAGAAAAGCATAAAAATGATCAGAATGTTGTATCTAGATTTAAGATGGAATGATAAGATGTCAAATTGCATTTAAAAACTTTCCCTTAGGATCACTTGATTTTTTTTTTAAAGATTTAATCAGATATTGAAAAGATGCCTCAAAATTTTGATGCAAAACTAAGAATTGTCTAAAATTGAATCTGTAGCGAAGTTATCTCGAATGAAAATACAAGGACATGATGCTGACAAACCAGATTGTTTTCTATTTTAATAGGAAGGCCATGCACTAAATAGGATGAATTTCGCAATAAAATTTCACGCGTTCCACGCAGGAACAAAAATTTGCTTTATTTTTCACTAGCTGGCTTTGCCGGCTTGCTATCGTTTCGAAAGTTCGCAACTTGAAATGCTTGAAACTTTAATTTAAAATAATAAATATTTTATTAATAACTTTGTTGTAAACCCGAAACAAAATCTTTCTCATTTATTCATATAAGACAGATACACATTAACAATTTTGTAATTTTTATACAAATTTATTTATCTGTTAAATGTGACGGTAAAGAAAGGAAAAGAAGGAAGAAATCAATTTGCCTTTTCACTTGCAATTTTGTAATCGCTCGCAAATCAAGTCTGTCTCTTTAATGAAAGGAACATTTGAACACAAATGCTAAATATTTGTCCAAAGAAATAAAATAATATTGCAGAACAGAAATATTTGTTATATTAAAACAATCATTGAATTAAATATAATAACAAATAATAGTCCATTAATAAAATGCCCTTTTTCAAAACCAATATGCAAATTAGTTCACCTTGCGACTGATATTGCACATACATAAGCAGTATATAAAAAATATTGTGAGTCTCTTATGTAAAGGTGAATTAATTAGAAATAGTGCGTTTTGACATTTTAAGGGTGATCTTTCAGCTAAGATCGTAAGCACCGGTGGTGACATGACCCTTTTGAGACATTTTTTTGAAGAGCTCTTTACCACTTATATACCAGATCTGCGGCTGAAGAGCGTTTAGGTCTGTTTTCTGATAATTCTTTGGACTAGTTGATACTCGATTTATGAAAACTGGGTTCCGTACAATAAAGTTTTAATTATATAGTATGTAAATAAAACATATATATATATATATATATATATATATATATATATATATATATATATATATATATATATACGGTGTCCTAAGTATATGGCGCTAGGGAAGAGACATATTGTGAATCATATATATATATGCTTTATATGCATCATTCCCTCACTTATAGAAGTTGAATGCCTGTACATCTCGCCGCATTTAAATGTGTTAAAATTATCATTGTTTATAAGCTGTTCAGAACTGGCCTATCGGTTAGCGACGTTGGATTGGGGTTGAAAAATACTTGTAAATCCAGGGTTTCGAATCGTGTGACCGGTAGGGAATAGTCGTACTTCTATGCTGATGAGTCTTGATTGAAAAGATACGAAACGTATACGCCCATAGATAAATAAACAATAACAAATATTTATATATATATATATATATATATATATATATATATATATATAATTTCATGTATCTACATAAAATGTTATAAGGGGATATCATTTTTTCATGTATCAATTTTTTAGTATTTACTTCAACATAGAAAACAGAACAATAGAATAAGAAATAGGAAGTAAAATCAACCGAACCTTTGTTCGTGAGAAGCCCAACGATTGGCTAAGAGAACAACAAAGAATCTAATTGGTAAACTAGCTAGACGTGTCCATAAAACACCTGGCAAAACAAACTCCATGAATTTTAGCCTGACGATTCACTCCAGAGATGAAACGCAGAAGCCTCTGTGTAGCTTAATTGACATAAATATATTTTCATGATTTACTATATATAATATATATATATATTTATGTGTGTGTGTGTGTGATATTAAAATATTAAAAATCCTATTTTAACAGTTGAAGAAATAAACTTTTCTTCTTAATGATAACTGAATTATAAGTTGAAAATGTTTCAGTGATACACGATTTCGGAAGGATACTTAAAACTCTCAAACCTGAAACGATGTTACTTGTTAGAAAACAATGAAAATTGCAAAAGAAAAATTTCCAGACAAGTCTGTTAATTGTATGTGTATACATGTGCTTATATGAGTATCAATATCGATCATCTTATTTTGACCTTCTGTAAACATTCAATTAATTTACATCTAATATAGAACTCTTCGCTGTAACTTTTTCGTGAAGTAACCAAATGTTGTTTATTATGATTTTATTAAATAAAACACTTTCAAAAAATCATAACTCACTTTCAAACAAATCTTAAAATACTAACCTTTGTTTGTTTTTTATCGGATATAACTGGCAACTGAATGCCGTAATTATCATGAAGAACATCGCGATTCTTTTCATTTAGTGGATTTGCAGCAACTTTGAGTGCTACTCCATGTTTAAACTGTAAATGAAAGAACAGAATATTTGAATAATCAGACATTTTCATCAAGTTGTAGTATATTCAAGCCAACAACAAAAACACGGTAGCCGATGCATTTTCACGTACCGTAATACCAAACAATTAAAAAAAAACGAAACGAAGCGGCATTCACTCTAGGCAGGTTGAGCCAGCTTCCTCCGGAATATTAAATTCAAAAGTGCTCCTCAGTCGCATGTATACCCCGGTCAGGAGAAATTACAACGTTAGGTATTGCAGTTCTTGCAGGTAGATGTTGACGTCCTCACACATACAGCTTTTGGTATTCCCAAATGGTGGTTACCCATCTGGTATTGACCATGCTCAACAGTGCTTAACTTCGGTGATCTAACCCTAAGCGATGTGTGAACGTTATTGTGCCATACATAATCACATGTACGCACAGGTACTTTTTGTAAACTTTAGATGATGATGATGATGATGATGATGATGATGATGATGTCTTTACAATTTAAAACATTGTAAAGAATACATTGAGTCACAAATTGATTTTCACAGAACAGGAAGTCGACTTCGCTCAAATTGAAAGAGTATCCAGTACCTTTCAATAAAAGATTTTACTATGACAATATTTCAACAGCAAATTCAACATCATCCATACCTCCTAGTCTGAGTAAAAACATTTTTAAGCATATTTACACCTTGTCATAACCCTGCAAGCGTGTTTCATTAAAACACATCCAGGAACGAATTGTCTGGCGTGCAATGGCAAAACAATATCAAATTTTGTACTCTGATAGGCCTTTGTAGGGGCGACAGAGTCGCCTCTCTTGAATAAGAGGTCGCGTCTCGATAGATTAAGAGAAAAGGGATCAAGTCTCGTTCATGATCTCAGAAGACCCAGTTCTCGTGAGATTTCGGGAACCCCATTGATGCCCTTCCTCTTTCCGCGCTGACTTCTTGGGGTAGAGTCAAGCTCTTGCCGGCTCTCCCAGAACCTCCAAAATGCGTCGAATGTAAGTAAACCCTTTTGTGTATTTCACACAACTCCTTATTTGAATAACGACTAAGTGCATTCAATTGTTTTTGAGACATAAATGTTTATTGTCAGAACAAACGTTAAATAAAAGCACATAAATTTAGACCACTTCTTTTATGTGCCCTCTTATTTGTTGACACACACATGTGAGTTGCTGTGGGTGTTTGTATTTCCCCTAGTAGCGCGGCATGTTTTCGGTAGACTAAAACTGCAAACCACTCAACCGAACACCTTCCATGTCAAATCACCTGTGGGTACATTCAAACACCCCGATGCTCGTTTTAAACATATCTATGTGAATATAATAGGATGCGTACCTATTTGCCAAGATTTACAGATGCATACTAACTATCGTTGGCAGATTTCACGATGGCTAGTGGCAACATCCCTAAAAGACATTTCAACAAAAAAGTTGCCAAAGTCATCCTATGTGAATGCATATCTAATTAACATCGTTACAACAGATAGAGCATTCCAATTTATTAGTTTGAGTGAATCCTATACATACAAATATATTAACATATAAACCTATCTAACTTCATAACACTAATAAATGTTTACTTCCTGGACTATGGTGGTTAATTTCAATATATCAAATAATACTCTTTATACCGAAGTACTTAACATTAAGTAAAGTTAAAGTACTTACCCGTTTACCCGGAGATGATCGAATTGCATGCCTTTGAGGCAGAAGGCTTTCAGAGTTGAGGCTGGGGTACCTAGAATAGGAGATATACATAGTATATATGTATAGTGAATCAGTCTTTCATTAACTCACGTTAGTGTATAAAAGTAGTAAATTTTGCATTCCTGTATTCTAGTGTTTTTCCTTCTATTTGAAAAGTTTATTTTAGTTTTCACTGCTGATAGAAATAATTACTCAACAAACGCCCTTAAAACTAAAGAAACTCCTGTTTTTTCCGTGGTATCGATATTCAAAGTTTATATATATATATATATATATATATATATATATATACACAAATAATTAATTATAAATATTTTTCATCTACATACGTATACGTTTTATCCTTTACGAGAATTGTCAGTGTAGAGAAGAATTATTCACACAAGTCGCCGGACTCAGAACCCTGGAACACGAGTTATATTTTAAACGCAAATTCCAACGTCCTTGCCCACACGGTCATTATCGGTAAGTCATCAAGAGATTAATCCTATTTAAAGGCAGCTGTCGTAAAGAGTTCGATTTTTTAAAGGAACATTGACTTGAGGCCACAATGACAGCTGTGTTAATACTACTTGCTAGAGAACCCAACACACACACACACACACATATATATATATATATATATATATATATATATATATATATATATATGTAAAAATTTATTTAAAAAAATATAAAAATAATTATTTTATATTAGATTCTATCGTGATAGGAATATGTTCGATATTGGGGATAGAGCGTAATTATAAGAAAACTGAAATAATAAAACAAAAGTAAAGTTACATACTTTACAAGTTTATTATAATCATCAAATGTTTAAACAAAGACATAAAATATGAGAATATTCTTTAATCCATGGATTTTCAAAGAAATTACTTTTATCCTCAGAAGGAAAAAAATAATAATTTACTAATTGTTGATAAGTATTATTAGAAAACTCTACAAAACAATTTTGAGTAATCCTTAAAGCAAAAATAGTATATATATATATAAATAAATAAATATTATTTTCAAAATAAACCCATATACACATGTGTTTCATGCCACACCTGTAATCGTCATTATACTCAGTAGCCGAGGTGCGTGCAAATGCTCCACCATGCATTGTCTAGAAATGGGAAGTAAATTAACATCTAAATAGCAAACATGGCGGCTATCCAGCAAACAATCGTGAGAACTCAATAGGCGGCACCAAGAGTTATGCATTATGTAGAATGACGGCTTGTTGTCAACTTAACTTCAAGTGCTTTATCATGCAAGAGCTTTGAATAATTATTTATAAATAAATAAATATATATATATAAATTTAACAGGGAAAACAACTACCTATAAATCATAATATCAAATGAAATCTTTGAAAACTTCCTTACCTGAAAATATGTGAGATGGGAACCTATCTTCAATTTTTCTGGAAGGAACATGAAAACTTATCCTAAGTAGGACATTAATGTGTACGTCTTTTGTTTTTGTTTTGTTTTCAACTAAGCGAGAATGTAGAAATATCTTGTATAATAACCAGCCGTGTTGATAACCCACTCGGTGAGATAGGCTTGTACATCTTGTTAGCTCATCCATCTAAGAGACGGAAACTCTCATAAAAAACCTGCCATCTTAATCGTCTATTCAGTCAATTGACCTCAATCTGTCACGGAACATGCTGTGTGTATCGTACAATGTGTACAATACGGCCATCTATATGTACACCGAAACTGATTTAGAGTAAAAATGAAACAGATTTATTTTCAGCAACCATGTTACTATTGCTTCTCTTACTTTGTCCTTTAGTCGTCACTCTTTATCTGCAATGTTTCTGACAAAGGGGGAGTCAGCAGTTTTTCAATGTGAGCGATATATAGAGCCGATTTGAATATTTTTCTTCTGATTTTCTGTCTTTGCTGCCATGTCACCAGGGTTGATGTTATCCGTCTGATAGTCCAAGAAATCAAACCTTGAAGTAACTCCCAAGGAGTTTGTGTATCAGCAGGTGCAAAATACTGGAGCTATTGTATTGCCATTTGGTGAATAGAGTTTGGATCAACTGTCAGGGCTCCTTTTCCAACATTATGGACACAGGTTCGAATTTTACAGAGGTTGAAATCCACTTACATGAGACCAAACGCGATCTGCTGTTCCTATGTGAAACTGGAATTAATCTGTTAACTTCGATCAAGGATTTAAACAAGATTACAGGATATTCCAACATGACCTTAAAGCCCGACCTCCAAAATCGCCATGGATATGGAATTTCTGCCTACATCAGGGACGACTTTGTTCATGTGAGACTCTGATTTGCTCTATATGTGTTTCCATGTTGCACTTGTTTTAGTCATCAAGCGAATCTGAAAAAATTGACAAGATTCTGTTTGCTAACTCTTCCGCTTTCATGTTTGCGGTGACTTCAACGTTCACAACTCTGACAATGATGATGAAGGAAGGTTTTGATTTTTCCCTTGCATATGAGCTGACTCAGATTGTCGACAAACCCATTCATGTGCCCGATGCTGATTGGCATTTTGCAAACCTTCTTGATATTTTTCTGAACACTTGATCTGAACAACATTTCTACTGTTATATCCCTTTTGGCATCTTCCGATCACTCACGTGTCTCAATTAAGATCAAATCTAAGTTCATGAAAACCTCAGAGGTCTCTTTCCATCGCAGAGTGTATCGATATTCAAGAGCTTATTGGGACAATTTCAGATGGTTCATCTCTGAAATTCTCCGGCACTCCATTTCTTAGATAAAATGTGTCCTGTCGCTTCTGATATATCTGATTGGTTAATAATCAATGGACCAGGCGTGATCCTCTCAGCATCTGATAAAGCCAAACATTTGCAAAGAACTTTGCATCAAATTCCACCTTTTGGGATCAGGGACACATACTTCCAAAATTCCTCCATTGACTGAAAATACACTAAGCGACATTCCTATATATATCCAGGTTGTTGTTAAACTTATCAACAACCTTGATGCCAGCAAGGCAACTCGTTCTGACAACATCCCATTTTTAGCTGGAACTAGCTCCCATCCTTACAAAGCTGTTCAATCGTTGCTTAAAGGAAAAATGCTTTCCATCTCTTTGGAAAACTTCGTCAGTCTACCCAATATTTAAAAGTATTGGAGATCACTCTTCTGCATATCAATATAGACTGATCTGTCTCCTGTGCGTCATAAGTAAATTATGTGATTCTGTGATAAACCAAGCTGTAAATCATCTCAGCAAATGCAATATACTTAGTGACAAGCAATATAGATTTCGTCCTGTAAGATAAACAGCTGACGTGCTGACTTTAATATTTGACAAGATGAATAAATCTATCGATGGGGCTTTGTTTCAATAGAAATAGCTCTTCATATCAAAGGCCTTTAATACGGTTTTGCACAAAGGGTTGTTTCACAAGCTTGCTACCTATGGAATATCTGAAAATATCTTCTCAATCATCAAATCCTTTCTCTCTGATAGGCCTGGACCCAACCCCCTCCCTTATCTTCATGAATGATCTTCTAAATTATATCTGAAATTATTTATTGATATCTATGCACATGATATAACTGTCTGTAGAAGCACTTCCAAGAGCACTAGTGATTAAATATTATTGATTCTCTCTCTTCATACCTGCAGCAAGTAGTGCAATGGCGTAAAGGTGACTTGTTACCTTTAACACGTATAGAACAAAGCTTCACTCCTTTTATTACTAACACTCAGATCTTCGTTTTGACATGAATGGCTACCTCTTTGAGGAAGTCTCATGCTTTGATAAGCTCCTAGAACTGACATTCACTTCAGACATGAAATAGAAAACTTACATCAAGTTTATCACTAAGATTGTTTGAAAAATAATTGGTGCATTCTACCACTTCAAAGAGTACCTGACTCCTGATGCGATCCTCTACCTGTATAAGAGTCAGATGCATCCTAAGATGGAGTATTGCTATTAAATCTAGGGAGGTACTGCCAAGAGAAGTCTTTCTTGTCTTGAAAGAGTGCTAACTCGTCTATGCAATCTAGTAGGGGATGATATATTCTCTTCTCTACAGCCTCTTTACCAAAGAAGAGATGTTGCTAGTCTCTCCCTACAATATCGCTATTTCGATTTTGAAACAAATATCATTTTACATAAAGGCGTTAACCCAACATTTGTCAACCAATGAAAATAATTCCTGCTCGTTCAAAACGATTCTCTTCACGAGCCTGTGTAAAATACTGATTTCTAACAAAAACAGCAGCTTGACAACTAAAAACTTGTACAGCCAGAAACAAGACAGTCAAAAAACACAATACACTCAGCTCTCTGTCCAATTGAGGCCCGGTAAACGAATGACTATATAACTCACACACACAGAAGTTCACAGATATTCACACACTGACAAAGGCCGCATTCACACAATGTCTCCTACATTTACATGTGCATATTCACACTGACAGAAAACAAACATATAGACATACACACTTCTAACACTCATGTCTTCTTCCACACTTCAAACATTCTACAAACACGAGAACATTAACTTTTCTAATGAACAATTTACTCACTCAAAATATCTTTCCACCACTGTAAATTTATAAATATATAAATATGTTTTGTTCGGTTACTATGTTTTTATCTCTTTTATTCGCATTTGCTAAATGGTTACCTGTTCTGAATCATTCATTTTTGTCCATTTCTCTCATTTGCCACTTATAATCTGTTTAACTGTTAGTGTGATCGCTATCTATATACTATCCAAGTCAGGATCCATGCTACAAGTTTTTGAGGAGTGACCAAGGATGAAAGATGTGATAAATATGGCCTGACGAAAACTAATATAGTTAGCAATGGGCTTACCATAATTGACTCTCTCTCTTTCTTTTTTATTTCTCTCTACCGCCACAAAGTGAAAATAATTACGGCCAATGTGATTGGCACCGATGCTGCTTAATTGTAATTTAATTATCGGCGTGCATCTCAAACAAATCCTTCGTTCTCTAAAAGTGATTTGTGCTATTAATTACATGATTAATATAAGAAGGTACGCCTGGGTTTTTGTTCCAGCTTCACATACAAGCAATCAGTTGTAAGACATAGATGTGATGACAAAAACCTCAGTCAGGAGGATAACAACAAACAAAGAGACGCACACATTCTAAGGTATGGTTTCAAATTTATTAAAGAAGTTTTTACATTAACTGAAATAAAATTGATAATTCAAAGAATTAAATGATAATGGTACACCACCATTCTCTAAGATGTGTGTTATTTACTAGTTTACATTTACTCCTTGAACGATGTTGGTACAGCATCTGGGTATGTCAATGTCCACCTTTACCTAGCTTCTACTGCTTTATAACTAGTACGAAGAAAAATATTTGTGAAATTTCATAGAAAAAAAATGTTTTGTATTTGCATGAGAGAGTAAGTAACTATGATGAATGTGTTTACATATTGTTTTTATTGCAAAAAAAACATTAGAAAGTATGGTTTTAAGCAAAAGTAATTCGCTTTGAACCAATGCAGAATACCCTTTGTATCTACATTTTTGCATTATTAAAAATGTAATGCTTTTTTATGTTATTATTTTATGTTAATTTCTTTAAATGAATAAAACATGTATCCAGTTAAAACAAATCTTTTAGACTTAGATTCGAACTCGAGTATTGATATCGTAAAAATGACTGCCTTAGTAATGTGTACTCTGCCTATTCTTTTTTTGTTAATCAATCACATATTCTCATTTTCAAAAAAAAAACATAACTTTTTAATAGTATATAGATAGATAGCAGGCTAGATAGATAGATAAATAGATAGATAGATAGATTTACGTAAACGGAAATAATTTTAGATTTCTAACGATTAAGCACTGAATTATCAGACGCACTTTTGTTTATAATAATAGTAGTAGTAGTAGTAGTAGTAGTAGTAGTAGTATTATTAGTAGATATATAAATGTACTCATAGATTGTTTAATTTATTGTGCTAACCTGTTATGCGCTTTTCATAATACATGCAATCTTCAACCAAAAAAAGAACCGACGATGACGATGACGATGATGATGATGATGATGATGACGATGATGATGATGCAACAAAAACCAAACAATTAAAAAAAGCTTGAAAAATTGAAAGCAATTAGAATGCAGTCCATTTAGACGAAGCTAGTTTTTGTCACATGTAGTGATTTGCAGAAAAAGATTTCAAATGAGTTCCTTAAAATGTTCGTTTAAGTAATTTATGATATTGCATTTTTTATTTCAATACATATTCGGTTAATAGTAAATAAATCCATCATCATCATCATCATCATCATCATCATCATCATCATCATCGGTTTAACGTCCGTTTTACATGCTGGCATGCATTGGACAGCTTTCAGAAATTCACTTACAAACTAACCTATCTCTGACCAGGTCTTTATTTATTCCTTTTTTCCTCAGTTTCATTTTTATCACTTTCTCCCATGTTTTCCTTGGCCTTTCCCTGTGAACTGAACCTGTTACCTCAACTGTTCTACATCTACTAACCCAAGAACTCTATGGCCATACAATCGAAGTCTACTCTTCCTCCTCTACTCTCCAGATTTAATTTTCCACTTAGTAAATAAAATATAAAAATGTGCAAATCACGTAGAAGCGCATGTAAATAAAGGAACAAAATAATAATAGTCAAACAAATGTTTTTTTGATTTTGTTCTGGACCAGAGTTGTGACTTTTAAGGACACTCTGGTTTCTAGGCCAGAGTGATCCCCTTTGGTGAAAAGAGTCAGCTCCTAAATCTCATGATGACGCAAGATTTTGTTCAATAATTAAGATCAAATTTCATCTTTATTGGCTCTTCGGGTGGTCTACAGACATGACGGGTTTCGGAATACCCCTAATAGAAAAATCACCACAAGAGAATGTAGGCCTTTGCTTCATGCTTCACAGATCTCCTACATTTTACCATTCTACAGTTGTATGGGAATGATGTATTTTCTCTTTTGTTTTCATTTAACTTGAGTTAGATCTCAGAAATTAAATGGCTAACACTTGATTTCTATATAAGATGCATAAATATCCGAGTGTTCATTAAAAGTTCTCCTGTACTTCTCAAACATTAAAGTAGTGAAGAATGTAAACTTTCCTCTCCCTAATTGACCATTTAACTATGTAATAGTTTATCTTTCTTGTGGTTTTTTTCTGGTATTGCTGAATTCCAGGACAAGAATAGATCTAGTCTGGTGAGGTATCCAGCTTAGTGCTGTTACTTCAGGTAGAATCACTTGGAGAAGGTACACCATTTCTCCTATGGGCCAGTGTGTAGCCACGCCGAAGGGATCTAATTTGGGCTTCAGATACTATGTCATTTTGAATATTTTATCAACGTTTACTTGTAAAGTACTAGTATCCTGATGTCAAGGTTTTCTTGACAAACTCCTGTCCAAAGAGACCAAAGAAATCCGAGGACGGTGTCTAGTAGGCATTCACATGTTTAATTTTATGTTTTCCTGTTTTGTTTACCCTCTTTATAATTTATTTCCACCTTTTTAAACCGTCTTTTACTTTCTGAAACATGCATGTATTGTCAACCAATACACAGCGAATCTTAGCAACCCCCACGTGCATCGATGATTCATTTAATTTCTCTCCTCACACGTTGCTTGTAAACATGCGGAGGCGGCATGTTTAGTGGAAGGCATAGATGCATGCTATGGATGGCAGGCCTGTGAGTGGGAGATATTTAACTGAAAGAAGAGGGACCACCCAAGAAATGGGAAATATATCTGGTTTGAGGTTGGACCTCCAAGAATTTGAATTTCTCTACTTGGAAAAGTTATTGGGATTCATGCTGAGAGATGAAACCACTTAAAGTATTCGAAAAATTAATGTCTATCAAGATACGGGACCTCTTATGCAATAGGTTTTATGTCTATTGATAAAACTGGCCCATGACTTTCAAGTGGGTGGATGGGTGGTCTACCACAAAGGAAACCAATATCTATATATATTCCAGCAGAGTGACAGAAGGGGTGAGTTGGGTTTTTGTGCCTCTCAGAGAGAGATAGGCCTTTGAGCTCTAAGCTGAAGAACTGTATTTTGTTGGACGCGTTTTGATTCAGTC
Source organism: Sepiola atlantica (assembly GCA_963556195.1). Taxonomy (NCBI): domain Eukaryota; kingdom Metazoa; phylum Mollusca; class Cephalopoda; order Sepiida; family Sepiolidae; genus Sepiola; species Sepiola atlantica. The sequence goes on along the minus strand of OY744515.1, from coordinate 233,128,788 downwards.
AGGCTAAAAGTTTTGATTTGAAGGCCTGTTGTTCAGTAGAACAAAGGAAGTATAATTGTAACATCAAGAAATAAAACTTTGTTACTTGTTTTGAACTGCAGTTGTAATTTTGTTTAGGAGGAGAATCCTTCTATTGCAGCACTGACTGAGACGACACAATTGACACTGCAGTCGGTGTCTGAATCAAGCAACAACTTCAGACAAAGACAACCAGTGGACGATCACGGCCTGTGCAGGGAACGCACATGCTAACTTGAAGAAATAGAGTATCAAATATTCTAATTCATCAATTTGAATATGTCTTCTGTATTTTGCCGTTGTCACTTTTTCCATTTATATTTTCTGTATATGAGTTGTACACATATTCTATTAGGCTATCCGGAAAGTATGTGCCGATTTTTAGTAGTTCACATCGAGAGATATGGTATACTTACATTTCCTGTTAGAGCATACTTCAAGCTATCTCTTGAGAACGAAAGTTTAAGAGTATTTAATTTGTGTTCATTTTGGATTTGGAGTCCTTTGAAAATGGAAGATTGCAAGACTCATTTTAGACACTTAATGCTTTTCTATTTTCATAAAGGAAAAAAGAAATGGCTTGCAAACAACAAAAAAGATATATGCAGTGTACGGTGACGGTGCTTTAGCTGACAGAACTGTACAGGAGTGGTTCGAAAAGTTTTGAGCTGAATATTTTAATCTCAATGATGAAGAATGCTCAGGCAGACCAACCACTCTGTATAGATAACGACCAAATCACGGCATTGAGAATAACCCACATTACACAATACGAGAACTAGCAAAAAGGCTTTAAAATATCAAAATCCATCCTTCATGAGCATTTGATTAAATACTTAATGGCATATATTTTGATACGTACTGCTTTAGTTTAGACACTTTTCCAAAACACTTTGTATTCGTGAGAAAAAAATGAACATATCATTCATCGTTCATTTCTGGCTTGAAAAATTGAGCCTAGTCCGAATACTTTATGACCACATATTTTCAAAGGAACCAAATTTCTGTCTTCGTTTTTTTTCTGCGTAAAAACAGACTTCAGAGTCGCCACATTTTCAACACACCTTACATATTGTCTTTATAGCAAAAAGGCTTTAAAATATAAAAATCCACCATTCATGAGCATTTAATTAAATACTTTATGGTATATATATTTTTTTTATCCTTTCATTTCCTTTAAAATTCGGCACAAAACTTTCCGGACAACTTGATAATATAAAAGAAGAAAAATTCAAACATATGGAAATGTAACAATGTCATCATAGAAAAGAAAATACCATGGCTTGGAGTCTTGTTGGGCGGGCTTTTTCTTATCATATTGGTTCAAGTCTTCTGCAAATGTATCACCAAGTTCATTGTGATACACCTCAGTTCTGGGTTGATTCTCAAGAATAGTCGAAGAAATAGTTTTTACATTGTTGTTGAGGTGGTGTGCAAACTGGGCCGTTGTGTTCTGTTTAATATAGAACAAAAAAAAACATAAATATAAAAAGATCATTAAAAATATTAAAGGATGTCTCCAAATTAAAACTTTACATTAAGGCAGAAAATTATCAACATTTTGATTCTCGTATTTTTAAAGGATAAATATTTGAAAGAATAGATCGGTATAAACCATTGTTGGCATCCATCTGTCTCAGAACAGAATGGAATTTTGTGTCTCAGATTAGTATGTTGCCAAATTGCAGCATCTGCTGTGATGACATATGCTTATCATGAATCGGCAGGCTCTGTCGCAGTTGCCACAGATGTAGGTGGCATTTGTTTCTGAGAGCTCTGTTGCAGCCCCTGCTATTTGTGCTATCTTTTCTCCCCCTCCACTTCTGGTCTTTCTTCTCTTCATTCTTATTGAGCATGTCTTAACAGCACTTCTACAACAGCTGCTGGGGGGATGCCACCTGCCCTCATGTTTCGCTGGCAGACATCGTTATAGTGTAAGACATGTAGTCCTGCTAGTCTGGAGCCAGTGGTGAGCTTGCTAAATAAAATGTCTTTGGGATCCTCCTATCGTCCATTCACCTGACATGACCTGACAGTGCCAAGCCACCACGACGTTGGGTGATGCTTAGAATGTCTGCCTGATCAAAGATATTCTTGTTTGAGACATGGTCCTGCCAGGTGATTCCCAGTAATCACTTGCATGTATAAACAGGAAGAAGGGAACAAACAATATAGAACAAAAAGAATTTACACAGAATCATGCTTATTTCATTTCATTTACAAAACTTTGTCAAAAAGTATTTATTGAACAGAGTTACTTCCAAATTTACATATATCTGTTATGACTCTGTTCAATAAATGCTATACTTGGCAAAGTTTTGTAAATGAAATAAAATATCTTGATTGTGTAAAATATTTGTATATTAATTAATCATGTTATCGGGAGATGGGAGCACTCATTCTTCCTTTGATGGAATACAGGATCAGATGCGGTTTTCAAGTCTTTCACCACATTTCAGGGGTGGCAAGGGAAAGATGCAGTCTATCTTTATGTACTTGCTGTTTTAATAAGTAAATCAAGAAATAATGGAGTATTTATTGTGCTTTTTAATTGCTTTTATTATTCCAGCTACCAGGAGGAGAAAGAAGAAAAAGCAACATTTCTACCGCTGCTACATCACCACTGCTTAGAACGTTCCTATCCAATGAGTCAACTATTACGTTCCATCGACGAGGAAGACGACATACCATCCATGGGATTGATGAAAAACTCACGTTATGCTACAATTGCACTAAAAAGATGGAATCACATCATCTAAAATGGCCATTCTTAATTACTAGCAAAAATATACTACACTGTCCTCTAAAGGACGATGTAATGCCTGGGAGGATGGTATCATGACAATAAAAAAGATACCGTACTACCCCAAAAAAGGAGGTAATCTCTGGCAGGATGATAACATGATAACAGAACAGATACTACACTAACCACCAACCCACCCAAAAAAGGAAGAGGTAATGCCTGGGAGGATGGTATCATTACGAACGAACATATACTACACTGCCCTCAAAAGGAGGATGTAATCCTTAAGAAGATCTCATGGTCTTATGACAGCAAAACAGATACTGCACTACACGAAAGGAGGAAATAATTCCTGAGAGGATGATATTATGACCACAGAATAGATCAACATCTGTAACTGCTACTACCCCCACTGCTTAGAATGCTGCTATCCAATGAGTCAACTATTATGTTTCAATGAGAGAAACGAACAGCTGTTTCTATCGATGAAGAAAACGACATACCATCCATGGGGATTGAAGAAATCCCCCATTATTAAACTGTCCAAGGTTGTTTCAGCATCTCAGGCGAAATATTCAAGCTAGTAAACCAACAGTGAAGTGAAGTGAAGTGTAGATATATTTACTAAATGTATAAGTTTACTAAGAAAAAAGAAAATGGATATCCATAGTTAAGATTAAATACAAAATATATTTGAAGTAAAGACAATATCTTTGTTCTTCTTATGTGTATCAGTCCACTCGAGAGACCTGCATCTAAGGTTATTCTCAACCCTGATACATGAGCAAGGATTTCGAACCACATACATAACCTTCCATTAAAGGTTATGTTACAAATATATGTAGGTTTGTTCTTTCTTTTTTAAACATAGTTTTGAACAAAATTAAACACTTGTGATTCTGTGCTATTTTCTTTTTAATATTTGATCACAACCTCTCAAGTTGTCTCTGGCTTGTGTTAGAATCTGGAATCTTGAAAATATTTGTACAGGGTGTCTGTAAAGTCTGGATACATAATCGGATATATTTTGATTTAATCAAATGAAATACAAACTTCAATATTTTTAACCGATGTTTTTGCTTCACAGATGTGGCGTGGTCTCCTTGTTCACCAGACCTTAGCTCTCTTAGTTTATTTTTCTGCATATGCTAAAGGAGATGTGTACTAAACAAATATCACAGATCCAATTCAATTGACTCAATGAATAACTTTTAGCAAACTAACTAGATGTGGCATTAAATAACCTCAAAGGATTGATATGCCACACAGCAAAATAAATAAACAAATATAACCCAATAATCATCTCAGTGGTCGTGCTATCGTAAAACTAACACAAGACAAGTTGTAGGAATAACTTAGTTGTGCTTGGGGCGAGGGGGGGGGCGTATACCGTCGTGGCTAGGATCGAAACGCTATCTGTTGATCATTGTCCGGTCGTGTCGGCCCCAGTGACAATTTTCCTTATCCCACGCCAAAATTGGATACATCCGATTTTCTCTCAACCTACCGATGGAAATAATTTTTTTCCTAAGTTTACATTCTCCATTGTTATATGACTACCCAAAAGGATAACAAGTAATTGTCATGGCGTCAACGGTCTGTTGAGTTCAATGGATCAGCCAGTCTTTTTATTGTCATTCATGTCATATCTAGGAGCCCAAATGCTATCTGCTGATCGTTGTCCGGTCATGTTGTCATCATTGACAAACTTCTTTGTTCCATGCGATCTCCTTCAACGGTCAGCAACCCTTGGATATATCTACTTTCAACCGGAAACTGGCCACTTCTGCCCCTTCCTCAGCCAACTCCCGGTATCCGGCCACCCAAAAAGTTTTAAAAAATAACTGTCATGACGCCACTGGTCTGTGTAGCACAATAGGTCCGTTGCTTTCATATTGTCATTTATTTCCTAGCCAATCTCTTTCGGCAGTCCTGGTTTGTGCGGGTGGGGACAGGCTATAGTATCACAGAAACATAAATGATAACCTGAATCGGTAGATAAATAAATTATAAATATAAAATAAATTATATAAATAAATTATATAAATAAATTATAAACATAATACCTGATGTAACAACCTCAAGGATAATTCATAGCAAACGTCACTTGTACTGTAATTCTTAATACCGAGATATTTGGAAATTTTTCTCCATTGCTAGTGTTGTAGGTCTGAGGAAAACAATGATCTGTAAGATTATTTCCAAAGCAGGAAGGCCTTCGCATTTCTTAGAATAATGCACCATAACCTTCTGAAATCATGTGTTTGTTCACTGTAGCTTTGTATCGTACAAAAATAAACTTAATAGACACTGAACCCTTTGTTTATACACAAAACAAAACAATAAACAAAAAACTATGAACTTGATAAAAGTACCAAGGGAGATAACAATGATCGTACACAGATTGATGTATGAACTGATTGTAAGTTTTGACAAGTCCTAGCGGAATAAGATTAGGTTTGGATTTACTTTTTTTCCCGACCAAATAAAGGTTTGAGAAAGACAAAAACAGAAAGTAAGTGTTTGATATATTTCCCGATTGGTCAACAATGGTTGAGTTTTCAAACGATTGTGAACAAGACCACTAGTTTTATCAATCTGGTGACCATTTAATGAACTTGCTAAGTTTAGTAATTAACAGTTATGACAAACACACACACACACACTCACATACACATGTACATATTTATGTAACCCAATAATCTTCTGTAAGTAATACATGTAAATATAGAGAGTATATATAGCTCTAAAATATCTTCTACTATCAGTGGCAAAGTTTGTTGACATAGCTGATTAGGTACTTGACTGCTGATAACATTTGGATAGCATATGCACTAATGATAGGGGGGGGGGATTCCAATATTTTCCGGATTCCGATACAATTACCGATTCTGTTCTAAATTCCCGATTCCAATACAATTACCGATTCCGATTCTAAAATCGCCTCATGAAATTCTACCTTTTTCAGGTAGAATTTAATTTTTTGTGGGGGGGGGGGGGGTCCTCATCTACTTTTAAATGTAGCTATAATTATCTTTTTAATTTGACACACCTTTTAATGTTTTCCGTTTATGCATTGTATCCAAGATTTTGATAAACTCAATGTGAGATTTTCATCTATATTTTTCACTTGTGCCATTTTTCTTATTTATCCACTCGTGCCATTTTTACCTGTGCTATTTTATCCGGTACCAGTCAGACACGCACATGATCTCCATTATAACCGTTTGTAAAACGACTATTAATATTGATATTTCTCTATATTTATAATTAAAACAAAATTGAGAATATGACAGAATATTATTGAGAGATGTTTCAATTCTATTTTGTTAATAAGATAATAAATAATTACAACATCATAAATATTAAATCATATTAACCAATCAGAAGTAATAAAAAATAGAATGCGACTAATATCTGTGAGAAAAGTAACATAGTGTCCTCTACAATCAGACAATAAATGTATCCATAATTATGAAATGTAATAGTTGTATGATATTCAGTTAAATGGCTTTTGGAAATACTCGATATGATTTGTGTGAAATAAATAGTATAGCATTCCGAATATGCACAAAATATTGAAAATACTTTTAAAAATTAGTGTTAAATTTTCTGTATTGGATTCAGTTATATACCTTTTTATTTTATATGAACAACTTTTTATGTAAAATCTAAACTTTTACAAGGCGATAGTGAAACATGACTGCAAATAAGTTGGCAAAATGTTTGTATTAATAAAAATGTATTCCATATATACGTATTCCGCTACCGGCAAAACATCCTTACTGTTTTTAGTTTTTAAGAATCTCCTTCAACCACTCTGCATTTCACAATCTACCTTACTCCGCAATAACATTTATACTTACTTTTCCCTCACCCACTAATATACACTACTTTTTCTACATACTTATTCACTACCAAAATATTGCCACCAACAAATCATCTGTAAACACGCCCAACATCGTCCTACTTGAAATTCTCCTCTATCCCACCTTAACACTTTCCATAACATACCAACCCTACCTTTGGGTCCTTCCTTCTCCCACCACTACACAAACTTTATCTATATCTACTAGACTCTGTTCAATAAAATACTCTCTTGACAAAGTTTCGTAAACGAAACGAAATATCAATACCTGTATTAATTCTTTTTGTTCTATATCGTGTTTTTTGTTTACATACCTTATTCCTTTTTCTAGATATACACACATATATCTGTTTTTATATAGGGGAGAATTTGAATGACTACTAGACATTGTCCTTGAGTGTCTGAGGTCTCTCTGTACAGGGGTTTGTCAGGACAACCTGGCATGAGGATACTTTCCCCTACAAGTAAACCCTGACCCAATATTCAAAATAACATAGTATTTGAAGCCTAAATAAGATCCCCTCAGTATGGCTACACCACACTGGCTTATACGAGGAATGTTGCACCTTTTCCAAGTAATGTTACCTCAAGTAACAGGACTTAGCTGGATAATCAACCAGACTAGATGAATTATTGTTCTGGAATCTGGCAAGACCAAGAGACCACAAGAAAGATAAACTATAACATAGTTAACTGGTCAATTGGGAAAAAGTAAATTAATGTTCTTCATTTCTTTATCAACTCAACGCCTAAGAGATAAAGAACTTTTATGGAACACTCGGATATCTATGTATCTGATATAGCGATCAAGTGTTAGCTCCAGGAAGAGGTTCCTTGATTTCTAGGAACTTACACTGATGTAACATGAGCGTAAAGCAATAATCTTCCGTAAAGAATAATTTGCTTAGGTTACTGATAGCGTTATAAAAATATATGTCAACACAGAGACGACATAATATCTTCTCTAGTCAGTGGCAAAGTTTGTTGGCGCAATGGATTAGGTACTTGACTGTGTGTAACTTTGGGTTTGCTTGAACGGCTACAACAAAACGTTTGCTAAAAATATGTCAATTCAGGTGTGTTAGAATTTACTCAAATGTCCGAAAAATGGGTCAGTATTTGGCTGTTCTGGATCTTAAAATCTAGAAGAAGCATAATGTATGAGTCCTAGTGGTCAATCAGAATCATTAACGCTTGAAACCTTGTTTCACCCCAATCGATATAAATCTCTCTCTCCCTCTCTCTCCTTCTCTCTCTCTCTCTCTCTCTCTCTCTCTCTCTCTATCTCTCTCTCTCTCTCTCTCTCATTGAGAAAGCCCCTTGTTCTGACTTTTACTCCAGATCTAAAATGGAAGATTTACATCCAATCTGTTGCTAAGATTGCTGAAAAATTGTCGGATCATTTTCTTGTTTTAAAAATTTCCTGACTCTATACTCGTATGCAATAAAAAGTCAGATACATCCTAAGCTGGAGAACTGCTACCATATCTAGGGAGATGCCGTTCAGAGCACTCTTCATTGCCTAAACAGAGTTCAAAATTAATTTCAAAATCTAGTGGGCTATGATCTCTTCTGTTACTTACAGTTCTTTTCTCACAGAATAGATGATGTCTTTCTCTATTCGATTTTTATTTCTATGGAAGGTGCTACACTGAGCTCCAATTTCTAATTCCTGCTTGTAAGATATTCACAGCAAGAACTCGCCTTCATACCACAAAACTTTCCTTTCTTCCTTGCTGTGCTTAGCATCAGGCCGAATTTCCATAAACAGAACTTCTTTTCAAGGGCTTCATGTTTGTGTAACACATTAATACGGACAGCTTCCCTGTAGATTACAACAGGGTCGCCTTCAAATTCGGTTCATTGATCATTCTCAGTCCTCTCATAAGGTTATTTATCTTTGACCTGACAATCATTCTCTCTCATTAACCCTTATCCTTGAGTGGTTTTTATCCTTGATAAATTGTGACTCATTAGTATAAAAATGGATTTACGTCTGGCATGGATTTATCCCCTAAGAATAGGGAGAAAGTTTTGTATATAGACCAATCTCCTATGTGTCATGAGTAAGTTGTTTGAATCTGTGATAAACCAAGAAATTGTTAATCACTTTAGCAAAAACAGCCTAATCAGTGACAAGCAATTTGGCTTTCATCCTTCTAGATCAATAGCTGATGTGCTGACTGTAATATCACACAGGATCAGTGAATCTATTGATAGGGGCTTCGTTTCTAGAGCAATAGCTCTTGATATATCAAAGGCTTTTGACAAGGTTTGGCATAAAGGTTTACTTCACAAGTTTGCGGGCTACGGAATATCTAGAAATGTACTCTAAACCATCAAATCCTTTCTTTCTAATAGATTTATAAAAGTAGTCGTTAATGGACAGAATTCTGAAGCACACAGTGTCAACGTCGGTGTGTCTTAAAGTTCGATTCTGGGCCCAAACATTTTCCTTATCTTCATAAATGATCTCCCAAGCCACATTCCAAGATCATTTGTCGATATTTATGCTGATGACACAAGCATCTATGGAAACACTTCAAACAGCAGGTTCTTTCTGGCTCTCTTTCTTCCGACATGGAGCCAGTGGTGCAGTTTATTTATCATTTTGCATGAACATTTGCTAATTAGAAGGCTATGCGCAAAGTGGGTGACGCGTTTGCTTATCAAAAACAGCAATGCGTCAATAATCCAGAGCATTGTTTGCAACTGTTTCAATGCAACAAAAAGGAGTTTTTGCATCGATATGTGACAATGGATGAAACATAAATGAAACACTTCACTCCGGTGTCAATGTTAAAACCGTCCAAAGCGACCAAAGATGCAAACATCAGCAGGCAAGGTTTTGGCCTCCGTATTTTGAAATACTTTGAGGTATTTTGTTCATCGATTACCTTGAGAAATGAAGAACCTTTAATGGCGAATATTATATAGCATTATTGGTGTATTTGAAAGAAGAAATTGCTAAAAAATGGCCACAAATGAAGAAGAAGAAATGCTCTTTCACGAAGATAAGGCATTATGTAACAAGTCAATCGCAATGATGGACAAAACTATATAAACTTCACTTTGAATAGAAGAGATTTGGCTCCAATGAAGAAGTGATATCAGAAATTGAGGTATATTTTGAGTCCGAAGACAAATCGTTCTACAAAAAAGCATCATATTTTTATAGAAGCATTGGAATCAGTGTATACCACTAGAAGGAGACTATGTTGATGAATAAAGTCGAATTTTGTCTAAAAATTGTTCTTTTATTAGTTAGAGCCAGGACTTATTAAATGATGTGTTATTCAGTCTAGACTATTATAAGACTTAAAATAGGTTGAATCTCATGTAACCTTGAAATGGTTTTGACTGACCAATTCTTTTCTGCTGGAAAAAAAGAGTCAGTCAACCAGAATATAAACAGAACAGCAATGATACTAAAAACACGAGTCAACCAAGGAATGGATAGAGACAAGTCTCGACAGAAACTTGTCTCCCACTCTGTTATGATCTAGTGGCAAAGGGCATTCACCACCAGCAATTATCGCAATAAATGAGAATAGAACAACAGCATGACATTCACGCGTACACACATATATTGGCTTGGACACAGAATTTTATGCATTTTTTAATTTTTTTACAATCAAATCACGGCTTATCAAGGCCCAAAGGCCACTCGAGGATAAGGGTTATTGAGTATGATAGGTAGACGGTGAAAGACGGATGGGATTAGTAATGATGTTTGTAACTGGTCAGAAAGTGACTATTTAAGAGGGCGACGCAACAAGAATTTGTTTACATTGGACTTGAAAACGGCAATGTTATAGTCATCCGGGAAGCAGCCCCGTGGTACCGTGATCTACAGACGGGAAGTTCTAGGAAAGAAACTTTGCTCATGGAAATTCTGCTTAGTTCTAGGTACAAAGAGGGAGAAAGGGAATTTATTGACAGTGGTTGTAGCTAGACGAGTTTTTGTTGTGAATGTTTTACACTAGGGATGGACAATAGATTGGAGCTCAGGCAAACACCTGCCATGAAAATAACGACAGAGAAAAACTAAAAACGTCTCTTCTGTGAGAAAAAGACTGAAGAGTGGAGAAGAGGACATCGCCCACTAGATTCTAAAGTCCGTTTTGTACTCTATCAAGGCAGGAAAGGATGCTCTGAGCGGCACATCCCCAGATGTGGCTACAGTATGCATACATACTGGCTTGTACACACACACACACACATAATGGTGTCTACATTACAAATCTAACACCAGAAATCGATGTATTAAATAATGCACGTTTATGTAACATGAATAAATAAATAAATAAATAAATAATAATAATACCTGCTGTCGGTGAGCAATCACTGATGACCTGTATGAGAACTCCAAGTGAGTACAAATAATAATAATAATAATAATAATAATAATAATAATAATAATAATAATAATAATAATAATAATCATATTCGGTTTAACGTCCATTTTACATGCTGGCATGTGTTGGAAGAGTTCAAAAGAATTAACAATCATCTGAACTCAGAGTAGAATGAACCAGACTTTCTGACAAGAAGGTAAAGGTGTTACCAATTGTAATCAGAGCACTCGGGTCAATTCCAAAGAAGCTTGATAAGTACCTGAAGGAAATTGTAATATCACAAAAATTACATTATTACAAAGAAATCTGCATTACTTGGCACAGCTAATATTCTGCGAAAAGTGCTCTCTGTCTTCAGTTGTAAAGTCTTGATAAAGCATACGAAAATAAAAATTGGTTCATAAAAAAGCGTATCTGCTGATGAAATTCATAATAATCTTGAATATAAAGATATATACGCGTGGTCAAATGTGTTAATATTGAGTGTCCTTTTTTTCATAGATTTGTTTTTATATGCTTATATTCTGTATTTTATTTGTTATTTTTTATTGTTATATTTAATCCTGTCTCGTTACAAAAAAACAATTCAATAGTCACAGTCCGTCCCCTTGCCAGGTCCTCCAATTCTCGACTAAACGGTTGCGACATACTCATTCTGTCTAAGCACCATTTCTTCTCCGTCCCCCAGGGTAATCAGTCGTATTTTCTCTCACTTCTGTATACTTTTCTTATAATTAGCAATAAAAAAAATGCTCAACTGATTTGCTTAGGGGCTGCCTTAACTCTCAACGAGAACAAATAAGTTCATCTTTCGAATGGCTGTCTTCCTCGAGCACAAAAATATGATTTACTATTCGTATTTTGAGGGTTTTTTTTATTCTTATTAAGAACCTGACACGTAGCTATACATATACATCTAACACTTGTAAAACACTCGCAAATCTATCTATCTATATCTATCTAATATACTATTAAAACTCTCTGAATCTTATTTATTTAGGTTTGTCTCTGTGCATAATTAGTGACATCACTTACTTAAATAGAGGTGGAAGACACCAAAAAATCCTTTATATCACTAAGGAATGAGGTAACAAAGAAATGAGGACATCCACTAAAGCAGGTTGAAGACATCTTAAAGAGATCCTTCAATACATCATAAATGCTGAATTAACAAAAGGATAACATCATTTATTAAAAGAGATAACCTGTAACTCGAAGTGTTACGGGTTGTCTATGTGAACAGTGACAATACATATATATATATATATATATATATATATATATATAAATGAATAAATGCCAAAGTTTTTTTCATTTATCACTTCATTGTTACCATCAAAACAGGTTAATGTTAATCAATAATACAACATTTTATTTACCTCCCCAGGAGGTTAGGCACAAGGCCAGTTTTATCTTACTCCCACAAGGTAAGATGTGACCCAAGGTCGGATCAGGAAAGTGGGACTTGAAAAGCCAGCGCATGAGAAGGTGAGCACTCTGGCCATTAAAAATTGCCTGGGCAGCCCCGTCGGCATTCCTCGGTAGTGGCACCTCAGGCAGTAAGCAATAAACTTACTCCTCCCCAAAGAGGGGAGGCAAAGCCTGGGAGGGTGAACGTCCTAGCACTTCAAAGGACAGACCCATAGACTGCCGTAAATCAAGCCCCGAAGGCCAAGACGATACCAGTTTATAGGGTGTAGTATCCATCGGAACAAAGGCCGATCAATAATACAACATAATATTATTAAATACGATATATATAGTACTGATGAAAGACCCTTACACAGAAATTAGGAATCCTAATTTGCATATCTATTTTGTAACCAGTCTATAATAAATTAAGGCTTGGTGTTATTGATTTCAAATTATATTGTACCTATTTCTCTCATATATATGCAATTGTTTCGTCGATATTAACAGTAATTAATTAAAGTTATTTAATTAAAAAACGAATAAATTCATTCGTTTTCAAAGAAGGTCAAGGTCATTTAAATTAAACTTATTTACTTTATAGAAAATATAAATATAGACGTATCGAGGTGAATGCTCCCTTCATTCCCTTTTCTTCCCCACTCTTTCTCCCTCTCGCTCGTAACGCCAAATCCAAATCTTTTTTATTGTTGTTTTAAAGAGCTTCACATCATCGTCCAAGCGAATTGAATTCTTTTTTCATCCATTTATTTCTTATTTAAAAGATAAATAAATTTGTATCGAAATTACAAAAATATTAGTATGTATCTATTTGATGAATAAATGCGAAAGTTTCTGTCCTGTGTTTACAAGATATTTATGAATGAAATTCTTTAAACTTTGGCATGAACCCTTAATCGTTGTGGGGGAAAGGGGGAGCGATGGTCATACAATTTTGACAATAAATCTTTTTTTGTGGGGTTTATAGACATATCTTTCGTCCAAAACACCCTGAACTTATTCCACGCTATACATTCTCACCAAAATACCGCATTCACTCTATGAGTTAATCTTTACTTACTTTGCAAAGCAATAGCGAGATAGAACCATTTTTTTTTTTTTTTGCTATTGGAGATAAATTCTGTGCGTAATTTTTTTTGGGGGGGGAGGATCCACTTTTTTAGGCGATCACGTGTAGTTGTACGACCTTGCCAGTCGGACTAAGAGTTAGTGTTAAAAATATATATTATTGTACTGTCCTAATAAGTTAGAATTACCCTAAAAAGTATAATCTCATTTTTAAGAGGGTGGATAATTCAGATAAGGGTGTTAATCTACAAATTTAACAAAGTTTGTTGTTAATTTTTAAAGTACAAAAAAAAAATAGATTCATATTTAAAAAATTAAGTTTAAATTTTTATTTTTCTGTATTAAATAATAAAAACGAAAACACAAAGTAACTATTTTAAATTAATCAGGAATATATAATTCTTTTATTTGACTAATTGACATTCCGTTTTTGACAATTGTCAAGAATAATCAACAAAAAGAACAGGGCACAAAAACAAATAATCAACAAATAATTGTTACAAAAAGAAAATAAATTTACTTTTCTACCTACCTGCCTTATTTCTTTCGTGTTTTAAAGTATTTTAAGGCGTTTTTTATTTCAATTAAAAAGTTCGGTCAAATGTATTACTTTCGTCTACGAAGCCTGATGATTTGTTTGTACTTTTCTCCCTTCAATTAAGTAGAAAGTAAATTTTAAAGCGTCTGGAATAGTTATTTGTCGACTATTTGTTTGTTTTTCACACAAAAAGACGAAAAACTCATTAAAAAACTTCGGAGATGTTCCCTTACGCCATCTTAAAACTGGAACGGTAATGCGATCAGATTTGGATGAATTATTAAAATGCAATAAACACGCTTTAAAATCCTTTAAAACAAAAAAAAATAAGCAGGTATGTATAAAAGTAACTTTATTGCCTTTGGTAACAGTTATTTGTTGATTATTTATTTTGTTTTGTTTTTCAGCCCTTTTTATGTTGGTTATTCTTGAGAATCGCCCCGATTTTTAGTTTATTCGTTTCATTATGGGGAATTTATTTTTATACTTAAACAAAATCTCAACATTGGAATGTATCAAATAACACCATGACAATCATCTTTTTGTTGTTTCTCTTCAGATTACCAAAATGTGAAAAGAAAATTGTTTCTTAGTTTTTCTGTAGATAACACTACAGCTATATTAATAGCTGCCCGGAGGGTGGGTAGTTTTTTGCTAGTATATATATATATATATATATATATATATATATATAGTATCTTCTTTTAGCATACACAAAAAAAAAACAATTAAGAGGACTAAGGTCTGGTGAACGAAGAGACCACACCGAATGATCACGTCTTCCAATCAAATTACGGAAACTGCCATTCAACCAATCTCTTACCTTAATAATTAGTTAAGTTTATATTTCATTTGATTAAATGAATATTATCAAATTACACTATGCATCCACATTCTACGGAAGCCCTGTAGTATACTTTACTTTTGGTAAATATAGCTAGTTGAAGTGATTCTGGCAAAAGAAGGGTTAAGTTGTTACTTGCCGAAGTTGGTAAAATGCTAAAAAGCATAGAAAAGAAGGCACACAAGACTAAGATAAAAGATAATATATGTATTAAATAAAATACAGGAAATGTCTGTTGCGAAACTAATTGTAATTTTTCGGCTTGATGAAAGACTAACTATCAAATGTGTCAATTTAACGCCGGAACAGACGACTCTCCTGAATGCGTCTGATTCAAAATGAGGAGAAGGTCCCTTGCGATATTGACAGTCGGCGATCACATTCAGAAGAGGAGAGATGCTTCTTGATGTTTTCTCGGGACCAAGACAGCATCCAAAAACGGGCAAACAAAGGATTTTTGGCTCTAGCCTGCCAAAATTAAATGTCTGTCGATTGGTCAAGGAGAATTGTTTTGGTCAACAAGATGGGTCTATTTTGAAATACAAGGGAGCTAATTCATCGTCATATTGGACAAAGGAAAATAATTATATAGGAGAAAAAAGGGTGATTTTATGTGATTGATAACATTATATGCAAGTATAATAAGCAGATTGCACAGACATTTCTAAGGTATTTCTAAGAAATAAGAAAGATTATAAGAATTCACTTTTCACAATAAAAATCATACAACCTGCAACTCTTTTTCTGTCTTTGCTAAAGCATCGTCCAACTCTTCAACGTTTATTTGTTGATTACCACTATTATTCTTGGCTTGAACTTTCTCTCTCAGCTGATGGACTTCCTCCTGAACCTGAAATCCAATGAATGGAAAAACAAAATATATTTATTATTCAAAACTAAACAATACCAACTATTAAAAGTTCCAATCAATGTATACATAATTGATAAAAACAACAAACAGAATTGGTTTAGTATGTATCATTGTTATTTTCAAGCGATATTCTATGTGAGTATGTAGAAATAATGTTAAAAACGGTATTTCTCATACAAGGTTAGAGTAACTAGATAAGTGGAAAATTCCATTAGAAGTTAAAAGAGTGGAACTAGAGCTACATGTACAGGAATTTGCGTCATAGAAGTCGGGAGTGACACGTAGTGACGAAGAGAGAAAATACTTTCTCGTTGGCAGAAGAGTTGATTGAGTATGGACATCTATTTACAAGCTCTATTTTGTTTGCCTGCCCTTTTTGTGAGCGGGAGATGAGAAGTTTAAGTAATGTGTAACTCTACAGTGCTGTAAAAGAAGAAAACATCAAAGAGCATGATGTCATTGAGCAAATATGGTGTTGGCGTTTTTTTTTGTATTTTCTTAGATATTATAACAACTTTGAGGAGAAAGACGGCTGCTATCATCACAATAGTCAAAGAAAAAAGGAAGGCACAGGAACTTCTGCTTCTATCTCACAACTACGACCACTTTTACCACTAAACGTCAATATCCATTGAGCCACTATTTACGACGTGTCAACGAAAGACGACTGCACTTTTCTGTTGAATAGAAGATTATGACCTATCTGGTGGGGATTAAAGAACTCCCAATGCAATTCTACAAATCAAATGAGGCAATAAAGTAACCATAACAGAACAATCAACTGACATGTTTTTTCTATCACGAGTAATCATAAAGAAATCGATCAGTTGATTAATCAACACTATTATAAGAAATAATAAGAAGCTTATAAAACGTTAATATTTTGAAGAAGTACAAATCATCAAAAGACACCGGGAGCCATTGGACTTCCATTTTAGGCATTTCATACGATTTATATTAGTGAAAAAGAGGTTAACTCGCTAATGCTGTTACCTGTTTTAAATGATACTCATTTACTCACATATGTTCCTCAGAAAGTCCGCTAAATAAATTGAGAGTAAATATTTCTACATGCTTTTATCCAATAAAATGTTTACCCCTTAAAAATCAACAAATAAATAAATAAACAAATTAATATTGAATACAACTCAATGATTTATCAAACAGACACCAGCGTGAAAAATTATCCGGAGATATTTTTCAAAGGGAATCTCAACGATCATCACGGTTAGTCATTTGACTTCCGGTTTAGGTATCTTTCACAACATTTCGCATTAAACTGATGAGTGTAGCTAAAGACATGAATTTTTCCTAATTTCAGATCGACGAAATTGGGGTATTCCCAACAAACAAAGTAATGTATAGTATTTAAATAAAATAATCAATATTAGCTCTTGTATGATCTACGATCGATCACTTTGATGGTTTTTTTTCTGCTAACTTGTGATACATATTAAGCCGTCTAATCTGAGCTAAAATACAAGTTCCTATCTACGTGATTTGTTGAACACTGTTAAGACAACTGACGACGTTGTCCGCTTAATTTTACATAAATAGGATTTATTTCTCTATTTGAATTGGCTTCATCGGTTAGAGCACGCAGAATTAGTTTAAAGGTCACTAGTGTTCCGAGGTTCGAATCTTGTGACCAGTTTGAACAGTTATATCCATGCTGAAGATTCCGTTAGGATGAAATGTATACATATGTGGATAATAATTAAATATTTATTATTAAATAATTATATATATATATATACTGAAAATTGATACATAAAAAATTATATCTCCTTATAAAATTTTATGTGGATACATGAAATAGTAATATATATAGAGAGATAGATAGCTAGATAGCTAGCTAGCTAGATAGATAGATAGATAGATAGATAGATAGATAGATAGATAGATACTAGACGTTGAACTGTCTAATATATATATATATATATATACCGTATTTCTTAATTGAGAGAGTTTCTCAGCAGAGTGCTCAATTATTAATGCAAAAGTAAAATTAACTAGATAATTAATAAGAGCATGATATGTATTAATATTAAATAAAGTGTTACAACAACATCCGAACCAAGGTTTCAGATCCGAGAAAATCGGACCTTCATCAGCGGAGTCGTATAGCTTAATGAGTGAGAACAACCGCCAGGAATTTCAAAATATTGTCCGTTGGAAAGATGGAACACTTTCAGATTTAAAATTGTCACGTGCGTGGAATATACGTAGTCAGTTATGGAAAGTTTTCAGATCAAAACAACAGCAACGCTGTACATCGAAAAAGCAAGAAATTAAATGGGAAGAACGTTAACAGTTGGACAGATGGGAACCTAGCAGGTTTAAATTGTCACGTGGGTGGAATTACGTAGCCCGTTATGGAAAGTATTCAAATTTAACTAATAGAGACGCTATATATGTGTGAAACAGTGATTATAACCGACGGAGATCGTGCGCCTTAGCGCACCAGTGTGCATCTCAGCGAGGATGCTGGATCCTACGTAGACATGAGGTAGAGTTACCACTAGTATATATTCAGCCCAAATCGGTTGTCTTGGCTAAGAGGGGGAATGGCGCCGAAAGTCTGGAAGGATTCCTTAAGTTGTCTGTAGCAATTATGTCGGTACAATGGATGAGTTTGACCAGCTGAACAATTTGGTCAAGGGTCTTTTAGATACGGATGGATATCAGCTCGTGGGGGGTCGCGCGCGAACGCCCCCCCCCCTAGAGAAAGAAAGGGAATAAGTCTTTTGCGATAACAGGAAAGAAAAAAAGCCAAAACGGAGAATTGTAATTACCCGTGTCGTATTGTCTGAGCCGCCTCTCCCCAGACGACCAGGAGATGAGGAGGGACTCATAAAAAGGAGAGAGAGAGAGAGAGAGAGTATGAGTTGTACGCTTTTCGTCTTTGTTGTTGAGGCGAGAAGGCGATCACAAATGAGTTAGAATCGGGACTTCGTTTTGGACGGACGTGTTAGCCGGGAGCTCAGACACGAGCCGGCCAGGCGAGAGCGTCGCGCGAACGATCGTTCTCGTCTTGGCATGGCATGGCCCATAGCATTCCCCCCCACCGTTTTGAGTAGACAAGTTATATCTAAATTAAGGCTTTGCAAAGGGAGTTTCACACACACACCGTTTCTCCAGACATAGATTAAGTTACAACTTATTTAACACTGGGAAATCGTAGAGATTCACACACGCACACAGAGAGATAAGATAGTTTAGTAAACAAGCCATTATCGAAAAACAGACTTTGGGTTAAAGTTTAAAACCAACCGTTCATTTTTGTTAAATAATTATTGCTACGAAAATACCTAACCGTTTGTTGAGTTATTCTGTTGTCGATTTGTTCTGTTCGAGTAACATTGCTTCCACAGCGGACCAGCGAGGCAAACATCCCGATCGGAGGAGATTCAACGCCACTACAGACGACATCACGAGCCAAAGAACATGTGTTCACAGTCTAGAAGGATTCCTGCGCCGAGACGGTTCTCATTACATTACATTTGATGCCGTCACAAGGAAGAAGAGTGTGGGTACCTGTTTGTAAGTGGCGCCGCGACCAGGATATCAAACACCTGTGCGCGAGTGGCCGACTATGATACCCACGGGGCGAAGAAGAGAGAGAGGCATGGGGTCCGGGTTATATATGTTATCGAAAGTAAATGGAGATAACGTTAAAAATAAAAATAAATTTATATTAAGTTAAAAATTATATTGAAATAATATGCTAATGTAATAATATATTCCTAAAAATATTAAATAATAAATCATTAAAAATAAAACTTATAATTAAATAAATTGTAGTCACACCATTTATAAATATATGAAGTCCTAAGGGTACTAATCATAAAAAATTAAGGTACTAATAATAAAAGGGGGGGGGAATAAAGAAAGATGAAAAAGAATAATGAAAAAAATAAAGAAAAATGAAGAAAAATAAAGATGAAATAAATACACTATTAGAAAAAATAAAGGATAACAAAATTGTGTAAAAATTTAAAAAAAAGATAAAAGGCAAGAGAAGGAAAAATGGGGATATGGGGTACTCCACATTAGAAATTTTAAATTAGAATTTAAAATTTAAAAACAGTTATATACATAAATATAAAAAACAATCCATAATTAAAACATGCAATAATAGAAATCAAGTTTAGGGCCACAGTCGGGATACCATACAGTTCAATCCGAAATTCGGAAGCCGAATCCATCATCGTGAAATCCAAAATCCTAAAAGTCTGTATTCTGGGTACTCTGCGGTTATCACCTATGTATTTTGTTCTGCCCAATTTATCAGAAGTGCCTTTCTCCTGTGAATACAGTCCTTATATATCTCCCCTTTTTTGTTTAGGCATATAATGTTAGGGTCATTGATGGTTCGCAAGATGTTATATTTTTCAGCATCGCAAAGTGCACAGCGGCCTGATATTGGGGAATATGGTTTTCGCCTTTCAATTAATTTCCAACTTATGGTAAAAGGTGTTCCCTCATCCTTTAGTTCCCATATACGAGCCCCTAAAGCTGTATTTACTTTATCTCTATATTTGAAGGTATGCCTGTGGGCATATAGTCTTTGCTTAAACATGCCCTTTGTCATCCCAATGTATATCTCCTTCTTGTCCGTTGGTTGTCTGGAAATGCTCGCCTCGTATACTATTGATGTTACTTTGCAGTTCCCATCCAAGGGGCATTGATCTCTGGTTGTACAAGAGCAGGCATGTTTTTTTAATTTATTTTCTATAAGCAAACAAACTTTTTAAGTACAAAAAGTTTCATTACTTCATAATAGGGCCCTGAAATAAAACAGACAACAAAGCTAAAGAAAATAAAGAATATTTAACATAAAATGATGCTAAACTTTGTACACCCTCCATCGAAAAAGACAAAAATGATTATGTTCTGCCAGTGTTCACACTAATCTAATATATAAACTTAAGACGATTTTCCCCTGTACCTTCTTGAACAGGAAAATAACCACATGCATCACAGGCTACTAAACTCATCACTATATTACGCTTATTCACTCGAGCGTGTTTTAGTAAATTTGTTATTATTTTTCTCAAGCTAACACTAAATATTACTTTTGGTCCATCATTTTCGACTCTCCTCAAAGCATACTCCATATAGGTGGTAGCAAAAACTTTTCCCACAAACACTTAAGTACTGACACTCCCCCCATCAACACCGGGAATTAAAAAACAACGTCTCTTTTTCAAAAAAGTGCCCGTTATTTTTTCATATGTGTCTGCTATTAATTTACTACATAATATAAAACATCATGCACACATTTAATGGACGCTCCCGCTAATTCTGCTGAACTTCGAGAATATCGGATTATGTTATTTTTACCTATTACGTATACATTTTTAGTCAATCCAGTTTTTAGATAATGGAAATAACGAACATAGTTCTTTGCAGTATTTCATCTTTCAAGATGGCGGCTACAATTTCTTCAACGAGTCGACATCCGAAATAAATTACTATAGGCGAAGATACTCGCCAGATACCATGAAGTGTACATTTTTTGATTCCTACACCTTTCACACACATAATATCCAAAAATTGGGAAAAAAAACATCGATTTATTGGTATAGAAATGACCCAAAACGTGTAACTGGTGACCCTACATTCGGTCGACTTACGGCAAATCGTACGATAACATGCATGCCAGTTACTGACTGGCTTCGTTTAAATGACCTATTTTTTTCGTAAATTTTATACTCGCTTTCATGGCTGAAACGTTAGCAGCATAGATCAAAGATCGAGAGGTGTATCATTCGATTCCGGTCGTCTCACACTAGTTTTTTTTAGTTTTTTTTACATTGTTAAACTTCTACCTACGATGGAGGATTGGAAGAAAGGACTATAGGCCGGCTTTTTAAAAATTAACGTTATTATGTAGTCATTTGAAAATAAATCAATGTTATATGTAATACTTTAACTATTGTGAATATCATTCCGATGTGACCTATTTGTGTCCGGTCGGATGTTGCCAAATTTTAATTCGTTCATTTCTATTTCTCCCTTGCAACGCCGGGGAACGGTTCCAGCTAGTCTTCATATAAAATTATAAGATTACGTTAGTAATTAAATTTTTCATGTATAAATTATCATCATCATTTCTGATTTCTGAAAACAAATCACCTACAGTTGACTTTTATTTAGAGTGAAGGATTTCTTTTAAAATTCATTTCAGATGATGAGGGTTGTCTGACTTGCTATTGGCTTTCTCGTTTCACCTCACCACTTGAAATAGTTTCGTCCCTAAGCTAGAAAAGGGCACGTTTATACCTGCTAACTTTTGTGTGACGGGACGGATATATTATATTTATTTATATAAAAATATACAAATAAATACACACTGGTCTTCATTATAGAGTGGAGTATTATTACGATAACAAAAAGAAATTCTTAAGATGCATTTATAATCTGTGCATTTATTGATGAAAATGCTATTTTAAATGTAAGCCTTATAGAGCAAACTTAAGAGATTAAAATTGTAGAGGTGCTGTGTGATGATGTATGGAGGCTTTAATGTTAACGTAAGATGACACCAGTGTTCTGTACTAGACTGTTGCTTTTCATTTGTGTCTTAAAGGCATTGTCCAGGGAGCTTTACACAGATTGTCATAAAAGAGGTGTTGTATGCTGATGATTTAGTACTTGCCTGTGAAACAATAGAAAACCTAGTTGTTAAATTAAAGACTTGGAAGAGTGCTATAGAAATTAAAGGTTTGATAGTGAATGTTACCAAGACCAAAGTGATGATCAGTAGTTGTAGTTTTCGAAAGCTCCCAAAAAGCGGAAAGTTTTCTTGCTCAGTAGTTTGTGAAAAAGGAGTTCGGTGCAATTCAATTTTTATGGTATTTCTAAGCACTAAGTACATAAGAACTGCAGTGACATTACAGATAGATTGAGTAAGGATAACCAAGAAGTGTAAGACAATGGAGATGGATGATAACTTAGATGTAGAGAAAGTATATCTGAATGGCAAAACTATTGAGGTGGTCCAGAAGTTTTGATATCTTGCTGATACCATTGGAGCACAGGGTGAAGCAGGTGGTAGTATAATTGTTAGTGTAAGGAGTTTATGGAGTAAGTTCAGGGAACTTCTGCCATTATTAACCAGCAGAGCGTTACCAGTATCGACCAAGGGAAGAGTTAATCAGGCATGTGTACGCAGTGTTATGATATATGAAAGTGAAACCTGGCCAGTGAGGGTTGAAAACATGCATTGCATGGAAAGAAGTGATATGAGAATGATCCAATGAATATGTCTTAAAGACAGGATTAGATCTTCAGAGGAAGAGTAATTCTGGACAGTATAGGAAGATGTGTGCAGAATATGACACTTTGATGGTATGGCTATATGAAACAATGGATGAGAGTTCTTGGATTAGTAGATGTAGAGCAGTTGAGGTCGCATGTTTAGTTCAGAGGGGAAAGCCAAGGAAAATATGGGGGAGAGTGATAAGAATGGACTTGAAAGAAAGAGGGATAAATAAATACCTGGACAGAGATTGGATAGTTTGTAAGTCAATTTCAAAAAGTCGTTATACACAGGCCAACATATAAAACAGACGTTAAACCTAATATGATGATGGAATGTGGTAGAATATAGAAAAAGCAAGAATTTCCACTAGAAATTAAGCTAAGGAGTCCAAAGAAAGTGATGTCATGAATGGGAAGTTTATGTGGCAAAACAAGCTTGTCTAATCTTTCTCTTTGCTTTTTACTGTCGTGGGGTTGGGATAGGAATGGAGCAATTTATGAATATAATCAGAAAAAGAGAAAAATACTAAAACGCAGACTGTGTGCTGTTGTTATTTTCTCAACACATAACAACTATTACACCAATGACGTCTGCAATAAAGGGAAAGAAAAAAAGAAAGAGATTAACTCTACTGCAACTATCACATCTACTATTGCTACAAATACGTGTCATCAATGCAACAAAGCTTTCTGCTGTCAACGAAATATGTGTTATGACCAGAAAATAAAGAAATCTCGACCGTATTGCTCCGGACGCATCTAAAAATGCTGACTTAAAAGAAAGTTTTTGCATGTATTCTTTATATAAGTTTAACATTAATGAGTTGTTGTAATATTTAATTGCTGTACATTCAAGTTCAATTAGCATAACAAGTTCTAATCGCTTATATTTTCTAACTGACATAGAATAATATTTACCTAATTGATTTTCTTTTAATTACAGACTAAGTGGAGGATAAAGAAAATACTTCAAGGCTAAATGGATGAATGTTTTGAAAACTGCTATTACCAGTTCCAACAGCTGTTTGACTGCAGTGATTAAAATAATGTAAACATCAGGAAAAGGCTTAAAATAATATAAGCATGTTTTCATACCAAACAAATCAGTTTTCTATCAAATACATTATTTTCATCATTATTTAAATGAATATTCATTAAACGCCATTTTTGCATTATATTTTTTATTAATGAATAGATCAAATGAGATGAATTAACTACATAGACTTATTCCTAGGCGTTTTGGCTATGATGAAAGTGTAATATCTGTTCTGATGCTACACTTCGTCTATGCTGTCCTCGGTCAGTGAAAGAGAAGTCTTTCTCGACTGAGGCAATTTTAATTTTTTTCTAACCCAGGGTGCCCCATTTAATGAGCTGGATTTTCCCACATTAAAAACTGACCTCATGTCTAACTTTGCCTTCACGGAAAAGCAAGTAAATAGGAACTATACAGACATGACAGAAGTAAATAGACTCAACACAAACAAATAATTACATGTGTAAAGTTTGTAACATTAATCATTATTTTGTTGTGTTTATCCTGTAAAGTGGTGTCTGCACTGGATTTTTCTCTCCACTATATACGTCAACGGTTTCATCATGATGAAGTCCGGCTGACTTCATGAATCGATTTTCAAATATTTTCTCCCAATGAATCTGATTTACAAATATCATGAATTCTAATACAACGTGTTTCATTATTCTTTCTAACTTAGCTCACCTACTTACTTCACACCTCCGGCGGCGCTTTTCAAAATGATTCTCACTCGTCATCTCACTTCTGAGTTCCTCACTTGTGACACCTACTTTTCAACCCCACACCTATTCACCAAACCAGATCTTGAGGAAGCGTTTAAGCATTAAATTAGTTCTCCTCTTACTCCCTTTTAGATCATTTCTTAAATAAACGCTTCCGACTGAAATTACGCCTTCACACCTAATTACCACTGACATTCACAAACCATATGCACATTTACAATACACCGCACCTCAAAAAGTCAATATACTTAATCATCATCATCATCATCATCATCATCATCATCATCATCATCATTATCATTATCATCAGTTTAAAGTCCGTTTTACATGTTGGCATGCATTGGACGGCTTTAAGAAATTGATTTCCAAACTAACCTCTCTCTGGCTAGATCATCATTTAACCCTCTTTCTCTCAAATCCATCCTTATCATTTCGTCCCATGTTTTCCTTGGACTTCCTCTGCCAACTAACACTGCTATCTCAACTGTTCTATATCTACTAACTCAAGAACTCTCGTCCATTCTTTCAACATTGTTATATCATCAAAGTCGCCTGTTCTGCATACATCTCTCTATACTGTCCAGATTTAAACTTCCTATGAGGTCATCAGAACGAAGCCTGTCTTTAAGACTCACATTATATATCCATCGTATCATTCTCATAGCATTTCTATCCATGCAATGCATGTCCTCAACCCATCCAATATATCGAACTTCCATTTCGGCATCAATTTCAAATAATCAAAGATTTGGTTTTACAAATAAAATCCTTTGAACATTCTTCACGTTCGTAACTATATGTTTGTTGAGTTGACTGATGAACATACTTTTAATCCTGTTGTTTTTATTCTTATTTTCTCCATACGATAAACCCATTTTTATCTGCTAATGTTTCCAATTAGGGATTTAAAAAGAAAGTGTGACAAAGTATCCGGGGCCCCATGAGGATTGGGTACCCTGGTGATGCGCTAGTATGCATCTTGGTGGTGATGTTACACCGACTGAGGGCCCTGTGTCGAGACGAAGTGGAAACATAAAACTAGTATATATTTGACATAGAAACGAACTTATTCGAACAACAGAACGAGACGCCAGCTAGTGTTGCGGAATCGTGTAAGATATTCAAAATCAATTACCACCAGAGGCAAGGAGACAGTTACCAGATTGAAGGTAGAGATTAGAGAATTCCATATCGCAAATTTAATTCTGAAATATCAATAAAGCGCATTTTAGAACGACGATTCTGTGACGATTGTTTTGAAGACGTCCACTTGACGGAGATTTATTTGGGCCTGTCATCGTTAATTACAAGCCGGGCACACAGCACCCCCAGCTGTGTGACAGAATGAGAAAGCGTTTGTTTTTGACGATAACGATGGGCTAAAAAGAAAGTCCCATTTATTTTAAGAAAATAAAAAGAGTGAGGCGCTCATCCCAACTCTCCTTGAGAGAGGAAGACATGTAAAGAATTTGCATACACAGAGAATTAGCGAAATAACTTAGAGAAAAAACAACCTTTGCTAAAGACATTTACGAGTACAGTAGACATTAATCCCACCATTGACCAATGTAAAATCAATTCTTTTATTTTATTAATAATTACTCTTCTATACAAAAAAAAACATTGTTCTTTTCCTTTTTGTTCTGTTTTGAATGATCTTTCGCCCCCACAGAGCCAACCGGTTGCTGTTCGCCCAGTGATTGCTCGCTGATATAAACAGTTTCAATGTGGGAGTGTGTTTGTAACTGGACGAGACGACCAGATCGGCGACGTCATCATCATAATCGTCACCATCCCTGCCTACAAAATTTCAATGCCACCGCTTTCAAAATTCTACTTCTTATATATATGTACATATATATATGCATATACATGTATAAGCATGCATATACACACACACATTATATATATATATATATATATATATATATATATATATATGCAGAAAATGGAGAAAATATCTGTGAGTTTGTTATAAATTATGACTCGAAAACTTTTCAGATACGTGAAAGCCAAGAGAAAAATATATTATTAAATCGGTGATTAATAATCGAGAGCCAGAGAAAAAGGAAAGGCAAAAAGTCTCTTCACTCGTCTGGCAACTGTTTTCTTGTTATAATTGACACTTGACAAACTGGTCTTCCTATAAAATAGCTGCAGTGGTGAACTCTATCTCAGACACTAAATACAGCTTCCCGATGCTGTGAGCAGTAAACCAACACAAAAACCTGAATTATTATTTCTTGTAACTATTCACATTTTCCTAACCACAATGTCTTCTCTGAGAAACATGTAAGTTTTGTTGGATCATAAAGTCAATTTATAGGATGCTCTTCGTTGCTCTGTCTATGAGAAATACAGCTTCTAGAGTTTTGAGCAGAAATCAGGATTTCATTATATTTGCCGTTAAGCAAAGTTTGAATATCAGCTGAAATAGTCATTTTAGTCATCAAACAATGACACTCTTAGAACTTAGATAAATGCTACAATACTTATCGCATTTAGTAGCCAGTGTTCAATTGTCTGACCAGTTGCGCTATAAACAAATAAACTGCAAAGAACACTAAAAAGAATGTTTATAAAAAGGCTGGAATTTTCCATTATGCTCAGATGGACAAGTCCACTCTCTGAGTCCAACCTTCTGCTAGTCCATGAAACATTCTTGCTTGAATCAAGTAATATTTACATATCAACTATTAGCGTACTTTATGCCGATAAGTGTCAATTGAATTAAGCAATATTTACATATCAACTATTAGAGTACTTTATGCCGATAAGTGTCAATTGAATCAAGCAATATTTACATATCAACTATTAGAGTACTTTATTCCGATAAGTGTCAATTGAATCAATCAATATTTACATATCAACTATTAGAGTACTTTATGCCGATAAGTGTCAATTGAATCAAGTAATATTTACATATCAACTATTAGAGTACTTTATGCCGATAAGTGTTAATTGATACTACACCCCCTACCCCCTGGGATGTGAGCATAATGGTCTTTTGGGAAGAATGAGTTCCTTTTGGCCTGGTTGATTGTGAGGGAGTAATCTGGACAATGCCATGGTAGATCTTGCTGGCATTTGTTTAGCGGTGCTGGGTGATATCATTGCGCTTCCTCTAGTTTGCAGCACTGGTGTACAAGGTGTATGGGAGTCCCACGATATTGGCTGAAATATCAATCCAGATCTGATACAGATGGTTAGGGAGAGTTTTGATAATTCGGCCTGTTGTGTGCCATCAACGATCAAAGATGTTGTATCAAGACTATTTCCCCTTCTTGGAGTGGGCATAGAGTCTGTGATGTACAGTTGTACCTACTGCTCTGTTAGGTTAGCATTGCATTAAGACAGGCTTATCTCACGGTTTTGAGCTTCAGCTATCCATTTTGCGTGTGGTTTATATAGTGCAGGTAGGGATGGTATGAAGTTACAAAGTAGGCGGTGAAGCAAGAGTTGTGCCAGAAATAGACCAATGCCTTGGATAGGGCTGTTGCGATATTGTAGGAAAGCTCAGGCGACTCTGCTTTTATCCGAAGAGCCCTGAGGGCCTGTAATGTTATGAATTACCATCTTTGCTGTTTTTATTACAAGCTCAGCTCGGCTATTAGATTGAGGGTATGCTACTGAGTACTGCTGTGCTTCACACACCATGTCTTAAGGAACTGCTGAAATATGTTGGAATTTAAAAAGTTCTTCTGGGGTGCGATATGTGGGTAATAGTTTCCAACAAATTCATATTAGTTTTGAGGTGACGACATGACTGACTTTAGATGGTACAAAATAATCCAGTCACTGAGTCTATCTGTACAGACGATGTATGCAATGTGTCTGACGTAGATAAAGTCTATCACTATCTGCTGGCAAGGCCAATCTGCGGCCGGGGTTAATGCAAGTGGTTCACATAGCTGACTTGGGGCGAGGCTTGTGCATACAAGGCAATTGGTTCTGAAGTTGCGTATGGATGCATTCATACTGGACCAATATACCGAGTCATTGGCATGGGCTTTTATGCCAACCACGTCCTGGTGAACTGAATGTAAATAGCATAGTACCCTTCCTCTGAGAGATTTGAGCACCATGATTCTTTCAGCGTTAAGCCCCTGTCAATACTGAGTCATTGGCGTACCTCCAATAAGTCGTTGATTTCCGGTTCAGTTAGAGAACGTTTGAATGAAAATCCTTGTTGTATATTGTTTATCAGAGTAGTGTAACATTGATTATTTCGACCTGATGCATGTATGCAATCAGCTGACAGGATTGTATCGTTGTACCTATAATCAGTCATGGTTTCACGGGTTACTCATTCCACCATGACATCTATTTTGTCTGAGAGATAGATCTCTTTGGCGGAAGAGTGTGTGGAGAATAGAGACGTAATGCCATCTATTGTGGACACTGAATTGCAGGAGATGGTATCAGAATCATTGTGCAACTTTCCTGGGCAGTGTTGGAGTTATTTCTCTTGAAGTTATGTATCTTGCTAAGGTCCCTGTCGGCAAATACTCCTATTAATGGCTGATGGTCTGTTACTACTATTACGTTAGGGCAGCCCATAATAAATACATAGCATTTATTTAACGCTCACGCAATTGCCGCTTCTTTGCCTTCAATTGGTGTGTCTCGGTGCTCAGCATCAGTGCAAAATCTGCTGCCTGAAAATACGATATGCCATCTCTCAGGGCAACATACTGGTGCTTCCTTGGTGGGACATAAACAGTGCTTCTGTAATAGCAGCAAACACGTGCCTTCTTTACGTCAGTCCGGAGCAAGGCATGTTGCTCTGTAAATATCAAAGATTTTAACACTCTTTTTTACCAAATCTACAATGATTTGCTTAGATTGGAAAAATGCATTCTGAGATCTTGATTCAAAATGAAGTGTGAACTTTGTTTGACAAGCTCTTGAAAGGGAGATTGTGGGGCTTAGGGATCTGCCCATACTATTTGGTTAACTAATCCAAACTAAGACATTGCATCACTTTATTCTTGAGGATAGAGAAATCGGTAATTGAATTGACCAAATTTTCTGAAGGGGCTATTCCTGATGATGTTATTTGAAGACATCCAAACTAAACCACATCCTGGCAAAATTAGAATTAATTTTTGTTAAGGACGATTCCGTTTTTTGCACAAAAATGTATGGTAGAAGGCATGTTGTTTTGTGAAAAAGTAAGGTATCATCAATGACTTTCACCTTGCAAACAATGTTTTTAATGATCTCATCATATCTACATATCTACATTGCCAAAAACTAAGTATCCCTGAGGCATCCAGAGATACATAAAACGGCTCCACTCCTTGGCGAAGGTTGTAAGTGGCTGAGCTAGCAGAGATCCCTGCCTTGACCAGGCAATGTTCCTAATCTTCAGAATCCACGCATCCTGTTCACAGCACCATATTGAATTTAGTAGGCAGTGCTCAACTGTCTGACCAGTAGAGCTACAAACAAATAACACTAAAAAGCCGGTTTATAAAAAGGCTGAAATGTTCCATTATGCTCAGATGGGAAAGTTCATGAGTTCTGATTGGCTGCTAATCTATTAGGAAAATTCTTGCTAGAATTACGCAATATTTACATATCAACTATTGGGGCATTTTATGCCGGTAAGTGTAAATTAGATTCTACATCCCCCATTAGAGGATCTAAACATTTTCAATTATTGATAATCAGTATAATTTTCAGTCATTTATCTATGTCTTTGACATGTTTCAGTGGATGACGTTATCCCTTTGGAACTTATTTTTGTGACGTCATAAATGCAGGTGTACCCCAGACATCGATCCTTAGGCCTTTATTGTTCCTGATTTTCATAAACGACCTCCCTGGTGACATTGTGTCTCAGATGAGTATATTTGCTGACGACACCACGCTCTACATTCGTCATGTGGGCACAATGGACATGCACATATCTGAAGCAATGGCTGAATCCTTGGAAAGTGACCTCCAGTCTGTAGTGGAATAAGGTCATAAATGGATGATAACATTTAATGCTGCTAAGACAAACCCCATTTCCGTCAATAATTACAAGACACATCTTCAACCACCGATTGCTATGGCAAATAACACTCTACATGAGAGTCCAGCGTTCAAACTCCTAGGTTCACAGGTAACCTGAATTGGAACAAATACATACAAGACATTTCCAAATCTGCTGCAAAGAAAGTGGGCTCCCTCCTTCATGCTAGAAAACTTCTCACACCTGACAATATCCTATATCTCTACAAAGCCACCATCTGCCCATGTATGGAGTATCGTTGTCACATTTGGGCTTGTGCACCATTTACTAGTCTCTCCCTCTTAGATAAGGTCCAAAAATAGTCTCTAATCTAATAGATTCCTCACTATCCACCAAGCTCCAGCCTCTGTCCCATCGCTGCAATGTTGCATCTTTGTGCTTGTTTTACAAGTACTTAAATGGAATGTGCTCCAATGAACTTACTGTTCTGGTGTCCCCTCAACATAAATACACTCGACCAACCCGACAATCAGCTAAATCCCATCCATTCACTGTGGAGGTCCCCAGATGCCAGAGAGTCTTCTACTCCAATAGCTTCTTTCCTCATGCTGCCAGACTTTGGAACTCTCTCCCTGGTCCCTGTTTCTCCGACTGTAACGACATACAGAAATTTAAAACTAATGTGAACAAGCATCTCGCTGCACAGCTCCCAATTAAGGATGACCCACAAAACTTCCACCCTAATTCTCAGTAGCTCCTTACGTCTACAGTGGCAACTTGCCTTGTTTGGGGTGAACTATGTTAAAAAAAAAACAATAAAAAACGGATTAGCCCGGCGTTTTCCAACTCTGTTTATGTCATCATTCCTTTTGGGATGTTATGCCTTTATCATGTCATGAAGAGTGCATGGAGACAAAGAAGATAAAAAACAAGGTAAGATCCACAAAGTTTTTGTAGTATACTAGAAACTCCAGGTCTATTAACTTCTAACTCAAGTGGGATTTTACATTTCGGCATTTTAGTGTACGATGAAACTTGCTATAAGTCTCTTTGCATATTATTGTTACTATTTATTATATTTTAGTGTTAATGTAGATTAACACCCTCCTCTGAACAGCCCCTCTCCTGACAAACAAATGAGATTCTACTTTTTTTAGGCGATTACGTGTGAAAAACGTAAACATGAATGAAGAAAAAAATGAACAATTAATTTAGAATTTAAAGTGGGGGATCAGTTTTGCATAAAAATGTATGGTAAAATAATCCCCATTCCGGCCCATTAGACAGCTTCTGTTACTATATGAGATAAATTCTGTGCTGGACGAAGAAGTCACTTATGGTAGATTGCTGAACAATGAATCATCTTTTTGTTGTTCCATGGAACTTGAATAGAGTCAAATAAGAAACTTTTAAAGTATGGACATGTTTTCTACTTCATAGCCAATGAAGAGAACAGATGAAGTGTAGTATTAGAACAGATACTGCACTTTGCTCCTCATCAAGAAGCCAGATTTTTCGTATTTAATTCTGCTTAAGAAAGTTATTTCAATAAACAATCGATCAATAGTATGAAAATCAAACTAAAACAAAATAAAAATATGTACACTAAGTGTGTTCAATTGTACAAAAATTGATTGTTGGACTTACGTTGTCTTTATTGTCATGAAATTAAGTTCTAAATTACTATATAATGCCTTGAAAATCGCACTTTAATTCAATGTTTTAATCGCTGGTTGTCATTTGTATTTTTGTCTGTGAGTGGGTGATCATTTTACGGTAAATTTATATCACCTGGGAACATATAAGATAATGATTTAACTTAATGAAAATAAATAGTAGAGTATAAATTTTAAAATCAAACTACTAAAATAACCCATTTCACTGTGAGTAATTTAGGTGATTAAAATAGGATTTATTGTTTTAAATCAAACAAAATAGATTTCTCTACGTTTTGGGGTTTAGCCCCTCTCTTATCCCGAATAAATTATTTTTTCATTTCGCGTATGAAGAAATCCTTCTAGACTGAAAGAATTTTTATTTTGTTTGGAAAGCAGGATTTCCGGTTTGTTTGAAAATACATTTTAAATAGTTTGTAATGAAAATATTGTTTTAATAACGTAGCAAATACATAATATTCTCGAAGAAATTGTTTTTATTTGGCTTGAGAAGAAATCCTTCTAGACTGAGGCAATTTTGATTTTGATTAAGGAACGGGACTTTCCACAAATAATAGTGAAAATATTTTTGTAAATAGTTTATCGTTGTAGACTGAGGCAAATTCGAACGTCAAAAATGTACTTACATCTGAAAGCAGATGTCGGCATTTATCTGTTCGTTAAAGCGTAATCCGCTAAACCAGATTGTTTACAGGACGTCTAAGCCACAGGCATTGAGAATGGCGGAATGATAGTCCGCTAATCTGCGAAAACTATTTTATTATGTAGACAATATTAAGAAAGGACAAAATTAAATAATTTGGGTGATTTAACCAAAATTCTTTTCTCTTAAGAAAGGGGCCGGTGTTTCGGGTAGCAGTGAAAGTAGATATATAAAAGCGAGTAAAAATGGGAGCCATTTTCTCATTGGAAGGTGTATTTGGGAGAGTTCGGTAACCCAGAGAAAATATAATAAATATTGAAAGAAGACGAAATGATTGCATAATTTCTGGAAACAAGTATGAGGGGTAGGCCTCATTGGATGATGGAACATATTAGCATATGAACGTTTTGATTATTATGCCATGATGTATGAAGGAGGAAGTCGAGTTTACTTTATTATTGAGATATACAGTCATTCTCCACATAGACTACCATGATCCTTTATGTCACGGATCGTCCATGTTCTCTGTTTTTATGGATCATGACATTATTTTGTTACTTCAGCATTTATGATGTTATAAAGGATCTCTTCTCGATTTCTTGAACTTGTTTGTTTCAGTTGATGACGTCTCCCTTTCTGATATCTTCCCTTTGTGATATCATCCAATTGTGTGGAGACAAGCAAAAAAGCAAGATAAAAAAGAAGATAAGAAACAAAATCTACAGAGTTTTTCTAGTACATCTCTCTCGCTCTCTCTCTCTCTCTCTCTATATATATATATATATATATATATATATAGCTGACGATCGAAATATTTTGGCCTTACTTTAATGATGTGTTTATGTCCTTATTTTTGTTAGTATGCTACTCTGCCTTTTCCACATTTCCTAAACCTATTTCAAATTTTGTCTGAAACTCTTGTGTTATTTTAACTTCCCTCATATATATATATATAGATAGATAGATAGATAGATAGATAGATAGATAGATCGATAGATAGATAGATAGCGAGAACTGTGGGAATGCTAAAGCTAATTAAAGAAAATATAAATAAAAAGTAAACATGTTATAGTAGTATTATTAATTTTCTATTTATTTTTTACGCCAATATTTATTGAAAACTGAAATTCAAACAATTTTCTTTGGAAGTCACTTCCTTAAGTGAGGCAAGATTTTTTTAAAATTATTTTGTCGACGAAGGGAAGAGTCTATCAGATATGTGTATGTTACATTATAGATGGACGTATGTTACATTATAGATGGACGTATGTTGAATAGTAGTTACGTGCGCTAGTATGAATTTTGGGAAAGGCAGATTAGTGCAGGTCGAAACGACACAAAAGCTTGCGAAAGAAATCCATTCCCAGGATGAATAATGGACTGTAAGGTCAAATTTGAGGGATGAGATCAAAAGAGGCCAGACTCAAAGGATATGAGAGGACATAATGTGATGACGTCATGGATGTCGAATTAACAAAGAACAAAGGATTTAGAATGAGTCCTGTGTCGAAGTTTGAAGTGAACGGACCTATAATAGGATGTGTTAATAGTTAAGAAAAACTTGAAAAGCCAAGATATCTGTCTGTCCGTTTATGTCCATCTATCTATCTATCTATCTATCTATCTAAAAGTAGAAGTACTGGCTAACATGAAAACAACTCACTTTCTAGATGTCACGTTAAACCTAAATAAAAATACTTACGAACCATACCTAAAAAATAACGCCAATCCAATATACTTAAACCCAAAGTCAATCCATCAATCATAAAACATATTCCGAATTCTATCAAACGTAGGCTTATCAATAATTCTAGCGACGAAAATACTTTAAAAAATCAAGCAACATTTACAATACAGCTCTAAAAATAGTGGTTACCATAATACCAAAATTAAATATAAAAAAGGACACTAATAATTACAACAAAATTAAAAATAAAAGAAAAAGAAATATAATCTACTATACACCGCCGTATAACCAGATGCTAAGAACTAAACTGGGCAAACAATTCCTAAATCTGATTGAAAAACACTTCCCCATAACCAATCCCCTGCATAAAATATTCAATAAAAATAATCTAAAACTATCCTACAGCTGTTGCGAAAATTTAGAAATGATAATTAAGGCACACAATAGCAAAATACTGAAAGAGAACAGCAGAGACGAAGAAAAAATGACAAATTACATTAAAAAAGTGAAAAATATAGCAAAAATAACACTAAGAAGAACAAAATTATAAACAATACAAATAGAAATAAACAAAACCCTAATAGTAACCATCCGAATAGAAATGAAAAAGTTAGCAATGAAGAGAAAATATGTAACTGCATAAATCGTACACTTTGTCCACTAAAAAATACATTTCTAACCAACAGTATTGTATACCAAGCCACAATATTTGCCAAGGAAAGACCGAATAACAAGAAGTACTACGTAGGTATGACCTCCCTAGATTTTAAAACCAGATATTATGACCACAGAAACACATTTAAAACCAGAGAACGTCGAATTAAAACAGCACTAGCAAACCACTATTGGGAGCTCAAAGAAAATGGACGCTCACCAATAATTCAATGGAAAATAATACGACAGGCCAGTACATGTAGAAATTTAGATGACCCGTGTAGATTATGTCTAAATGAAAAATTTGAAATCCTAAACTTTAAAGACCTCCGAAATCTATTAAACTGTAGAAGTGAGATAGCAAACAGCTGCCTACACAAAAATAAATTTACCTTAGGCTAACGATACATGAATAAATAAATAAATAAACAAGTAAGTAAAAAACTAAACTAAACAAAAACATAACAATTTAAAAATTAAAACCTAAAATAGAAATACAAAGAACCACGTGTTAAAATAAATTCACCCGTTATATTGATACAACAAAGGAAACAGGATATAGGCCAATCTATAGAAAACAGAACAATAGAACAGGATATAGGAAGTAACACTAACCACAATTTTGTTCGTGGGAAGCCCAACGATTGGCTGAGAGAACAACAAAGAATCTGATTGATTAACTAGCTAGCCGTGTATATAAAAACACCCGGCAAAAATAACTCCATGCATTTTAGCCTGAAGATTCCCCCGGGGATGAAACGCGGGAGCCTCTGTGTAGCTTAATTGCCATAAATATATTTTCATAGCTTACTATATATATATATATAATATATAACTAGCTAGCTAATAAGTCAAGTGTAGGAATTTTTTATCTCTCCCCTAAATAATGTTTATAATTGTCAAACATCTCTCCAGAATAAATATAAAAAACTTCCAGAAATCTGTCTTAGAGTAATAATAGGTCCTTCACTATCCACCAAGGTCCAGCCCCTATCACACCACCGCAATGTTGCTTCCTTGTGCCTGTTTTACAAGTACTTCAATAGACTGTGCTCTGATGAACTTGCTGCTCTGGTGCCCCCACAACGCAAATTCACTAGACCAACCCGACAATCTGCCAAATCCCATCAGTTCACTGTGGAGGTCCCCAGATGCCGAAGGGCTTTCTACTTCAAAAGCTTCTTTCCTCGTGCTGCTGGCCTCTGGAACTCCCTCCCTGCTCCCTGACGGTACTGACATGCAGAAATTTAAAACTAATGTAAACAGACATCTCGCTGCACAGTTCCCAATTTAGGTTGACCGCCCCCCCCCCCTAAAAAACAAAAAAAACACTCTCACCCTTTTTCTCAGTAACCCTTTACGTCTATAGTGGCGTACTGCCTTGTTTGGGGTGAACTATGTTAAAAAAAATTTTTTTTTAATAATAATTCCTTCTTTCTGCTGTGAAATGAGATATTTTATTCAAAGCAACACTGATGAGACGATCACGGCCATATAAAAGAAGAAGTAGTTGATGAAAGAACGCAGCTAACAGCGAAGAGAAAAAAGAAAACAACACGAGACAACGAGAAAAGGAAAGAATAAGTGAATTATACAGCAGGCAGCAAAAGTGGAAAATGAAGAGGAAGAAGAAAAGAAGATGACGAATAAAGGTATGTCACACACAAACATAATTATGAAAGACATTTAAGGTTGTTGTTTAACAATATAAAAAAGAAGAAAAGAATGAAAGAATGAACGTACATGCAGATAACGAAAGGAATTAAACGATAACGCAAATAGAATTTGTTGTAACAACAACGTTACATGTACACAGTGTGATAATGTATGGAAGTGAAACTTGGCCATTGAGGGTTGAAGACATGCGTTGCATAGAGAGAAATGATATAAGAATAATAGGATGGATATGTAATGTGAGTCTTAAAGGTAGGTTTAGATCTGATAACCTCAGAGGAAGATTAAATCTGAACAGTAGACGGAAATATGTGCAAAACAGGATATTTCGGCCATGTTGAAAGTATGGATGAGAGTTATTGGGTGAGTAAATGTTGAAGAGTTGAGGTAGCAAAGTCAGTCGGCAGGGGGAGGTTAAGTAAAACATGGGAGGAATTGATGAGGGTAGATTTGAGAGAAAAGGAGTTAAATAAAAATCTGGCCAGAGACAGGTTACTTTGGAAGGAAATTTTTAAAAGACGTCCAACATATGTCAACATGTAAAATTGATGTAAAACTAATGATGATGATGATGATGATTGAAAACTATCTTTTTTTAATTAGCCATTACCTTTTCACCGTTGCCACGATTTATTTATAATAGCTAGTTGTATTAATGATGAAAGTATTTCAATGCCTTTGGGTAATGAGTAGAATTCTCATAGAATTCTTCAAAAAAATATTCGCCAATGCTGACAAATTTCTGGTGATAGAAATTACCCATATTGAGTGTTTTTTTTTGTTGTTGTTGTTGTCTTTAAGCCTTTGAGTATAAATGTTGAGTTACGTATCATGAGTTAAAACGAATGTAACTGTAGGTGAAATCGTTGTTGTGTTTTACTGTATTTGAACTTATAAAAACAAACTTGCACGTAGCCTGAGGCAAAAAGTGCTCAAATTACATTTCGTACATATGTTGTACATTGCTTTATTCCCAATAGACAATCAGTTATTTGTTAATTTAGAAATCAGGAATTTTCCAATTACAGGAATATGTCACACATAATGTATGGACCGCATTGGACCGGCAAAACTCAAGCTGTTAAGATTGTAACCATTTCTATGCACTTTCTCTTTCTTTCCCATATATATATATATATATATATATATATATATATATATATATATATATATATATATAATAATGGTAATAATCCAGGTGAAAAATATCCACAGGGTGGTAATCCAGAGAATTTTAACCGGATTTATAAAAAGTGCTCAATATCAGAATAGAGCTTTATATATGATAATTTTATTTACACAGACATGTACAAAATCTGCGACACTGACATGTCGATGTTATCGATCAACAGTTACTATAAACTGAGATCTCATCAGGCAGAGTTAGAATCCGGTTAAGATCGGATTCTAACTCTGCCTGATGAGATCTCAGTTTATAGTAACTGTTGATCGATAACATCGACATGCCAGTGTCGCAGATTTCGTACATGTCTGTGTAAATAAAATTATCATATATATATATATATATATATATATATATATATATATATATATATATATATATATATATAATATTTGGTTTGTTTATTATCTATGTACGTATACGTTTCGTCCTTTATAATCAGGACTCATCAGCATAGAGATATAACTATTCACTACTGGTTGATTTGAAACCCCGGGCTTCGAGTATTTTACAACTCAAATCCCAACATGTAGAACCACTCGGCCACCGCTGAATAGCTAAATAAACAGTGATCATTTTAACACTTTATTTGGCGGCTTTGACGTCAAGAGAGCGTTCTACTTAATGAAAGGAACGATGCATATATAGCTAGTGACGTCACGCTCTGTTAATACTACACTTGCAGTGCTCATCTAGAGGGTTTTGTTTATTATCTATGTACGACGTATACGTACAGTGTACGCATACGTTTCGTCCTTAATAATTGGGACTCATCAGCATATTCACTACTGGTCACACAATTTGAAACCCCGGGCTTCGAGTATTTTACAAAGAAATCAATGATGAAAATAAAAATTGGAAAATAAAATATTTAATATAATCACTAAACCTTCCATTTATGCCCGCTACGTTGATGATATTCTTATTTTAGTAAATAGTATAGATAAAATAAAAAAACTACAAGATACTTTTCAAAATAATTCAGTTCTTAAATTCACTCATAAGCTTAATGTTAACAATAAAATTCCGTTTTTAGATGTTCTCATTGACTCCAACAGTGATGCATTCATCACCTCTCCCTATAAAAAACCTACATCTATTAACACCTGTATTTTAAGTTTTTAAAGTGAATGCCCATATAAATATAAAATTGCTATGGTCAAAAATCTATTAAACCGTGCAAAATTAATCTCCTCATCCAAAAAAATATTTTTTAATGAATTAAAAAACATAAAGTAAGTCCTAATTAATAACCAATTTCCCAATTATATGGTTGATGAACAAATAAAATTAATGATTAGAAATTTAGATAATCCTACTAATAATAAGCTAAATAATTCCCACTACATAAATCTATTCTATTGTAACCAAATGCATCCAAACTTTAAATTGGATGAAAAAGCTCTTAAAAATATAATACATCGCTATATATCCCCCACCAATTCTGATGATAAAATACGATTTATCATTTATTATAAAAAAATGAAAACATCAAACTATGTTGTTAAAAATAACACTTCTCAAACCCAAAATACATTAGGAAGAACCAATGTAATATATCAGTTCCAATGCCCTATGGGAGAATGTATCTCTGACAACAATAAAAAACTAATTCTTACATAGGTTTCACTTCCACAACACTATCCCGAAGACTCACCCTACATCTCTCCGACACTAGCTCTATATGCCAACACCTAAAAAAACATAAGTGTACCCCCTCCCAATATAGAAACATCCTTGTTAACAATACCAAAATAATACACCACGATACCAATATCAAAAAATTAAAAATACTCGAAGCCCTCTACATAAAAACTAAACATCCCACAATTAATAATGTCAATTATGAAACTAGTCACAACATTTTAAAGTGTCTAGCATAATAATTAACATTACCAAATTCTTAGCCATTAGGTAGTTATGCGTTTGAATTGTATGCACTTTCTTTAACGTCATCACTTTCTTAACGGTTTAAACAGTCAAACTTTTAAATCTCTCATATGTGTAGAACGCCATCACGCTCTCATGTACATTTCAACTTTACAGACGCTTTTTCAAGTTATAAACTACTTGCCGTTATAATTCAAAAATGAGCACAACAGTAAAGTCATAATTTGTAAAGACACTAAAACTAATACCGCCTGAAGATGATTTGACGATTCAAATCGAAAGTACTTGCAAAAAAGAAAAAAGAATGGAACAAGAAACCCATGGATCATATTTACATCAATTTGACCGAAACATTAGATGGCCAATTCGGAAAATTGAAAAAATAAAAAAAAGTCGCATTAAACAAAACCACTGCGTGTTATTTAATAATGTTTGCCTAAATGAAAATATGCTACCTAAATACACACAATATATATATATATATATATATATATATATATATATATATATATATATATATATATATATATATATGAGTTCGAAAATATGTTTTAGCATATAAAATTATACATTGTGGTATGACATTAAAAACAAAATCCAAAAACCAAAAATAACCTCACTGTAGATTTCCAATCGACAGGGCATGCAGCCATCTTGAAACACTCAATGCAGAACTAATACAAATATGAATAAACTTCTATCGGTAATCATTAGGCTAAATAATAGTTATTGTTTTCTTATAAAATAGTTAAATTAACTCGAAGATACTTCATTTAAATTGGGAGTATCTATTGAAATCATATGGTTTTTGACCTTTGTTTTTCATGTCACATCACTATGTATACTTCTTCAAACTGAGAACTGTTTGTCCTTTCTGAAAAGTTCAAGGAAGGCAGATCCAATATTGACATACTAATGTTGGTTGCCCCCCCCCCCCCCATGAACGAAACAAATTGTGTAAAAATTTGCACTGAAGATTGACTGTTTTGAAAATGTTTTGTGAGATAAATAAAATCTTTGCCTTTGGTATGTAACACAATCTTGTTTACTTATAAAATTGGTACTTAATCGATAGTATTTTGAAGAATTTTAAAAACCGTTTCTGGTTTAGGGCCCCAGCTGTACATTTCTTTATAGTTTTACACCAATTGTGCCATCAGATCTTGCTTTGGGCAATTACGCCGGGACTTCTAAAGAGCTAACTATTTCCACATGGCTTCTTTCTACTGTGCAAGATTCGAAATCGAAGTTCGAATTCTGATTTGGATGGATGTGTTCCACCACAGTTCTATGTTTTGTATGGTTTTACACTACTGATACTGTGTCATCAGATCGCACTTCTGGGCAATTAAGACAGGACTCCCAGACAGCTGTCCATTTCAGCATGGCACTTTTCTACTGGTCGACACATTCATGGTAGATAGTTTCCAGATAATATGAAAGCAAGTTCTATTCACTTTACATAGTCTATGCATTCTCTATGTATTTACTACTGTCAATACATGTATTTCAATAGTGTTGAGGGACTTTTAACATGGGCTCTTTTTATGTATCATGTTTTATTATGAACCTTTTACGTTTCTTTTTGACAAATCTTCTATGTGAGAA
This sequence comes from Sepiola atlantica, assembly GCA_963556195.1. NCBI lineage: Eukaryota > Metazoa > Mollusca > Cephalopoda > Sepiida > Sepiolidae > Sepiola > Sepiola atlantica. The sequence goes on along the minus strand of OY744515.1, from coordinate 233,087,045 downwards.
ATAAATGTATGTATATGTATGCAAATTCAACCGTCTCTTTATTATTACTGTTTCTTCATTGTTATTTTCCTGTCTACGTTGGACACTCATGTGTTTTCAAGAAAACACACATTCAATATGGCGACTGCCTGCTTGGAAAAGATACTGCAACACATGGTCTCTATACAAACGAATAAACAAATAATCAATATTCTAATTTTATAGTTGTTGTTTTTTTTCTTAATTTTATGAATGTAAATCTAGCTGTCATTCAATTTGATAATTTAGTAAAAGATTTAAAGTGTTACATTTACTCGCAAGCGATTTTTAAAATGATTCCCTTATTTTTAAGAAACATATTCATTAATGTATTTTTATACAAAAGGTTTGAAACTCGACCAGGGAAACGTTTACACTCTGACTTCAATGGAACTATTGAAGCTCAATTTACCGGATTAATATGAAAAAAATAAATGACCTGTTGCCTCAGTCAAAAATAATGCGGCTCACAATCACTGGACATTTTCTTTCACTTCCATCCTTTGTGCATCTTTTTTCGAGCCACAAGTCACCAGATTTAAGACATTAAATAATCTCAGTTAATTCTTTTTAACCAATACAGATAATTCTGGGGTCACCTTTTTCTTATTAAGGTGAATTAGAATATAGAAGTGTAATAACCAGTTGTTCTGTTTCTCATAGATCGCGAGTTTGATCCTTACTAGTAATTTAGGATTTCAACATTTCTTTGATTTCCAAACTGCACGCCAGGCAAACACCAACCATTTAATGATGGGGATGAGGCAAGTGTGGCCCACTTCCACTGCTTGATCCGGGTTCAGGATCATCACGTACACCACATTTTATAATAAAATAAATAACATCAATTAATATGCAAAATAATTGGAAAATCATTTGGAGAAATTTGTTAAGCCAGTTATTTTGTGGATATCATGAAGAATGCGAACAAGAAATCGCAGATAAGCCATGTGTTAGGAAGTAGCAATGGCACCGCATGCTTATGCAAATGAGACTGCCTCAACTTGAAATGGCTAGATGAAATCCGAAAAGAGATAGAACCCATAGAACATATGTGCACTGCATTCATAGAATAGTTGGAGTCCATTCACATACAAACAATTGACCAATCTAGTGGGCATCCTTGCGTGAAACACATACTATAGTCTGTGTGACTAGTTAGCTCTGAGATTTCTTGGGTGTCAGTCAAAGACTGTGAGGATTGTCTGGCCATAAATCCAACGTCCGTTCACTGGAAAGCTGTTAGACTGAATATAAATTAAAATTGAAGCAATGTAAGAATTAATGATGGCTTTTTATCTCGAGTCCATTATTGTGGCAGTTAGAGTTTGTGTCCTACAAAGAAAGACCAGCAGTCGAGCTGTTCATCGACAGCATGTGATTCTGTGGAAAAATATTCATAAAGATTACAGAGATCTGGAGAGTATGAATGAGGTTCTGGTGCACCTATGCGCTATCAGGAAACGATATTGTAAAAAAATTTCATCGAGCCATCAAACACAACGGCAAGAACACAATACATCATCATGGAGCCAGTCTACTGGCATAATGTAATTCCAAAAGATAATGGTCTGACAGCACTAAACAACCGGATACACACATACCAGGCCCGTGTGTGAAAGGTGTTGATGCAGCATCACCCACATTTATAGATACCGGCCATTATAAAGTGTCAGATGCAATTTGAGTAATGGTGCTACTCGGGCAATGCGCAATATGGTTTAGAAGGGAAATAGTGAAAGAAGTCTATAGCTCATATTCAGTTCTTGTCAACAAAATACCACATCACCAAAGATTTCTATATGTAGAGGTTAATTGTAGCTATAACAGCATATCCTCAGATGATATGCAAATGAGTAGCTACTAATTGTATGCATTCAGATGTGAAGTCGTCACTTGTGAGAGTCGTTATTATACAGACACTCAGGGTTCTAAGAATTCATCATCATCATCATCATCATCATCATCATCATCATCATCATCATCGGTTTAGTGAAGTTTGCATTTATGCTAGCTGAACATGTCTGAAAGTCCTGTCTGTTGTCCAAAGATCTTGTTCGATGTCTGAAGCTTAAACAAGCTTAAAACTCTTTCTATTAAAGTAACCACAGACCACAATATTAGAACAAGAACACGATGGCATATGCTAATATAAATCACATGCAACAATTTCTGCAGAACAAAATTATTGTACACTTAAAAGAGAAACCCTAAATATAGTTTTTGGGATGCAAGAAATTTCGCAAATTTGTGCATGGCATCCACTTCAGAATTAAAAACTACCATAAACTCTAAAGACTAATGGTCAAAATAGAAATCATAAAAGCACCTCTAAGAATTCAAAGAGTTGTATGGAATTGCAACTTAATAATGTTGATCCCTACTATATGGAAAGGAAATAAAATATGCTGTTAGTGCAGATGCACTGTCATGAGCAGATCTTGCAGACAATACTCGAGAAATACAAAAAGTAGACATGAAATCACATATCCATTTATTCGTAAAGACATTCCTAATGATTATCAGAAAATTAGAATATAAGAAAACTAATGCAATTGATCCAGATTTTTTTTCTTTTTTACATTCAATCCAAACAAGGCATATTGCCACTGAGACGTAAGGGGCTACTGTGAATTAAGGGCCAGATTAATAGGGACATCCTAAGTGGGGAGTTGTGCAGCAAGATGTTTGTTAACATCACATTTAAATTTCTGCACGTTGGTACAGTCGGGGAAACAGGGAGCAGGGAGGAAATTCCAAAGGCAAGCAGTTTGAGGAAAGAAGCTCTTAGCATAGAAAGCTTTCCGGCATCTGGGGACCTCTACAGTGAAGGGGCGGAATTTAGCTGCTTGTCAGGTTGGTCGGAGGTATTTATATTGAGGGGGCATAAGTGCAGCAAGTTCGTCAAAGCACATTACATTGAAGGACTTGTAGAACAAGCACAGGGACGCAACATTGTGACGATGGGACAAGGGCTAGTGCTTGGTAAATGGTGAGAGACCTATTAGATTAGAGCCTCTTTTTGGGACTCTGTCTAGGTGAAAGAGACAAGTGGTTAGTGTGCCAGCCCAGATGTGGCAAAAATACTCCATCTAGGGTGAATGGTGGATTTGTAGAGATATAAGATACTGGTAGGTGATTGAGCCCACATTCTTTGCAGCAGACCTGACAGTACCTACTATGTATTTCTTCCAATTCATGTTAGTCTGAGGAGTTTAAATGCTGGACTTTCAGTTAAGGTGCTATTAGCCATGAAAATGGTTGGAAAGGTTTCTTATAATTGTTAAAGGAAAAGAGTTTTGTCTTAATATCATTAAATGATGATCCCATTCCACTACAGACTGGACGTCATTTTCTAAGGATTCAGCCATTGCTTTGAAGAGCATAGACAAGAAATGGTTTCAGTCTTATTGGATTATCCATTTTGCCGGACCATACGATTTCACTTTAATAATAATTCATCAACACTAACTGACTAATTATACAGTTACAATATCACTGAACCATCATGGATTGCTGGAAACTTGAACATTTTCTTTGATGTAAATAGATTAATGTTTACGTTTAATATGGCTGTTGCCACTTGAATTTGCCTGTGAAGCTATAACTAGAGTCAAATTCAAGCAAAATAAGATATAATCTAAAAATAAAAGGAGACTACCACCTAAAGGTGCAGTGTAAACAAAAAAATTGATGGCGCCCTACATACAGAGCCATCGCTGGTCGCCCAGTAAACTAGTCTTGCGGCAGTGGGATTATCAAGTTCTCTCTTGTAATTTTGTCCGGATTAAAACAAGTACTGAACTATTATTTTTCAGAAAATCGGTGTTGCATATTTATATTTAGTACAATAAAAAATATTATTTATGAATTATTTAATTTAATCGTTTATGTAACACGAACTGTTTTGAGATAAAATTATTAGTTTCTTGTTTTATCAGCAATCTAAGGTGCAACATTACTCACTGAATCGAACGAACCGGTAATACCTGATGTGGTATCTAGCCCTGATCAGTCAAAGCCGGCTTCTACTGAAAGAGGAAGTTTACAGGGAATATCAAATTCACAAGCGGTCCTCAGCCGAATGTATACCCCGATCATGGGAAGATCACATACAGCGCCTAGCGTTCCCAAATGGTCACCCATCTGGTACTGGCCAGGCAACATGTTGCTTAACTTCGGTAATTTAACGACAACCGGTGTTAACGCGATTATGCCGTATACTCACTAAATGAATACTTTTAAAAGAAAACTTTTACATTATGGTGTCTCTATTTACTTGCCTCCCCACGAGGGCAGAGTAAGACACAATGTTTGTTTTTAATGTGAGGAAAATCCAGCTGCCCAAGAAGAGGCAGTCTAGATAGGAACAAAAATAACACACCATTAGATGATGCAAAATAATAATCATATTCAAAAATTATGTTTTAATTTTAAATATTAATGAATTATGTGTTATTATTCGGACTACTATTCTCATCTTGGTCGTTTCTTTTCGCAATGTTTTCGGCTGATGTAATCTCCAACCTTCTTCAGGTGCATCTTTTCGAACTTTGAATCTTTATCCCTAACTCGGGAACCGATACACCATCTCGAGATGAACCATTTATTTAATTTATATTTTTTCTTGTTGCTTCAGCCATGACCAGGTAGAAATGCTAATTATTTTTATGCTATTCTTAGTTATTATCACCTATAGTGACGATTGATTGGTACGACTTCTTGAGTTTCACAAAGATTCCCAAGTTCGAAAATATTCACTTGAAGAAGGTCGGCGATTACATCGGTCGAAACGTTGTAAAAATAGCAACCAAGATGAAAATAGTAATCCAAATAATATAAATGATACAAATCAATGAATCATGTTATCAAAGAACTACAACTAGGCATACCTTTTATTTGAGAACATATAAATATTTTTTATTTTTCCACGACTTAGTATTTTTCTTTCTGGCCTCCTGCCCAGCAACAGTGAAGATGTAATTGGGCATACAGCACTTTGCACGGTAAGCACTTCAGGATCCTCATGACATGATCGAGCCAGTGAAGTTCATGTTGGATGATAGCAGCCTGAATACTCACACAACTGGTCTGTCAGCTTAATTCCATATGCGGAACCTTCTCAGTCCCAAATTATCCTCTTTGCTTTGTAGGCATTTTATATGAAACACCTCAAGAACCTTGATTTGATTATTGTATAGGGTATATTGCTCTCTCTCTCTCTCTCTCTCTCTCTCACACACACACACACACACATACACACACTTACAGAAAGAAAACACATACAGTGACTCAGGTTCAATCTGATTCATTTTTAATTTTCAATATTTTCAGTGTTTTAACAAATTATATTGACTTAAATTTTGATAGAAAGAAAAATCTTTATAAATCAGATAAGTTTGTTATATATCAAGTGTCCGTGGTTCAAGAGATCAAATTTGACATATGGGAACGAAAGTAACAATTAGCATGCTGAGATAGATTTGGCTTGGGGATAAAATAAATGCTCATGTGTGTGTTCCTATAGATTTTAAAAGTAGTCAGTGTTAGACACAAACTCTCTCTCTCTCTCTCTCTCTCTCTCTCTCTCTCTCTTCCCGAATAAAGTATCTAACATATATTAATAAAAAAAAGAATGGTGAGGTATCCTACTTGATTGTATTTGAAATATAAAGTAGGTTTTTGATTTAAATAAGATATTCTAACCAATTCTTTTCCAACAAGCTAAAATATCTCAGAGCAAGTAATTAATAGGGTTTATGCCAATGTCTTGCATATGCCTTAATACCATACACAATAATCAGGTCATAACAGGGACATAACAACTCTGATCTCAAATAAGGATTACGTCATTAGCCATGTTTGATTTTGAGCTGAATTTAATTCAAACTTAATTCTTACTATACCCTTCACCAAACCTGTCCTTGTCACTTGCTTCAAATACTGTAATCCGTGAAATAATGATTCTGCTCAATCAATTAAGTCATGCTTTAGGTATCAACAGAATGAAATGATAACTGGTGACAAAACATAAAATAAGAATCTGAATAAAGAAGCAAAACGTTTTATTCTTGTCTCAAAAGAAATTGATTGATAAAAAAGAGGAAATGATGAGGATTGGGTTGTGTTGGAAAATGATTATGGCCTCAGGTATTAAGGTCTTATTTCTACTAAGGTTGTGTAATTGATTTTGACTAAGTGCCAAATCTGCACATAGCCTGGATGTTCTTTTTCTTTGCTAGATTGTTTTAATTTTAGTTTCTTCTTATCCTGACGAGAATGAAAAATTGCAAGTGATGAATGAAAAGAAAAGATAGCCAATTGAAAACAAAAGTTAAGAAGAGAAAATCAATCATAAGTATTTACCAAGCAAAACTTTCTCTCACAATGGGGTTAGAAATTGAAGAATGGTGGTGAGGATTGAACTTTACACAGTGTTTGTTGGCATTCCCGCAGGAGCTAAATATGCCATATATCTGGTTTAATGGGACCAGGACAAGAATGCATTAAGGACAAGAAATTATTTAACTCCCTTGATATTACCCTGAAGCTGGGCCGATACAGTGTTGCATATGACATCACCTGCACTTTTCTTTTACAATTGAGTCACCATGAGTCATCAAGGATAAAAGCCATTCGAAGATAAAGATTAATGAGATGGTTAGATTGTCCATTGAATTATGAAGAATATTATGAAAGAATTGGAAATAATTAATCTAATTAACAAAATTTGATTTACGACAAGTATCTGTTTACATTGGATTTGAAGATGACTATGTTGTAGCCTGCAGGAAAGCAAATCCGTGGTAACGTGTTCATGGGAATTCCATTTGATTCTTAGCACACGGAGGAAAAAGAAAAGTTTTTTTTCGGTGGTGGTAGAGAGACAAGTTCTTGCTGTAAATGACGACTTCTTGCTGTCAAAGTATTACAAGAAGGTACCAAAAATTGAAGCTCAGTCGAACATTTTCCATGAAAATAAGGATAGAGTAGAGAAAGACTAGCAACGCCACTCCTGTGAGAAAGGGGCTGTAGAGAACAGAAGAGATCATTACTCACTAGATTGCAAAGTCGATTTTGTACTTCTGTTATTTTACTCAGGATCAACCTGCAAAACGATGATCTTAAACTACATATTTTTTAGAATTCTAACCATCCCTTTAAGCGCAATTGCTGGATCTCTCTTGCACTTGGTTGACCAGGTAGGTTTTAGAATTATTTTTTATGAGCCCGGTAGCTCCTATGATTATTGGAATGGTGGAGATCTTTCGTAGATTTCAGTTTTTTTTATATCGTACATAAGACCTAGGTATTTAATTATCTTCTTCTTTCTCAGCTCTGTTTAAGCCAGAATAATTAAGGAAAATTTTCTTGCAAAATGAAGTGTTACAGACCAACCGATGGACGTATCTTCTTCTAGAGATGCATGGACGCATCTAAAATGTTATTTATTATTTCTTTCCAAGAAAAGAAAGAGAAAGAGAATCATTTTCTCAATGGAATCCTTATCATAAAACAAAAAGAAATGTTCTGCTCCATGAAAACAAATTAAGAACGTGAGAGAAATCTTTTTCCAATACATCTATCCTAAACTCATTGTGAGAATTCAAAAAATTGTACTCAATGAATTATCTGTTGTGAGAAAATCTGTCAACTGTTCACCATTTTTTAGTGAAGAGAATGTCACGTCATCTTTTTACATTTCTCAAACAATTGACAGTCAATCTGCCACCTTCAACGAAGAGGCCACCTTCACTGAAGGAGCAACCTTCAGCAAATGGCTAATCTTTACCAAACCCATAACCTGGAGAACGATTGATTAGTTTGAGAGTCATGTCGACATTTACATGAACAGTCGATACAATCTAATTAACATGGGTACATGGTGCTACTACTTGCTAAGTTTCACACAGCTACAGCACACACATATGACGTGTTAATGTTTCATTGCCTGTTTTGTCTGCCATTCATTGAACATCAACACTGCTGTTAGTTCTTATTTTTATTGCCATTGCAATTTCAATCAGAAGTGTAAGACAATGAAGATGGGTGAGAACTCAGATGTCGACAAAGTATATCTGGATGGCAAAGCTATTGAAGTTCTCAAGAAGTTTTGCTACTTTGGTGATACAACAGGAGCACAGAGTGGAGCAGGTGCAAGCGTGATTCCAAGAGTTATGAATAGATGAAGTAAGTTCAGTGAAATTCTTCCATTACTAACCAGGAGAGTGTTACCATTGTTAACCAAGGAAAGAGTTTATCAAGCATGTGTATGCAGTATGATGATGTATGGAAGTGAAACCTGGCCAATGAGGGTTGATAACATGCATGGCATGGAGAGAAAGGATATGAGAATTATATGATGGGTGTGCAATGTAAGTCCTAAAAGCATGTTTAGTTAAAAGGAATATTAAATCTGGACAGTATAGTGAAATGTGTGCAGAACAGGAGACTTCGGTGGTATGGCCACATTGAAAGAATGGATGAGAGTTCTTGGGTTTGTAGATGTAGAACAGTTGAGGTAACAGATTCAGTTCACAAGGGAAGGCCAAGGAAAACATGGGCAGAAGTGATAAAAATGGACTTGAGGGAAAGAGCGATAAATAAAGACCTGGCCAGAGATAGGTTAGTTTGGAAGTAAATTTCTTAAAGGTGTCCAACACATGCCAGCGTGTAAAACGGACGTTAAACCGATGATGATGATGATGATGATGATGATGATGATGATGATGATGATTTGGCCACATGCATTCCTTACAGTAGCTTGGTTACGTCTGTTTTATGGCATAGGAATACTTTTAAGGTTATTTACTGTTGAAAACTAATACCCATAGAAACGAGTCATTGTAAATAATTGATTAAACATAAGCTGCTAGTTTACCCAGAGAAGCAATGTTCATACCTTTTCAAATTATATTACAGTGTTTGTGAATGCAGTAAATCTGATGTTATTTCAACTCGGCATAGCTGATTGTATGCTTCACATATGTATCCATTACACCAAGTGCACCTGACTGAGTAATAGTAATAGAAGAATTGGCCGAGAATTATCTGAGTTATTTCCCTTTGAGTTATTTCTCAACAATGTTATGTGATAATACGTTGTGGCATGTGGAGTCCGGGTAAGCCGGTGGCCATGTGTGTCGCATGAGTTCTGACCAATTGCTTTTCCAATAGTTCTGTGCCAATCTTGTGAATTTCAGATCTACAAAACTATGATATTGCCGCTGCTGGTCCGAACTATTTTTATGGGGTAGGGGTAAGCATCTTTTAGCATTACTTTTCTGCTTTGTTAGAGAAAGTGTTGTCTTGGTTACAGGATGAGTTTGCAAGCTGAATCGAATGACTAAAAAATGAAGTGAAGAAGACGTTTTTGTCTTAAAAAAATATCATTTATTTTTATAATAGTCACCACTGTTAAATCATTTTATCAGACAAATTCTGCTACATTATTCTTGCATCTGTTGGAGTTGTCAGCTGCAAACTGAATTCTAAGCTCAAAGGGGACCCGTCACTCAAGAGTATCACCCACTCCATCTACCATCCCCTCGAGTCTCAGGCACAAGCTGGGTGTTTCAACCTTTCAAAGTTTGTACAGTAAGCTGTCGTCAACTGTCAACCTCTTTAATCTCTGTACACTCTGCGACTTTTCAATTATTTCAAAACAGGACAGAGTATGGAGTGACAGCTTAAAACCTTTAATTGATTCTGAGAACACATACTTGGGTGGTATTCTTATATCGCCGACCTAATAAAAAATTTGTAAATTTAATTATCAAACCAATCAATTCATTGTGCCACAGTTTGAAAAAGAGCTCTTCTTCACAAGAGTCTGTATATGCGAAATTTAGGATGAAATGTTACTCTCTTTCTATAAAGCAAATGGACGATTCGTCTGGTTCCTTCTTGGAGCATACCTTTTGTGGCTTTGCCTCTAGATTACATCTTCTGATAGCAATCGCAAAGACTCCCCAAAACATACAACACGAAGTAAGTAACATTTATTATTTGCTCACACATAGCTTTTATCTCTGACATCAGCAATATTGTTCATTGAACTTGGGCGTATAATGTATTCCTTTTTAGTACTTATGTCTGTTATTCTTTCCTTTATATATTATACAATATTGCATACTTCGTTACATGTTCCATAATTCTTTTTACGTTTGTCATTAGCAAATTATTTATCTTTGAATCAACGTGTAACACAACGATATAGGCCCTATTTGTGGGAGCTATAGATCCATACATTTGAAATACTTGCGCCAGAATTTCCGTTGTCCTTTAGGGGAGACGAACAGAATGGTAACAGCTCTGCATTGAAAAATATGTCAACTCGCATGACACAGCCATGTTGTTTATATCAAAGTGGTCGGGTCGCCGGCACAAGTTATATGACAACTTAATTATAAACAATAAAACACTGCCGACTGTTATCCGAGATACCTTAAAAACTAGAGACAGCGGTGACTTTATTTTCTGTCTCTTTTCTTCTCTCTCCCCCTCTCTCACTCTTTGTTCTCCCACTCTGTGGTGTTTGGTAATAAACAACAGTCAATTGTGATAGTTGTAAACATATCTTTATTTAACAAGGGTTATAACAACATGTGTGTATCAACGGTCGTAATCTCTCTATCTATGTCCCTAGCTATGTCGCTGCTGCTGCTGCTTCCTGCTCTCGTACCGATCACGTTGGTACGTGATCTTCGACACTACATCTTCCCTCTTTTTTTTATAAATTTATGTCACTATAAAGTCTTCTTGCCACACTGGGGTGGATCTTACTCTAGGTGTTCTGATTGAACCACTAGGGGCAGTTAGGGCCGGTGTTAGGGGTTCTTGAGCAGTTTCCTTAGGGTCTGGACTGGAGATGGGAAGTGCATCGATTGGGTTGAGGTGTGTGTCTTCGATATCTGTTGTAGAAGTAGGGGGCCAGTGGGTTGTATCAGGGGGAGAGTAAACTGCTTTAGGGACGTCGGTGTAGTCAGGACTATACTGCATGTCGCCGGGTACCTTTTTTACATGGGCAGCGTTTCTCATTCTCACTTGGCCTTGGGGTTGTTGTATTAGAACAGCATTTCCCTTCTTTTCCACAACTTGATAGGGCTGAGACTCGAACCGAGCGTCCAGCTTGTTTGTTCTGTGTAAATTTTTACACAATACTGTGTCCCCTCTCTGGATCTGTTGGTCTCTGGCTCCTCTTCTCTGGTCAGCAGCTATGTTGCGTTTTAGTTTGTGTAGAGCATCCTTATCATGTACGTCACTAAAATCAGTGGACGCTCCTACAATACTTGGCAGCTTACCTCGGAGTTCGCGGTTCATTAGTAACTTCGCTGGGGATACTCCAGTTACTGTGTGAGGGGTGGTTCGGTATTGGAACAGAAAATTCCTTAGTTCAGTCCTCCAGTCTTTCCCTTCGACTTTGGCGATCTTAATTGCCTTTAGGATTGTTCTGTTGAACCGTTCCACTTCGCCGTTGGACTGTGGCCAATACGGGATCCCTCTCACCTGGGTGATGCCGTGAGTATTCATATACTCATTGAATTCTCTTGATGAGAATGGCTGTCCGTTGTCACTCCTCAGATAGTTGGGATATCCATGATGATTGAACATCATTTCTAGTGCACCCGTTACATTTTTGGCATTTGCTATTTTCATATGCGCAACTTCTGGCCATCTTGAGTAGTAGTCGACAACAGCCAGCAGGTAGTTCCCTTCGGAGACACTCAGTAGGTCAACAGCTACATAGGTCCAGGGTTGGTCAGGCAGCGGTGTACTCTCTAGTTCTTCTGGAGGGGCATTTTTGCCAACCACTTGACATGGGTAACACGCTTTTACTCGCTTTTCTGCCATTCTATCCATCTCTGGCCACCAAACTTTGGACCGTAGGCGATTTTTGGTTCGCACAATCCCTTGGTGTCCTTCATGAGCCAGTACAACTACCCGCCCCTGAAGTGCCTCAGGGATTATGATCCTGCGTCCTCGGATGACCATCTGTCCTGCTATCCAGAGTTCATCTTTGATTGCATGAAATGCAGTACCTTTGAAATGGGTCCAGTCATTTTCGGATATAGCTTGCCGAAGTTTGGAGATCGTAGCATCATCCTTTGAAGCTTTTTCCACTTCACAGGGAGTCAGTGCCTGAGGTACAGTATCTTTAATGATACTGTAGATGTAGTCCATTGTTTCCTTTTCCTCAGTTTTGTCTGGGTTTTCAACGGGCTGTCGACTCAGCAGGTCCGCCTTATTGGTTCGGCCAGGAATGTGGATGACTTTGTAGGTGAACTGTTGTAGAAACAACAGCCATCTCTCCACTCTTGCTGAAGGGGGCTTCGAGGAAGGTGATAGTACCTTTACCAGCGCTTTGTGATCAGTCAGGATCTGAAAGTCACATCCAATGAGGTAGAGACTGAACTTTTTGCATGCCCAGAATACTCCCAGTGCTTCTCTTTCAAATTGAGAATATCGGGACTCTGTTGGTGTGAGCTTCCTACTGGCATAGTATACTGGTTTCCAGTATCCGTTTAGCTGCTGTTGTTCAATGATTGCACCCACGCCAATGGGAGAAGCATCAGTTGTGATTCTAGTTGGCAACTCAACACTGTAGTATGCCATGACTGGCGCTTCAATTAACCCTTTCTTTAGTTTGTTAAAGGAATATTGTTCCTCTTCTTCCCATTTCCAATCAGAATCTAGTCTTGTAAGATCCCAAAGTGGTGCAGTTACACTAGCAAAATGGGGCACAAACTTAGCACAGAATTGGGCCAGTCCCAAGAAACTCCTCATCTGTGATGCATCTTTTGGTGGAGGAGCATCAATTACAGCCTTCACCTTTTCGTCCGAGACCTTCAAGCCGTCTTGTGTCCGAATGTGGCCCATGTATCTTATAGATGTCATTTTAATCTGGCACTTCTTTCCATTGACGGTCAGTCCTTGTTCGGCTAGGTGTTGGAAAACTTTGGCGAGTCTAGTGTCGTGCTCACTTTCTGTTTTCCCGACTACTATGATGTCATCTGACATGTTGTATGCTCCTGGGCAGCCAGCTATAACCTGACTTATGATTTGCTGAAATTTTTCTGAGGCCATGTTTACCCCAAACATAAGTCTTTTATACCGGTATAGCCCATCAGGTGCAGTAAATGTTGTGATTTCTCTGGAGTCTGGATGCAACTCTATTTGATGGTAGGCCATATTCAAATCTACTTTTGAGAAATATTTGCCTCCAGCCATTTCTTGTATAGTTTCCTCAATCGTGGGCACTGGATGACGTTCTCGAACGATAGCTTCGTTTGCTCTACGCATGTCGATACATATCCTCACATCGCTTTTTCCATTGTCCTCGGGCCTTTTTTCCACTGTCACTAAAGGATTCACCCATTGAGAAGGTTCCCTGACCCTCTCAATTACATCCAGATCAACCAGTTCTTGCAATTTGTTTAGGACACATTGCCGCCGCTTGAATGGTATCCGACGTACTGGCTGAGTGACAGGTATAATTTCTGGATTTATTTTGAATTTTAATTGGTAGTTTTTCAGTTTTCCCAATCCACTGAAAACCTTTGGAAATTCTTTTAGTATTCTTGTCCATATATCCAGTTCCGAGCAGTTCAAGATGTTGGCGTTAACGCCCACACTTAAAAGTCCTAGTCTTTTACTAGTTCTACCACTTAAAAGTGACGCTTGGGCCTGTGGTATGACAAAAAATGGAACTGTTATGTAGCGATTTGTGCTAGGAACTTCAACCTTCAATATGCACTTTCCTAGAAGGGGAAGTGGTTTTTCACTAGCATAGGGGTATAGTTTAGTAGAATCTGGCTGGAGCTTAATTTTGGGTCCTTCTTTTTCTATTTTCTTGAAGTCCTCTACAGATAATGTATTATGCTGTGCTCCTGAGTCTATCACTAAAGGGATGGTGGTGTTTCTGACTTTGAGGGTTATTACATTTTCACTCATTGATATTTTGAATAAATTAAACCCATTAGCGCCACCAGTTTTGTTATCTTCCGTTTCCCCTACACTCTGTTGAATTCCTTTGTTATGATAATGCTTCCGTCCACCACGACTGTATTTTGGGGCTCTGTCATGTTCGTTTCTATTCTGCGTTTTTGTTTGTTTGTTTTTGTAGAAACAACAGACTTCAAAATGTCCCTTTTTCCCACAGATTCCACACTTGTGATGCTTGCTTCTAACACAATCTCTTGCAAAATGTCCATTCCCCCCACACTTATAACATGCAGATGACACATTGTGGCTTGGTTTAGGTTTTTGTCTGTCGCTTAATCTATTTATATCAGACGTACAAGTAGATCCTAAAATTAGGGCCTCTTTGTGGTGGTACGTCCCAATAATTTGGATGAGACGATCCAACGTCAAGTTGCTTTCACCATATAATTTGGCTTTTAGTTCCGCGTCCTTTATGTGAAGAAGGATCTTGTCTCTGACGAATTCGTTCGGTTCTGGAGTGAAACCGCACACCTTCGCCAAACTCTTTAAGCGAGTGATATAATTATTCACGGTTTCTCCCGTGTTTGGTTCAGACTCCCAAAATCTTGAACGCGCTTTAGGGATATTTTCCTTTAGAGCGAAAGTTTTGTCAAACAGTTCTATAGCTGTTCGGAATACATCGACTCTTTCTTTATTAGCCTCGTGTCCGGCTTTTTGTTCGTCCGTGAAATTCGTCCAAATTTCACGCAGACCCTCGCCTCCTGTTAACAAAAGGATAGCTCTTTTTTGCTCAGAATTTATGACACCTGAAGCTAGTATGAAAATTTCCAGATCGGTTTTCCAATTTACCCATCTTTTATGTAAAGACTCTGGATCTCCGATCGTATCTAACGCACGTGGAGGGCTTAGCCCCCCCCAATGTGACGAATTTTGCCATATTGTTGTTTAAAAGGACAATAAGATGTGAATAACAAAAGGATTGTTATTTAAAGACAATAAATGTGATAACAAACGAATTACTTATCTCTCGTTTTTTTTCTGTACTTTTCCTTTGGAAGAAAAAAAGGTATATTTTTCTTTCTCTCTTGTAGCACGTGTGACCTCTTTTTTCGTGTTTTTTTTCCGTAGAAAAGTTCGTTGTTTGCACTTTTTTTTTTGTAGATGTCTTTCTTTGCTTTTTTTTTTTTGTGTAGAATTTCATCTCATCGTCGTCGCCAGTTTGTGGTGTTTGGTAATAAACAACAGTCAATTGTGGTGGTTGTAAACATATCTTTATTTAACAAGGGTTATAACAACATGTGTGTATCAACGGTCGTAATCTCTCTATCTATGTCCCTAGCTATGTCGCTGCTGCTGCTGCTTCCTGCTCTCGTACCGATCACGTTGGTACGTGATCTTCGACACTACACACTCCCTCTCTCTTAGTCTGCAGCGAATGGGGTTTGAAAGCAGTTTGGTCTTTGAATCTTTATGCGACAGACGTGGATCGCATGCTCGACGAACTCAGCTGAACTCTCGAGTTTTTTAATTGTTCTTTTCGAAAATAAATAAATTATGTTTTAGATATATAAAATAGTTTGTTTCATCATTACAAGCCTTCAATTTCCAGTCCCAACCAGATAATTAATTCTCTGGAGAGAATTAAGGACACCTAATTAAGTCAGCCCAATGACGATTAAACTGCCGAAATACCCGTCCGAAAGGAATATAACGATCGTTTATTCCGGAAAGCTGGGGTGTGCCGTGCGAAGACGAAAGAGCCTTTCCAGAAAAGTTTTCAAGGTACTGACACACTAAAGTACACTCTCCGAAACGGTCGGGTCACAGATGTGTATATATGTGAATCCAAATGTGTTTTCACTATTGCCATTTTCTCTATCTTCAGTTACCCTTGTGTTATCCATGATGACACAACACACAAAATTGCAACTACCTATGTGAGAAAAATATACCCAGACACACGAGAATGTTAAAACTTAAATATAAAATATTCGTTACCTTTTCAGAAATAATAATTTGATTTGCTTTTATTTTTTTATAGCATGTCAATACTTTGACTAACTTAATGAAAATGCATCAGAAGTTTTGTTACTTTGTGATACAATTGGAGCCCAGGAAGAACTTGCTGCTAGTGCCGGTGTGATAGCAAGAGTTAGGAGTTGATGGAGTAAGTTCAGAGAACTTCTTCAATTACTAACTAGCAGAGTGTTATCGCTGTTGCTCAAAGGAAAACTCTATTAGGCATATGTACACAGTGTGATGATGTATGAAAGTGAAACCTGGCCTGTGAGGGTCGAGGATATGTGTTGCATGGAGGGAAATGATATGAGAATGATATGTGTGTGTATGGATGTGTAATGCAATTATTAAAAACAGGCTTATATATGATGACCTCAGAGGAAGATTAAATATGAACAACATAGGTAGATGTGTGCAGAACAGAAAACGTCATTGGATGAGAGTGCTTGAGTTTAATAGATGTAGAACAATTGAAGTAGCAGGGGAAGTTGGCAAGGGAAAGCCAAGGAAAACATTGAGAAAATGATAAGGATCGATTTAAAAGAAAGATGGATTAATAAAAACCTGGGATAGGTTAGTTTGGAAATCAATTTCTAAAAGCCGTTCAACACATGTCAGGATGTAAAACATACATTGAACACAATTTGCAGCCTTGCCCAGTGTCACAGCACACTGGCTGCTATGGTTCGAGCTATTGTGTACGCCAGGGAGGAAACTGGCTAAACCTGACTTGGGTAAATGCCGCCACAAGTACAAATACACAAATTGTTATTTTATTCATAACTAGACAGAATTTGGAGTTCATACCTTTCTCAATGATATCAGGGCTTAAAAGGTAATAGATCTTATTGGAATTAAATTCTATTGTCTTCATTGGTAACCATTAGACCATATGCCATCCTCTGCAGCAGGATTGGATGTGGATGTGTAAAATAAGCATAAAATCGCAAATTATCACATAAGACTGACGAACACTGAATTTAATTATTCAAATATAGAGAAGAAAGTGTTGGCTATTGTGTGGATGAGAACTAAAGCTGGACAACTTTTAATTGGAAAAGAATTTCCTTTGAGAAGTGACCATAGACCATTAGATTTTATATTCAATCCAAGAAAAGAATTACTCAAAGTCACGACATCGGGAATACTAAGATGGGCAATAAGATTAATAGCATTTGATTTTGATATTGGATGTCAAAGGAAATTCAATTCCACGTGTATATGTACTATCAAAGTTGCTATTTTACAAGTAGTCAAAAGATAAAACAGAATTAGAATTTGAAGATACATTCTTACATTGGATAGAGACTAATGTTTTGCCTTTAAATAGAATGGCTGGGGAAACTCGACATAATCCAGTGCTAAGAATAATTACATATAGAATAAGTAAAAACATATAGGGAAATTGTTCCAAGGCAGAAAAACCCTACAAAGAAATTAGACACAATTTAACAATAGAAAATGTTCATGGTATGTAATAATTCCCCTAGAAACACAAAAGAAAATTATGTAAAAAGTGTATATGATGATGATAAACATTCTAAAATAGAGGCCACACAAAAAGGATCAAATAAAAAGCATAGTGGCTAGGATATTCACGAGGTGTAAAAGAATATATAAATAGATGCAATAAGTAGCGCGTTGGATTTGTGTGCATATAGATCATGTGTACATTACTGGAGTGGGACTTTTATTAATACTAGTAGACTTATATATAAAAAGATGGAATAAAATAAAGAATTAAGAAGTTTTACACAGACTATTTTACATTCATGGTTCAGATGAGTTGAGCCATGGATTCGTGTGCATATAGATCATGTGTACATTACGGGTGTGGGACTTTTATTAATACTAGTAGATTTATATATAAAAAAGATGCAATAATGTAAAAAATTAAGAAATTTTACACAGACTATTTTACATTCATGGTCCAGAGAAGTGGAGTCATGGATTTGTGTGCATATAGATCATGTATACATTACTGGAGTGGGACATTTATTAATACTAGTAGACTTATATATAAAAAGATGCAATAATGTAAAAAATTAAGAAATTTTACACAGACTATTTTACATTCATGGTCCAGATACGTGGAGTCATGGATTTGTGTGCATATAGATCATGTATACATTACTGGAGTGGGACATTTATTAATACTAGTAGACTTATATATAAAAAGATGCAATAATGTAAAAAGTTAAGAAATTTTACACAGACTATTTTACATTCATGGTCCAGATACGTGGAGTCATGGATTTGTGTGCAGATAGATCATGTATACATTACTGGAGTGGGACATTTATTAATACTAGTAGACTTATATATAAAAAGATGCAATAATGTAAAGAATTAATAAATTTTATACAAACTATTTTACATTCATGGTGCAGATGAGTCGAGCCATGGATTCGTGTGCAGATAGATCATGTATACATTACTGGAGTGGGACTTTTATTAATACTAGTAGACTTATATATAAAAAGATGCAATAATGTAAAAAATTAAGAAATTTTACACAAACTATTTTACATTCATGGTCCAGAGAAGTGGAGTCATGAATTTGTGTGCAGATAGATCATGTATACATTACTGGAGTGGGACATTTATTAATACTAGTAGACTTATATATAAAAAGATGCAATAATGTAAAGAATTAAGAAATTTTACACAGACTATTTTACATTCATGGTCTAGAGAAGTGGAGTCATGGATTTGTGTGCAGATAGATCATGTATACATTACTGGAGTGGGACATTTATTAATACTAGTAGACTTATATATAAAAAGATGCAATAATGTAAAGAATTAAGAAATTTTACACAGACTATTTTACATTCATGGTCCAGAGAAGTGGGGTCATGGATTTGTGTGCCTATAGATCATGTATACATTACTGGAGTGGGACATTTATTAATACTAGTAGACTTATATATAAAAAGATGCAATAATGTAAAAAATTAGGAAATTTTATACAAACTATTTTACATTAATGGTCCAGAGAAGTGGAGCTATGGATTCGTGTGCATATAGATCATGTATACATTACTGGAGTGGGACATTTATTAATACTAGTAGACTTATATATAAAAAGATGCAATAATGTAAAAAGTTAAGAAATTTTACACAGACTATTTTACATTCATGGTCCAGATACGTGGAGTCATGGATTTGTGTGCAGATAGATCATGTATACATTACTGGAGTGGGACATTTATTAATACTAGTAGACTTATATATAAAAAGATGCAATAATGTAAAAAATTAAGAAATTTTACACAGACTATTTTACATTCATGGTCCAGATACGTGGAGTCATGGATTTGTGTGCATATAGATCATGTATACATTACTGGAGTGGGACATTTATTAATACTAGTAGACTTATATATAAAAAGATGCAATAATGTAAAGAATAAAGAAATTTTACACAGACTATTTTAGATTCATGGTCCAGATAAGTGGAGCCATGGATTCGTGTGCATATAGATCATGTGTACATTACTGGAGTGGGAGTTTTATTAATACTAGTAGACTTATTTTCAATTAAATAATCCGTGTGCAGACAAGAAAAGTTATACAATAAAACAGATTGTAATAGTTCTATTTTCCAGAAACGATATACAAAAAACCCTAGTATCCGAAAATGCACAAGAGTTTAGGGATGAAGATCTTAGTTTATGGTGTGAAAAATAGGGTTTAAACCGTATAAGACTCTGCCATACAAGTCTCAATCGAATGTGTTAGTGGAAAGAATGGGGCAGATCGTAAAAACAGGACTAAAAACATGTTCTCAGCAAAAAGGAAAATATAGAAGGGTTTATTCTTTACGAAGGCTGCTTTTAAGCTATCAGACAATACAACATGCCAGAAGACGAGAAAGTCCATCAACTTGAATGGGAAGGCAAATTAGAGCTCTGCTAACGATGTCCTATTCCACAAATGAAAAAATGTGATACACAAAGAACAAAGAATCAAATCCAGAAAAGGCAGAATTTCTCATGCAAAAAGGTTATAATGCAGCTATATTAAATAGAGAAAGGGGGTAGTGTATTAGCCCATGCAGATCAAATAAGCCTCAAGGCGAATATAGAGGACTAAAATAATGAAGAGATCTCTACAATCTTTCAGGTACTGAATTGTTGAAACAGCCACTACAGAATGAAACGTCAGAAGACGAAACGATGCATGATAAAGCAGGCCAGAATGAGTTTGAAAATTCGGATGAAGATCAAATAATGCAAGAAAACGACTCTTGTTACACCGTAGAGCGAGATAGATCTAGATCTCCCGCAGAAAGAAATACGAGAGACAGAGAGGAAAGTAATCCCGAAAATTAAACCATCAGAAGAAGTATAAGGTCTACTAGGGACATAAAATCTTTACGTTTCAGGGAGATGTAGTAATACTAGCTATTTGGTATGTCTAATTAGCATAAAAGTAGGAAAGTGTATATACATATTTCTTTTTCTAAGGAACTGGTGAGAGGAAGCTTAACTAGCCACTAATGAGGCTAATTTTGCACATCACAACAGAAACCATGGGAGAAAATGATAATGATTGATTAAAGAGAAAGACAAATAAATAAAGACCTGGGATAGGTTAGTTTGGAAGTCAATTTCTAAAAGCTGTTCAACATATGCCAGAATGTTAAACTAATGTAAAACCAAATGTGATGATGATTATAAATGATATATTGAACACATGTTACAACCTTGCCCAGGATCGCAGCACACTAGCTGCTATGATTTGAGATGTTGTGTACGCCAGTGAGGAAACTGACTAAATCTGACTTGGGTGAATGCTGCCACAAGTACAAATACGCAAATTGTGATTTTATTCATAGCTAGATAGAATTTAGACGTTATACCTTTCTCAATGATATCAGGGCTTAAAAGGTAATAGATCTTATTGGACTTAAATTCCATGATCTGCATTGGTAACCATTTGACCATATGTCATCCTCCGTAACAGGACTGGATGTGAATGTGTAAAATAAGCATAAAATCGCAAATTATCACATAAGGTAAATATTAGTGTAAAATTCTATTGGAAGTTAAAAGTTTAGAATTAGGACTACGTGTTATGATATGACGTCATGGGAGGAAGTATGTGGCAGAAAAGTGAGATCGGTTTGGTTTGGTTTGGTTGAGATCGTTTCTGCCTCTTGTGAGTTTGGCGTCAAATAGAACATATGCTGCTTTTTGAGGCTTCCACCACCCTACAGGTTCCGGAAGGGGAAGACACTGTTCATCTGGATGTACCTGCTATAAATTAGTGTAAAAAGTAAACGAAATTTCAAGCAAATAATGGAGTTATTTGTTGGCCTTTTTAATTGTTTTTATTATTCTAGCTATCAAGAGGATAAAGAATAAAAGAAAAACATCTCTATGACTGCTACTGTTGCCACTGCTGAGAGACATCATTATCCATTGAGCCAACTACTTACATGCCAACAAGAGACGAACAGCTGTTTCTGTTGATGAAGAAAACAATGGGAAATCTGTGTGGATCGACGAATTCCTCACACAATGTTACACTCTCCTGTAATAGTAGTAGCAGTAGTGTTATCATATTTGGGCTGGTGAATCTCTCCCATTTGAGGGTTCTTGATAAGATGCAGAAACGTATCTATAATTTAATTGGCCACATCCTTTCTTCTTCTCTGAACCCTCTCTCTCACAGACGTAATGTTTTCTATAAATATTATTATCACATGTGTTTTTTCAGAATTGTCAGATTCCCTCCCTGCTTCCTTTGTTCCAGCTTGTTTGACTCGTTCGGCTAGTGGTCCCCATCAATTGGCTGTTTTGATACATCATTGTAATACAGCTTCTTATTCCAGTAGCTTATTTCCAAGAATTGCAGGATTGTGGAACTGTCTTCCTGCTGACGGTTTCATCCTACCTATAGCCTTGGTCATTTCAAGTCTCGGTC
The DNA here is from genome assembly GCA_963556195.1 of Sepiola atlantica. Classification (NCBI taxonomy): domain Eukaryota; kingdom Metazoa; phylum Mollusca; class Cephalopoda; order Sepiida; family Sepiolidae; genus Sepiola; species Sepiola atlantica. The sequence goes on along the minus strand of OY744515.1, from coordinate 233,065,130 downwards.
CAATAAGCATCCCCTGTCTTTGCAATAATCATCTTCCATTACTTTAGCTCCTTACTACAAGTGACTTCATGCTTTGTCTGGAGCGATTTCCATACAAAAAGAAGTAGCAGTAGGAGGAATAGTAGTAACACTTCTTCATGAATATTTGAAACATTTCCCCATTTTAGGATTTGTCTCATTTGAATTACTTACTTTATTCATATATTTTTGTGATATTTACTTAAAGTCGTTTAAATGAATAAAAAATAACACAGAATGTTATTTTCTTTACTTATACTGTGGAAAAGGTTGTCATGTCGAAAATAGTCTTCATTTTAATGGAAAACCTGTTAAGATAGGCAGAAATGGCTTTGGGAAGGGATGAATTTGTGGAGGGAGGAGATTGTATAAAACCCAAGGAAAGAGATGAATGAAGAAAAGCGTTTTTTGCTTTTAGCGAAGTACAAACCAAGTGATAGTTAAGAAATATAAACGAAAGAGGAAGAAGAAGATTGGCGATAGTTAAGAAGAAGATTGAGAGAGAGAGAACAAGGACATTTTGAAGGGAGAGAAAATAAAGATAGACAATGCACAAATTATTATTTATAAAAGCTGTAACTACTCGATACAATAAATCATATCATCCCATAAATTCTGTCCGAATTTTAATTCTCTGAAATTTAATAGTAATCAAGGAATATCTAATGGAACTAAAAAAAGTCGTTGCAGTTTTCTTTAACAAAAATTCCAATTCCTCTGCAACTGTCGTTGCATTTTGAACATTTTTAAATAAAAAGTACAATTCCTCTAAGTTGTGTTGGTTTTAGCGTTCCAAATTCTGTTCAGAAAAAAATGAAGAATCTCTTAGTTAATGAAAGTTATTTCCCTTACATCAGCGCCTTTCTCTACAAGAGCATCCTGAAAGTTATGATCACTTGAGACTTTCTTCACCGATGAACAAATGAAAGTGCACCAGCTTGTAGCATATGAGACAATTAGCCTAAAGGGTAACAGGAAATTTCATTTACTTCAACAGATAGTTTTAAAACATCTCGTAAAAATACTTATATGGAGTTCCGACGTTGAAGCAGTAGTTTCTTGGGTTCTTCTATTTTCCCAGGAAATGCTCATGCACAGATCGTGCTAGTTTATAACATTTTGCTCCTTTTTGACGACACTTAATTTAAAAACTATGATTCTCTCACCTTTCTTCTTTTTTCTTAATGATATTTTGTTTACTTCCACCCCCACGAATGAAGGTGCACCATCTTGTAGCAATTAGCCCAAAGGATTACAGGAAATTTCCATTTGCTTCAATACATTTTGTTGGAGCAATTATCTCTTTCCCGGAGAAATAAACTTTGATTTTATTAAGGGTTCCGATAAGAGTTGTGTTACCCGCAGGCGATATGATCAGTCGCATAATGACAGCATTTTTCAATATCTGTTCAATCTTGATGAATTTATAACTATTTTTGCTCTGTATTTTTCTATATACAGTCTTTCGTTATCATTGTTGCAGTGATTTCTGGCGTTTGATTCTCTGTCGGTGCATTTCAAGTCTGCCCAAAGATAAAAAACGCCATGCTAAGAGGAAATATAGTTATTCACTTACATTTAAAAATTACCTTGATAATATCTCGATGTAGAAAAATCAAATAATCTTGATTTCCTGAACTCAAGTCACATTTTATATCTTACGTTGGAAATCAATAGAAATTATAAAAGGTTATTATTATTTCTTACTCACTAGGAGTTCTTGTACGAGTCATTACCAGTTATTGCTCACTGACAAAAACAGCTGGCGTTCCCTGGAGTCTGAGTGACAAACAAGTCGCCCCAGATTTCCAATAATCTCCGCTTCTTTTGATCACCATTGATAATTAATTTGCGTTCTTGCAACAGCCGTTTACTATTTAGTTTTCGCTGATAACGGCCATTGGCTTTCTCTGGAATTTGAATGAGAATAAGCCTTCTCAGAATTCCTGTACTCTCCATATTCGTCAAGTGGAGGTCGGAATGATGCTCTCCCTTCTGGAAAATACTTCTCTATATTCTTAAATCTGCCAAGTGTTATCCTTCAGCTGTGTCTTCTAGTCTCCATTTTTGCATTTCTTTCTCCAGAAAGTTGACAATGTTGTTTGGTATTTTAAACATCCTTAAACATTCAGTTATCCATGCTTGGGTATTGTTCTATATGCTTTCTTGTAGTAGATCCAGGCCATGGCTATGTTCTTTCTTCTGGTGTTTACTTTCTTTAATATCTTTTGGTCGATGTACAGTAGTTTATTTATCACTCTTGTAGCTTTCTGGTGTCGTTTCTGTTTCTCAGAGAATAGTAAGCGGCTATTAAGGGAGTGTGAGATCCGTTTGCACAATTGCGTCATTAAAATTTTCTACAGGGTTGGTAGGAAGATTATTAGTCTGTAGTTTCTTGGAATCATTCTTTTTCCTCTATATTTTATTAACTAATGTTGTTCTCCCATTAGTCATCCATTTTGTGTATTCATCTTCTTAGGTTTTGTGCTAGTCTTTCATGTAGGGTAAGGAATTTCTGAAACCAAAATCCATGTATTCTGTTATGGCAAGGTGCTTTCCAGTTTGCCATTCTCCTTAAGGTCACCTAGAGTGTTTTTTCATTAATTTCGGTTTCTGTTCTTTCTTCAATTTCCTTAAGATATCTCTTTGTTTTTCAGCCATTCAGCATCCTGTTGTGCTCTTATCGTATTTCCCATATATTGCTCCAGAAGTGTCTTTTTTCTGCTAGGTTTGGTTTCCCTTTGTCCTTCCTCCATTTATATTTTGGTAAAACTGATTTTCATTACTTGTAAAGGTCCTGTTCTATGTGTACTGTTCGGATCTGTATCTTTCTTACTTTGCTAGTATCGTTTGCTGAAGTTTTTCATGTTTTTAGATAGACTCTCGTCTGCTTTGTCAGCCGTACTTTTCATCTTCCATCGTTTTCTAGTCTCTGTTACCTTATTCATGACTTTAGCTTATCTTTTTATTTTATTGATTTGGGTTTACAGTCTAGTTGTTAGTCTATTCGTTTAGCACGGTTTTGCTTCTATCTTTAATCTCGCGATTACAGATTTATCGCCAACATAAATTAAGTCATTTAAGTCCATACTATTGTCTGCCGAGATGTGTGAGATGAGTCTATTCACTTCTTCTGTTTGTGATTTTATTTTGTTCGGATCTTCGGATTGTTTAAATTTGTCCTCTTTCATACTTTTCTTTGATAAATTATTATTACTATTAATATTACTATTATTATTACTAGTAGTAGTAGTAATAATAGTAGTAGTAGAAGTACTATTGTCTAAAGTTGTTACACAAACACTAGTGTTACAAAAACTGCAATTTTACCTGTTATATAGGCTCATGACCATATGTACTCTATGACTGTCTTACATCACAGCTGCTACTTCTATCTTATCAAATAAACACAACCGTCTTATTTAGAATAAACTCGTTTTGTCTTGTCTCCTTCCCATGTCTTAATAGAGTATCTACCTCACATATATAACTGCCCAATATTCAAGCTGATTTGATTTGTATTCATTCCAACAGAAACTTATTTTTCAGTAGAATTTTCATTCTGCAAATTTCGATTATAACATGAACTAGCCAAACGTTTTGTGGACATCCGTGATAATGGAATATTCAAGGACACCAATGAATAATTATATAAGGGCTCAGATTTGATGAACAATACCAGTTTGAAATTTCCACAAACAGAACTTTTTCGCAAGGGCTTTTCATCTATGTAACACATTCCATTAAAACTGCTTCCCTGCTGACTACAACATAGTCGTCTTTAAATCCAATGTCAACAGATTCCTGTCATGTATCGTCTCCACAAGTAACCAAACTTAGTTCATTCCATTAACCATCCTCAATCCTCACATGAGGTTCTTAACCTTTCAACTTGATATCATTCCATCTCATTAAACCCTTATCCTTGAGTGGCCTTCAGACTTTATAGGTGGTGACGCTTCAGCAAAAAGAAAATATATATATATTGTAATCAGTAGAAGCTGCTGGGTAAAGATGTTTTTTTAAAGTTTCCAACAAATTACATTGCTTATTTATCATTGACAAATCTACAACAAACCTGGAAAATAAATAACACATTTATACTTGTCTATTCTCCTTCTAATATATAAATAAAAATCAGTCTCTTTAACGATTCTTTGCCATTGATAGCTTTTTACCTATGAAATCAATATTTGATTCTGGTTTGTCAGTTTTTTTGTATGTGGAGTGTTGTTAGCATGTTTTTAAGAAGAATGAAATGCAATTCGATTTAATTCCTTCCAGAAAATACTCTGTCCAGATTGGAATTATTTTCAAATGGTCGCCATCTTAAAAATAAGGTGTAACTAACTATGTATCCGTCCATACATGTTTTTTTTTTTATAATATGCCGTTTGTTTTTCAAAATGTTATTTTTTGGTTCAAAAGTAATTCTCTTTGATTTGAACAAAAAAATAACATTTTGAAAAAAAAACGGCATATTATAAAAAAAGCAAAACAAATTGCGAGTATATACCACATCGGCCACATGGTACAGCCAGTATTTTATAAAGCGTCTTCCCTTGCACCCTCTCTCTCTCACACACACACACACACACATACTCTCTCTCTGTCCTCTATCGAAGCAAGTGACCACATCACAACAATATGGTTGTTTTCCTGCAATACATATTGGTAATCTCACTTTTGAAATGAAAGTGCATAAAGAGATCATATGACACAATCTTCTAGACAACCCGGTAGTTAATAGGCAGAATTCTAATTAACTGCTGATATTAAATATCAGAGTTGAAGTTTCATTGTACAACATGAAAATAATTCGTTTGTCTCCTTAATTTTTCAATTTTATTTTAATTCACCTTAAAAAAATGCATATTGTCACTGAGACGCCAAAGAGCTACTGTGATTAAAAGCCAGATTTATAGGGGGGGGGAGGCATCCTAAATGATGAGTTGTGCAGCAAGATTTTTATTCACATTACATTTAAATTTCTGCATATTGGTACAGAGTGGAAACAGGGAGTAGAGAGGGAATTGCAAAGGGAAGGCGTCTGAGGAAAGAATCTATTAGAGTAGAAAGTTTTCCCGCATCTGGGGACCTCTACAGTGAAGGGGTGGGATTTTGCTGCTTGTCGGAGTGTTTACGTTGATGAGGGTACAAATGCAGTAAGTTTATCGGAGCACATTCCGTGAAAGTACTTGTAAAACAAGCAAAGGAATACACTATTACACTGATGGGACAGGAGCTGGAGCTTGGTAAACAGTGCGGGACCTGTTAGGTTAGAGACTCTTTTCTGCACCCCGTCTAAGAGGGAGAGTAGTTGGTGCACCAGCCCAGATATGAAAACCATACTTCATGCATGGGCAAATGGTGGCTTTATAGAGATATAGGATACTGGCAGGTGTGAGAGGCTTTCTAGTCCAGTAAAGGGATGTTTGGGTTATTTAACAACAAAATACAATACCTATTGTGTAAGCGATTTAGTGTTAGATTAATTGATCATGAGTTGATTATTTCCTTTCTCAACAGTATTAGTGTATATAAATGGCCACAGTAGATCCAATAGAGTTTAAAATAGGCATAGCCGATTCTATAATCTGTGATGGTGTCAATTAATGACGTGCTAATAAGGTTAAAATGTATTATTATTTATTCAATTGCAGTTTTCACACAAGTCATTATCAGTGATTGCTCACTGACAATAACAAGTAGTGTTCCCCTGGAGTCTGGGTTACAACAAGTCTCCCCAGATTTCCAGCACTTTCTGTCTCTTTAGATAACTGTCGCAAATCATTTTACGTTACCGCAACGGCCGTTTACTTCTTATTTCTCTGGATTTGAATGACAATAAGCCTCCCTAAGATCCCAGTGTTCTCCACATCCTTCCAGTGAAGGTCTGTTTAGTGCTCTCCCTCCTCGGTTTTTTCATCCTCCTTGATCCTGCATTACTATTTTGTGTGGTACTAGTCAAGGCTTGTGCCATCACTTATGTGTGTGTGTGTGTGTGTGTGTGTGTTTGTTTGTTTGTTTTGTGAGGAGAGGGGGGGGGGTCATTTTATGAGATTTCTGGCTGTTTCACTTCCCTTGAATTTGTGTGTTCTTTCTATGTCTTTGCTTTATTTCTATTTCAACTTTTGTGCGGCTTGTTGTTCGTATATTATTATTTACTCACAAGGAGTTATCACACTGGTCATCGTCAGTGGTCACCCACTGCCGACAACCTGTGGTATTCCCTGGAGTCTGAGTGACAACAAGTCTCCTCAGGCCTCCAGTATGCTCCACCTCTTTTCGTTCATCACCGCTGATGACCTTGCGGTAATCGCAACAGCCACCTACCAACGATTTCCCGCTGATAAGGGCCATTGGTCCCCTCTGGGGCCCGAGTGGCAACAAGCCTCCCCAAGGTCCCAGAGCTGTCCGCGCTCTTCCAGTGGAGGTCTGGTTTTGCGCTTTCCCTCCTCGACCCTCTGTCCATAATTTTCGTGGCGTCAGCCTATGCTTGCGCCTCTCTCGTTCGGTTGTATTTTTCCCGGTTCTGTTGTTTTGTGCTTCCATGTGTTTGTTCTCCATTCGTTGCTTATGTGGGTTGGTTTCCGCATTCGAGGACTTTTCTCAGGATTGTAGCTGTTTTGATCATTACTGTCCTTTGTATGGTCTCAGTTATCCCTTTGATTCCTATTTCTCCTAGTCTTTTCTCCATGTTTTTGGGGACTGTTCCTAGTGCTCCTATGATTATTGGTGTTATACTGACTTTCTTCATGTTCCATATTCCTTTCAATTCTCTGGCAAGTTCAGTATATTTGCTTCTCTTTTCCGTCTCTTTGATCTTCACTCTGTTATCTGCTGGAACGGCAAAGTCCACGATTTTGCAGGATTTTTCTTTCTTGTTGATTATTATCATATCCGGTCTCCTTGCTGTTATGGGTTTGTCTGTTTGTACATTCATATCCCATATGATTTTGTGTTTTTCGTTTTCTAGTACAGTTTCTGGTTTGTGTTTGTACCGTTTTCTTGCATATTCGAAATTCAGTTGTTTGCACATTTCCCGGTGTACTTCTTTCCCCATGCTGTCATGTCTGTTCTTGTATTCCCTTTGTGCTAGCTTGCTGCATTCACTTATTATATGATTTATCGTTTCGTCTCTTTGTCCACACAATCTGCATTTGCTGTTTTCCTGGGTTTTATCTATCTTTGCTTTAATAAAGTTTGTCCTAATCGCATTGTTCTGTGCGGCCGTCAGCAGAGATTCCGTTTCTCTGTTCAGGTTTCCTTTTCTTAGCCATGCCCAGCTGTTTTCATTGGCTTCATCGCTTGTGAGTCTTATAAAGCGTCCATGTAGTTGTTTTACTTCCCACTTTTCTTTTCTTGTCTTTTTGTTTCTGGGTTCAGTGCTTCCGGGGATGTTTGTTGGGCTGGTGTCTCTTGCTGTGGTGATCAGTCTTTCCGTGTTCTGGGTTACATATTTCTCCAGCTCTTTTTTGGTGTCTTCCACACAGTCTTCTATACTTACCAGTCCTCTACCTCCTTCATTTCTTTTCACGTAGAGTCTGTCCGTGTCGTCTTTTGGGTGCAGTGCATTGTGCATAGTCATTAGTTTTCTAGTTCTTTGGTCAAGGTGCCTGAGTTCTTCTTTGGTCCAGCCTATGAATGGTCCAGAGTATCTTATTAGTGATACAGCCCATGTGTTTATCCCTTTTACTAGATTTCTGCTATATAGTTTAGTTTCTAAGAGTTTCCTTGTTCTTCGTAGATATTCTTTTCCAATCTTCTCTTTCATTTCTGTATATTTTATTGTGTCTGCTTCCAGAACTCCCAGGTATTTGTAACTGTCTTGTTCTCCTAGCGCCCTCATCTCCTCTTGGTTGGGGAGTTCTATACCTTCTGTCTTTTCCAGTTTTCCTCTTTTGATCTCTAGCAGTGCACATTTTTCTATTCTAAACTCCATTTGGATATCCTGGCTGAATATCCTGGTTGTGTTTATCAGCTTTTCCAGTTCTGTTTTGTTTTTTGCAAACAGTTTAAGGTCATCCATGTACATCAGGTGGTTTATTCTTTGTTCTGTATCCGTAAACCTGTATCCGGCATCACACTTTCTGAGTATGTAGTTGAGTGGCATCATGGCTATTATAAACAGTAGTGGTGATAGAGAGTCTCCTTGAAAAATGCCTCTCTGTATTTTTATCTTAGACAGGTATTGTCCTCCGGCTGTCAGTTTTAGTCTCCATGTTTCCATTGCTTTCTGGATGAGATTAATAATCCTGTCTGGTATCTTGTATATTTTTAAGCATTCAATTATCCATGTTTGGGGGATTCTGTCGTAGGCTTTCTTGTAGTCAATCCATGCCATGGTTATGTTCTTTTGTCTGCTCTTCACCTCCTTCAGAGTCTTTTGATCAATGTATAGTAGATCATGTGCCCCTCTTTGTCCTTTCCGGCATCCTTTTTGTTCCTCGGGGAGCAGTCCACGTTTGTCCAGGGATTGGTAGATTTGTTCTCTCAGTTGTGCTGTGAGAATTTTCCACATTATTGGTAGACATGTTATCGGTCTGTAGTTGCTGGGGGTCGTTCCCTTTTTGGGGTCTTTTTGTATTAGTGTTGTTCTTCCTTCCGTCATCCATTCTGGTATGTCTGTTTTGCGGATACATCCGCTCAGTTTCTGCGCTATTCTTTCATGCAGGGTCGTGAATTTTTTAAACCAGTATGCATGTATTCCATCGTGGCCTGGTGCTCTCCAGTTTGCCATTTTTCTTAGGGTTTTCTTGATCGTTTCTTTGTTGATTTCTGTTTCAGTTCCTTCTTCGATTTCCTGCAGTTCATCTTTCATGTTTTTCAACCATTGGGCATTCTTGTTGTGCTTTTTTGGTTCTTCCCATATCTTGCTCCAGAATTGTTTTGTTTCTGTTGGGTTCGGTTGCTCTGTCGTTGTTTTTTCTCCATTTACGTTTTTGTAAAACTGGCTTTCATTGTTTTCAAAGGTCCTGTTCTGTTTGCTCTGTTCTGATTTGTACCTGTATCGTCTCAGTCTTCCTTCTATTGCTGCTATCCTTTGTTTTATTTCTTCATGTTTCTCATTTAGTTTTTCCTTGCGTTTCTGATTTTTGCTTCTTAATCGTTTCATGTCCTCCTTCCTTCTGTTCACGGTTTTAGCTTCTTTCCGAAGTTTGGTGATCTGGGTTTCCAGTCTGATTTCCCATCCAGGTTTTGTCGGTCCTCTCTTTTGTCCATTCTCTTCGTTTCTTAGTTTCATACTTACCGATTTTGCCCCTGCATATATCAGGTTGTTTAGGTCTGTAATAGTTTCTGTTGGGATGTGTGTGAGGAGTCTGTTTACTCTTTCTGTTTCTGCTTGTAACTTCTTCGCTACTTCATTCCTGAGAGATGGGAGTTTTGTTTTGTTTTCTAACATGTATCGTCTTATGTTCTCCACTTCACTTGCTTCTTTTTCGTTGAGTTCTATCTCAGCAGGTTCTGTGGTTCCGCAGTCTTCTATCTCCCCTGGTTCTGTGATTCCGTAGTCTTCAATCTCTTCAGTTTCAGTGTGTATGTTTTGCCTGTCCTCTTCCTGTGGTCTCTCCTTTGGTGGTGTTTCTTGCTCCGTTTTGCCATTAGCCTTCTGTCTGATTTCCGTCAGTTCCATCTCCAAGAACCATCCTCGTTTGAGGATCTGTCTTGCTTGATCTGCTATCCTTTGTTCCGTTGTATGTGGGTCACTAGCAATGTCCCAGAGATGTTTCATTCGTTTTCGGTAGCCTCTTTCTATAGGGTAGCGGCTTTTATAGTAGCACTCCATCACCAGTCTGTTCTCTTTCATGGTCCATTTCTTTCTATATCTTTCCAGTTTGCTGTTTTCGCTCTGGTTTACTTGTCTCTGGTCTGTGTCCTTGTCATACCTGGAATCAGAGAGGTTACTTACCTGGTTCTTGTCCGTTGTCTTGTTTCTGAAATGAGAAGGGCCAACATTCGCAGGATGCGGACCGGGTCCCCCATGTTGGCCATCGAGGGAGCACCTGCCCATCATGACACTCAGATCTTTCTTCTGAGTCCCACGGCGTTTATTTGTGTTTATAGACATTTATCATGGTTTAGTGTTTGTGGCAACACCAGGCACAGGCTTAGTTTACCTGTGATCCTGTCACAGGGAGTGTTTCTCTCATTTTCATGAGGTTCAAGGTGCACTATCACACATACATAAAGAAACATTTACGAAAAAAAAAAAAAAAAAAAAAAAAAAAAAAAATTTAAAAAATAAATAAATAGATAAATAAATAAAAAATAAATAAATAAATAATAATAATGAATAATTGATAAATAAATAAAAATAAATAAATAAATAAAAAAGATAATAATTATATATATATATATATATATATATATATATATATATATATATACATACACATATACATATACACACCAGGCACGTGCAAAAAATGGCCGCCTCTTGTGTTTGAAAGATAAAAGCCTAAACGTAATCTTTAAAAAAAAATTTAAAAAACTTTAAAAAAAAAAAAAAAAAAAAAAAAACTATTTACGTGTGAAAAATAAATAAATTATGTAATCACGGCGACTGAAAACCCCAAAAATGCAGTGAATTTTGAACTTTGGGAAAATTACTTGTAAAAATCCCTTGAAAGATAAATATAAGTTTTTGGGAACTATTTCAAAGATAATTATTAAATTAAAGTCATAAGATATTGAGTTTAAAAAAAAAACAAAAAAAAAAAAAAAAACACATTTTACTAAAAGTTAGGAAAATTATACCCCCAAAAGTCATAAATGAGTAAAATCCGGCGTCACATAATCGGCAAACAACTTTGTTTACCAATTAACTATCGCTATGCAAAATATATGGAAGAAAAAAAAAATGTTATAATTTATCATTTTTAACTTTATATATAAAAATGGTTTTGTAATAATTTATAGAAGTTGAAAAATTATCATCCATTAATTTCTTTATTCTTTTTAACGCTACAAACAAATTTAAGTACCCTTATTTTGTTATAATAAAAAGGGAAATGCTTATTTTATTATTATTATTATTATTATTATTATTATTATTATTATTATTATTATTATTATTATTATTATTATTCATAGTAGTCTCAACTTTTGGATGTTTTTAGTTGGGGTTTTGTTTTTTGTTTTTTTGAACATCAAGTCAATTCCCTTAACCTTAGATATTCAAGCTGTACCTTAACACTTTCGCCGTTCCTAATAGACAAGCCTTTTGCAGAATTATTATTATTATTAACAATATTAATAAAAATGAATTTGAAAAAAAAAAAGGATAGACAAGAGCCAGGAAAACAATAAATGTAGGAAAAAACAGACGAAACAGTAAATCACATAATCGAAGGCAGCAAATTAACCCAAAAGAAACCCCAAAACTGGGAACTACACTTTGAAAATGCAAATAAATGATACAGACACATTAGTAGAAAACGAAAATCATAAAATCCTCTGGGACACAAGAGTACAAATGGACAAACTCATCCAAGCAAGAAGACCGGGTGTGATAAAAATCATTAAGAAGGAAGAAAACCTGATAAATCATAGATTTCACCATCTCAGCAGATCACAAGATGAAGATCAAGGAGGAATTAAAAAAATTACTATGAATACATGGAATGCTAGGAACAGATCCAAAAATCTTGGAAAAAGACTAGGAAAAACATTGGAATCAAAGGGATGATTGACACCATGAGAATAGCTGAAATCCAAATAACCAGGTAATAAAGACCAACCACAGGTAAGTTTACATAAAAATAGAACAAAAATATAGAAAGAAAATTACACGAATTCAAAGGAACTGAAACCACCAGGAATCCAATAATTTGACCCCCCCCCCCCCCTGAAAAAAACGGTCAAAGATGATGGAAAAACCGAAGAGGGAAGGCACGATCCAGATCTCCACTGGAAGAGTGCAGAGAGTATTGGAACTTCAGGAAGGCTTATTGCCACTCAAATTCTAGAGAAAGCCAATGGTCGTTATCAGCAAGAAACAAAAGGTAAACAGCTGTTGTGATAACACAAAATGATACTGCAAGGATTATCAAAAGAGGCTGACAGTTCTGTAAATCTGGGGAAACTTGTTGTCATGTAGACTCCAGAAAACACCACTTGTTATTGTCAGTGAGCAATCATTTATAATGACACCTGTGAAATTTCATTATCAGTACATAATATAATTAAGATCCAGAAGAACAGTAAATGTAGACTCTGTGGACAAAGAGATGAAATTGTAAACCACATGATAATACATCACTCAATAAGTCTACGGCCTAACCAATAAAACAACAACTTTTAGGCAAAATTCGACATTATTCATCAACATAGTCTCCTTATAGAGTGATACACTGATTCTTACACTTCTCTAACAATCCGATGCCATCTTGTAGAACGATTTGTTTTTGGCTTAAAAATATCACTCAGTTTCCGATATCACATCTTCATTGAAGTCAAATCTCTTTCCATGAAGCAAAAACAGCCAGTAGTCACTAGGGGTCATATCTGAAAAAGAAACAATTCGAAGTGCAATTCATGTAGTTTTGCCATCGATGCAAATAGCATATGAAACGGTGCACTGTCTTGGTGAAAAAGCACTTTTTTTCTTCATTTGTGGTCGTTTTTCAGAGGTTTCATTCTTCAAATACACCAATAATGCAATAGAATATTCGTAATTGAAGGTCCTTCTTTTCTCATGATAATCAATAAGCAAAATACATTGTCCATCCTAAAATACAGGGGCCAAAACCTTGTCTGCTAATGTTTGAGTCTGGTTGCCTTGGACGGCTTTCACCTGCTACTGTTCACTCAGCTGACTGCAAATTTCACTCAGGAGTGAAGTGGTGGGTCCATGTTTTATCCACTGTAACATATTGATGCAAAAACCTGTTTTTGTTTCATGAAACAATTGCAAACAATGCTCTGAATCCACGACATGTTGTTTTTTGATCAACTGTGAGCAAACGCAACACCCACTTTGAACACAGCTTTCCCATTCACAAATGTTCATGCAAAATGGTGAATACACTGCCTTCTGACATCTTCAACTCCTTTGATATCTCATGCAACTTCAATTTATGATCGGCAAAACGAGTTTGTGGACTATTTTTATGTTTTTCCAGGACAACTGATGAATTTGGGTGACCTGAGTGTTCAGCATCATTTGTATCTGTACGACCGTGTTTAAAGTCAGCATACCACCTCTTAACCGTTGTTTCTGACAGAGCAGAATCTGAATACCACTTATCAAGCTATTATTGATTTGCTTTAACAGTGTTTTTTCACATTAGGAACCAATGCTTTATCAACATACGAAATTCAGATTTTTCCTTTGTTTTGAGAAATTTGCAACAGTAGCTTCACTTAAATAACATCCGATTGGGCTCAAATTTTTACACATGCCATTTGAAGGTTAGTACTTTATAAAAACCATATGGATTGAAGATGCAGACAAATGGTAGAGGCTGTCTTCGTAAATCACAGGGTGAACTTCAAGAAGACAGAAAACTAACCAAATACATGAAGACCATATGGATTATGAAGAAAACTACAGATATACCAATGATTGTAGGAGCACTAGGAACAGTACTGAAAAACCTGAAAAAAAGGGGAGAGGAAATTGGAATCAAAGAGAGGATTTACATCATACAACGTGCGGTACTAATGAAAATAGATGAAATATAAGGAGAAATAGAATAGTGATATATTAAAAAAACAACTAGAAATAAAGAAAGAATAATTCATGACTCCAAGGGAACTAAAGATGCCAGGGTAGATGTGTAAGAAAGATCCCATAATCTGACACTCTCTTTCCCAACCCCACTTCTCTAAAATAAGAAAAGATTCATGGCACTAGCACCACATTGTGTCACAGAAAATGGTCATGAAGGGTCTGGGAGGATGAAAAGACCAAGGAGAGAGAGTACCATCCAGACGTCCTCTGGAAGGGCACAGAGAGTACTGGAATTCTGAGAGAGTTTATTATCACTCAAATTCCAGAGAAAGCCAATGACTGTTATTAAAAGAAGTGGACAGTACTAAAAATCTGAGGAAACTTGTTGTGACTCAGACTCTAGGGAAAACTACATGTTTCTGCCAGTAAGCGATCTCTGGTAATGACACGTGTGAGTAAAATAATAATAAAACCTTATAAAAAGAATAAATGCCTGAGCAGTATCCCTAGAAAGATACTCTGGACCTTTCATAAACTGGACAAAAGAAGAACTCAGGTACTGGAATCAAAGAAACTGGAAATTTAGTACCATGTACAATGCACTGCACCTGAAAGATTACCCTGACCAACTCTATATAAAATTATAGAAGGAAGAAGAGGATTCGTAAGTATTGAAGACTGCATGAAAATGTGATAAACGAACTATAAAAATACATAATACAAAATACAGAGAGGCTGATTACTACTGCCAAAAGCACCACCAGGATGAACAATGTGTAAAGCAGTGAAACAGGCACCAAAAAGGAAATAAAAGCAAAATGGGAAGAGAAGCAGCTGCATGGACGATTTCAAGACTTACCAAAGAAATGCATTCTATTTATCTTCCTCCCACAAGGTAAGATGTGACACAAGGTCGGGAAAGTGGGAAAGAAACAGCGATCGAGAATTTGAGCACTCTGGCTGTTTAAAAATTGCCTGGGCAGCCCCGTCGGCATTCCCCGGTAGGGGCGCCTCAGACAGTAAGCAATAAACTTACTTCTCCCCAAAGAGGGGAGGCAAAGCCTGGGAGGGTGCCTCTCCTAGAACTGCACAGGACCGACAACCCCCAATAGACCGGCGTAAATCCAGACCCAAAGGCCCGGACGATACCTGTTTATTAGGTGGGGTAAAAAACCCTGGTATGGAAAGGACACTGTAAAAGAGAAACAGAATCACTACTGACAGCAGCACAAATGCAATCACAATGACCTACATAAAAGCCAAAATAAACATGGCCCAGAAACACAGAAAATATAGACTCAATGGACAAAGAGACGAAACGCTAAACCACATCATAAGTGAATATGGCAAATTAACTAAAAAAAGAATATAAAACCAGATGTGACTGGTTAGGAAGATAGTTGACTAGAAATTGTACAAACGTTTGCACTTAAAACATGCAAATAAATAGTACAGGAACAAACCGGAGTAAATATTGGCAAATGAAAGGCATAAAATTCTTTGAGACAGGGAAATACAAACATATAAACTCATCAAAGCAAGAAGACTGGACATGATAATAGTCAACAAAATGGAAAGACATGCCAAATAGTAGATTTTACCGTCCCAGCATATCACAGGGTGAAGTTGAAGGAAGCAGAAAAACTGAATAAATAAACAAAGCTTGATAAAAACCTGAAGTAAATACGAAGCATGAAAACTAAGGTAATGGAAATAATTATTGAGCACGAGGAACAATTCCGAAAACCAGGAAAAAAGTCTAGAAAGAATTGGAAGCAAATGTAGACGCCATGGACAAAGAAAGGAAACAATAAACTATATCATAAGTGAATGTAATAAGCTGACCCAAATGGAATATTAAAACCAGACATGACTGGATTGGGAAGCCAAGAGAACGGAAATTACGTAGATCTTATAATATCTAAAATAAAAAGACTATAACCTGTAGTGGTACAAACATCAGTTTTTATCAGTGAGTTATGATAATAATTAAATAGGATAGAGAATACTGGAATATTGAGGATATTTTGTGCCACTCAAACTCCAGGAAAATACACCAGCTATTATCAGTCAGAAATCATTGATTTATTATTTAAAAGGATTAGTTTATTTCACTGAAATGCCTCGTTTATTCATAAAAAAAAAATATTTTTTTATTTTTATCATTGCAAATTCTTACTTAATAATTAGGTCACTATACACAATTTAGGCATATTTACGATCAGAATTCATGCGACTGAGGCTGTTTGAATACTTGCAATTGAGAATGTATTTGTAGTCATGTACAAGAACCAGATGTTCACCTTGCATGTCCAAATAAAACGTGTTTTAAAATTGTTTGCACACAGTTGGCTCCACGTAGTATTTTCGGTAAAATCAATAAATACATAAATGTTTAATTTTAACCTAAGAAAAAGTGCCTGCATGCAAGATTTTGTCAAGATTATGATAAGTGACAAACTCCCTAAATTAAACCAGTTTTTGGCGCCTACATTATACTATTGACAGCCACACCCGCATATCAGATCCACCACACTTAAACTTAACAACAAAATTTTATCATCATAAAGATTTCACTGCAGAAAGTTTCCCAATTCCAAGATTATATGTGAATGTTCTATATGTTAAAATATATAAAACCTTTGTATTTTTCATATCTGCTTTTTCGTATTCCTTTGTTTCTTGTGTATTTGATTAACATTAATTAAGATATCTCTATAAGGCTATACATTCAAACAACTCCCCTCAAAGTTTAACTAAGGATAAAACTGAGGCTGTTTGAATACACCCCATTATGGCCCTAATGAAGTTCCGACAATTTTTATCTATCAAAACAATCCTCAGACTATTCCTAAACCAAAGAGGGCCATCACAGCCAAAATCAGTGGTATGCAGGTCTTTTTGCAATGCAGAGATACACATATGAAGTATATCATTGTATGGTGATAAAACTATAGGATTGACATGTATCCCAGGCATGGGCGAAAACACACAAGCCATGCTCCAAAATCACATTTAAAAAGAAATTAGTTTTTTCTTAAAAAAACTGGCTCCCAGAGGCATATTTAGCAAAAAAAAATGGCTGTCACATGATATGCTTTCAACTACATCCGCCACGCCTCGGTGATTAAAATCCTATTTTCGCACTAAAATAAAAACATGCACCTGGAGCCGATTGAAACATTATTTAAGATGAGGTTTTCATTGAGAAAACGAGTTTGGAAAACAATCAGCACACAGTTAACAAGAGCATTGGGGCTTTGGACACTTCTCAACTCACACACATGCACAAATGCCTCGAGTGTCCCAAAGTGGTCAAGGGATGCCTATTCAATTCTCAACTTGCACGTGCACACACACATTCATACATTTATGTGCTCTAATGCAAAACAACACACACTCACACAAATGTTTACACTGTCACACGCATATACACACTCGTAAATTACAGTCACAAACACATTCATTTTATTGTTTGTAACATTTCTAACTCAACTTTCTGTGGGAAATGAACATTTCAAATGAACAATTAATCATATAAAATGTCTTGAAATTTTGTACATATATTAATATCTTGTGTCCGTTGAATAATGTTTTCTTCTTTCATTGAACATTCATGTTTTTATCTGCTTGTACTTTTTTTCTAATGCTTTTATAACAATTTAATTGTCAACGTGGATCTTAGCATTTTCTCTAAGATACGGCATCTTAACAAGCTAGGGTCCATGCTGCTACAAAACAAAGACATTAATAACTGAAACTTAATGGATAAGCCAGGCATAGACTGCAGTTTATTTCTACAAAATTGAATAGAAAATTGTGAATTTTATTAATAATTCAAAGGATGGATGACATTTTGGGTTGCTACCCTGTATAGTAAGAATGAAAAAATCAGTTGCTACCATAGAAAGTAGCCGTGGAGGGTCTGAGGAATTTGAAAGGGGGATAGCACCATCCAGATTTCGACTGGAAGGGTATGGAGATTACTGGAATTATGAGGAGGTTTAATGTCACTCAAACTTCTTAAAAGAACACTGGTTGTTATCAGCAGGAACTCAATGGCAAAATGGGCATGGAGAGTCTGAGAAATTGTGGCACTAATGAAGTTCAGACAACTCTTATGAAGAGTAATTAATTAACTCTTTAGTCAGTCACCCTGACCTTAAGGATGGTGTTGTTTTTCATACCAAATATATGTCATCGACGATCAGTCTAGCAGAGTCTGCACCATTTGACTTAGGTGTCCTTTTTTGTCGGGCTAAGGTGTGGTTCTGTGTAGTTCTAGAAAATCAACCTTCCCAGGATTTACCTTCTCTCTTTGAGAAGGTGTTAGTTTATTGCTAATTGGCTGAGGCGCCCCTACTGGGGATTGCCGACAAGGCTGCTCAGGCATTTTTGTAGGCCAGAGTGTTCTGCCTCTTGAGTGCTGGCTTTTCAATCTCCACCTTTCGACCTTGTGTCACATCTTCCCGTGGTGGGACGGAAGTAAATGCTAACTCTTTGCGGTTCTACAGCATTGATCAATGCCAACTTTCACAAAATGTTAGAAGAAATGATTCTTAGAAATCGCATCTCTAGATTTTTGGTTTAAAGTTTAACTGAAGGCTTTAGCAAACAATAAATAAATATGCATCTATAATGATTTTTTTGGCAAAATGAACTTTTATTTGTTCGAAAAAAAAACGAAGCAGCATTCATGCTAGGTGGGTTAAGGCAGATTCTACCTTCAGAGGAAGTTTCTAATGAATATTAAATTCATAAGCGGTCCCCAGTCACGTGTATATCCTGGTCAGAAGAGATGATGATGACACTAGGTTTTGCAGTTCTTGCAGGGAGGTGTCGACGTTCTCTCAAATACAGCACCTGATATCCCCAAATGCTCATCCATCTGGTACTGACCAGGTTCAATGTCGCTTAACTTTTGGTTATCTAATGGGAACCAGTGTATCAATGTAATTATGCCGTAAATATATTTTATCGATCCCTTAGATTACAAATTGATTTTCAACAGTCCTGTTATCTATTAAAGCCACTGTGCACACACTTAGGGTTAGGGTTAGAGTTAATGAAGAGCATGTATTTCTTATTTTTATTTTTATTCACCGATCATTACCCCTGGCACTACTATCCACAGAGACATGTGGCTTGCTTATAATGGCATTGCAAACCTTCCTGTAAATCCTCGTTGAACCATAGCCAAAACTTTGTTGATGCTCACACAATATTGTTCCACATTTCCGAGTGGTACCTTCTCCTACATTGACATTTTTTATAATAAATTTTGGTACTTGTACAGTTTACGAACCGTGCTATTTTTTAGATAGGATTTTCAAGTTAAATTCACTTTTTACAGTATATTTTGTTTATTAAATTGTAACAAAGTCCCTCCCTCCACATTTTAAGAATGTTTTTCTAAATAATAATGTTATTATTTCAGAACTGTCCGTAAACTGCAGAAGTACCTAAATTTTAATCAGAAACTTTACAATAAATGTTTAAGGGGCGTTAAATTTTTAAGGACTGTTAAAAGTCAATGTTGCCGATTTATTTTATTCACTTATTTACTGAATAGACAAACACAAATAAATACATCCTAGGGAGGTTCAAATCAATTAAAATATATCTAAGTAAACGAACAAATAAATAAATACAAAAATAATTAGTTTTTGTGAATTACCTGTATCAAAATGTGTCCCACGTTGTCAGCAGCACTCATCTTATTATTTTAATTTTCAATTTTTGATATTGTTTTTTTTTTTAACAACACCTATGTAGACAAACTTATTTTTTCTCCTCCTCCCACTTTATCTCTCTTTCTGTACGTACGCTTTTCTGTAGTCGGCGTAGAAAAATAATCGATGACTCTCCCACCACCGAGCAACAAAATAAAACCAGTTATCACCGTTTAAGCAATTTCCCAGTGATTAGACTTCTTTCTTTTTTTTTTCTTTTTTTTATCTCTGCTTAAATCCAGCCAGTTGCACTGACCATGCCGCCATATTGTTTACTATAGGTTGCCTAGTAACCTTTACCATTACTATTACTCCTCCCATCATCACTTCCATTCATCCAGATTAAACGTATTATAGTGACGTATTACTCATAAAATCTTCGATAAAAATAGCATACATCGATGACGTAGAACGCAATTGTGTGTATTACTTTCATTATGGCCGTCTTACCTTCTGTTGTCTTTTCGGCCGCTAACATTTCGGATGCAAACGAACTCATAAAACGTAAGTAAATTTATATATGATTTGTATTTTACTGAAATTATCGTAGAATATCATTTAAAACCTTATAAGATAATATAATTTAGCCCTTTTTAGTAATATGTTTTTAGATGGTCTACGTGATTTGACTCAAACGTTGAAATATGATAAAATTTGGGTGCTTATTTACATTATGACATGAGCTAACTTTGACCCCATCGTTAGGGTCAGCGTTAAGGCCAGGATTAGGGTCAAAGTTAGCTCGGGTCCTAATCTAATAAAGTACCATAATTTGTCTTATAATTCGTGGCTAGACCTTGTTTACTGGCCTCCTACGAGGGCGGTTATTAATGTTGGGGAGAGCCCCTCCCCCTAAAAAATGGGGCATTGGATAGGACGAAAATTAAAAATTTTCCCAAGTCGAGAAAAATACCCATCTGACCGAGGACAGAACAGATACCACACCTTGATCCTTACCGGCGGCCACAACTTCAGTGCGCATTGTTGTGGATGTTTTTGCACCCAACAGTATGCTAATTTAAATATCTGTTCTAATTATTTTAATAGAGAAATAAAACAATTATTGTATTAACTAATGGATTTTCGACGATTGTCAAGAATTTCCAACAGAAAAAAACAAATAGTCAACAAATAATTGTTACCATACGCAAGAAAATTTAATCGTCTATCCTCTGCGGGAAAATGTGAAGATTTATGGTGTAAACAGAATGCGATAAAAAATTGTGTAGGCAATAAAAATGGTTTTATGTTGTTGTTTTTTTAATATTGTTAAATGAGGAACCATTTCGAGTAATAATCTATTTAGTATTACGCATATAATTGGAGGAAAAACACGTTTGAAATGTGTAAATATGCTAGAATAATCGAGATTTTAACAAAATGTAACCGGAAGTACTGTATTAGGTTCATAGCGCCATGTTTTGTTTTGGTTCTTCTGTAGTTCACGGACTGTGCTGAAATATCAATGCTTTTATTTAGAAACCTATTCCTAACATGGAGAAGGGGGGTTTTTAACTATTCTCTACTTTCGGCACTTCTGCAGTTTAGGGACAGCGAAATTATTTGTTTTCATTTTAGAAGAGCTACATTAGTGTCAGTGTCAGGCAACTCTATTTTTGTTCACTTAATGGCAAGGATTTTTTGTTCAAAATAAACTCGGGAATAAATAAATAATAACTAATGCAAATTCAGAAATTAAAATTTCGATGTACTTGCATGACATTTTTCTTTAAATTATCATCCTGAAGAAGTCTTACAATAAAGACGAAACGTTGATGATTATATAAAAAAAAACTCTCTCTTGGTTTTTCCTTTTTCATTTACCATTACGTCGAATTACTCTCATCCTTCCTTTCTAATAATAATAATCATATATATATATATATATATTATTATAGCTTATACACTAATTGTATTCGAATTTTTTAAGAAACTGTTTTAGTCGTCGATGTTTACATTTACCGAGCTGCATAGCTTTTAAGTTTTGTAACTGTTTTTAAGTGTTTGTTTTTTCTGATTTTCTATCGCTATTTACAAGGCTATGAAAAATGATATTTAAAATGGCTGCCATTTTTTACTTGATGTGAAAATTCGATGGCGTATGTTTAACAAGTGAAAAATCGAAAAGTAAACAAAAATACAACTAATAACTGTCACCAATCAGTTAAATATTTAATTGTCGACAGATCTGTATATTTTTAACTTATGGAAATTGTTTTAAAGTTCTTTATTTCTAAATACTTTGCACTATACCGAACCATCAGATCTCATGTGGTCAACATGTAAAGGGCATGTTGTTTTTTACATCCTTGTAGATAGCGATAGAAAATCAGAAGAAAAAACACTTAAAAACAGTTCCAAAACTTGAAAGCTATACAGATCGATAGAAGATTAAATTTTCTTGCATTTGGTAACAGTTATTTGTAGACTTTTTGTTTTGTTTTTTTCACCCCTTTTTTTTCTGTTGGAAATTCTTGACAATCGCCGGATTTTCTAAATCCACACAAAATATCAATTTTAGGGAACTGATTCTGGTAGTGCATCGGTCCTGGACAACATTGAGTGGTTTTCCCTTGATTGTGCTCGACAGGGACCACTGAACCAGAAAGTATGGATCTCTCCGTGGGGCGTCAACAAAATGATTTATCTAGCCCCCCCCCCCTCCTGTTCAAACAATGTTTCCATCTTAAAAGTTAAGTAAGAACAAAATATCTTCTATTATTTTATATAATGTACGTTGCTGGCAAATGGACGATGGGAGGATCCCAAAGGATATTCTTTATGGCGAGCTCGCAACCAGTTCCAGACCAGCAGGAAGACCTGCCCTACACTACAAGGATGTTTACAAGCGAGACATGAGAGCAGGTGGCATCAACCCAACAGGCTGAGAGTCCATGGCTGAAGACCACAGCCGCTGGAGAAGAGCTGTAAAGGCATGCTCCAAGAGGAGTGAGGAGAGGAGAGACCAACAGTGGAGGGAGAGGGGAGAGCACAGACATCAGAGAGTGGAAACAGAGCTCAAAGAACCAGACAACACTTACATCTGTGGCAACTGCAACAGAGTCTGCTGATCCAGGATAGGCTTGCACAGTAACAGCAGATGCTGCAATTCGGCAATGGATTAATCTGAGGCGCAGAACTCCATTGTCTCCTGAGACAGACGGATGCCAGCATAAGGTTGCTTGTATTTTATAATTGTTAACTGTAAAATAAATGTGATAACCATATTTTGGTTTTAGTCTTTTGTTTTAATGATGGATTTGTTTGAAATATATGTTTAATACATGAGCTGTGAAATAAAATAACGTATATTCTAACAACCACATGTAAAGTAATTCCTATTTCAGTCACATAAATTATTTAGAGTGAAATCGGTTTCAGCATTACTCCCAAACAACTTATTTTTACTTGAAATGTTTTTAGTAATAAAAAAACAAAAACGTTACAAACACTAAGTTATAGCAAGTTTCATCGTACATGTGAAACACCAAAATAAAAACTCTACTGGGAAAATATAGTCGCCATCTTTATAAAAAGAAGTCAAGGAGCTAGCTAAGAAAGAAGGATAACTCAAGTTAATAAAACTGTCCTTCGACTAGAAAATTATAAATTTGAGTTGTCGATCTTCCTTAGCTAGCTTCTTTCTCCACTTTGTTTTATAAAGATGGCAAGTATATTTTTCCGGCTGTTTTCATTTGGCATTTCACATGTACGATGAAACATGAGTTGTTAATGTTATTGATTGTTTTTACTAAAATATGGTTTGAGTAAAAAATAAGTTCTTTGTGAGTAATGCTGAAACCCATTTCGCTCTAAATATTGCCATTATTCAAAGAAATTTCATCATCAGAGATAAATTCGTTGGGTCTGGATGTGGTGGGGGGGAAGAGATTATAGAAGAGTCTTAAGTACTACAATATGGTAGATGCTGATTTTATTTTTAGGAAATATATATATTATCATTTGTTTAATTATAATATCAGTCTAATTTTGACATTGGACTGCCTTATTTGTGGTTTTATTTTCTTAATGGATATGGATATAACATTTCGTTACATAACACAGCCTAGGGATGTGAGTTCTCCACTTTTTAGCAGAATTCGTTTTTTAATCCAGATTAGGTGGAATTCCACTTAAATCACTAGAATCTCCCATGAATGTGAGTTCTCTGTATTTTGATTGAAATATGCTTTCTTTTTTTTTAACTGAGAAAAAGCTAATTTCTGCTAAATCACTAGAGCCTTATGTCCTTATTTTTTTCATCGCTATTTGTCTGGATTGTATTTCCCTTTCTGTCTCTTTCTTTATATTTCTATCTCTTTCCTTGTTTTTTCTCTCTTCCTTTTCGTCTTGCCGCACCATCCTTTCTCCTCTCATGACAGTTCTGTCTGTAAACTGAAAATGTTAATTTTGTCATAAAGGCTAAGTCTTCAACTGATTCATGATGGGAGTTGGTAGGGGAGTTAGAGGATGACGTTTGTTTGATCAAAGGATGACTTCCTGTTTCCTTTCCCTACATGCAAACTCTGTGTTTTTCTCTTAATTTTTACTTTCTTAGTTGAAACTAGCACTTGTTCTTTAACTTTTTTCTTGTCTGATAAGTGTGATGATGATCCAATTCAATAAATTTGGCAAATGATAAAACAAGGATGCTTCACTTGCTGTGTATGGAAACGGTGGTAGAAATTTACACAGAAGAGGATACAGTAGTCCAGCACCTGTCCAATTCTGCCTTGAATTGCTGCATTGTTGATGCATTTACTACTTCTGGAAGTTCATTCTAAGGTCTAGGGCTCCTGATTGAAAAAGCTGCCCTCCTCCAGTTCAATCGAAATTGACGATGGAGCAGTTTCAGGTAATGAACGTATAGACCTCTTTCTGATGCAGCAGTGAATAATAGGTCCCGAGGGAGATCATAATGGGTATTAAAGAGATTGTACAACAAAATGAGGTCACCATGTAATTGTCGGCACTCAAGGGAGAAAAGGTTAAGCTTCTTGAGTCGGCTTTCATAGATCCCATAGTCCCTGCACCATTCAAGTAGCGAGTTGTTGAAATCTCTTCAAATGCTGGATATTACGTATTAGATATGGAGCTGAAGCCTGGAAACCATATTCTAACAGTGGTCTGATGAAGGAGACAAGTAGGAAGAATATTTTAGGAGTGAGTTTGCAGAAAGAGCGTTGAATGAGAAATAGACTGTTCGTTGCTTTGTTTGCAGCCTGAATGCAATGTTTAGATAGCTTGAAGGACGAGTTGACCAAAAGACCAAGATCTTTTGTTTTGTTCGCCTTCTTGAGCAGAGCCATGTTACCACCAAAATTAAGAGTTGAGTCAGAAGGAGAACCCACTGCAATGTGGCAGAATTTATCAACATTGAGGTCCTATTCAACAAATCATTTCAAGGCACATTGAAGGCTAAACTTGTCAATCTCGCTTCTACAGTCTACTAATTTGACATCATCTGCAAATAGGAGCACGTCTCCACCAATCATTTCTGGCATGTTGTTGATATAGAGTAAAAACAGAATACTACCCAGCACGGAGCTTTGGGCAACACCACTGCAAGCACCCATCTCAGATGATAGCTTGCCATTTATCTGAAGCCTGTATGTACAATCACACAAAAAAGGATCTTATCCACTTTATAACCGATTCATAGAGGCCATTTGAGTTTATATAGAAGTAATCGGTGATTGACAGAATCAAAGGACTTGGCACAGTCCAGAAAGCCAATGTCAGCAGTATCTCCATCATCCATTATATTCGTAACCCATCAAAAGTAAATTTATAAGACACAAACGTTTTGGAATAAAATCATGGGGAGATGGCAGCAATAGACGTAAGATTAGCCATAATTCTTCACTTGAGTAGAACTTCCATGAATTTGTAGATGATAGAAGTGAAGCTCACTGGTCTGTAAATCATTTGGTCTTCTTTGTCATCTTTTTTAAAGATAGGGCAGATTGTGGCTACACGCCAATCAGCAGGAATAACTCTAGTAGTCAGTGAAAGGTTGAAAAGGGTTGCTAGAGGTTCAGATAGTTTGGGTGCAACAGCTCGTAAAATTGCTGGATGTAGTCCATCAGGACCTTGCCCCTTATTCACATCCAAGGACAAAAGCTGCTTATCTACCTCAGATCATTGAGTGGCCGCATCTGTAATGCTATCATGTGTAGTGTTTCAGGTTCTCTGCCATCATTGTCTTTGAAAATATTTGCAAAATCATCGGCAAAGAGAGAAGCTTGTTGGTTGAGTGCTCAATTTTTTTATTCCTTTGCACGTGAGCCTAAAATCGCTTCAGGTTATGACCAGCATCACATTTTCTACTAATGTTGGAAATATGTTCGACACGATTACGTAGTAATCTGATTTTTACAGTCTGCCAGCCATCTTTGATTAAGACAGCATGCGCATGTCAATCTGAAAAGAAGTGCCTTCGAAGAAACGATGACATCTGTTCTTATGGTTCACATTGTTTATTATAATGCTCTGGAAAATAAAAGCAATGAACCGTTGTTGTTTTAAGTACCACGGGGGATGGAGAACATGCCCTAAATAGTCTAGACACCGGTTATCAGAAAACAAGTTTGTCACCTACTGAAATCCAAGAAAAGAAAAGAGAGAGCAAGACAGGAAGCGGAAATCACCTCATCCTCTGCCGGCTCTGATGTCACCCCATCCTCTTGAAAGGCAGACAACTTGTCACCACCCTCAATTACAATATCCAACTATTTGATTTGTTTTACCTTCAGCCTTCTAGTCACATAGATGGCAGGATTTTCCCATATATTAATCAGTTGTTTCAGATTTGAGATGTTGCATTTAATTCATATATATATATATATATATATATATATATATTTAATATATATATTTTCACCCATTTTTTTCTTAATATTTTTTCAAATGTTGAACTTTGGCTTTTCTATTGCCAACTTATCTATCTGTAAAATTCCTCTGATAAGATTTCGATCTTTGAAAAGCCTTGGCTTAAGGAAAGAGCTATACACGTATAAACATAATTTTATTACTGAATATACCTTGCATTGAACATTTGAAGTTTATAATAAATTTGGACATCCGTGCATGTTTATCACTCTTCGACAATCTTTCTTTATATATATATATATATATATATTTGTTATGTCGGACAACAACGTCTCAACTGGTACGGTCATGTCGCCCACCGTCAGTCATCCAAAACGCTCCAATTTGTCCTACATTGATGTTGATGGCCGAAAGCCATATAATAGGCCACTTAAGACATGGAGGGCATCAGTTGAATGACGACCTGTTTCTGGCAGGCGGCACAAGTGAAATGGCAGCATACAGAAAAGGTTGGAAGTAATTAACAAAATGTCTAACCTCAAACGTGAGACAAGAAGACAAAAAATGAAAATAGTAATAATATAAATTTGTTTCTAATACATGATGGCAATTTTTATTTCACATTTCATTATGATATATATTAAGTGCATTATCTATATAAGAAAACTGTCTACTCTTTGTAAATTTATTTATCAAAAAAGTTAGTATTGAATCATCTTGTTTGTTTGTAACATTTCTATTTCACAAAAAATATTTTTTACATTTTTGTTTATTTTTCAGAGTTGCTTGACATTCCAGAATTGGTTGACAAGTCTAATCAATCCATTCCACAATATGAATGGAAAGTGGACACAAAATATTACACGGCCGAAGTTAACCTGTGTGCAGTTTCTGATCCAAGTGCGAATCTGTGTCGAGAATCACCAGAATCAATTCAGTCTCTCATCCTCTACTTCGACGCCGAGGAGGTGAATTTTGAAATAATATATCAGATATCTTTCATGAATATGGTTACTAAATAATATCTCTTGTAATAACAGAACTGAAGTTTAAATAATCCCTTATAATTTGCTTTTTCTTAAATTATAGGTTGTGTATTAAAATTCGAATATAGCTTGGAGAGTAGAAAGTGAACCTTGGGTTTACTTTCGGCAGTCTTGTAGCTCTTGCATCCCTTATTTTGTTCTTTAGTAGTATTTTTTTAGCTCCTTACATCAAGTGGCTTCATGCCTTGTCTGGAGCAATTTCCATAAAAAAACACGATTTTGTCACAAATACATTGGCTGAAAGGTGACATCTTTCACGATAATGTATCTTTGAATGAGAACGTATCCTTTACATTCTTTTTCTTCAGAATATTTTCCTTATCAACATTGATTTTATTTATCTTTAAAATTTTACAAAAAGTTCAGTGTAGTAAATTTTCTTTATAAAATAAGATGTGACACAAAGCTGAAATTGGGTGGGATGCGGGTTGGCTGCGTCCTCGAGGTAGGCACCTCTAGCAGCCCAGTTTACTAACTGAAGGTTCCATCTGTTTCTTGAAGATCAGGGGACACTCAGTACTTCCTTTATTCTGCAATTGTAATTTATTTTAATTTTGTATGATGTTTATGTTGAACATCAGTGTCTTATATCTGGACCTACATACGACCATGCAGCCATCTTGGAAGCCATTTCTCACAGGTAAAAGATGGCTTAAGGTGGATAAAATAACATGGACACGTCAAATGTTTGCACTCTAATGTTACTCAACCTCTCACTAATTTCCCTGACTTGGTGATTTTTTTTACAGAATAGACTGTAAAAATCTTCCATTAACATGTTCCATTCAAGGTTGGTCACAGGATTGGTTTCTGTATATATGCCATTACTAGTTGAGACCAACTCCTACTTAACCCAAACTAATACAAACATGTCCTCGCTCCTTGCACATGGTCTAGCTCAACCAATCAGAACTACCGGTATCTCTCAGCCTCTCTTCTTCTTTTATGTAACATTTAGTGGCTTAACTATAACCTTCTGAAGAGAGAGAGAAAGAGAGACTGAGACTGAGAGACTGTGCCTGCTTGCCTGCCTAAGAGTGAAACATTTGCAAATGATCATAATAAAATGCTTAAAGTATTGTTTATAAACACCTCTTTTCTTTATTTTTACTTTCTTTGAATTCTGTCTTATGTTAAAAAAATTCTTTTAAATCTAGGAACAAAGTTTTCAGCGTTTGAACAAATGGCTTCCTTTTCTTGCTGATCAGAAACCAGAAGTTTTAATTGCTGTATGCCGACATTGTTCGGATTTTACAGGTGAGACTTGTTTAATTTTATTATTTCTTTTCTTCATATCATGTTACGGTCATGGGGTGATCTGAAAACACAAAGGAACAAGAGAAGAGATTAATGGAGAATATTTTATCTAAGAAAAAATCATCATGGTGCAGGCCACTTTTTCCAACATTCTGATGTGTTCCAGTCGTCGATGGTCTCCAACTCTCAAACCCATGAAATAGTTATCCATTGCACTTTACTGCTATTGAATACTTCAAATGGTTCTGAAATGAAAAAATATCAAATGATTATTAAATTTGTCTCAAACACTGTGTATACTATTTATAACTGACACGTGACTTCTATTACTATAGATAAGGAGCCAACTTAGACTTTATTAGTTGATGCTGTCAGAGAAGTCAACATTATCAGAATAAATTTGTTTTATTTTACGATAAAACTAGTGTCATTAAATAAAACAAATAAATTGATTGACCGTAGTTGAGGACGACCTGAAGTCTCCTTTTTTATTGGCTACTACATTAAGATGTAGGGAAGGGTGCCACTCCTTTCCCTGCATTGCTCCATATACCCTTGATTCTCATGTTATGATGCTGAATGTTTAGCAAGGGGGCATCAAGTATGATTTTTTTTTTAGTATTTGGTATGACTTGACTGAGGATTGAACTGTGGTCTCCCGCCCATTAGCGAACACTAACCATTATGCCAAATGGGTCATCAAGAGTTATGTCCTCTTTAATAATTGGTAAATTGTAGAAAATGTTTTTTCACCATAGATGGCACTGTTACTAATCTTCTCATTATTGTGAAGGCACTAAAGTAATTACCATAGGAGTGGTGGTGCATCACTTGTTAGCCAATTAATAATCAATTTTTGGTGAAGGCCACGTCAGTAAAAATGTTTTTAACCTCATAAATGTTTTATTTTATGTTTGCAGCTATTCCAAGAATGACTATTCTTAATTGGTGCATAGAAAATGGATTTGAATTGGTGGAATTGAAGCCTGATCCTACTGATGAAGAGGAGGAAGAAGGTTAGTTTTAAAAGGAAGGAGAAGAACAAGGGTTTTTTTCTCTTTTTAAATCGCTCAAAAGTTACTGAGCCACCAAATTCCAGGATCAACTTGAACAAATTTTATTTGAAACATGTCTACATATGACATTCTTAAAGAAAAAATGAAATTTGGATTATTCGGGCTACGGTTCTCACCTTGAGTGTTATTCTCACAACATTTCGGCTGATATAACCTCCGACCTTCTTCAGGTGTATCTGGTCGAACTCGGGAATCTGGCATTACTTGAGTCCAGTAGCAAGGATAAGTCTAGGATGACTGGAAACAATGCAGAGATGAGCAGAGAAAAACTAGTGTTATTAGGTCGTTACAAAAATAATAGCCACCTGAAGCGCTGAGTTTTAAAAAGTAATTTTAACAGTTTGTAGTTTATTTCAGGTAAATTTTAACATATATAATAATTAACGTGTTCTCAATAATAATTTGTAACTTTTTAGAAAGTATTTTTGAAGCATAGAAGACCCTCAGTGATGAACATGCTAAAACCTGACCTTCGCCTTCATATGTTACATGAGCACAATGCCTCCGAATCTTCTGCCAATATCAATAGAGCATGAGGAGATGGGTCCACAAGCGATAGGACAGTACGAAGATGGTTTTAGAAATTCTGTAGTGGAGATGAGATATTTGAAGAAGGTAGAGGACAGCAATGTAATCTTAACAATCAATAATTGCAAGCACTTGTTAAGCAAAATCCATGTTAGTGTCAAAGAAATGTTTGACATTTGCTGTCAGCACTGCAACAGTTTCACGTCATTTATAAAGTATTGGAAACGAGAAAAAGTTTTCATGAATAAATGTATGTTTTTGAAATCGGCCATTATTTTTGTAACGACCGAATATTCCAGAGTTTTCTTCTATACTAGCTGCACAAGCAAGGCTTGTGAGTCTCGTCTACCCTACTATATAATCCATAGCTGTAGGTAGTATATATTGATTTTTACTTTTCTCAAAGGTATTAGTGAAATTAATATGTACATTATTATCTAACCTTATGTTGTACATTTATTTTCAGATGATTTCCCTGAAACTGTTGGTGTCGGCAGAATTATTCAAGCTCTACATGCACACACTTGGCCTAATCTAATTATGAAAAGTAAGTATTTCAATTGGAAAAATAAACTTCATTCATTTTAAAATTGAATTTTTTTTCTCTTACTATCTCGTGTGTGAAGTCGCAACTCAGTTCTAGTTCTTTGTTGATATTTTCTCCAAGAAAATGCATTTATTTTCATCTTTTTTTACATAAAATCTGCAATTTACGGACTGGGCTATTTTTTAGAATGGATTTTCAAGTTAAATTCAATTTTTACGGTATCTTTTGTTTCACATCAAGTAAAGAATGGCAGCCATCTTGAATACCATTTTTCAATGCCTTGTAAATAGCGATAGAAAATCAGAAAAAAATAAACACTTAAAAACAGATCCAAAACGTAAAAGCTACGCAGACTGATAAATGTAAAGATCGACAATCTAAACAGTTTCTTTAAAAATTTGAATAAAATTAGTGTATAGACTATAATATATATAATAATATATATATATTTAAAGATTATGACATTAAGAACGTTTTCGAGTTAAAATCAATTTTGTATTACATAGTAATAGAGAAAAAAGACGTTTTGATACTTTTTTTCGTCTTGAGTGATAAAAAAAAGTTACCTTTTATGGACCATGTTTTTTAGATAGGATTTTCACGTAAAATTCAATTTTTACGGTAATTTTTTGTTAATTAAATTGTTAGGTGAATGTACAGAATGTTAACAATAGGTTCCTAAATAATAACGTTATTATTTCAGCACAGTCTGTAAACTGCAGAAGTACCTTAAATCTTAATTTCAATTTGATATCTGAAACATATATTTGATCACATAAGTGCTATGAGCAGAAATCTATGATTAGAGGGGGGGAAAAAATGATCAGTACTGTTCTTCCAAATCTCCTAGACAGAAGTCTTCCAAATTACTTGTATTGTATATGACTAAATACAAATACTGCCTCATCCATCCTTAACAAGGTGTTTGCCTCTTCCCCAACCCACCACCTCAAAATCCATAGTTACCAGCCCTTTCTATCTATTTTTTTACACTGTTTCCCAACCCTATCGACTACTCAAGCTGCCCCCCCCCCCGACACAAAACTGCATCCTGCGGTAAGGCCAAAATTTGGGGAATGTGAGGTTATTCCGTAGTTAGCACTTCTCCCATGTCCACTCTGACGCAAAGTGGTAGTACCTGTCATGGTCCCATCTATGAGTTAAATAGAATCTATCATTTACAGACTATTAGTTACAAAATATACGCCTACAAAGTAAATTGATCTACAAACTAATCGTATACAAAACATTCGTACGATTTTTGCATAAAATGACGTATCGTATGCCGTAAAACCTAACAACCAACCTTTTCTTTGTTGTGTAGCTTTAAACCACGGCAAATTAACCATTCTCTTTTTCTTTTTAGAAGACGGTCCATCATTCTGCCAGACTTATTTGAATGAGTTGATGGCTGAGGAAGATTTGCCCACTTCAACAAATTCCGGTATTGCTAACAATGAACACAATCAAGATATCTGCCTGAAACGGACATCCAACAGCACAACCAGTTGCCTGGATGACTCGGTGGAAGCAAGTGTATCTCTCAGGGTTGAGAGTAACGGTGTCTCTACAAGTGCTAACTCTAAAACAGATAACAAATCATGCTGTAAGCAACCTCAGCCAGGTACGACAACAAAGATGTTTTTAAGAATTAACTTGATCATGTTTTATATCAGATGAAATACTTGTCACAATGTACCATTATCGGTTGCTAAAATCTTCTGAATCAACTGAATGGTGCGTGTTATCTGTGTTATTGTAATGTTACTTCTGCTACTGGTTGTAGACGGAGCAAGCATAGTTGCAGTAGTAGTCGTCGGAGCCACCTGTTTCTATCTCCGCAGTTGCCAATACATGTCAATAACATGTAGCAGTCTGCATATAATTATCAGAAAAATAACAAAACATACTGTTTTATGCTCATAACGTGTTGTGCATCCAAATTTTCCTCTTATCCTTCCTCCCATGTTCTTTGGGGGTTGGGGGAGATGACTTCAAGCCTTTGAAATGCGTGTCACGACTCTTGTCGTTAACCAAAAAGAGAGAGAAACTATTTTTTATAATAAACACTTGGAACCTTTTAATAAGTATGAGAGACAAGAACCCACAAATACTTCAAAGCAATCAAAAACATTTATATGGTAAAAAGTGTGTGAAAATAGAGATTGCACAACTGAAGTTATGGGTTTAGAAAGTTTTTTTTTATCATTTTGTATAGTTCAGCTTCCATTAGAATCTATATCACTTTCTGTCTGTTACTAATAGTTTAGATTTCATTATTTTAATGAGTATACAAATTCAGTGTAGAGTAGGATGGTTCATGCCCCCTAAAGAACCCCTTTAAAACATGCAAGAGTTCACACACCAAAATGCAATCAAAAACCTATTGCTATGGTAGAAACTGTAATAGAGCTTACACAGCTAAAGTTATGGGCTTAGAAAGGTTTTTGATTTCGTTGAGTAAAGGCAAAATGATTAGAGGGTCTGAAAATGATTAGAATTTGCTCAAAATGTTAAAATCTATAAATAAATCACTATTTTAATTGCCTTCAACGAAATAGATGCTCTGAAATGAAAGCCACCTTTAAAACTACTCGAAATCACTGCAAAAGTCTTATAAAAAAGGCGAAGGAATTCTATGCCCAATCCGTTAAATCTAAAGTGGCCAAGCAGAGGTTTGGCTTCCATGAGTTTTGCCAAATAACTAATAGGGTCCTGAACAGATGTATGTCCTCCATTCCAACTATCATACATGGACCAGAAGTGATCTCATCGGCATTTGATAAAGCTTTTCACAAAAAACTTTACATCAAATTCCAACCTTTGCGATTAGGGATGCCTACCTTCTGAATTTCCCCCTATGACTAAACACCTTGAACGACATCCATATATGTGTCTGTAATGTTGCCAAACTTATCAAGAACCTCGATGTCAGCAAGGCAACTGGTCCTTACAACATTCCAATTTTAGTGCTTAAGAAACTGCAACCAGAACTAGCTCCTATTCTTACAAAGCTGTTCAATCATTGTCTAAAAAAGAAATGCTTCCCATCACCTTAGAAATCTTCATCAGTTTGCACAGTATTTAAAAATACTGGAGATCGGCCTTCTGCATCTCAGTACAGAACAATCAGTCTCCTATGTGTCATGAGTAAGTTGTTTGAATCTTTGATAAATTAGGAAGTTGTCAGCCACCTCAGCAAAAACAATCTACTCAGTGAGAAGCAATATGGATTTTGCCCTGCAAGATCAACAGCTGATGTGCTGACTAATATCACACAGGATAAGTGAATCTATTGATGAGAGCTTCACTTCTAGAACAATATCTCTCGATATATCAAAGATCTTTCATATGATTTGGCACAAAGGTCTGCTTCACACGCTTGCTAGTTATTAAATATCTGGAAATGTCTACTTAACCCTGAAATTTTTTCTCACTGATAGTTTTATAAAAGTAGCTGTTGATGGGCAGAAGTCTGAAGCTCATTGTATCAATGCTTGAGTGCCTCAAGGATCCAACCTGGACACAACCATTTTCCTTATATTCATCAATGATCTTCCAAATCACATTCTAAGATCATTTGTTGACATCTATGTCGATGACACAGCCATCTATGGCAGCACTTCCAAGAGCATTAACAATCAAGATCTTTCTGATTCTCTTTCTTCCGACCTGGAGCACATTGTGCAATGGGGGAAAGAAGTGGCTGGTTACTTTTAATACATCTAAAACCAAGCTTCTCTCTTTTCATCACCAATGCTCGGATCCTCACTTTAACCCAGTTGAAATGGATGGCACCTCCTTTGATAAGCTTCTAGGACTGATTTTCACCTTAGACCTAAAATGAGAACTTACATACGATCTGTTGTAAAGGTTGCTGGAAAAATGGTAGGATCTCTCTACCACTTCAGAAAGTATCTCATTCTTGACACAATCCTCTACCTGTATGAGAGCAAGATACATCCTAAGATGCAGTCCTGTTGCCACATCTGGGGAGGTGCCACCCAGAGTACTCTCCTGCCTTGACAAAGTACAAAATCGGCTATGAAATCTAGTGGGAATGTCTTCTCGTTCCTACAGCCTCTCTCTCTACTTTATTGTTATTTTTATGGTAGGTGCTCGACTGAGTCTGGTTTCCTCCTGTAAAACATTCACAGCGTAAACTCATACAACTACAACCACTGTAAGGAATGTTTCTTTTTTCCTCTGTGTGTTTGGGGCTTAACAGAGCTTCCATGAGCAGAGTTTCTTTGCTAGAACTGTCTGTCTGTGCAATATCTTCAGGCTGTTTCCCAGCCGACTACAGCATGGTCGTTTTCAAGTCCAATGTTGACAAGTTTTTGTTGAGTTGTTTACTTGAGTAATAAAATTCTGCCCAGATCCAATCCATAATCTGCAATGACCATGGTGGTAGTCTCACCATCTTCCTGACACAAACCATTAACCCTTGTTCTCGAGTGGCCTTTGGACCTTGATGAACGATGACTCATTAGTAAAAAAAAAAAAAAAAAATTAAATTGTGTGTGTGTGTGTCAGTGATGAATCTGTTCCAGGTTTTCTGCTTTTAGATTATAGGAAATATAATTGAAGGCTTCGAATTGAAAGAGAAAAGAAGCTGAAGAAAGAGTAAGACTTGAAGATGAAAGAGACCTCCACAAAGTCAATTAAAATAACTACTCACCAACTAGCACAAAAGATGAAAAAGAAAATGAAGAAACAGCAAAAAGGAAAACTATCAGCTGAACAAGTTTTTAAAAAAGTCATATCAAATTTAGTGTAGTGTGAACTTAATTTCAAAAAAATGTAATTTAATAAACAGTTTTAAAAATATTTTATTTTGAATCATTTTGAAGTTATTTTATAATCTCAACATCGATCATCATATTACAAATTATCTTCATTTTTAGTTTGTTATATGTCCAGATTTCACAAAAAATATAGTTTTGTTAGTAAAAAAAAAATTGCTTTTCCAATTGAAATTTATGTAAAATTTAAAGTTCAGATATCACCTGAAGCCACCAGCCTCCTATTTTATGTCACTCCCCTCCTCTTAGTAAAATTTAACATAATCACCAGTTTAATATCACTAGTGGGTAAAACGGACGCGCACATATCCGAGGCAATGGCTGAATCCTTAGAAAATGGCCTCCAGTCTGTAGTGGAATGGGGTAAAAAATGGATGGTAACTTTTAATGCCGCAAAGACAAAGCTACTTTCCTTCAATAACTGCAAGAAATCTATTCAACCACCGATTGTCATGGCAAATAGCATCCTGCCTGAGAGTTCATCATTCAAACTCCTCGGCCTAACTTTCACAGATAAAATGAATTGGAATAAATACATGGAAAACATTGCCAGGGCTGCTGCAAAGAAGGTGGGCTCCCTCTACCGTGCCAGTAAACTTCTCACACCTGACATTATCCTATATCTCTGGGCTGGTGCATCATCCGCTAGTCTCTCCCTCTTAGACAAGGTCCAAAAAAGAGTCTCTAATCTGATAGGTCCCTCACTATCCACCAAGCTCCAGCCCCTGTCTCATTGCCGCAATGTTGCATCTTTGTGCTTGTTTAACAAGAACTACAATGGAATGTGCTCCGATGAACTTGCTGCTCTAGTGCCCCCTTGATGTAAATACACTTGACCAACCCGACAATCAGCTAAATCCCATCCATTCATTATGAAGGTCCCCAGATGCCAGAGAGCCTTCTACTCCAATAGCTTCTTTCCTCGAGCTGTCGGTTTTGGAAACTCCCTGCCTGTTTCCCCGACTGTACCGACATACAGAAATTTAAAACTAATGTGAACAAGCATCTCGCTGCACAGCTCCAAATTTAGGATGACCTCCTAAACTTTCACTCTAATTCTCAGTAACCCCTTACGTCTACAGTGGCAACTTGCCTTGTTTGGGGTTAACTAAGTTAAAAAAGATATATATTTTCAGAGTGTTTTAAAAATTGTCTCTTTCATCAATGATATAAATATATATTGCAATTTCACTGAAATATATGTATGTATGTGTGTGTGTGTGTGTATATATATATATATATATATATATATATATATATATATATATATTAGTACAGTAAAATCGCCAACTAGCATTAGCGATAATGCAAAACTCTTATTAAAATGAATGGAACACTCTTTGGTAGTTAACAGTGTTTGCATACACATTGAGATTTCACTTACTCAGAGCTTGTGAATGACGGATAAATGGTTAAAAGTGCTGATTATCAACTAGACAGTTGAAGATTGTTCGTGGCTTTAATCACTTGCCTAGCCACACTGAACTGTAAAACAGTCTGTCTGTGGATGACTATATAATATATATATGTATGTGCATAAAACTGATGCATTCGACTAATGTTACCCCCCCCCCTCCCCTTTTGAGACAAAAAAGAAAAAAAAATTAATAATAGAAATGCGATTTTCAGAAATTTCATGTCTCCCTTCTTTAAAATAAAAATGATAAAACAAAACCTTTATCTGATTTGCCATTCAAACTAAAAGCATTGGACTTGTCACAAATCCATTCAATGAATTTCAACTAATCAAACCTTACAATTTGCATACGAACAGACAAAGCAAGAAAGAAGACTATAACTCTTTAAACAGTATATATATATATATATATATATGTATATATATATATATATATATATATATATATATATTTGCAAACTAAAAAAGAACTCATCTTGTAGTGTGATATTTGTAAAGAAAGTGTGTGTAGGGAACCGATTCTGGTAATGCAACAGTTTCGAGCACTGCTGTGTGGTTTTCCCCTTGTTTGTGCTTGAAAGGGAACAGAGAGATTAAGAACACCACCACTGTCGGGTGCGATTCCTACAAAATGAAGAATATAGGTCCCCCATGGTAATCAACGTTCCTATCTTAAAGATAGAGTGAGAACTAAATATCTTTTTACTGTTTTGTATAATATACGTTGCTTGTCTTTCATAATGTTGACTAAAAATAAATGTGATAATCTTATTTTGGTCTTAGCTTTTCGTTCTAATGATGGATATGTTTAGAATATATGTTTAATACATGAACTGTGAAATAAAATAACATGTATACCTATATGTGCACTGCCTGTTAACTAATTCTGTCTTAAATAACAAATTTCTCTTCTGTGTTTTCTTTTATAATTACTTGTATTTTCATTATAATTTCTCCTTTTTATATGTGAGTTTTTGCTTGTTTCTGTAGATAATATTTTCTCTGAAGAAGATGTGTCCATGTTTGCAGCACTTGGATCTGATGATGCTGACCAAGGTTCATTTGAGGCTCTTTTTGAAAAATTACAAATTATGAAAGGTATATATATATATACACCCTACTCCTAGATAGCTGTGATGTTGCCTTATTTCCTGAAACACAACAGTATATATAAAACAGAGACAAAGCAAGGAGTCAAAGATAACGCGTGTGTTCGATTTGCTTGATCGAAGCCACGTCAGCGTTCCAATATTTATTTTTATACATATTTACACGGTGCAAGGGAATTAACTCCCGCTTTGCCGGGTTAAAGGGAGATAAGCAGACATTACAATAGCCAAACATTTCAACCAAATAAAACAGACGTAACATCAAATGTATTTTAATAGACACTAAATTCCCATCCCCATATGCACACAAACAAATCTGGTGCTACCAGATCAGGCTGTCTGAAGATACCGGCTTCCCGACCGAAAATGTACCTAACATTGACGTTATTGTTTTTTTTATCCTTTCCCTCTGCAAAACTCAATCATGTTGTGCAAAGTCAAAAACAAAAACAATTTTCCTTTACAAAACAACCAAACCAAACACCATGAATAAATATTTGAAGATATAAAGAACATGAAGTATAAAAACTTTTACCAAAATAACTAGATTCAACATCAAATATCCTGAAAAGGGTTGATATGCCGTAAAACAACCAACCAAACCTGAACACACACAAATCAGGTCTGAACTCTAATGTTGGTGTTTTTAATATGCATAATTATTTTACAGACTGAGTAGAATATTTTGTTTTGTAATGAAACTTTGTTGGCTGAAATGATCATTTGCTCTTAACAGTACGATAATTCACAATGAGATGAATGCACATACATTGACTTTTAAAAAAAGGCAACAGTTTTCTTTACCCATCAGTGTCGAGATTTTGTACAGACCAACTTGTACATTGAGACAAATGAATGTTTCACAAAGTTAAAAATACCCAATTTTTCATAAGGGTTTTGTATTCATTCACTTTCTATCAAGAAATACATTTTTTGATAAAGAACGGATGACCGTTCGAAATATTAAAATTATAATGACACCTATAATTTTTATTCTTTTCATAAAGGTTATTTTTTTTTTGTCAAATGTTAAGAAATTTATCATTTTTAGGCGAGAAACACACACACACACATATATATATATATGGTAAAATGAAAAAGGAAAACCAAAAACTGGATGTTTTTTATGTGTACATCAACGTTTCGTCTTTATTTATAAGACTTCATCAGGATGATGATATAGGGAAAAGATATCATGCAAGCACAGATACATGTAGGGTAGACATGTTGGGAAGAAAAATAAAATAAAATGAAAAATAATGGCAGCGTCTTGCTGGACGTCCGTACTTGTTAGAGAATGAAAATGAGTGGGAGAAAAAGGGGGAAGGGTGGAGGGAGCAAGGACTACTGTGGCTGGCGATGAGAGAAAGAGGTGGGGGATGAGCAGGGGTAAAATGGATGGCAGAGAGAGATTGGAGGAAGTCTTATAAATAAAGACGAAACGTTGATGTACACATAAAAAACATCCAGTTTTTGGTTTTCCTTTTTCATTTTACCATCACGTCGGATTACCTTCATCCTTCTCTTCCCATATATATATATATATACACATACAACAAACATTAAAAACAACAAAACATTTTCGAAAAAAAAACCCACATCTAATGCAGGTATATATACGGTTCCATGCAATAATTGTCATCTGATATACATAGGTGAAACTCAACATGAACTAAAGAAAAGACTTTATGAACATAAGAGATATAAAAAATAACAATTCCCTGAATGCACTATTCTTTCATGCTTTACAATATGATCATTCTTTTAACTCTGAACAAACTAGACTCATTAAATTCCTTTTAAACAAATCTCTGCAAAGACTTCTTGAATCAGCACTCATCATAAGCTCTAACACAATTAAACAATGAAATGGTTTCTACAATTTATCTCCTTTAATCGGCAAACTTATACTGACAGAACAGAGCTTGAATTTAGATCCAGGTTAGCTATTTTACACAACATCCCCAACAGGACTTAGTACATAATATCGATAATAATAATTTTTTTTTTTTTTTTAAACATTCTTTTCACATTTTTAAATTCAGGCGACTGTGTGTCATGTGAAAAGGTATAAAAATAAATAAAAACTTTCCATACAATATACACATTACTCATTTTAAATTGTAACGGCCATGTTTCGTTAGGAAAAAAGAACAAAAATACTGTTTTACACTTTTCAAACATGTTCTTCTACAGATTACATGCATAATACTAAATAGATTTTTAAAAAAAACAACATAAAACCATTTTTATTGCCTATACACAATTTTTCATCGCAATCTCTTTAGGCCGTCAATCTTGACGCTTACCAAATTTGGTTCGGGTAATAATTTAATCACCAAACGATATTGAAATAATTAGATTAACTTTCAGACAGACAGCGTAGTTTAAAAAAGCAAAACAAAAAAATTAAATTAAAAAGACTTTTGGACAACGCCAGATAGATACAGCTAGTTTTGGACAAAATTGATTTTTATTCTTAAATGATATTTGTTATGAAATAAATTTCTAATTTATTGTTTTCAAGTCTTGAAAATGTAATTAATTCAGTGTTTTTAATCATTGGTGGTCATGTTGGCTAAAAATGGATTTAACAAAAACTTTATTTACATTTTTTTCTTTCAAATAAATCGTTTTCACTCTTTTCACGTCACATACACACCAAGTATTTCCAAGTATTGTACTTGTGTTTTTATTTTCTTCAAGTCAATCATTCTGAAGAAGTCTTTTAAATGAAGACGAAACGTTGATGTATACATAAATAATTTAGGCTTTCCTTTTTCATTTTCCATATATATATGTATGTTAGATTTTTCTAGCTTTATAGAAGTAAAGTTCTATACCATAGTCGAGGGCAACCTGAAGGCTCCCTTTTCATTGGCTACTACCACGGATGTAGGGGAGGGTACCACTACTTTCCCAGAATTACTCCACTTACTCTTGAGGCTCACCATATAATGCTGAGTGTTTAGCAAAGGGGCATCTAGTACCATTTTTTAAGACTTTGGTATGGCTCGACAGAGGATTGAACCCCATTCTCCCGGCCCATGAGCAAACATGCTTGTGTCAAATGGGTCGATTTTTATATTTGATTTTATACTCTTGGATATTTTTTGTTGCATCGGCTCATTCCATAAAATTGTTTGCATATTGCAGATATAAAGATCAAAGAAATCTCTCTTTTTTTTTTTTTTTTTTTTAATGATAGATTATTTGGTGCTTATCAAGATGAGGTCACATATCGAAAAATGCAATTTTTTATTTGGATCTGTGGCACAACAGATAAAGTGCTAAGTAATAAGTCAGTTCTAAGTGATAGTCTTCAATCCTCAGTGCAGATGATACTAAGCATATAATAAGAATTACTAAAGATTTCTACCCGATCATGACTGATGGAAGGAGAGAATCTACCTCCGTGGATTAAATAAATATTGTGAGAATAACATCTAAGATATGAGAACAGTAGTCCACATAATTCAAATTATCAATCGTCATCTCAAAAATTCTGAAAAGAATAATTCATTTTTATTTTCAGTTTTCACGTTGAAAAA
Source organism: Sepiola atlantica (assembly GCA_963556195.1). Lineage (NCBI taxonomy): Eukaryota > Metazoa > Mollusca > Cephalopoda > Sepiida > Sepiolidae > Sepiola > Sepiola atlantica. Next base: position 233,023,535 of record OY744515.1, on the reverse strand, counting down.
AAAACAAAAAAACAATTGTTGGTGTAATTGGGAAATAAACAAATTCTTCATCAGTTGATCGCTCCTTTCTCATTTTTTGCCCGATGCTGCCGTTGCGTTAGATATTGCTTCGGCATTAACTGACCCAAAAAATGTTGATATGCTGTATAACAGAATCAGCAATCCAAACTAAACTGACAATGGTTAAAATTATATTTATGTCTTTACAAATCTGTGACTAGTTTAGTAAGATTAAATATTTGTTGTCTTTCTTTTCTTTCGCTTTTAAAGAAATAATTTTTTCTTTTTTTATTGCACAGAAAAAGCACATCACCTTCCACATAATCAAAGGAAAGAATATGCCGAAAAGGTAATGGGGAAAGCGATTTTTGTGAAAAAAAAAAAAAAAAATTTCTTACTAATGAGTCATTACTTATCAATTCTAAAAGCCATTGGAGAATAAGGGTTAATGAGATGGATAGATTGACAGTTAAATGATGAAGAATATTATGAGAGGATTAAAAATAATGAATGGAATTAATAAAATTTCATGACTTATGACGATGGTTTATGACAAGTGTTTGTTGACATTCGATTTGTAATTATCTACGGTTCATTTTAATCCTTTAAGTGATGAAACCTTTGTAGTTGACTCTGGCTTTGTTAGTGTGAATCAATGAATAATGAGACCTTATTACTTGTTAAAAGTCTTTAGTGAATGAAATTGTTCATCAACAAAGTGTCTGATATAGGATACTGTTTCTTTTTAAAGGTGCTTATTTATATTAAGATACATGTGAAATATGGAAGTTCAAAATAAATTAGCAGGGAAACTTATGGATGTACTTATCAGTGAAAATTATGGAAAATAAGCAAATAGAATTTTAATAAAAAATAAAATTAAGTTACTATTCAGAGTCAACAAACTCTGAATGACAAGATCGCATGGCGTCTTCATATTAGAAGAAGGGAGGTAATCTTCTACGACGCGCTTACTTGAGGCGAATGTTGTCTGAAGTTCGTGGACTATGAATAGTAAATTAATTTTATTTTTTATTAAAATTGTACTCAAACATTTTCGGTAATTTTTGGTGTACTCTAATATTTTTCGCAGATAAGTAAGTATATCCATCAGTTTTCCTGTTATTTTATTTTGAACTGCCATATTTTGCATGTATCTTCATATAAATAAGCTGCCATAAAATAATGTTTCTCTTTTTATAATGTTCATTGTAAGTGAGAAAATGTATTTATTTGTATTATTACTTACTAGTCAAAGAAGAGAGATTGAATAATATATAGGTGTCGAGGTTGGTTCAGTTGGATATCTATTATAAAAAAAGAACATTCCGATATGTTTATTCATTGACACTTCAATCAAACTTGATTGAAGTGTCAATGAATAAACATTGACAACTTAAATTCACCTTGTAGAAAAATTAAGGTTTTTCTAATTTGAATAGTTGTCCCGATTTGGTTGGAATGTGATGTCCATACAACAACAAACCAAATATGGAATGTGTGTAATTATGAAGTGGCATGATTGCTATATCATGAGGAAGGCGGAGACAAAATCTCAACAGGTGTGACATAGTGAAGAAGCAGCAACAGTCATTTACTAGATGTGACGTCATGAGGAGAAAAAGTGTTTGTTCTCTTTTGTTCAACAGATACCGTCTGATAAAAACCTAAATATCAAGGCTTGTATGAATTCCCTATCCCCCACAGCCAGCTTGACTGGAGGCTGAGGGGATATATTAATGATGCCTATTTCACAAACATGGTTCACAAAGTTCTCTGGCTAAAGAGATATAAAGAATAAAACTATGAACTGTAAAGTAAGAGTTGTTGTTTGCTGATAAGATTTGTTGCAGGTTGACCATGAGGTTCCTAATTAAAAATGGTGGCAGCAACCATTGATTCTATAGCTGAGCTGCTAAATTTGTTCCCTTGTGTTTGCAACTGTCAGTGATGAATAACGATGACGGCAGCTGCTACATAAAAGAATTAAGGCACACTTGTCCTCGCTACATAACATGATCATTAGACCTTCATGAATCATGCCTTGCTTGAAGTTTTTGCGATATTCTTCTCTATTCAAATCCAATTAATTTGAGACCGTTTTTGAGTTCTATTGCTCTATAAAAGAATATCTGATGGTTAAATAAACAATAATTTGAAGAAAAAAATGATCTTAAATAAAACAAATGGAAACAGTCTACTGAAATGAATGTGAACATTTTAAAGACAAAAGTCATAAGTCAACTTTAAATGATGTAATCTTTATTAAATGTATCTATATTACTTTATTTTTGAACAATTGAAAGAATAATTCATATTTAGAAATATATTTTTAAAAGATTTCATTGAAGAAAGAAACTGACTAAATTCTGTAAATAACTAAAGATGTTTTATGAAATAACTAGCAGGAACACCAGGTGTTGCCCGGGAATTAAATAACTAACAAGAACACCTGACATTGCCTACGAGTGAACGTGGACCTCTGTGAACGCCTCAACTCATATATTACCATTTTTATTATTTTTAAATTTCTATCATTTTCGGGTTTATAAATAAAATAAAGTAAAACATTTTTACTGTTATGGATGTTAAGCACTGATGTTGACACCACAATATTATTGTAAAACAAAACATCAAAATGGACTCCTATCTTAGCAGTGACAACATGCCGTGATCAAGAAGGATTAAAAAAAAAAAAAGAAAAAAGGAATTAAATGCTGATATACTTTTTGCAAAGACTTTTTACACGTCTCGACAGATCAAGACTTTAAAATAAATAAATGTTTATTTACAAAAAAAAATAATATGCTGTTTTGGCTTTCAAAAATATTCTTCTAAAACAACAAAAAACTACTAAAAAAAAAAATGACTACACCCATTGCATCCCTGGACAGACACAGACATCGCACACATATTGTATAAATTCAGACGCGTTTCAGGGAAATCTTGTTGAAACAAAATGAAATATCAATTGTGAGTTTTATTGATTTATTTCTTCTTTTGGTTTCAGATGGCCGTTTCTTTTTGGAAGGCGGTTGGTGGAGACGTTGATGATATTGATGGACTTTCTGACGAGGAAGAATCTTAGACAGAAATCTACAAAATTCACATGGCTTCTTTTTTTGAAGCTCTTTGAAAGACATTGAAAATAATTATGCAGCTTTATTTTCAACATTCTTAACATTCATCAAACTGGACATTGATATAAATAAATATACGAATTCTGTGATAGTTCCTTCATTTTCAGTCTGTTTAATTTTTGAATAATCTAGCACATTCTTTTCGATGGAATGTAATTTAAAAAATGCTCGTTTTCCTTTAATGATTATTATTAATAACGCTATATATTTTTACTTCATCCCACTGAATATTGTTTTTTAATGTAAATAAATTTATATACAATCATTTTTTTTTTTTTGTAAATTTGGAGTTTTATCGTATTCCTTTTCAGTTCCCCCTTGGACCAAATTGAAAGATTTCTTGAATTCTTATCAGGAATGCTTTAATATTTTTGTAAAGTGATTAACCATCTATTTTTATCAAAATTAGAGGGTCACCACCAAAGAATGCCACACATGGAATTGTTAATAAGATTCTTATCTCTTTCTTCAATCCAATCATATTTGGTACGGATAAAATTCAGTTTATGCCTAACTTGTCAACCAAGTTTCAGTCATGAATGTCCAACAGTCTTTGTTTTATCGCCATTCAATGATGTGCGAAGGACACTTTGGTGATCGTCTCATCAGTAGGTGTGATCCTGAATTGGCTTCACACTCACCGGACCTTAAGCTCCCAGATTTGTATCTGTATGGTTATCTCAAAGATAATGTCTATCAAAATAATCCCCAGACTATTCCTGATCTCAAGAATGTGATCACAACTAATTCCTGGACTGAAGAAAGCGATCACAGCCCAAATCAGGTGTTCTTGTAAAGTAGTAGAGCATATCAGTGAATGACAAGAAAACAAAGACTGTTGGACATTCATGACTAAAACTTGGTGGGCAAGTCAGGCATAGTCTAATGTTTATTTGTACCAAATAAGGTTTGCTTGAAGACAGGATTGTGAATTTTATTAATGCTTCCATAGGGGTGGGGCACCCTGTATGATACTAAAATTCTATTAAAGATATTCGGGTTTTAGTAACTAATTACTGCAAATAATTTTTTTTTTTATGGAAATCACTCCAGACAAGGCATGAAGCCATTTGATGTAAGGAGCTAAAAAAAATACTACTTCAAGGTCAAAAACTAGCCAACAATAAGTGTTAAATGGATAGAATCCGGACCAAAAAATAGCAATTATTTCCCCTTTGTCAGAAACATTGCTCATGGAATGTGAGGACTAAAGGACAAAATAAAGGAAACGAGAGTTATGAGGCTGTCAAAAGTAAACCCAAGGTCCACATTCAACTTTCCAAAAATTGCATACAAGACAATCATAATCATATCAGTTAAAGACACAATGACTTTCATGAAATCCATCAGACTATGATCATACTTCTGCATTTGATTCTGTCTTTCACATGATCTTCCCAATTGCTGGTGTTTATATTCCTTCATTTTAAGTTTCTTTTTACTGTATCTTTCAATATTAGACTAGGCCTGCCCTGATTTCTCATTCCTTCACACAGCCACTAGAACAGTCTGAGGTTCATGTCTTTTCTGATCCAGTTCTGTCTAATAGTGTGTGTATATTCCATCCAGATAGATTCAGTGATTTCCTATTCATACTTCCTAACTAGCTGTTCACTGGTGCGGAGAGCAAGAGGTATGATTCAATTTCTTTTTGACCATTTCATTAAATTACTTGCAAGAAATTTGAATTATCTTGAGTGTTCATCAGTGTTATCCAGTGGTAAGGAATGCTTACTGCAGTGACTGACCTAGAGATAGGCTTCTTTATCTCTGCTCAACAGTGTCATATACACTGAATTATTTAACCCATGCTTAGAGAAGGTTCAGGAAGCTGCTGCCAATTCTTACATCTAGGCGCATTTCCTTTAAGATGCAGGGCCAAGTCTTTTCAACCTGTATCCGCTTTGCATGGCAATGAGATATAGGCCCCAAACACTTTTGCATAATGACCATACCATGATCTGAGAGAGAGAGAGAGAGAGAGGCATTACTCTCAGAAAACATTACTCGCAGAAAAACATTATTTTTTTTTAAACATTACTCTTTGGCATTGGTAATCTTCTTTGTTCTCAACATGATTGACTTTCAGCCACCACCTTCTAGTATCAATTTGGGGAGCAAAAAAAGAAATAAGGTTTTGATTTTTAGAAGAATCAGATCAAATAATACAGTTGAGGATGAACTTATTAGATACTAGGGTATGACGTGACCAGCTGATTGATCGGATCGGGCCTTTCCGACCTCCCATCTAGCCAATGTAAGGGCCGAAGTGGACGAATGACTAGCTATCAGGATTCCGTTTTGCGGCATCACAGGTCGTCACACACCGTTTTCGGGGCGTTTTACCCCTTTGCATGGATTTGCAGTCGGCGAATTCGTGGCCCCGCCGACAGGGTGTCTGAATCGACAAAGTTTAAAAAGAAATAAGAAAGAAAACGTCTCAAACTAGAGAGTTTAAAAAAAGAAAAAACGTATAAATCGGTATAGATAGCATAAAGAAAAAAAATTTCTCATAGAAATACTTGAAATACATTCGTACCACATTTTTTTTACACTGTGATGGGACGGATATATATGTATATATATATATATATATATATATATATATATATATATATACATACATTGCTCTTTATTATAGAGTGGATTATTGCATAGAATGTGTATGTACTACATTTTACACGATGAAAAATGTCCAGAGGATAGTCAAAGGGACATAACTCATAGTAAGCCTTAAATAGAGTTGCGCCCCTTGCTATGGTCATCCTTCTCGAATTTCATTGTGCGAGATTGTTGCCAATCAAGCCTACTTTATTTTTAAGTGCTAACTCTAATCCAGATAGCAATGGAAGCAATAAAATTATCTGTTGTACTTTGTTAAATAAATATTTTGTTAATCATCCAGGATCTTCTACCATAACTCAGATTTATACACTTCTCAAAAGATATTATAATTACTCGCAAAAATGTGCCCCCCCCCCCAAATGGCTGCCATATTTCTTAAAATAATATTTGCAAAAATAAAAAAAATAAAAATAAATCTGCAAAAATCAGACAACTAATTAATATGATGAAATAATTAGCTCTTTGGCCACTAGCAAAATCAGACAAAATTAATTAGTAAAATTTAGCATCTATTTTGAGGGCCAACCACTTCAATATAACCGTTTTTTATATGATTTTGAAAGTTAAATTTAATTATTACGGTATCGTTCAGTCATTAAATTATTAATTGAACCAAATTGTTATAAAGCTATAACTAATTTTGTTAAGGTTCGAATAACCGGTAATACCACTTTTTGTGGTATTAGCCCAGCATCGGGCATTATGTCTTTCATTGAAAGTGGCAGTTTATGGGGAATACAAATTCACATGCGGGTCCCCAGTCAGCATGTATATCACAGATAGGGGAGATGACATACAGCGCCTAGTATTTCCAAAAATGGTCACCCATCTTGTATTGGCCAAGCTCATCGTTGCTTAACTTCGGTGATCTAATAGGAATATTTGTTATGGTAATGTTGTTTTGATCTCTATAAGATTATTCGATGTAAATAACTTACAAAACTTTAAATTGGTAAAAGTGCAGAATACTTAACAGTCGACAAATCGTAAACAAATGCAAATAACTTATACCAAACGCAGTAGAATTTAATTTTCTACAGACCTGCATACTTTTAACGTGATGCAACTGTTTTAATTTAAAAAAAAAAATTTTAATGTGTGATTACAAAACACACAAAAAAAACTGTTTATAACCGTTGTGGGCTTTCATGCCTGAAACAAAAATTTGACTTACCCTACCACTAACCAGACAGACTTAGGGTTAATGGTAGGGTATATTATTGCTTTTACTAATTTTTCAGTCATGAACTCCCTCCAACAGTTAAGCGACAAGCAACCATCTTTTTGCAATTTTGTGTCGTAAAGACTGCTTTGAACGAAATAAAATTTTGAAATAAAACTTAAAAACAGTTTCAGCACGTTAAAAGTATATAGGTAAGTAGACAATTTAATTCTACTACGTTTGGTATGAATCATTTTTTTTTTTTTTTGTTGCTTATTTATTATTTTTCAACTGTTAATTATTCTGCACTTTTACTTTTAAATCTTCTAATATATTATTATATATTATATTATATATCATTATAACATTTTATAATATATATATAATATATATCATTATAACATTTTTCAGTCAAAAACGCATACAACAAAAAAAACACACCTCCAAACGAGAAGTGATAACATCATTTTAGGTACTGGTTAAGCTTTTGAACCAGACAAAACAGATTTTTTGTTCGAAGTGCTTATAGGATTGACATGTATCCCAATCCTATAATATTAACTGACCAACGGTGTGGGCAAAAAAAACACAAACCAGGTTCCAAAAAGCATTCAAAAGAGAAATTAGATTTTTCTTATAAAAACTGGCTCCCAGAGCAGATTTAGCAAAAAAGCAAAAATTGCTGTCACGTGATATGCTTTAAACTACATCAACCACGCCTCGTCGATTAAAATCTCTTTTTCATGCTAAAATAAAACCATCCTTTTGAAGCCGATAGAACATGATTTAAGCTCAGATTTTCGTTGAGAAAATAAGTTGGGAACAAAATCAGCACACGATTTACAAGAGGACAAAGTTTCCCCATCTCTCGACGCGTTGGGACTTGGGAGGCCATTATTGATTTTTCAACTCACACACACATGCTTCGCACCCTGCTTACAAAAAACGGCACATGCACAAATGTCTACACTGTCCCAAAGTGGTCCAGGGACGCCTCATCAATTCTCAACTCACGCACACATACACACAGATGTATGCTTACGCACCCTGACAAAAAACTCAACTATCACACACACAAACAGTCGTATGCTTACCCACTTTAACGCAAAGTATCACACACTTACGCAAATGCCGACACAGTCGCATGCATATACACACTCATTAATTACAGGCAGAAACGCATCCATTTTATTAGTTTTCTAACCGAACTGAACATTTCATATCAACAATTAATCATATAAAATGTTTTGTAATTTTGTATAGATATAAATATCTTGTGTTCTTTAAATAATGTTTTCTTCTTCCATTCTTCTTTCATGCTTTTATCTGCTTGTACTCATTTTTCTCTGTTTTACAATACTTTTATAACAATCTTAGCATTTTCTCTAAGATACAATTACAGACAACATCTTAACAAGCTTAGCCAATCAGAACACCCAAGAAGCAGACGACAAATTTACTGTAAATTGAGTAACTCTTAATATTAATGGCAGGCAGAAATCTGATAAATGAACAGGACAATGATGCGCCACGCCGGGGACCATCGTGACTTGGCTTGGCTTTACGAACGCCTCTCCATCGCCACTATTCGTGGAAATGCCTTGAGCCCGCTATTGGCTTGCCGGACATCCAATGAAACTTCTTGCATGTTGGTTTTGAAAAGGGACATTTTTATTAATTATTATTTGTCTCCCTATTTTCCGTCTCAATTTTTTATTAGTTAACTATTAATTAATATTTGTTGTTACATTCCTGAAATGTTATTGACGTTGGTCATTTTCCTCTTTTATATAATTTTTTTTTTCCCCATTTGTAATAAATTTCAATTATTGTTTAATAAATATATATTTTCAAATAAAACAAAAGGTGAACTTTTTTTTTTTAACCCTGACCCTAAACTAACCCTTATGATAACCCTAAACTAACCCTACGGTCGTTACTCAGTATATTGGACCGTGGCAAACCACTGTCCTGGGTTTACGATGGTCGTGACCTAACCCTAACCTAGTCGGTGTTTGTCCGTTTCAAAAGCTGTACCAGTAAGCAAAACATTTTTTTAAAATCTGTAAAAATCATTGTTGCATTGATTATGTGAAAAAAAAAACAATTTACCAGAAAAAAAAAATGACTTTTAACTTTCTCGTGAAGTATTTAAAAAAAAAATCATTGATTTTCTTCGTCATAAAATAAATAAATTATCATAAAAAGTATATACGGTGAGTATTTTTCTTTCATTATTTTTTCATGTTGAAAATAGCCTCGTTTTTATTTTGTCACCGGTTCGTTTTGATTCGGCTATTTCCGGCTGTTTACGCATTTCGGCATCGGCATAAGTCGGTTTTGTCTGGTTCAAAAGCTATACCAGTACTTAATTTTAATATAGTTTAAAAGCAAACATAATCCTTATTTTTTTGCTGAAAGTTACCTCCCTTTTATTTAGAATTTACATGTCGTGTATGATTTTCTGTAACATTTTTCTTTTTCATTTTTGTTCATCTGATAATTCTGAACATATTTAAAATGAAAAAATAATAATCCCCAGATTTAATATTTGGTTTATTATATTAATCCGAGATTATCACGTTTTATAAACCGATGTCACGTGATCAACTTTTCTCCGTCCCCCCCCCCTCCTTCACCATTTGCCATTTTTTCCAGAGAAGAAAGAAATTTAAGTATTGTTTGTATTCATTTTTTTTTTCAAGGGGAGTAATTTTGTAATATTATTAATTAATTTTCAATCCTTTGGAAATAAAACGTTTTAGTTTCCAAAAGTCAAGCAAATGTTATGCTTAAAAAATGTTTAAAAAAAAAACAACAACAAAAAACAGACAATTGTAAAATCCTATACAAAATAATATGTAAACAATAAGTTAAAAATGGCATTTAAAGTTAAATCTTATTTCAGTCAGGTAAATCATTAAGAATATCGGCATTACCCCAAACAACTTATTTTTACTTAAACAATTTTTTAATAAGAATTACAATTTAAAACATTATGTTATAGCGAGTTTTATCGTACACGCGAAACGCCGAAATAAAAACTCGACTGGAAAACTATAGCCGCCATCTTTATAAACATGTCTAAGGGCGATAACTTAAGTCCATAATTTTCTAGTCAAATGGTAGAGAACCATTTTTTTAAATGGAAAATATAAAAGGAAAGTAAAATATTACTTTATCATTTTCTGTTTTGGTTGAAAATATTTCTCCCCCTAAAATAGTAAAATAAGGTTCTTACCCTAAAAGAAGTCCCCTGTCCTTATCTAGAAAATATTGAGTTCCTTGGACTGATATTTATAAAGATTGTAATTATGATTTTACGGCGAAGTTCGTGTATGTGATTGAAAGAGGAATTATGCAGCAGTTAAAATAAAATGCATTTTGCTTTTTATTTTATTTTTTATTTTTTTATCTTTTTTAGAAGAATGAAATAAATTTAACTAAGATTCTAACTGCTCAGGAATTTCTGTTTTCTTTGTATGTCTACGTTTTCCTTTTTATAATTGTTATTATTTATTTACAAAATCGTAAATATTATTATTAAATATTATTTACAAAATCGACAAATTTGAGTGATGCTCTTACAAGTGTTAATTCTTTTCTGTTTTTCATTCGTTCAGGTTTGACAGTAAACATCGTGAAAACCTGAAATTAAAAGGTAAAACAAATTTTACAACTTTTATTTAAAAAAAAAAAGCTATATTACATAGATTACCTCCCCTGTATAATAAATTAGATTACCTCCCTTCTGATAAGAGGTTACCTCCCTAGTATGTCTTCTGCTGATTAAACTATCACTGGAGGACTTAATTTGTCGGGAAAAAGTTGAAAGCCCTATTTTCGCCCTCTTTACAAAGAATGTTTTCGATAAGTGATTTTTTTTATTATTGTAGCCGCAGGCACACTTTCCTTTGCACATTATTCAGTCATAATATAATGTTCAATACAATACATATCATTAATTATTAATCTGTGTTGTATTTCTTTTTCATTACACTTGAAATTCTGCTCATCCTTCAAGAAATTCTCATCATTTTTTATTAATATGCTGCTCGGCACTATTTTGTAACACCATATCGCATAAATCATTGTTGAGGGCAGGACATTATTAAAAGAACGAATATCAAAATCTATCCATACAAAAAAAAAAAATTTTTATTGACAACTTAAGACAATGAAAGCTAAAGAGTTTATGAAAAATGAGAGTCCAGAGTGTCCAAGGAACATTCCTGGGTAAAAGAGTTATTTTTCGTGTAAAGAGAGATTGTGCAGACATGGTTATTTCGGCTGTCACCGTGTCACCATGTGAGTTTATGTGTGTGTAAATAGGATAGGCATGTGGATGTGTCTATATTAGTGTACCTGTTTTGCTATGTATTAACTTGTGTGCCAAAGAGTTCAGTTAGCAGTGTGTATATTTGCTGATCACTATGTTTAATAGTTTGTGAAAGTCTATTGTTGTGTCTGCTGAGTGTCTCTCACCCCAAAGGGGCTAGGCAAGATTATGTCATGCGCACATGAATTGTTTCTGGAAGAAAATAGAAACAAAGAGAGAGAAACATTGTGTTTGGGTTTTTACAGTATGCACAAGATTTAGTGATTGAATATTTCTTGTCCTGTGATTGGTGAAAGAAACTGTTAGTTTGATCTTCTTTGCAAACAACAGTCGATGCGTAAAAATAACATTCACAGCCGCTGCTGCTTCGAGCATCATTACATTCAATTCGTTTTTTGGCAATAAATAGATGCAATATAGTAATCACTGTTTCACAAACCATGACAGAACATTTTTTTCAAAATGGCTGTGTCTTGTTTATATGGTTACTGAAACATTATGGTCGAATATTTATTTTTGGGAAACTTGTCTCGAGGACGGAGAAATGTTTACAGACATTGTAGAGGAGAAACAATTCCGAGGTATCAAGAGTTATCTCCTCTTGAATAATTGGTAGGTTGGAGAAAATAGTTTTTCACCGTAGGTGGCACTGTGTGTTAATCTGTGTCACTTCTTCGTTCCAACTGGAAACCCTTAACCGTTCGTGCATGCAGCTATCTTGTCTTCCAACAACAACTAAGGGAGATCACTCTCAATGCTTTCCCTATATAAAGGAGATGACTCAAAGGAAGACAACTCAGAGATAACTTAAACATTGCTGGTGTCCTCTTGTTAAGACCACAGTTCCATAACAAAAAACAAAACAAAACAAAACAAAAAAACAAACAACAGTAAAACAAGTAACATTGCAACAGGTCTCTCAGAATTTCAGAACAGGCTCCCATCTTCGTTAGACAATCCACTGTTCTTGGCCCTTGATGCATTGGATCTCTTCCTTCACCATCATTTCCTTCACTCTGGCTACATCAACTCTGAGACGCCGGTCACTCACAAGATTTGATGACTTTAAAGTCTCTACCAGACACACATTGTCTGTTTTACAAAAGAACTTCAGGCAACCTAGGTAGTCTGAATATCTCTTGAAGCATTGCGGCTATCAACATTCCAGCATCAGCCGCTTCACTAAGCGCAAGAGTCTCTGAAACTAATGGGCTTCTTGTTACACGGTCAAGTTTTTTTGATGACCAGCATATAGGAGCCATTCTGTTCATCTTGCCACAAACAAAGATGATAAAACCACCCTGTGAAGATCCATCCTCCAAACTAGCATAGGTGGCATCTGAATGACAAACAACATTCAGATCTGATGGTTTCCCAAGCTGGGGAAAAGATACGGATCCTGTCCTTGATTTTAACTTTATTAGCAATTTGTTTGCCTCGAAGAATAACTTCACCTTTGGAGATTTTCCAATATTACTCATTCTACACACATCAAATGATACATCTGGTTGCGTCTGGGTGGATACCCACATCATTTGACCTGTCAATCTTTTTAGTTCTATTTTCTCCTCTTGACTCAATTCATTATTTTTCCTTAATGATCTTCTTTTCCTTATGTCTATTGGGGATCAGGCTGAAACATGTAAATTTTGATCTAAAATAATCCCATTTTTTGTTTGCTTAACACTCAATCCCCAAAATTTGAATGTTCCACTTTCATGCTTTCCAATTTTGAATATCTTTTCCAATTCTACGATCACATTTTTCTTAAATAAATCATTTCCACAGAATATGAAATCATCAACATGTATTGCCAGAATGCCTATCAAGTCACCAGTGGCATCATGCCAAAGAAACAGTGCATTGTCATATGCACTCACCATTCCTTTTAAGTGCGTTAACTCATGATTAACTCGCTTGTACCATGAACGAGGTGCATCGTTTAATCCATAAATACATCTTTTCAGCTTCCACACTTGTGATTCTGGACACACATCAGATGGTGGTCTAAGAAACACTTCTCTCTCCAGCATATTACCTTGTAGAAATGCTGAGGTAAAATCAAGAGTCTCCACCTGCCACATTATAACCGAGGCTGTTAACAATACGAGATGCATAGCCTTACGGCTGCACATTGGAGAATCTGTTTTTAGGTTATGGGAATCTTCTTCATAACCACGTGCAACAAGACGAGCCATCATTATCTTTTTGCCCTTCACAAATCTTTCTGTTATCACCCATCTTGTTGATATACATTTTTGTCCCATATCAGGCACACATTCATATACTTCATGAATTTCCATATTTTACAATTTTCTTTTCTTTGCATCAATCACATCTTCTCCTTGTTTTTGTTCAAAAGAAAGCAAAACTGCATGTTCCTGATAACTTACTCCTTCTATTGCTTGATGAAATTCTCTCCATTGATCAACATGATCCCAATTGATACATAGAGGATTTTCATTTTCGGCTTCAGGTTTTATATTTAACCAATGGCTATATTTTCCCGTTGACTTTGGTTGTGTGTTCATAACCATTCTTTTTTTCCATTCATCACTCCCTTTCAATTTATACTCTACAACTTTGTTTCTACTTGGTTTTATACAGTCCGGCAGCAGAGTACATAGTGGATGTATCAATTCCGTGCAGAATCCAGCATTGGTTAGGTTGATGTTCTTTTAAATCCAAACATACAGTGTCATTAAACCTGTTACCAAGAGCAGATCCTACAACTAGTCGAGGAGGGGGGTCTTCTAAACCTCTGACAAACTGAGCAAGAATCACAAACATCTTTAATCTGATTCAGAAATTCCTTATCATGAAAGGCCTTACTGCCTTTAACCAAAGCTATTAATTTCTCTTTAGATGCATGAGCAAACTGTCTGTAATTTCTCAGCCTTTCTCCTTTTTTCTACTCTAGAGCATACTCTTAATGTCTCACAATGCAACACTATGCGCGGTGCATTTTTAACCTTCAAAAGCATATTAGTTAGTGGCAGACTATAATATCCAGAAGTAGTGATTTGCAATGTTATATATCTACCAAAAATTCGAAAGCTGTCATTTTTAAAATTTAATAGTATTCTTGCAGTTTTCATAGATTTATGACTTAATAACAGGGGTAAATCATTTTTTACAATGTCAGCCTCGATATAACGTCTGACACTTTTTATACCGCCTATTGTTACAGGAAATTTAACTGTTTTAATGGCTTTCACTTCCACTCCATCTCCAAAACAAAATATTCTGTTAGACCTAACAGTTTCCACTAACTGCTTATCTCGGTCATTTAATGTATCAAAGAATATGTTAAACCAAAGTTCTCCAGCAATAGTTCGTGAACAAGCAGAGTGCAACACTACCATACCCAATGTCTCTCTCACAAGATTAGACAATTTTACATTAGAATCATTTATCAATGTTCGATAACATGAATCAACATTAAACAAAGTAAAGTTCACCTGGTCTGAATCCACTACATTGTTGATATTGTTTCTAGAATTGAAGCTCGTACAATCTCGGGCAAAATGCTTAGTCGAATTACATTTAAAACAACGCATTATCTTACCTTGTCTGTCCGTTGGATTTGTATTATAATCCCGGTAATTATTTTTTTCTTTGATACTTATGTATCTATTGTAATTGACTGTTTCAATTTCTTCGTTGATAGCAGGGACGGTTTTACATTCCATTGATGAAATATCAGAAAACATTTTCTTCAATGTATCTTTCATCGTTGCAGATGTCAAGCTAGAACATGTGGTCTTAGCTAATTTTTCATTTTCCTCCGATACATTTGCTGCATTCAAAACAAATAAGCTAGGACATGTGGTCCTTGCTAATTTTTCATTTTCCTCCGATACATTTGCTGCATTCAAAACAAATAAGCTAGAACATGTGGTCCTTGCTAATTTTTCATTTTCCTCCGATACATTTGCTGCATTCAAAACAAAAAAGCTAGAACAGGTGGTCCTTGCTAATTTTTCATTTTGCACCAATACATTTGCTGCATTCAAAACAAAAAAGCTAGAACATGTGGTCCTTGCTAATTTTTCATTTTCCTCCGATACATTTGCTGCATTCAAAACAAAAAAGCTAGAACAGGTGGTCCTTGCTAATTTTTCATTTTGCTCCAATACATTTGCTGCATTCAAAACAATAAAAGCTAGAACATGTGGTCCTTGCTAATTTTTCATTTTCCTCCGATACATTTGCTGCATTCAAAACAAAAAAGCTAGAACACGTGGTCCTTGCTAATTTTTCATTTTCCTCCGATACATTTGCTGCATTCAAAACAAAAAAGCTAGAACATGTGGTCTTAACTAATTTTTCATTTTCCTCCGATACATTTGCTGCATTCAAAACAAAAAAGCTAGAACATGTGGTCCTTGCTAATTTTTCATTTTCCTCCGATACATTTGCTGCATTCAAAACAAATTAGCTAGAATATGTGGTCCTTGCTAATTTTTCATTTTCCTCCGATACATTTGCTGCATTCAAAACAAAAAAGCTAGAACATGTGGTCCTTGCTAATTTTTCATTTTCCTCCGATACATTTGCTGCATTCAAAACAAAAAAGCTAGAACATGTGGTCTTAGCTAATTTTTCATTTTCCTCCGATACATTTGCTGCATTCAAAACAAAAAAGCTAGAACATGTGGTCCTTGCTAATTTTTCATTTTCCTCCGATACATTTGCTGCATTCAAAACAAATAAGCTAGAACATGTGGTCCTTGCTAATTTTTCATTTTCCTCCGATACATTTGCTGCATTCAAAACAAATAAGCTAGAACATGTGGCCCTTGCTAATTTTTCATTTTCCTCCGATACATTTGCTGCATTCAAAACAAAAAAGCTAGAACATGTGGTCCTTGCTAATTTTTCATTTTCCTCCGATACATTTGCTGCATTCAAAACAAATAAGTTAGAACATGTGGTCCTTGCTAATTTTTCATTTTCCTCCGATACATTTGCTGCATTCAAAAAAAATAAGCTAGAACATGTGGTCCTTGCTAATTTTTCATTTTGCTCCGATACATTTGCTGCATTAAAAACAAAAAAGCTAGAACATGTGGTCCTTGCTAATTTTTCATTTTCCTCCGATACATTTGCTGCATTCAAAACAAATAAGCTAGAACATGTGGTCCTTGCTAATTTTTCATTTTGCTCCGATACATTTGCTGCATTCAAAACAAAAAAGCTAGAACATGTGGTCCTTGCTAATTTTTCATTTTCCTCCGATACATTTGCTGCATTCAAAACAAATAAGCTAGAACATGTGGTCCTTGCTAATTTTTCATTTTCCTCCGATACATTTGATGCATTCAAAACAAATAAGCTAGAACACGTGGTCCTTGCTAATTTTTCATTTTCCTCCGATACATTTGCTGCATTCAAAACAAAAAAGCTAGAACATGTGGTCTTAGCTAATTTTTCATTTTCCTCCGATACATTTGCTGCATTCAAAACAAAAAAGCTAGAACATGTGGTCCTTGCTAATTTTTCATTTTCCTCCGATACATTTGCTGCATTCAAAACAAATAAGCTAGAATATGTGGTCCTTGCTAATTTTTCATTTTCCTCCGATACATTTGCTGCATTCAAAACTAAAAAGCTAGAACATGTGGTCCTTGCTAATTTTTCATTTTCCTCCGATACATTTGCTGCATTCAAAACTAAAAAGCTAGAACATGTGGTCCTTGCTAATTTTTCATTTTCCTCCGATACATTTGCTGGATTCAAAACAAAAATACTAGAACATGTGGTCTTAGCTAATTTTTCATTTTCCTCCGATACATTTGCTGCATTCAAAACAAAAAAGCTAGAACATGTGGTCCTTGCTAATTTTTCATTTTCCTCCGATACATTTGCTGCATTCAAAACAAATAAGCTAGAACATGTGGTCCTTGCTAATTTTTCATTTTCCTCCGATACATTTGCTGCATTCAAAACAAATAAGCTAGAACATGTGGTCCTTGCTAATTTTTCATTTTCCTCCGATACATTTGATGCATTCAAAACAAATAAGCTAGAACATGTGGTCCTTGCTAATTTTTCATTTTGCTCCGATACATTTGATGCATTCAAAACAAATAAGCTAGAATATGTGGTCCTTGCTAATTTTTCATTATCGAGGTGGAAGAGATTTGGAGGTTTCAATGTTGGTGATTGGACGTGTGCATTTGGTAATATTTTAATTTTTAAAATTTTTATTTTACACTTTTATAAACTTAAGGATTTACATTTTAATCGTCTTTATAGTTAAGTAGTGTCCACTCTTGCTTCCAAGCAAACATAGTTCTTGGTTTTATTATCTCATCAATACCTATTCGTTTCCTTAAACAAATGAATTTTTCCTCCCTTTGTTTAAAAAAAGATTTTGGCGTTCTTCACTTCTAAGTGGGTTAAAAAAACAAAGAGTGACTTTTCCATGGCCCAGAAGAACTGAATCATTACATTAGTCACATTATTATTTTGTTAAATATTGCTGTTAATAATTTTTGGATCTACTTTACACATTAATATATGAGATTCAAGATTTGTATTATAAGCAATATAGAAAGGCTTTTGATTTTTTTCTTTAGTTTTTCCATCTACATTTAAAAATAATTATTAGAATTATCAATTCACTTTTTTCTTTTTATTTCATTAGGTGTGTAATTTTTTTATCCGTTATCCCAATGTAAAGTTTATTCTGTGTCTATATTGTTGCAGATAGGACATCATTAATGAAAGAATGACAAAGTCTATCGATAGAAAATTAATTCATTTTATTGAACAATTTTTTAAGACAATGAAGTTTGTGAAGAATGAGAGTTCAAAGTTTCCAAGGAAAGAGTTTGTAAAATACGAATGTTCAGAGAGTCTGAAGAAACGGTTTTGAGTGAAAGAGTTGTTTTTCGGGTGAGAAGAAAGTAAGTATACACACGTTTGTGAAGGCCCTTTGCTAGGGGCCAGAATTAACTTTTACAGACATAGCCACATGCTTCAGGTAAGAACAAAAATGCTGGAACAAAGAAAAAGTTCAGTTAGCAGTGTGAATGTTGTTGAAAGTCTTTCAGAAGGGCCTTAAAGTGACCTCGGCTAGACTGTGACATACATGTGTGTTCTCTCTGGTCAAAGAAAAGAAAAAACAGAGAAATAAAAACACTGTGTTTGCCTTTTTATAGTGAACACCTATTTTCGGCACTGAATATTTTCACTGCTCTGATTGGCTGAAAGAAATTGGTAACTGGAAATTCTGTCCAATCATGAGCACATAAAATATAATATTTACTGTACTACTACTCTTAACCATATATATATATATATATATATATATATATATATATATATATATATACTTCAGTAGAAGTTCTCAGATATAAAGGGCCCCTTCCTAATGATCTTGTAGCAGTTACCTCCTCTTTTCAAACATAACTACACCGGTTGGCCGTTAGGTGTCGCTGAAAAGCGACACCAGAGTTATCTGCCCTTCGGATTATAAAAACCGGTGCAAACGGAAAATCACCCTCTTGTCTTTTCAACTGGCCTCGGCAGAACGACGCTGACACAGCGCTCCATCTTGCTCTTTTCTCTTCAACTGACCTCGGCAAAGCAACAACCAACACACGTTTCTTCCGTCAACACGTGGTCAAACAACGGTAAGAGTTCTCAACTCATTTTCTTTGTGTACATCTTTCAAAGACTTTTCCCACGACTCACTTCTACACATACGCATTTCAAGAACTGTTTCTTATCGACACACATACACACATCTCATCATTCCACATTACACACACATTCAATAAACCTTATTTGAACTACCTCATTTTGTTTATTAATTATTACTCTGTCTTTGCATGCAACATTGCTTGATTTAACGTACACACTCTTAATCGTGGGACACGACCCTCGATCCGAACAATTGGTGACCCGAACGTGCAAGCTTTGTTGTATGGGACACAGTAATTAATTTCGTACAAGAATAAAAAAATATATATATATCATTTCTCGTTTTTTCTTGCCGTGGTGAAATGAATTACGCACCCATCTTTTTTTTTCTACCCACGTGGTAGAAATATACAAACAAACAAAAGAAGCCGCCATCTCTTTTTCCCCTGGCCACGTGGAAATTAACATCCAAACCAAGAAAAACAAAAACATTCCTCAGTTTCGTCTCCGGGCGCAAAACAAATTACAACTTCATTTTTTTTTTCTCTCTTTCTCTACCCACGTATCGGAAAAATATATACAAAAAAAAAAGACGAACTTTTCCCAATCCTCTTGTTTTCTTTCTTTTTCGACGAACAAAAGGACCTTACAAGACGCCATTTCCTTTGTTTTGAACACGTAGAGATAAAAAGAAAACAAAAAGAAGACAAACGTTCACTCGCAGCCATTTTTTTTTCCTGGCCACATGGAGATAAAGATTTTTTAAAATTCAAAAATTCCGCCATCCTTTTCCTTGCCACGTGGAGATAAAAAAAAATTCAAAAAAGCTGCCATCATTTTCCTGACCACGTGTTGATGGAAAAATTCAAAAACGCCGTCATCTTTTTTCCTGATTACGTGTTGATAAAATTTAAAAAAAAAAAACGACATTTTTTCTACGACCACGTGGAGATGAAAATTCAAACAACAAAAAAGTAAATACGAATTTCTTTTCTCTGTTTCGACAACAAGCAAAGAAAGAAGTCACCATTCTTTCTCCATGTGGAAATTAACATTCAAACAAACTAAAACAAAAAACGTCATTCCTCGTTTTTCTTTTCGTGTATGAAACAAATTACGACTCCATTTTTTTTCTTTTTCCTTTCTGTTTTGTTGGAAATATATAGAGAAAAGAAAACAAAACTGCTACAAAACAGACAACACACGATGACAAACACGAACAACATCACCAAGCCCCATGACTTAATACTGGTTGTAAAAAGTCAGGCTCAGCAAGCACCAACATCACCCTTCAAGGCCTACCAACCCTCTTCAACAACTGGACGTTCGTTGATCAACAGGAGGACCCATCAACTTGAACAACCACATCTTCCCGGACATTCATCAAGCCCCAAACATTCCCGGACATCACTGGGAAGAAATCACACCAGTTCCAAACGAGTACAACTGCACAAGCATGACTAAAATACTCAACAACTGGACGTTCGATGATCTACAAGAGGACACATCAACTCGAACGACGCGCACCAACACCAGTACAGACCCACTTGCGCTCACTCATCAACAACCGCGCAGTCCCACATGCGCTTATTCATCAACAACCGCGCAGACCCACATGCGCTCATTCATCAACAACCGCACAGACCCACTTGCGCTCGCTCATCATCTTCAACCAACCGTGCAAATTCATGTGCACCACAGACCTTACCAACAATACCAAACACTTACACACTTGTCTTTGACCACAATGCACCACAGACAATTCAATGTTCGTTCATCAGCTCCGCATCACGCAGACTAATCAACATGAACAACACAACCAACAAGTGCAAATTCGCTTGCACTCTACATTTTTCAACCGCAGACTCACTTGCGCTCAAACTTGATGTAGACCCAATTGCAGGCAAACAACACTCAGATCCACATGCGTTACAAACACTCAATTCCGCAGACACACTTGCGATCAATCATTCAGTACAGATGGAAAAACAGAAATAAGTAGCGTGCACATTACTTTTTCTAATCTTCAACAGCAAAACAGACATACACACAAAGAATGCTTTACATCTATGACAACTACATATTGAATAATATTTTCAATATTTTTCAATCTTGGGGGCAATCCTTGTAGCAGTTACCTCCTCCTTTCAAACATAACTACACCGGTTGGCTGTTAGGTGTCGCTTTTTCACCGACAGGTGGCGCTGAAAAGCGACACCAGAGTTATCTGCCCTTCGGATTATAAAAACCGGTGCAAACGGAAAATCACCCTCTTGTCTTTTCAATTGGCCTCGGCAGAACGACGCTGACACAGCGCTCCATCTTGCTCTTTTCTCTTCAACTGACCTCGGCAAAGCAACAACCAACACACGTTTCTTCCGTCAACACGTGGTCAAACAACGGTAAGAGTTCTCAACTCATTTTCTTTGTGTACATCTTTCAAAGACTTTTCCCACGACTCACTTCTACACATACGCATTTCAAGAACTGTTTCTTATCGACACACATACACACACCTCATCATTCCACATTACACACACGTTCAATAAACCTTATTTGAACTACCTCATTTTGTTTATTAATTATTACTCTGTCTTTGCATGCAACATTGCTTGATTTAACGTACACGCTCTTAATCGGGGGACACGACCCTCGATCTGAACAATCTCTATATAAATATTCAAGTGTTCCATTAAAGTTCTTCTTTACCTCTCAAACTTTGAGTTAGTAAAGAAGTGAAGAACATTAATTTTCCATCCCCAATTGACCAGTTACTTATGTTATAGTATGTTTTTCTTGTGGTCTTTTTGTCTTGCAGATTCCAGGACAAGAAGTCATCTAGTCTGATGGAGGATCCAGCTTACTTCTGTTACTTGAGGCAACATTACTTGGGGAAGGTGCATCATTCCTCGTATAAGCCAGTGTGTAGCCATACTGAGGGGATCTTATTTGGGCTTCGAATACTATGTTATTTTGAATATTTGGTCAGGGTTTACTTATGAGGAGAAGTATCTTCATACCAGTTTGCCCTGACAAACCCATGTACAGAGAGACCGAAGACACTCGAGAACAGTGTGTTGTAGGCATTCAAATTCTCTCCTGTATGCATTAAATATATATTATATATATATATATATATATATATATATATATATATATATATATATATATACACAGACACATGCCTCAACAAACTAAACAAATAATCAGTTTTGATTTGCAGATGTCCTCTGTATGGCGACCTCTCAAGAATCCACCAGTTCTTCCAAAATTACATTTTTCTGACGAAGGACGAATCTTATTCAATTATGTTTCTCGTTTGTACAACCAGCCAGTTACAGAATCTTTTCAACATATGAAAGGTAAGTTTTTACAAATCTTACTCGAATTTCTTGTAATTCTTTTAAGTTTTATATGACCACAAGAGGTCATTTGAATCAGGAAAAATAATACAACAGTTACTTAATATGTCAATAAAAGTTAATAATTGCTAAGGTTTAATGAATAAACATATTTTTCTCGAGTTTTCAAATCTTATTTTATACTATTTAACTGTCTGTAATGCTTCGGCCCTTGTCGCACCACCACAATGTTGCATATTTGTGCTTGTTTTACAAGTACTTTCACAGTATGTACTCCGATGAACTTACTGCACATGTACGCCCTCAATGTAATACCCCCGACCCACCCTACTCGCAGCAAAATCCCACCCCTTCACTGTAGGGATTCCTAGATGCCAGAAGATTTTTTACTCTAATTGCTTGTTTCTTCTGACCGCTTGCCTTTGGAATTCCCTCCCTGCTCCCTGTTTCTCTGACCGTACATACATGCAGAAATGTAAATGTAATTTGAACGTCTTGCTGCTCAACTCCCCATCCAGGTTTCCCCCACTCTGATAAATGTGGCCTTTACAGCAGTAGCCCCTATGTTTTAGTGGAAATATGGCTTGTTTTTAAAAAAACGTTAAAGTTATTTTTGTATTACTCCTAATGAGTACATATCTGAACCCTAGTTATGATTATTTAACAAACTAAAATAATACCAAAACTAATATAAAATGAATAACTTGATTTTCTTTATTCAGCATTACATAAAATATCAAAGAAACATTGTTTAAAAAAGAAACAAATTAATTTTGGCTATCAGCCCGTTTGGCATAATGGTAAGAGTGTTTTCTAATGGGCCGGGAGACCAGGGTTCAATACTCAGTTGAGTCATACCAAATACTTAAAAAATGGTATTTGATGCACCCTTTCTAAACACTCAGTCTTGATTCTCACCTTATAATTCTAAGTGGAGCTTCCCTACATCTGTGTGGTAGCCAACAAAAATGGAGCCTTTGGGTTGCCCTCAACTATAGACCATCCATTTAGATTTATTTTTAATGCTAAAATTATTAGCTCGCTAAAGTTTTTTAAATTTAAAAGCAACTTCCATTTAGATAAAAGATATTCGTTATAATAACAAGATTAAATCACAATCAAGAAGTACAGATGATTATATAAAATTCATAAGTTACTATAGCAATGTTATCAAACTAGTAGGAAGCTGGGTTGCTTACCTAGCGTTTTTTGTTTTTATTCTTATGGTAAAAATAATTGTAAACTAAATATTTTTTAATTAAAAAAAATTAACCTTTTATTTAATTTAATTATTATAACAATTTATATCTTTTTAAAATAAATAGTCTCTTTTTGCTTACCATAAAACTAATTGTCTACTAAATATTCTTTAAATAAATAAAGCAAATGTGACTTTTTAAATTTATTTATTTTAAATTGTAACAATTAGATGTTTTAAAATGAAAATAATAGAAAAAAGTAGATTTATAAACTATTTAAGTCGATTGTACGTCGTAATTCCATTATGACGGTTTGTTAGATTTGGGGACAGTTCATTTTGAAATGGGTAAAATCTTAATTATTGGCAACCACTGACATCAGATATTTTATTGGCAATCGGACGGTCACACTTTTAAAACGTATGGGTGGAAAGTGATAACGTACATACAAAGGAAGATGCAAGTGTATCATTATACAGATGTGAAAGAGACAATATCACCTGATAAAAAAAGAAAAGAGTAGGTCAATTAGCGTAGTATGGCCAACCCATGTAGGTTGCTTCTACAACTGTTGAGAGACACAAGGAAATATGGCAATAGGTAAAGAAAGATGACAAACACATGAATTAAAGTTGTATATGAAGATATAGCAGTCATCATCATCATCATCATCATCATCATCAACCGGTTTATTTGTTGAATCAGGCCACAATTAATCCTCTGATGAGGGTGGGGCCTGATTGTCTAGTCTCGAAATCTAAGTCTTCCTCTCCACTCCTGTCTTTGGCAAGGCTTGATGGAATCCATAGGCCCTGAAGATCCACGCATCCTGGGATCTACAAAGCCCAAGACATTACCAGCAGCATTAGTGCTACTGGCACTGCCTTTCTTTTTTCCTGCTGTATTTCGACTAGACATTGTATTTAAGGCAATTTTATGGCTGGATGCCTATCCTTTATCAACTTGAACACTTTTGGCAGTCCAAGACCTCCACCGTTCCCATCTAACTAGGGCTGATGTCGTTTCCACTTAAGCATGTACAAATGTCATACGTTACCAGTGAGTTGCTTATCAAGATGTTGGTGAAGTATAAAACAAGAATTCCACTTGTATGAACAAAATAGTGACACATAAGTGAAGTAGACGTGCCCGAAATGTCGTTAAATAAGTTAAATGTCATAAGAAGGATCTATTTCCTAATGCGGAGAACTGTCTTTGCAAGTCGATTTGGTCATACACTGACCAATCAGCTTGCTGGGTGTATTTATTTCAGCTGTTCCCTGAGGATCTATTTCGGACCCTTTTGGCTATAGCAAGAGTCATCAGAGCGACTGCGACAAACAACCAAGAAGGATCCCCCCCCTTCCTCTCTCTCCTGCCCGTATCCCCTGGATTCCCCAAGCCTAGCAATCTTCACTCATAGATAAGCTGCTCATAGACTTTCGGCAGTCAAAGAACTTTCTATCCTTTTCTTTCTTCACTTGGACACTGTCCTAACCTTTTCCAGCCTATACACAATGGTATAGATAATATCAAATAAACCCTTTTTGTTGTTGTGTTAAAAGAGTTTTTTTTCCTTCGTGTGATGACCTTTTTCGTTTTACTTACAACAATATTAGGAGTTGTTCTTAATGCTCACTATTAAGAACAGCTTGTTGTTCTTAATGCTCACTAGTAAGAACAACTTGTTGTTCTTAACGCTCACTAGTAAGAAAAGCTTCTATAAAATAACCGGTTTTATTTGGCCAGAAGATACCATTACAAAATGTTAGGTAGCAACGTTAGTTGGCAGGGAAAGTTCAAGGAAAACATGGCAGAGATTGATATAGATGGATTTGTAAGAAAGATTGATAGATAAAGACCTGTTCAGAGATAGGTTAGTTTGGAAGTCAATTTTTAATGCCAGTATGTAAAACAGACGTCAAATTGCAGAAATGTTGGTGTTGAGCGCCTGGTTAGTTTGCCTCTCCAACGAAGATGGTCAAAGTGTAGACGTTACATTGAGGTTGAAGAACAGGTCAGTAGGTCTGGTTGCTTCTCCAACGATAATAGTCAGATGTGGATATCACATTGAGGTTGAAGAAATTTTTATAAAAAATTGCAACAAGAACTGACAACTAACAAGTAATCAGCTCAACTACTTTACACTTATTGCAACTTGAAAAATCCAGGTTGTCCTCGATGGCCGTTCATCTAAGCAACATGACATAAATGCTGGTGTACCCCAGGGATCTATCCTTGGACCCTTGTTGTTCCTGATCTATATAAACGATCTCCCTGATGGCATAGAGTCTGAGATTGGTTTATTTGCTGATGACACCACCCTTTACTCTCGCCATGTTGGCAAAACCGACGCAATTATATCCGATGCAATGGCTGAATCTTTAGAAAATGACCTCCAGGCTGTAGTGGATTGGGGTAATAAATGGTTGGTAACTTTTAATGCCGCAAAGACA
This sequence comes from Sepiola atlantica, assembly GCA_963556195.1. Taxonomy (NCBI): domain Eukaryota; kingdom Metazoa; phylum Mollusca; class Cephalopoda; order Sepiida; family Sepiolidae; genus Sepiola; species Sepiola atlantica. Next base: position 232,997,599 of record OY744515.1, on the reverse strand, counting down.
AAACTCCTTTCCTTCAATAACTACAAGGAACCTTTTCAACCACCGATTGTCATGGCAAATAACACCCTACCTGAGAGTTCATCATTCAAACTCCTCGGCCTAACCGTCACAGGTAACATGAATTGGAACAAATACATTGAAGACATTGCCAAGGCTGCCGCAAAGAAGGTTGGCTCCCTCTACCGTGCTAGTAAACTCCTCACACCTGACATTATCCTGTATCTCTACAAAGCCACCATTCGCCCATGCATGGAGTATTGTTGTCACATCTGGGCTGGTGCATCATCTACTAGTCTCTCCCTCCTTGACAAGGTCCAAAAAAGAATCGCCAACCTAATAGGTCCCTCACTGTCAGCCAAGCTCCAGCCTCTGTCCCATTGCCACAATGTAGCATCCTTGTGCTTGTTTTACAAATACTTCAATGGATTATGCTCCGATGAATTGGCTACTCTGGTGCCCCCTCGACGTAAATTCACTAGACTAACTCGACAATCAACTAAATCTCATTCATTCACTGTGGAGGTCCCCAGATGTCGGAGAGCCTTCTACTCAAATAGCTTCTTTCCTCGTACTGCTGGCCTCTGGAACTCTCTCCCTACCTCCTGTTTCCCCAACAGTACAGACATGCAGAAGTTTAAAACTAATGTAAACAGACACCTCGCTGCGCTGATCCCAATCTAGGTTGACCACCCCCTACCTTCTCCCCTTTTCTTTTTCTCAGTAGCCCCTTACGTCTACAGTGGCGGCCTGCCTTGTTTGGGGTGAACTATGTTAAAAAAAAAATTTTTTTTAAATATCCTTTCTCTAACATCTCATCTCACTTCCATCTCAATCTCATCTCATCTAATATATAAAATAATGTTGGCCAGATTTTAAATGTTGTACTTAAATAGCATTTAATCTGACAAATCAAACTTTGATTCTGATTTAATTCGATCCGGTAGTTTATTAAAAAGTAGAAATTCTTAAATAGTCACCTTAACAAACAGCTAATGGGGATAATTCTTATTCTTTTAGCAAGAGTTATCATTCCTTACTTGCTTGCACACAGAACACAGATACTGACTAGAGTCCCGTATGGATTGTAGACTAGAGCCACACACTATCACTTTGGTTTTAGGTAAGTTCACCTTTAACTCCTTGAACTCCAGACTGTTTTTCCATATTTCCAGTTAGGAGAAATTATTTTCAAAGCCAGAGTTATTTGCCTTGGGTTTGGATCCCCAAATTCTCGACACTAACACAAGATCTTGTGACAATTCTTATATTAACACATGGTCGAGAATTATAGCCTAATTTTACGTCAGTTGCTGACACACCATACGACAGATAGGACCTGCCTTTGGATACGTCACTTAATAGAAAATACACCATGGGAAAATGTAAGCTTTTGCCTTGTACTTAGCACATACATTCTTTAAATTCTCAGGAATAACTTTGGGCATTCTTTGGTTTATGGAATCCATGTATTTAATTTTATATTTAATCGATGCATACATGTCTTATTTACTGTCTTTATAGATTTTCATAGATAAACTATTAATAAATGAAATCTCTTTGCCCCCATGGCTTTTTAACTGTCTTATCTTACAACACATGCAGTATTGCCAATGTAATACATAGTGAATTTTAGCAACACTCCAATTGCTCAGAGAATTAATTTAAATACTCTACCCACACTTTGCTTATATCGATAAAATAGAATATCAAATATTTTAATTTTATAGTTTCATATTACCGAAAGAGGATGACTGTTCTCGTCTGATCATCTCACTTGACCAATTTCTATAATGTTGCCTTATATAAACAATCTCTATATAAGTAGAACACAACTGGTGTAATTGGCCCAACATGTTAATATATGATGATTTCTATTTTTTTAGATGAGGAAGTGTGGCCCTTTGTCAAGTCATCCAATGATGTTGGAGATCTTCATGCACAACAGAATGAATTCACTCCCAAAGAGATCAAGATTGAGCCAGAATGGATTCAGGAAAATAACATGAATTCTCCAAGAGATCATATGACTGAACTTGACAGCATTCACGATGGAGAATTGAGTGTTAAGTCAACAAATCTGTCTGTTCCTGCTAAAAGGAAGGAACATTTTCAAGGGATGGAAAATAATCCGATTTCAAAAAGATATCATTCTCAAATGATCTCACAAAATCAAATAAATAATGAGCCTCATTTTTCAAAACAGTTTAATTCTCAAATAGTCTCACAAGATCAAATTAATAATGAACTTATCTTTTCAAAAAGAAATAATTCTCAAATGGTCTCACGAGATCAAATAAATAATGAGCCTAATTTTTCAAAACAGTTTCATTCTCAAATAGTTTCACGAGATCAAATAAATAATGAGCATATTTTTTCAAAACGGTTTAATTCTCAAATGGTCTCACAAGATCAAATTGATAAAGAATTTATCTTTTCAAAAAAGAATAATTCTCAAATAGTCTCACAAGATCAAATAAATAATAAGCCTATTTTTTCAAAAAGTTCTCATTCTCAAATGGTCTCACAAGATCAAATGAATAATAAGCCTATTTTTTCAAAAAGTTCTCATTCTCAAATGATCTCACAAAATCAAATAAATAATGAGCCTCATTTTTCAAAACAGTTTAATTCTCAAATAGTCTCACAAGATCAAATTAATAATGAACTTATTTTTTCAAAAAGAAATAATTCTCAAATGGTCTCACGAGATCAAATGAATAATGAGCCTAATTTTTCAAAACAGTTTCATTCTCAAATAGTTTCACGAGATCAAATAAATAATGAGCATATTTTTTCAAAACGGTTCAATTCTCAAATGGTCTCACAAGATCAAATTGATAAAGAATTTATCTTTTCAAAAAAGAATAATTCTCAAATAGTCTCACAAGATCAAATAAATAATAAGCCTATTTTTTCAAAAAGTTCTCATTCTCAAATGGTCTCACAAAATCAAATGAATAATAAGCCTATTTTTTCAAAAAGTTCTCATTCTCAAATGATCTCACAAAATCAAATAAATAATGAGCCTCATTTTTCAAAACAGTTTTATTCTCAAATAGTCTCACAAGATCAAATTAATAATGAACTTATCTTTTCAAAAAGAAATAATCCTCAAATGGTATCACGAGATCAAATGAATAATGAGCCTAATGTTTCAAAACAGTTTCATTCTCAAAGAGTTTCACAAGATCAAATAAATAATGAGCTTATCTTTTCAAAAGAAAATAATTCTCAAATAGTCTCACGAGATAAAATTAATAATGAACTTATCTTTTCGAAAAAGAATAATTCTCAAATGATCTCACAAGATCAAATAAATAATGAACCTCATTTTTCAAAACAGTTTAATTCTCAAATAGTTTCACAAGATCAAATTAATAATGAGCATATTTTTTCGAAACGGTTTCATTCTCAAATGATCTCACAAGATCAAATAAATAATGAGCCTCATTTTTCAAAACAGTTTCATTCTCAAAGAGTTTCACGAGATCAAATAAATAATGAGCATATTTTTTCAAAACGGTTTCATTATCAAATGGTCTCACGAGATCAAATTAATAAAGAACTTATCTTTTCAAAAAATAATAATTCTCAAATGATCTCACAAGATCAAATAAATAATGAACCTCATTTTTCAAAAAATTCTCATTCTCAAATGATCTTACAAGATCAAATAAATAATGAGCCTCATTTTTCAAAAAAGAATAATTCTCAAATAGTCTCACAAGATCAAATTAATAATGGTCATAATATTTCAAAGAATTCTCATTCTCAAATGGTCTGACAAGATCAAATAAATAATGAGCCTATTTTTTCAAAACGGTTTTATTCTCTAATAGTCTCAAGAGATCAAATAAATAATGAGTCTAATATGTTTTAAACTTTTCATTCTCAAATAGTCTTATCAGATTAATTAAATAATGTGCTTTTTTTCTGCTTAACAGATAGGTCAAATTTATCATCCATCCTAAGGATCATTTCCTTATTCTAAAAAGAAACATTATCTACTAAATAGAATGAAAATGCAGAAGACTCCTTTGGTTGTTCATATGAGTTTAGAATTACTATTCTATAGTTTTGCAAGATAAATATTTATTTTAAAAAAAAAACATGTTTATGAGATATGTAAAACTTTTGCTTCTTAATGTTATATTTTACCAATTTATTTAAATTTATGAAAATAAAATCATAAAAGACTAATTTTTTGTATCTTGAAAGGTTATTGCACAAAATAATCCAATTTGATTAACCATGAACATGCAAAGAAAGAAGTTCAGAGAATTCAACTGCTTAATATTTCTTTAGAAATCGTTTGGTTTGGTTTGGTGTATAAAATGTAGTGCCAACATTATAACATAAGCGAGGGGCATAGTGTTGCAAAGGCTGATTATTGTGAGCGTCATTAATTTTAAAAGCCAGCGCTAGAGAGGTGAGCACTCTGGCCATTAAAAATTACCTGGGCAGCCCCGTCGGCATTCCCCGGTAGGGGCGCCTCAGGCAGTAAGCAATAAACTTACTCCTCCTCAAAGAGGGGAGGCGAAGCCTGGGAGGGTGGACCTCCTAGAACTGCACAGGACAGACCCATAGACCGGCGTAAATCAAGCCCCGAAGGCCAAGACAATAGCAGTCTATGGGGTGCAGTATCCATCGGAACAGATACTACACTTTGATCTTAGTCAAAAGGCCAAGTTTTCATCACTTTTAACCAAGGATGACCAACGACTTCCCATACCTCATACTTTTGATGGCCTTGTGCTTAATTTATGACAATGTAAAAACTGTCCCTTATAGCAAATACATAATTCAAAATGTAGTAGTTGTTCTGATACTACACTTGATCTTTTCTGTTCTCGATAAGCGAAGAAGAAATCCTTCTAGATTGAGGTAATTTTAATTTTTGTCCCAATCTAGAGTGCCACATTAAAATCCGACCTTGTATCTAACTCTGGCCCCGTCGATCGTGGAGAGACAAGTAAATAGGAACAATGTAGCCACTTCGAACTTAGTGAAATTCAAAAGTAAATAAATACTTACTGTTCTTTGATGGCTTTTATTTATGTTTCCTGGCGTTTAATTCGTAAACAAACGAAAACTCTAGAGAAAATGATCATTTTAAAAGAATCACTCGAAACGCCAAGAGTTTTAGACAAACAAAATGTCAGCGTTTCTCTCTCATCTCATTAAACCTTCGTTTAAATGTGATGGCAGATTAAAAGGTTCGATTAATAATTATAACCAAAATATGCAAATAAGAAATCTATATTTTAAGGTAAACAAAGGGAGAGAGGGGGAGGCTAGAAAAAGCGGTGTAAGGCGAAAAGAATCGCCTTTGAATTATTGAAACTCGGAACAAATTATCGACTAACGAACGTTTTTTTCTTACTTTTTCTTGGTAATTAAATGAATTATAATTTACTCAACAACAACAAATAATAGTTAATTAATAAAATGTCCTTTTTCAAAACAAATATGCAAATATCAGAAAGTTTCATGGCTTGACAGGCAGAGAGCAGGCTCAAGGCGTTTTTTTTTATTGTTGTTGTTTTTTAAAACTTTAGGTACTTTGTTAGATTGGGACCCACGCTAAAAGTCCCACGACGTCGGTGCTTTCCAGAGGTTTACGTTAAACGCCGGAAAGCCCCGAAGTGAGATGAATAAGCAGACGACATCCAAACTTTCAAACTGAATAAAACGTTGAACTTGCAAATTGATTGAAACGCGCAAATAGAATAGAAAGTAATCCAAACTCCTTATCAATTCCTCATGTATTAAAATAATTTACACTGCCCTAACGCTAATTCCTAACCCTTATTCCTAACCCTGCCTTAACCCTAATTTCTAACCCTGCCCTAACCCTAATTCCTAACCCTGCTCTAACCCTAATTCCTAACCCTGCTCTAACCCTAATTCCTAACCCTAATTCCTAACCCTAATTCCTAACCCTGCTCTAACCCTAATTCCTAACCCTAATTCTTAACCCTGCCTTAACTCTAATTCCTAACCTTGCCTTAACCCTAACCCTAAACCCTAACGAAATCAACAATAGTAATCAGTAAAAAAAAGTAAAAAATAAATACAAATTTTCGTGAAATAATTAAAAAAAAAAAACACTTGATTAACTTTTCACTTATTTCTTCGTTAAAAAAATAAATATTTCGTTCGCACAAATGTTTTGTTAACGCAAGCAACAGTAATAATAATAATAAAAAGTTAAAAAAAAAAAAAAAAACTTTTTAATTAAACACTTATTTGAATCACTGTTATTTCTTCGTTAAAAAAAAAAATTTATTTCATACAAAACTTTTTGCTTGTTTTGTCCCGTTTGTAAATCCAACCTCGTTTGTGTTTTTTGGGACGCAGGTAAGTCGACGGATTTTTCATTCGGCACTGTCTGGCGTTTAACGTAAACCGCCGGAAAGCACTGATGCTGAGGCACTTTTAGCGTGGGTCCTTATAAGGGTTTCCTCAAATAGTGGCTTTGAAGAGGCGTTCATAAAGCCAAATCAATTTATGGCCGGGGGGGGGGGGGTCTCGAACAAAGGGGTAAACCAAAGTGGCGATGGATTGCCGGACGAAGGTTATGAGAGAGATGCCTTTATGGCGGTATGTCATTCCCGTTGTTCGAGGTGGCCCGACCACGTGTGGATAAAATTAACAGAATAAATCAAACAAAAGAGAAGAAAGTAAAACATTATTATCATTATATCGGAAATTATATTGGAAAGAAAGCGAAGGAATAATAAAGCTACACACACAAGAATAGTATTTAATAAAATCAACAATTAGAGTAAAATATTTATATTAAACAAAACAATTTATTTTGATAAGACATTTTGTAAAGCTATCAGTTACAGAAAATGTTTGAGTCCATTTTTAAGGAGTGAAAAGTTTTGTTTGTTACATGAGTGAAATGTCCGGTTTGTTTATGTTCGTGTTTGTATGAATGCGTATATGCGAGCTTGTTTGATGTAAAGTGATGTATTTTGTAGCAATTGTAATGTGTGCGCGCTTGAAAGAATAGTTTGTTATTCGTGGTAGGAATTAAAAGAGATTACCTACTTTTTGACTTTTGCTTCTCCCACCTCCTTGGTCGAGCGGAGGCGGGGAGCATGGACAATGATCTCCTCAGTGCCTGCTGGCCGAAAATCGAAGAGAAAAAGAGCGAAAAGAGACTGTGCCACTTGTTGCGTCCCCCTTTATAGGGATCAAGTCACGCGTGATCAATGCCCCAATTAGTCGCCATTCACCGAAACAAAATCACTCAATGGATCGCCTACTTAAAACCCATTTATACAATAAGAATTAGGGAGTTGGGGAATAATAAAATTCTTATATAAAAAATGAAAAATATAGAACTGACTTTAAACCTTGTTGCAATGAAAAGTAGTAACTAACCCCCCCCCTCCCGCCACAGACGCTTTCTAAATGTGTCAAGTAAGCAGATTTACCAGTTTAAAACTTGAAGCAGGTTTTAAAAGTATTATTCTGAATACACTTGCTTCCGAAATTACGAAAACAGGCGTGCATATCTGACAAATTGGGCTAACCGTCACCTAAGGGGGTAGGAAAAGGGAAATTATCAAAACAACAGAAAGGGGCAAAATAAAAAAGGGGCCTATGGTATAATACATACTAAGTTAAAAAGGGAAATGATCAAAACAACAGAAAGGGGCAAATAAAAAAAAGGGGCCTATGGTATAATACATACTAAGTTAAAAAGGGAAATGATCAAAACAACAGAAAGGGGCAAATAAAAAAAGGGGCCTATGGTATAATACATACTAAGTTAAAAAGGGAAATTAAACAAATTAAGCAGCAGGACGCAAATGTTGTTATTAAGTATCGACTCTCTTGGCCAAAAGCGGAAATCAGTAGTTTCTTTTATAAAACCAGAGCCATTCCTAATTTTGCACGTAATATAAAAGCTTTATTCTGAATACACCTTTTCCGAAATTACGAAAACGAATTTGCATATCTGACAAATTCGGCCAACCGTTACCTAATGGAAAGCAAAACAAAAGAAGGGGGCAAAATAAAAAAAGAGGCATATGCTATAATACATACTCTAACTAAGTTAGAAAGGAAAATTAAACAAATTAATAATCCTAAAGTAGTCTTCTGTGAATGTTGTTTCTAAGTATCGACTCTCTTGGACAACCAGAACCATTCCTAAATTTTGCACGTAATTTTAAATCTTTAACAAACAGCTTTATTTCTTTCTAATCGTTTTTTTTTTCTTTCAGACCTGGCGCACATGAGAAAGTCCTTCAAAATAGCCTTGACCTCTGGTTCAAAGGTCAGTATCACTTACATGATAAGAGACATTCACAAACTACTGTACGTATAGTGACAGTACAGTGAACGCACGTACACACAAGTTCACACACACTCTCTCTCACTGATAAAACAGAAACAAGCTAATATACACACATCTATAAGGCCTACTTAATTTACGCACACTGTCACACGGAAACTCACACAGTTCCAGCTGAAACAGACATGTCTGCTCAACTTTTTCTTATAAACAAACAGTCTACTTGATGGCGGCTTTCCAAATGCATAACAGTAAGCCACCATCAAGTAGACTGTTTCTCTTTTATTTCATTATTTGATTTTTCAAAACAAAACATACACTATCTTAACCCTAACACTAAGTCCGGGTGGAAACAAATTAATATTTGTAAAAGGCGATATACTTTAATAAATAAAACAAATGTCTCTTTTATTTGTTTAAAATTGTAGCAATTTTATTCTTAAACACTGTTCAAAAATGTAAAATATAAACGATAAATGTGTGATGAAGATTGAAAAAGTTTTTGCATATGAAAACAGCTTGAGCGTTAAATTTGATTTCAAAGTTCCGTGTGTGTGTGTGGGGGTGTGTGGGGGTGTGTGTGTGTACATACTTGGGTTAAGCTGTTATTGTCAGAAGACAGCAGCCGTGCTTAAAAAGTGGATGCTGGGCTTAGCACTTCAAGTTGTGTGTTTTTGTTGTTGTTGCTGTCTTCATCGAGAGCCGAGGCGAGTCATTGGTGTCGCCAGGAACTCTGATTTCTTTTGACCAATTCACTGTTTTTATAAAGTTTATTTAGCACCTAATTGTTACCTTCCAATTAAAAACATGAGTTCCAATTCTGATCAACATCTGTATGTACTTATTTTACTAGCAACTGACCGCAAGGTGATTCCCTCTTCAAGAAGAAAGAAAGAAATGAAAAGAAGAGGAAGAATAGGAAAGAAGAAGAGAGAGTAAGCCGAACGAACCTAGAAAGAAAAGGAGTAACTAGCACTTTTCTTCAATGCTCGTTTGTCTCATCGATTTAACCCGATCTGCCATAAACCCTAACACTAGCTTTAAGTCCGGGTGGAAACAAATTAATATTTCTAAAAACAATTGGTAAAAGAGAAACATGATGCCGGCGATATACTTTAATAAATAAAACGCATGTCTCTTTTTTATTTATTTAAAATTGAAGCAATTTTATTTTTAAATATTTAATGGCATATATTTTATTGGACGTTTCATTTCATTTCAATTTCGGCACAATCTTTTCGGACAACCTGATATATTATAGGTATATTTTTTGTACTTTTTTATTTAAGAATTCACAGACAATTTACCAAAGAAAGAATTTTTAGAAATTAAAATTATGTTATGCGTTCTCAGCATCTTTAACTTTATAACATCAACATTTCCCCCGATTCGAATAGATTTTTTCATCTAACGTAAAATTCTTCACGTTTCTGGACACTCTGAACTCTCATTATCTATTAACTCTTTACTTTTAGTTGTCCTAACAAGTTGTCAATAAAATTTATGTATTCAGATGTATGGATAGACTTTGTTATTCTTTCTTTTCTATGGCTTAAACAGTCTAATAGGGTCAGAAATAGACATGTTCGTTTGGGAAGTTTGAAATCCTTGTGCCTAACCAACATCCAAGTACCAATTAAAACCAACACCTGTCACCCGACAGTCCCTAAGTTCTCATGTATCTTTCGCCAAAGTTACCAAAGAGATTTTCATTTAACCTCTTCTTCTTCTTCTTCTTCTTCTTTTCATTTGACGCAACTTTTCCCATGTTCAGGGTTCAGACGTTTTCTGATATTATGCAAGCTCACTCTATAGTTCTCACGGGCGAGCAGGCGAGCAGTCTCCAAATTCCACTCTGTACGGTCTTGTTCAATCACTTGCTTCCTAGTTTTCATTGGCCGGACAACCCTAACCCTGCAATTAAAGATTTTCATGCTTGTGCAACGGTTAATCCAGGAGGATGAACCCTCCACATAACCATATCAGTTTACAAATAAAATGTAGTGCTTTCAGCAAATCCTCTGACCTGATGTGTTGTTGGGTTTGGTTAGATTTCACATTGCACATCCATCTAATCATGAATCTGCCATTGCGCTACAATCTGGTGAGAGAGGGTTGGGTGAAGGTCCAGCATTCACTGTCATATAACATGATGCTTCTATAGCGGCAACTACAAGCGACCACAACAACAGCAGTAGCAACAGATTCCGGTTAACGATTTTTAATCTATTCTCAATTTCTGAGCTCGGTGATGATTGGTGCAAGCATTTAACTTCCTTTCTGGCTTGCCCAAGAACATGCTATCTCTCAGGCTAGCTGAGCACGTGATGGGAGATGCTAAAAAGGATAGCCCACTATTTACGTCGTTCTCTTTTCTTGGCACAGAACTCCACGCATCTCGAACCAACCTCTAAACTTTTCTCTTGGAACTCAACCAAAAGTCTCCAGGCCGTTTGGACCTTGGGTTCGACTTCGACAAGAATACCCAAGAATCTAATATGGCGACCGCTGAACACACATAGACTTAATGTAACACACACATGCCTACATACATACATAGACACGGCCTGACTTCAACACCTGTGCACGTAAATGTATTCTTATATATGCACTCTTTTCTTTTCTTTACAAACATCCAAATAACTCGCATGCAAAGTAACAACCATGAGTCCAGTTTATCAACAAGTAACGAATTTATTTGTTGGTTATAAATGATACTCGCATGCCCAAGTTGAATGGCAGACTCAACTTCCTGTCATGCCCAAAGCGTCAGGTCTACTCCTCGCATCTCTTTTCCTCCTGACCAGATCTTTCTCACTGGTCACTTGAGATTTCAACTTGAGATAACTGTCAGACAGAGGATTATCAGGGAGACGATCTGTGGGCATCTCAGCATGAGTCCCCGCCTTTTACGAGGTACTTACTTTATTTCAAAGAGAAATAAACTCTTGAGTGACCCATATAAAACCAACGACATTTTGACTTTCTTAGTGCCCTTCTTCTTTCCTTTGACCGAGCATCACCCCCTTCTTTCTTTTGACCGAGCATCACCCCCTTCTTTCCTTTGACCGAGCATCACCCCCTTCTTTCCTTTGACCGAGCATCACCCCCTTCTTTCTTTTGACCGAGCATCACCCCCTTCTTTCCTTTGACCGAGCATCACCCCCTTCTTTCCTTTGACCGAGCATCACCCCCTTCTTTCTTTTGACCGAGCATCACCCCTTCTTTCTTTTGACCGAGCATCACCCCCTTCTTTCCTTTGACCGAGCATCACCCCCTTCTTTCTTTTGACCGAGCATCACCCCCTTCTTTCCTTTGACCGAGCATCACCCCCTTCTTTCCTTTGACCGAGCATCACCCCCTTCTTTCTTTTGACCGAGCATCACCCCCTTCTTTCCTTTGACCAAGCATCACCCCCTTCTTTCTTTTGACCGAGCATCACCCCCTTCTTTCTTTTGACCGAGCATCACCCCCTTCTTTCCTTTGACCAAGCATCACCCCCTTCTTTCTTTTGACCAAGCATCACCCCCTTCTTTCTTTTGACCAAGCATCACCCCCTTCTTTCTTTTGACCAAGCATCACCCCCTTCTTTCTTTTGACCGAGCATCACCCCTTTCTTCCCTTTGACCAAGCATCACCCACTTCTTTCTTTTGACCGAGCATCACCCCCTTCTTTCTTTTGACCGAGCATCACCCCCTTCTTTCTTTTGACCGAGCATCACCCCCTTCTTTCCTTTGACCAAGCATCACCCCCTTCTTTCTTTTGACCGAGCATCACCCCCTTCTTTCCTTTGACCAAGCATCACCCCTTCTTTCCTTTGACCAAGCATCACCCCCTTCTTTCTTTTGACCGAGCATCACCCCCTTCTTTCTTTTGACCGAGCATCACCCCCTTCTTTCTTTTGACCGAGCATCACCCCCTTCTTTCCTTTGACCAAGCATCACCCCCTTCTTTCCTTTGACCAAGCATCACCCCCTTCTTTCCTTTGACCAAGCATCACCCCCTTCTTTCTTTTGACCGAGCATCACCCCCTTCTTTCCTTTGACCAAGCATCACCCCCTACTTTCTTTTGACCGAGCATCACCCCCTTCTTTCCTTTGACCAAGCATCACCCCCTTCTTTCTTTTGACCGAGCATCACCCCCTTCTTTCCTTTGACCAAGCATCACCCCCTTCTTTCCTTTGACCAAGCATCACCCCCTTCTTTTCTTTTGACCAAGCATCACCCCCTTCTTTCCTTTGACCAAGCATCACCCCCTTCTTTCCTTTGACCAAGCATCACCCCCTTCTTTCTTTTGACCAAGCATCACCCCCTTCTTTCCTTTGACCAAGCATCACCCCCTTCTTTCCTTTGACCAAGCATCACCCCCTTCTTTCTTTTGACCGAGCATCACCCCCTTCTTTCTTTTGACCGAGCATCACCCCCTTCTTTCTTTTGACCGAGCATCACCCCCTACTTTCTTTTCACCGAGCATCACCCCCTTCTTTCCTTTGACCAAGCATCACCCCCTTCTTTCTTTTGACCGAGCATCACCCCCTTCTTTCCTTTGACCAAGCATCACCCCTTCTTTCCTTTGACCAAGCATCACCCCCTTCTTTCCTTTGACCAAGCATCACCCCCTTCTTTCTTTTGACCGAGCATCACCCCCTTCTTTCCTTTGACCAAGCATCACCCCCCTTTCTTTTGACCGAGCATCACCCCCTTCTTTCCTTTGACCAAGCATCACCCCCTTCTTTCTTTTCACCGAGCATCACCCCCTTCTTTCCTTTGACCAAGCATCACCCCATTCTTTCTTTTGACCGAGCATCACCCCCTTCTTTCCTTTGACCAAGCATCACCCCCTTCTTTCCTTTGACCAAGCATCACCCCCTTCTTTCCTTTGACCAAGCATCACCCCCTTCTTTCTTTTGACCGAGCATCACCCCCTTCTTTCTTTTGACCAAGCATCACCCCCTTCTTTCCTTTGACCGAGCATCACCCCCTTCTTTCCTTTGACCAAGCATCACCCCCTTCTTTCTTTTGACCGAGCATCACCCCCTTCTTTCCTTTGACCAAGCATCACCCCCTTCTTTCCTTTGACCAAGCATCACCCCCTTCTTTCCTTTGACCAAGCATCACCCCCTTCTTTCCTTTGACCAAGCATCACCCCCTTCTTTCTTTTGACCAAGCATCACCCCCTTCTTTCCTTTGACCAAGCATCACCCCCTTCTTTCCTTTGACCGAGCATCACCCCCTTCTTTCCTTTGACCAAGCATCACCCCCTTCTTTCCTTTGACCAAGCATCACCCCCTTCTTTCCTTTGACCAAGCATCACCCCCTTCTTTCCTTTGACCAAGCATCACCCCCTTCTTTCCTTTGACCGAGCATCACCCCCTTCTTTCTTTTGACCGAGCATCACCCCCTTCTTTCTTTTGACCGAGCATCACCCCCTACTTTCTTTTCACCGAGCATCACCCCCTTCTTTCCTTTGACCAAGCATCACCCCCTTCTTTCTTTTGACCAAGCATCACCCCCTTCTTTCTTTTGACCAAGCATCACCCCCTTCTTTCCTTTGACCAAGCATCACCCCCTTCTTTCCTTTGACCGAGCATCACCCCCTTCTTTCTTTTGACCGAGCATCACGCCTTCTTTCTTTTGACCGAGCATCACCCCCTTCTTTCCTTTGACCAAGCATCACCCCTTCTTTCTTTTGACCAAGCATCACCCCCTTCTTTCTTTTGACCAAGCATCACCCCCTTCTTTCCTTTGACCAAGCATCACCCCCTTCTTTCTTTTGACCGAGCATCACCCCCTTCTTTCCTTTGACCAAGCATCACCCCCTTCTTTCCTTTGACCAAGCATCACCCCCTTCTTTCCTTTGACCAAGCATCACCCCCTTCTTTCTTTTGACCGAGCATCACCTCCTTTTTTCCTTTGACCAAGCATCACCCCCTTCTTTCCTTTGACCAAGCATCACCCCCTTCTTTCTTTTGACCGAGCATCACCCCCTTCTTTCTTTTGACCGAGCATCACCCCCTTCTTTCTTTTGACCGAGCATCACCCCCTTCTTTCCTTTGACCAAGCATCACCCCCTTCTTTCTTTTGACCGAGCATCACCCCCTTCTTTCCTTTGACCAAGCATCACCCCCTTCTTTCTTTTGACCGAGCATCACCCCCTTCTTTCCTTTGACCAAGCATCACCCCCTTCTTTCCTTTGACCAAGCATCACCCCCTTCTTTCCTTTGACCAAGCATCACCCCCTTCTTTCTTTTGACCGAGCATCACCCCCTTCTTTCCTTTGACCAAGCATCACCCCCTACTTTCTTTTGACCGAGCATCACCCCCTTCTTTCCTTTGACCGAGCATCACCCCCTTCTTTCTTTTGACCGAGCATCACCCCCTTCTTTCCTTTGACCAAGCATCACCCCCTTCTTTCTTTTGACCGAGCATCACCCCCTTCTTTCCTTTGACCAAGCATCACCCCCTTCTTTCCTTTGACCAAGCATCACCCCCTTCTTTTCTTTTGACCAAGCATCACCCCCTTCTTTCCTTTGACCAAGCATCACCCCCTTCTTTCCTTTGACCAAGCATCACCCCCTTCTTTCTTTTGACCAAGCATCACCCCCTTCTTTCCTTTGACCAAGCATCACCCCCTTCTTTCTTTTGACCGAGCATCACCCCCTTCTTTCTTTTGACCGAGCATCACCCCCTTCTTTCTTTTGACCGAGCATCACCCCCTACTTTCTTTTCACCGAGCATCACCCCCTTCTTTCCTTTGACCAAGCATCACCCCCTTCTTTCTTTTGACCGAGCATCACCCCCTTCTTTCCTTTGACCAAGCATCACCCCCTTCTTTCTTTTCACCGAGCATCACCCCCTTCTTTCCTTTGACCAAGCATCACCCCCTTCTTTCTTTTGACCGAGCATCACCCCCTTCTTTCCTTTGACCAAGCATCACCCCCTTCTTTCCTTTGACCAAGCATCACCCCCTTCTTTCCTTTGACCAAGCATCACCCCCTTCTTTCTTTTGACCGAGCATCACCCCCTTCTTTCCTTTGACCAAGCATCACCCCCTTCTTTCCTTTGACCGAGCATCACCCCCTTCTTTCCTTTGACCAAGCATCACCCCCTTCTTTCTTTTGACCGAGCATCACCCCCTTCTTTCCTTTGACCAAGCATCACCCCCTTCTTTCCTTTGACCAAGCATCACCCCCTTCTTTCCTTTGACCAAGCATCACCCCCTTCTTTCCTTTGACCAAGCATCACCCCCTTCTTTCTTTTGACCAAGCATCACCCCCTTCTTTCCTTTGACCAAGCATCACCCCCTTCTTTCCTTTGACCGAGCATCACCCCCTTCTTTCCTTTGACCAAGCATCACCCCCTTCTTTCCTTTGCCCAAGCATCACCCCCTTCTTTCCTTTGACCAAGCATCACCCCCTTCTTTCCTTTGACCAAGCATCACCCCCTTCTTTCCTTTGACCAAGCATCACCCCCTTCTTTCCTTTGACCAAGCATCACCCCCTTCTTTCCTTTGACCAAGCATCACCCCCTTCTTTCTTTTGACCAAGCATCACCCCCTTCTTTCCTTTGACCAAGCATCACCCCCTTCTTTCCTTTGACCGAGCATCACCCCCTTCTTTCTTTTGACCGAGCATCACCCCCTTCTTTCTTTTGACCGAGCATCACCCCCTACTTTCTTTTCACCGAGCATCACCCCCTTCTTTCCTTTGACCAAGCATCACCCCCTTCTTTCTTTTGACCGAGCATCACCCCCTTCTTTCTTTTGACCAAGCATCACCCCCTTCTTTCCTTTGACCAAGCATCACCCCCTTCTTTCCTTTGACCAAGCATCACCCCCTTCTTTCTTTTGACCGAGCATCACCCCCTTCTTTCCTTTGACCAAGCATCACCCCCCTTTCTTTTGACCGAGCATCACCCCCTTCTTTCCTTTGACCAAGCATCACCCCCTTCTTTCTTTTCACCGAGCATCACCCCCTTCTTTCCTTTGACCAAGCATCACCCCCTTCTTTCTTTTGACCGAGCATCACCCCCTTCTTTCCTTTGACCAAGCATCACCCCCTTCTTTCCTTTGACCAAGCATCACCCCCTTCTTTCCTTTGACCAAGCATCACCCCCTTCTTTCTTTTGACCGAGCATCACCCCCTTCTTTCCTTTGACCAAGCATCACCCCCTTCTTTCCTTTGACCGAGCATCACCCCCTTCTTTCCTTTGACCAAGCATCACCCCCTTCTTTCTTTTGACCGAGCATCACCCCCTTCTTTCCTTTGACCAAGCATCACCCCCTTCTTTCCTTTGACCAAGCATCACCCCCTTCTTTCCTTTGACCAAGCATCACCCCCTTCTTTCCTTTGACCAAGCATCACCCCCTTCTTTCTTTTGACCAAGCATCACCCCCTTCTTTCCTTTGACCAAGCATCACCCCCTTCTTTCCTTTGACCGAGCATCACCCCCTTCTTTCCTTTGACCAAGCATCACCCCCTTCTTTCCTTTGACCAAGCATCACCCCCTTCTTTCCTTTGACCAAGCATCACCCCCTTCTTTCCTTTGACCAAGCATCACCCCCTTCTTTCCTTTGACCAAGCATCACCCCCTTCTTTCCTTTGACCAAGCATCACCCCCTTCTTTCTTTTGACCAAGCATCACCCCCTTCTTTCCTTTGACCAAGCATCACCCCCTTCTTTCCTTTGACCGAGCATCACCCCCTTCTTTCTTTTGACCGAGCATCACCCCCTTCTTTCTTTTGACCGAGCATCACCCCCTTCTTTCTTTTCACCGAGCATCACCCCCTTCTTTCCTTTGACCAAGCATCACCCCCTTCTTTCTTTTGACCGAGCATCACCCCCTTCTTTCCTTTGACCAAGCATCACCCCCTTCTTTCCTTTGACCAAGCATCACCCCCTTCTTTCCTTTGATCAAGCATCACCCCCTTCTTTCTTTTGACCGAGCATCACCCCCTTCTTTCCTTTGACCAAGCATCACCCCCTTCTTTCTTTTGACCGAGCATCACCCCCTTCTTTCTTTTGACCGAGCATCACCCCCTTCTTTCCTTTGACCAAGCATCACCCCCTTCTTTCTTTTGACCGAGCATCACCCCCTTCTTTCCTTTGACCGAGCATCACCCCCTTCTTTCTTTTGACCGAGCATCACCCCCTTCTTTCCTTTGACCAAGCATCACCCCCTTCTTTCTTTTGACCGAGCATCACCCCCTTTTTTCTTTTGACCGAGCATCACCCCCTTCTTTCCTTTGACCAAGCATCACCCCCTTCTTTCTTTTGACCGAGCATCACCCCCTTCTTTCCTTTGACCAAGCATCACCCCCTTCTTTCTTTTGACCGAGCATCACCCCCTTCTTTCTTTTGACCGAGCATCACCCCCTTCTTTCCTTTGACCAAGCATCACCCCCTTCTTTTCTTTGACCAAGCATCACCCCCTTCTTTCTTTTGACCGAGCATCTAACCCTTGCAACATCTGCCGTTCATATGCATCACTAAAAAATACAGCCTACTGCATTTTTACAATATTTTGTCTTTCAATTTCTTTTTCAAACTTTTGTTCACCCTGCACAAGGCACAAGGCCATTGGGACTTAAGGATCTACTGTGATTAAGGGTTAGATTTATAGGGGAGTGTGGAGATGTGTAGCAAGATATTTGTTCACATTACATTTACATTTCCGCATGTTGGTACAGGCAAACGGTTCGAGGAAAGTAATTATGAAAGTAGAAAGCTTTCCGGCATCTGGGGTCTCTACAGTGAAGTGGTGGGATTTTGCTGTTAGTCCGCTTGATCAGAGATATTTTTTTCTTTCCTTCTGATAGCTGTAATAATGGGAGAAATTTAAAAACAGCAAATATTATATTATTATATTAGCCATTATCTGATTCTAGCATTTGATGTATTTTACTTAGTAATTTACAATAATGTACATCGAGATGGGCTGTAGTGTTCTGCCCTACCCCCATAGGAGTAAAGAACCTAAAAAACGACGTCTTCTCCCTTCAGACGTCGCAAACCCAAAAGAAAGCTTCTCTGGACATACTTCCTCTTATGACGTACTATCCTATGACGTAATCATGACGCTAGTCTGTTAAATTCTGATGGAATTTTCCTCTACTCTAACTCGTGTGGAAAACTACCGTTCTCAGCATTATTTTTTTCACACTCGTCAGTAATCTTGTTACAGTTGGGCATTAGTTTAAAAACACTTTTCTTTTTAATCATGATTTATTCAGTTCTTTTTATGTTTAAAAATTATCAATTGAAAAATAATAAATATAATTAACTGATATATATATTTGTCATTTCCCTGTTTACGATTTATGTAAAACAGGATGTTAATCTTTCCACAGCTTCAGCACGTGTGATTGAGACAGACACAATATTGTCTCTCTGCGCACATCTCCTTGTTCGCTGACCAATCAAGTGAAAATTGGGACAATGCTATCAGCAGCAGCTAATAAATCAGAATAAAACGGGCGTTTTTGGCACTCGGCAAAGATATTGTGGTTCGCTGCACTGTTGCCATCAGGTGACATGGTAATTCGTCATGATGGCCTTCAAAAGTAGCAGCAGTAGTTCCTGTCGGCGACACCTTCACTATGATGATGATGACTGAGTAGCAGTTCCCATCTGACAGCATCTTCATGATGACGATGATAACATAGTGCCAGTAGTAGCAGCAGCTGTAGCAGTTTTTTTTTTCATTTTCCATAAACTCACCATGACGATGGTGATGACTATTGCCACAAATGATACTACAACGACTCTGTTCTTTCTATCATCATCATCATTTTATCTGTTTCTACCTGGTGACAACAGTCATTATCAGCAGACCCCAATTCCATCCACAGCACACATCAGCAGCAACTCTGTTCCTAGCACCAACATTAACCCTAACCATTGTTACATACGAAACACCATTGTACAAATTATTATCATGCAATGCAACGAGCTGACCCTTAATCCATGACTGGCAACCTTTCCAATACTGCCGCCATCATCATCATCATCATCATCATCATCATCATCATCATCATCATCATCATCATCATCATTTATCTACTTCTATCTACAACTAGTAGCAGTGATCCTCTCTTCTACAGCAGATTTCCATCCTACTATGATGATCATCAACTATACAGCTCTGTTGCTAGCCACTACAACAAGCAGCAGCATCCTTTGATCCTGCCTCACCCCCCCCCTCCCTAAAATGCAACCATTCCTGACCGTCGAAGGAGAATGACAACGTGATAGTGTCAGAGCTACCCGTCTAACTGAGCTCTAGTGAAAATCCAGAAGGAGTCAGCATAAGGATCCGCCGTCCTCTTGTCGTCTCTGCCTCTGTGTGTAGAAAGCAAAGATGCGACAGGTGCAAGACCACAAATCAGTGGCAACGTTGTGATATCATAAATTAAATTTACTTTGTATCAGTTTCCCTGTGAACTAGTTTGGCCAATCAGCTCACATGGCGCATTGACATCATTAGTTCCCTAAGGGATTACTTGAGTTCCCTTAGAATATTGCAGGCGATGACCAGACGATACCCTGGTACCAGCCAGGAAGGATCACCTCAGCCTCTCTCCTGCCTCCTTGTCCACTCGACGTTCACAGCGCCTGCTATCTTCGCCTGAAGATATTTAAACTAAAGGCTTATTTTCTTCTTCTTCTTTCGGACACTGTCCAAAGTTTCTTCCATCTATACCAAACGGTATAAGTAACCTTAAATACGAATAAACCCTTTTCGTTGTTGTTGTAAAAAGGTTTCGTTATTTCGTTAATTAATTTTGTGTGTTGAAAATAAGATTCTTACAGTGTCTGCGCCATTTTTTTGTGTGTCCTCGATCAAACCTTTCCTGCCTTTGTAGGCAACAGCTGTTCTCGGTATCGGTGTAAAAACTTGCAATCTTGCAGGTAAACGGATAGCTGCAACCATCGAGGAGGACTTCATGAACACCAGACAAATATGATCTTTGCAGGAGTCTGACTCACTTAACAACAACAGCAACAGCAACATCATCATCATCAACATCATCAACATCATCATCAACATCATCATCTACTCCATCATCTACTCATTCTGGAGACGTATTTTGTTTTTCTGCAATAAAAGTCCTCTAATTTTGTTGCACACACAACGCCATCTCCCCTTTGTTGTTGTGAGTGTACGTCGTTCATCCTTTCTTTCTTTCAAGCAGGGATTCTAAAAGAGTGAGGAGGGCAGACGTCTTTCTTGGTTGATGCCAGGGAACTCTCTGACTGCTGTTCGTGATTCCCGAAGGAGTTGAATTAGTCCTTCCCAGGACGGATAAAATTAATACACTTTGGAAGCTGAAACTTATTTAAGTTTTATACACCGTTGGGTATAGGTTAGCAAAGTGAAGAAAGGAAGGAAGTAAGAAAATTTGGCTGTCGAAAGTCTTCTTGGGTAATGTATCTTCAGTGAAGATAGCTTCGCTCGGCTCTCCAGTGGGCAGGAGAGAGGGTGACAGACGTCTTTCTTGGTTATTGCCAGAGAAGTCTCTGACTACGAATCCTGATGAGGCTGAAGTTATCCTTCAGAGGACAGATGAATTAATACACCTTGGAAACTGATTGTGTTTGACTAAATTACATAACAAGGATTGTCTCCACAAAGAGAAAAAAAATGTTTTGTCTATAACTGCAACAGATCAGACCCCTTTTTATTCACTGGTATGGGAGCGCCAATGAAACAATACCCCCCCACCCCCCGAAAAAGGAGATAATAAAATAATGGAAGAGTGCCTTCTAAGACCGAGCAGAACTATGCCCTTTTGATTTTAGCTCTAAGGCTGCAAGACGACTTTATTAGCAGTTCAAAGTTCAGAAACCTAACCTATGTCATCGACAGTATAACTGTATTCGGTCTGTTAACAAGGAGTGGGAAATTGTAAACAGGTCACGGCTTGTACTGTGTGGCAGGTGATATATGTGCAGTAAACTATCCTGTATGCAAATATTATATGTGCAGTAAACTATCCTGTATGCAAATATTATATATGATATATGTGCAGTAAACTATCCTGTATGCAAATATTATGTGATATGTGCAGTAAACTATCCTGTATGCAAATATTATATGTGATATATGTGCAGTAAACTATCCTGTATGCAAATATTATATGTGATATATGTGCAGTAAACTATCCTGTATGCAAATATTATATGTGATATGTGCAGTAAACTATCCCGTATGCAAATATTATATGTGATATATGTGCAGTAAACAATCCTGTATGCAAATGTTATATGTGATATATGTGCAGTAAACTATCCTGTATGCAAATATTATATGTGATATATGTGCAGTAAACTATCCTGTATGCAAATATTATATGTGATATATGTGCAGTAAACAATCCTGTATGCAAATATTATATGTGATATATGTGCAGTAAACCATCCTGCATGCAAATATTATATGTGATATATGTGCAGTAAACTATCCTGTATGCAAATACTATATGTGATATATGTGCAGTAAACAATCCTGTATGCAAATATTATATGTGATATATGTGCAGTAAACTATCCTGTATGCAAATATTATATGTGATATATGTGCAGTAAACTATCCTGTATGCAAATATTATACGTGATATATGTGCAGTAAACTATCCTGTATGCAAATATTATGTCATATATGTACAGTAAACTACCCTGTATGCAAATATTATATGTGATATATGTGCAGTAAACTATCCTGTATGCAAATATTATATGTGCAGTAAACTATCATGTATGCAAATATTACATGTGATATATGTGCAGTAAACTATCATGTATGCAAATATTACATGTGATATATGTGCAGTAAACTATCCTGTATGCAAATATTATATGTGATATATGTGCAGTAAATTATCCTGTATGCAAATATTATATGTGATATATGTGGAAAAAACTATACTGTATGCAAATATTATATGTGATATATGTGCAGTAAACTATCATGTATGCAAATATTACATGTGATATATGTGCAGTAAACTATCCTGTATGCAAATATTATATGTGATATATGTGCAGTAAACTATCCTGTATGCAAATATTATATGTGATATATGTGCAGTAAACTATCCTGTATGCAAATATTATATGTGATAAATGTGCAGTAAACTATCCTGTATGCAAATATTATATGTGCAGTAAACTATCCTGTATGCAAATATTATATGTGATATATGTGCAATAAACTATCCTGTATGCAAATATTATATGTGATATATGTGCAGTAAACTATCCTGTATGCAAATATTATATGTGATAAATGTGCAGTAAACTATCCTGTATGCAAATATTATATGTGCAGTAAACTATCCTGTATGCAAATATTATATGTGATATATGTGCAGTAAACTATCCTGTATGCAAATATTATATGTGATATATGTGCAATAAACTATACTGTATGCAAATATTATATGTGATATATGTGCAGTAAACTATGCTGTATACAAATATTATATGTGATATATGTGCAGTTAACTATCTTGTATGCAAATATTATACGTGATATATGTGCAGTAAACTATCCTGTATGCAAATATTATATGTGATATATGTGCAGTAAACTATATAACTATTACCATATTCGGTTTGTTAATGTTGTTCTAATCTTATTTTCTTGTACCGATCTCATATACAACATCCATTTTTACTTATCAGCTCTAATTTTGTTAGATATGTATTCTGAATAGCCAATTTTATTACTTTAACGTTGGGTCATGTTCAGAACAATAAAAATGTAATTCAGTGTATATGTATAGGTGCGAAGGTAAACAGTTTAAATGTTTCAGTAATAAAGTGTATTCACAGTGTTATATATTGAACGGGTAGATTCCCTAGCATATAATTTAGTTAGTTGAGAATAACAGAAAATGGAAACCATTGTGGGATTAGCAGAGGTTAACTCGATTATCCCGGTTGAAAATTACTTAGACGTAGACTTAGGTACTCCCATGTCCTGAGTCATATGAGACAGTCAAAGTAATTAATCGCATTCATAAAAATTTGAATTTGGCATAGTTTTGCCTGTTGTCGTAGCAAGAATATTTTACAGGGACAAGTTGCTAACCTGAAGCCAAACCACTAGATATTGACTTTGTTGTTTTTGTTGCAATACCCGTTCCTTCGGGGGACCTGGTAGCATTAAACAAAACACAACGATAGAGACAAGGACGTGCTCGAGAAACTCTGTTTCTTTATTCTTCACCACCAGCTGGTGTAAGTTGGGTATACACACATATATATAATTAAATATTTTGTTAGCAAAAGTCCTTTGGCATTATTGTTCTTTCCCTTGTCTTACAAAGAAACCTCTTTTTTTACCTTGATGGCGCTTGATTTTCGAATCTACCGAACATAGGTTATTTTAACAAAAACCAGGAAGAGTGATTTACCTTGCAACCTAGAGGGAAGCACGACAATAAGTTCTGTAGCAGTCTGCTCCCGGAATCTAAAGAAAGGCTTGTGATCCCCACGCCAGTTGTTGACGGTAGTTTAGCCGTGGTGGGGGTACCTCTTTTCGGGGCTGACCCACGACAAGTTTTTCTCTATATCCTCCCAACTTGATCTCTGCTACGTAAGTGCTCCTTCTTCCTTCATTTAAAACCGCCGTTTTAATTTCTGACTTTGCACTTTGGGTGCCTTCTTCTTCTGACCTCGTGCACCTGATTCTTTTAAAAGTTACCGAGTCGTTTTTTTACGACATCATACTCCGAAATGAACTCATCGACCTCACACACTTGGGCTCGTTCAAAGGTCACCGATTGATTTCCGTTGTTTTTTTAGCCTAATTGACAATCTATCTAGTCTTCGGATTTTCTTCATTATTATGGAGTCATGCCCTTAGCCTCCTTGTGACGTCTTATGTGTTAGTACTCAACATGTCTGCATCATAATTGTACATTTTTAAAGTGGAGCGAAAATTTCAAACCCTAACCCACACCGTTGTTGTTGTTATTTTATTTTTTAAAAACGTCATGAAACCTACGACCTTTGGCTGTTCGGAGGCTAAAAACAGATATGACATTACATGGCTGAGAGATAGAGAAAAATAAAAAGCGGAGACAGTTAATTCTTCTTTCTTTCTTGTTAGTCGTCGTACACTGGATGATTGACCGTCATCATCTGTTAGTAGATAAAATAAAGAAATAATATCGGAACAGTTAAACAGAGGTGTCGCCAAGATCAAGTCCAAATGAATGTCAATATCTCTCTACAGTGTAAAAAAAAAAAACGTCGTTCAGTTCAACATAAAAAAAAATCCAGCACTATTCTCTCCTTTCGTTCGCTTTACGATCCCACGTTCAGAACGATCTCCACATCTCTCCCTGAATCTTAATTTTCCTTCTCTTATTAAAAAAAAAATGCGACACATGCAAACCAACTTAATTTGCATAAATCTCGCACTCGACACCGCTGCCCGGATCTTAAAATAAAAACCTTATTTGACTTTCTGACGCCTTTCTCCTCCCACTCCTCTTTCTTTTTTGTCGTCAGCGAGCGTTTTCGGGTTCGCCCAACGCACACAGCATACCAGACGCTGCCTCTTTGAACAGCGCCGACAAGTGTCTGCATTTACATCAGTCGGCTGCTCTCCGTTACAAAGAGTCGTCGTACACTGGATGATTGACCATCATCATCTGTGCCACTGCTTTCGCTCTATTATTGATGCTATTGTACAAGTCATACGTGGGCAAACTATTTTCTTTTGCGCAAGATTACCCTTCCATTCAGTGTGATTGATATATTATGCAATCAGAACAATTTGCGTGGGACGCACTTCGGCTTAACTGTTGGTACATTGTTTTCCTGCTTTTCATCAGTCGGATTATAAACATCAAACTGAATGGACATGCAATAGTAGTATTCCAGCATATGTTTGACATGTGCGGGACAGTTAGGTGTAAGACCCAACCAGGGTAGATGAATGCACGCTTGCTCGACTTTGAGCGCTTTGGGATTTCTTCTTAACCTATAACTTAAACCTGTTCATGGTCTCTTGCTGTTTGTTGGTTAAGCGATGTATGAATAACACTGATAGAAGAGTTTCTGTTTTATAATAAAACTAATGGTAACCCCCCTTTCTCTACTTAATGAACTCTTCTATCGTATACAATGTTTACCTTTTTCTGGTCATTCTTATTGTTGTTATGTTGTTTATTTACCTTTTACCTATCATTCTTATTGTTGTTATGTTGTTTATTTACCTTTTACCTATCATTCTTATTGTTTATCCTTTTCTTATTGTTCAAATGTTGTTTACTTTTAGCCTTTGAAAACAAAAATTGTTTTTGTTTTATTTTTTATTGGAAATAAATTACTAGTAAATTCCTATTTAAGTGAACTACATTATTTTGAGTGAAATACGCTTCAGCATGGTTTTGGCATTACTTCCTAAACTTACTTAAAACACTAATTTATAGCAAGTTTCATCATACACATGAAACGCCAAAATTAAAGTTATCCAGAAAATTATAGTCGCCATCTTTATACAAAATTTCAGAAAAAGGCTAGCTAAAAAGAACGATGGCTCTAATTATTTTCTTGTGAAAGGACCTATACATCGGCTATAAAGTCCGTGTCCATTGTACGATATAGGTATAATAGTATGGTGAACATTATTATCGGTGCATGCAAATGAATAAAAATAGAAAGAACGAACTCAATTTTATAATTTTTTATTGAAAGTCATTCAATTCTAAAATTATGGACCTGAGTTATCGTTCTTTAGCCTCTTTCTGAATTTGTTTATAAAGATGGCAACTATATTTTTCCGGCCTAGTTTTCATCTCGGCATTTCACATGTATGATAAAACTTGCTGAGTGCTTTTAACGTTATATTTTTGCTAAGACATGAGTGCTAAAACCCATTCCACTCTAAAGAATTTTCCGTGACTGAAATAGGAATTAACTAAAAGTATTAATAATTTTTAAATAAAAACAAAATGACTAAACGTTACTATTCACGGCATAAATTATTTTAAACCAAATACAGTTGGGAAATATGTCAACAAAAAAATTTAATAGATATAAGAATTTTCAGTTGCTGTAAATATTGGTTGTGAGTAAAGTAATAACGGGTCCGGTAACTTACTTTCAGAAGAAAACAAGATGTTTGATCCCTTATTACTTTACTCACAACCAATATTTACAGCAATTTAAAATGCTTATATCTTCTATCTTCTATTAAATATCAAATATTAAAATATTTTTACTGCAATCGCATCACAAATGAGTAGGTAAATCAAAATAAACTGTTTTTTTGTTTTTATATATACTTTTATTCACCCCCAAACAATTGCCACTGAAGCGTAAGGAGCTACTGTGATATGGGGACGATATCCATAGGGGAAACCTGGGTGGGGAGTTGAGCAGCATTACGTTAAAATTTTTGCATGTTATTACAATCTGGGAAACAGAGGGCAGCCAAGGAATTCCAAAGGCAAGCAATCTGAGGAAAGAGGCTATTGGAATAGAAAAGCTTCCGGCATCTAGGTACCTTTACAGAGAAGGGGTGTGATTTTGCTGCTAATCGGATGAATCAAGGGTATTACGTTGAGGAGGCACAAGTGCATTTCTTCATTACTATAGCAGAGATAAGATCTGATCCACATGCTTTGGAGGTGTCAAGAATTTTTATTATATCCCGGATATGGGAAGGTGTGACAATCAGACCATCTAGTTCAAATATTGCAAACTCAGGAAGAAAATGTCGAAACGCATTATTTAAATGTGACAAATGTTTATATGGACAAATTGATTACATTTAAACAATTTTGAACCAATAAATGAAACGTTATCGAACAATTTCGGAAATGAAAGGAAACAAGAGATTTTAAAAAACATATATATATATATATATATATATGATTGGAAAACCAAAAGTAATGCAATGTCTGTTCAGGTCAGACACATCCGTTTAAGATGTTCCTGGAAAATTAGGATTTTTAATTAGAAGGGATGTGTGGCCAATGGCAAAAAATGCTGAAATCAAGATGAATTACCCAACCTGCTATTAGTCATAATTACCACTAAAAATAGAAACATTCTTTAACTTTCCCATTGTTATTTACATTTGCCGCAATATTCATTTATAGTCGAATCGATTAGTTTTGGAATTTTCTTAAATAACTGAAATGAGTTTCTAAGAAAGTAAAAATTTAGAGAAAGACCTTGAGCACGCATGTGAGGGGAAGGAGACAGGAAGTCATTCTTTGATGAAACAAAAGTCTTTTACATCTCTTACACACATGACATATCATTTGAAGCATGACAAAATCAACATTTTAAGAGAGAATTATCATAAAAGGGGAAAGTGAGGCTAGACAAGAGTGAGAAAAAGAGGAGGAAGAATAAAGCGAGAGAGAGGAAGAAAGAGAAAAAATCAAATAAGGACTTGGTAGAAGTCAGCTTTTTCTTATTTATCAAAAACAACGGATTTTGACCAAAAAAGGAGAAAACTCACATTTAGTTATTTAAGCGGAAATTAGTTTTTTCTGGTGTAAAAAGTGGAATTCTACTTTTTCGGAATAAAAAAAAAGCGGAATTCCACAGCACAGACTAAAATCAATCATTACATTAAAAGAACATTTGTTGTAAGGAATTTTAATAGAAATTAGTTTATATATTTACATCTATAAACATTTGTGTACATTTATCATATGTACCCTCAAAGAGGAATTCTGTGTAAAATTTGACCCACAAACATCACAATGAAAAGGTTTTTCTCCAGTGTGTCTTCTCATATGTTTTTTCAAAGTTGAACTATCTGAAAACATGGTTCCGCAAATTTCGCAATCATAAGGTTTTTCACCGGTATGTTTTCGTATATGTTTCTTTAAGTTAGAAGTTTGGGAAAATTATGAACCACAAATATCACAACTATATGGTTTTCTTCCAGTATGCTTAAAGACGTGTGACCGCAGGCCTGACTTTCTGAAAAATCTAGCTCCACAGATGTCACATTCGAATGGTTTTTCTCCTGTGTGTAAGAATTCATGACTTTTTAAACTTACATTTTGTGAGAATTTAGCGCCACAAACCTCACAATGAAATGGTTTCTCCCAATGTTTAATTTTACTTCAGTCGAAGTTCTCAGAAATCAAGGGGCCCCTTCCTGGGGCTAACACTTGATCTCTATATGAGATACATAGATACCCGAGTATTCTATTAAAATTCTCTTTTATTTCTCAAGCATTGAGTTAGTAAAAAAGTTAAGAATAATTTCTTCTCTCCCCAACTGACCAGTCAATATGTCATATTATATCTTTCTTGTGGTCTGTTGGTCTTACCGGATTCCAGGACAAGAATTCATCTAGTCTGGTGGAGTATCCAGCACGTGGTGTTACTTGAGGTAACATCACAAGGAGCAGATGCACTATTCCTCGTACGAGGGGATCTTATTTGTGCTGCAGGTACTATGTAATTTGAATATTTGGTCAGGGTTTACTTGTAGGGTAAGTATCCTCATGTCAGGTTGTCCTGACGAACCCTTGTACAGAGAGACCGAAGACACTCGAGGATAGTGTCTAGTAGGTAATTCAAACTCCCCCCAGTGTGGATTTGTAAATGTCTTTTCAAGTGTGAATTTTGGGAAAATAGAGATCCACAGATGTTACATTCAAAATGTTTCTTTCCCATATGTATATTCATGTGTCTGTTTAAGGTTGACCTGCGAGAAAATATTTTGCCACAGATTTCACATTCGTAAGATTTTTCTTTTGAATGGGTACGCGGGTTTTTTTGGAGACTTGAATTTTGAGTAAAGTGTAAGTAGCAAATTTCACACTGGAATGTTTTTTCTCCTCTGTGTGTTCGCACAAGCCGCATCTGATTAGACTTTCGAACAAAGTGTTTCTTACATAGACTGCATTGTACATTATTGTTCTCATTCGAAAGTCTTTGGTCTGAGTTATCAGAAATATTTGAAACAATATCTTCAGTTTTGATATTTGCTTTCCCAGAGGGTTCCATATTCATATTTATATTCAGCACATCTCTACAACTGGCAAGTTTCCTTATGTAAAACACACACTGAAACCTTTCTATCCGTGGAAGATGTAAAACCTGAAGAAAGGAAAAAAATCATTTATATATATTAAATAATTTCATTTCATTTTCAACAAGAAGACACAAATACAAATAATTTATTAAATAATTTTTTAAAAAATTTCACCTGACAACTCCCAAAAGTGCCCCCTTTGAATCCTTTAACATTTTTAAACGAAAATAACTATGGAGAAATTACCAAAGATATTTCATAGTGAACAAGCAACTTGATCGCCCACCCTAATAAACAGGATTGAGACAGAGAAAGCCACCATTCGCCCATGCATGGAGTATTATTGTACCATCTGGGCTGGAGCATCAACCACTAATCTCTCCCTTTTAGACAGGGTCCAAAAAAGAATCTCTAATCTAATATGCCCCGCACTGTCAACCAAGCTCCAACCCCTGTCCCATCGCCGCAATGTTGCATCCCTGTGATTGTTTTACACGTATTTCAATGGAATGCACTCCAACGAACTTGTGGCACTGGTTCCCTCCTCCACGTAAATATCCCCAACCAACCCAACAATCAGCAAAATCCTACCCCTTCACTGTGGAGGTCTATAGATACCGGAAGGCTTTCTACTTTAATAGCTCTTTTTCTTGCTAGACTTTGGAATTCTCTCCACGCTCCCTGTTTCCCCGACTGTACCAACATGCAGAAATTTAAATGTGGGGTGAACAAACATCTTGCTGCACGACTCCAGTTAGGATATCCCTGTAGGTATGGTCCCTAATTGACATTACCTCTTTATGTCTCCGTGACAATTGCCTTGTCTGGGGTGAACAATAACAACAAAAAAAAGAGATATATATATAGAGACTGTGAGATCGTTTCTTTTGGGTTTTTTTTTTACAAACGAGTCCCCACTTATCAAGGCCCACAGGCCACTCGAGGACAAGGATTATTGAGTTTGACAGGCACCGTTACTATTTAAGAGGATGGCTCAACAAGAATTTGTTTACATTGGATTTGAAAATAGCAATGTTATAGTCAGTCGGGAAGTAGCCCGTGATACTGTGTTCCAGACGGGCAGTTCTAGGAAAGAAACTTTGCTCATGAAAGTTTAACTTCTTTTTTTTTTTTTAAACATATTTCACCCCAAACAAGGCATGCCGTCACTGTAGACGTAAGGGGTTACTGAGAATTAGGGTGTAGGTTTTGGGTGTCATCTTGAGTTGGGAGCAGTGTAGCGAGATGTTTGTTTACATTAGTTTTAAACCTCTGCATGTCGGTACTGTCGGGGGAAACAGGGAGCAGGGAGGGAGTTCCAGAGGCCGGCAGTACGAGGAAAGAAGCTATTGGAGTAGAAGGGTCTCCGGCATCTGGGGACCTCCACAGTGAATGGATGGGATTTAGCTGATTGTCGAGTTGATCTAGTGTATTTACGCCGAGGGGCTACCAGAGTAGCCAGTTCTGACAGTGGTTGTAGCTAGACGGTTTTTGTTGTGAATGCTTACAGGGAGGCACCATAGATTTGACTAATTCCTAACTGTATTTCCTTTAAAATAATTTATGTCGGTAATAGTAATGATTACCGAAAGTCAACTTTATTTATTTATTTTTTTAGAAAGATTTTCAACTAATAATTATTTTTTGATGGGCTAATTTTAAAAAACTTTATACGTAATTTAACCCATAGGGTGTCGTCTGCCTTTTCACATTTTTTGGCACTTGTGCAGTTTAGTAAACAGTGTCAGATAATTCACAGGAAGTAACAACCAATAGATTAAAACATTTAAATATTTTTTTTATTTAATAAAATATAGCTTCTGAAAAAATAAACATTGTAATAAAATAAACTTATTATTATTATTATTATTATTATTATCATTATTATTATTATTATTATTATTATTATTATTATTATTATGTTCGTTTTACAACATTTTAAATTATAAAACACAGATCACTGTCAATTTCAGAAACTATATTTTATTACAATGTTTTGGTGAAAATATTACTTTATTGAAAATAAACTTCATTTTATTACAATGTTTTTCGGTGCACTTGTGTTTCGTTCAGAAACTATATGTTATTAAATAAATAAATTTATTAAAATGTTTTCATCTATTAGTCGTTACTTCCTGTGGATTATCTGCCGCTGTTTACTTAACTGCATAAGTGACCAATTTTTTTTTTCGCGGCTTTCAAATCGTAAACTGCTTCGGCCGTTTCCGGTTTGTTTTATAAATCGCAATCGGAAACATGAAACACGAAAAAAAAAACAAAAAAAAACATCAACATTAAAAAGTAAAAAGATTATATTAAATACTGACCCGTTTGTCCTTTGTAATGTCTCTTCGTTAAACATGGAACCAAAAACAATATCGCTTAATTTCTTTTGAAGCAATTTTTTATGAGAATAATAATAATAATAATAATAATAATAATAATAATAATAAGAAGAAGAAGCAAAATATTTAAGTACGTTGAATACACGTGGTGGTAGAAGTAAGAGTGACAGGGGGAGATAACCCGGTGGTCTTTACAAAGCTTAGACTTACTTTTTAATTGTTTCCATCGCCTAAAATCTTTCTTTATATATAAAACTTATTCGAAAAAAATAAAAGTAAAACAAACTGGGAAATATCTGTTTGGTGTACGTACATGTCACGGAATGAATATGTCGTATGCCAAAAGAATCATGTAAATCAATCAAGTAGTTTTTATTTTATAAAAGCAAATTAAATTTTACCGATAAACGGGTAATGTTTATCAGCGGCATTTCTGGTTATATTCAAGGTAGCTGAGGGAGATAACACCCAAAATTCAAGACTTTATTTCTCTATTTCGCAAAAGTTCGTATTATCTCCCTTGAATGTGGCATATGGCGCAGATATTTCAACCTTATTCATTTATCGATAAAATTTGATTTTCTTGTATAAAATAAAAACCACTTTATTAATTTACGTGATTTTTGGTATAGGATATATTCATTCCGTCACAGGTACGTACATCAAACAGATATTCCTCAGTTTGTTTGTTGTTGTTTTCGAATGTGTTCGTACTTCTTGATAAGCACCTAATTGAATTCTACCAATATGCCTACTTCGCACTTTTATTTTACCTTGGCCTTCTCAAATGGTATTTATCTTGGAAAGACACCATTCACTCAAACTCCATGTCTATTTCCTTTTCTCCCACTTAAGTCTGACTCCCATTTAGAGATCGCCTCGCTTGTTTTCAGTGGAAAACAGTGAGCGATTAATTTCTTAGAAAATGTTAGGAAGGTCTAACTAACCTGGTTTTTTTTTCTTTTTGTGTGTCCCCCCCCCCCGCCCCCATTTTATTTCAATTAAATTTTATATCTGTATTTATATAAAGTTAGGTATGTGTATATGTTTATATATTTGTATGTACAGATTTGCTCTTAAACTAATAAACCGATCATTATGAATTTTGGAACACAGCTGCTAGTATTCGTATACTACCCACAAAGTATAAGGTGGCACAAGGCCGGAAGATGGAAGGGGAAAAAGCCAGGAGAAAAGAGCCAGACTGGCCATTAAAAATAGCCTGGGCAGCTCCGTCGGCATTCCTTGGTAGGGGCGCCTCAGACAGTTAGAGAAAAACTAACTCTTTCCCAAAGAGGGGAGGCAAAGCCTGGGAGGTTGGACCTCCTAGAACTACCCAAGATATATACCATAGTCCGACAGAAAAAGGGCCACCAAAATGGCCAGTTTCTGTCGGACTGATTGTCGTGCTTCTTGACATAACATTCCCCGGTAAATACGCGAAATAAAATTCTAATTTTAGGAAATACTTACTTGATAATACTTACTTGGTAATACTTACTTGGTAACCAAATTTTACGGAAAACCTTCCAGTAACTTTTTATTATTTAAGAAATTAAATTTCTTTCTTCGATTGATTATTCGAGTTAAGAAACACCATTTCGTTAATATAAGAGGGAGTAATTGCAATTGGTACTCTTTGATCCTGCTAGGTGTCGTTATTCAACACCTACCCACAATAGGAATATGTGACACAAAGTCGGAAAGTGAAATTTAAAAAGCCAGCGCCCGAGAAGGTGAGCACTGGCCATTAAAAATTGCTAGAGAAACCCCGTCGGCATTCCCCTGTAGGGGCGCCTCAGGCAGTAAGCAATAAACTTACTCCTCCCCAAAGAGGGGAAGCGAAGCCTGGGAAGGTGGACCTCCTAGAACTGCACAGGACAGACCCATAGACAGGCGTAAATCAAGCCCCGAAGGCCAAGACAATACCAGTCTATGGGGTGCAGTATCCATCGGAACAGATACTACACTTTGATCCCGACCAAAATGCCGAGAAAGTGTCAACTAGGTGTCACTAGGTGTCATGCTTCTTGGCTATTCTCTCAAATATTATCTCCTCCGTTAGAAAGGAGTGGTAGTTTATCGCCAATTGTCTGAGGCGTTCTCATCGAGGAATGTCGATGATGACAATCACTCTTCCATTGGTAGCAAAAGCTGTCTTCTTTTGTGTAATGAGAGATCATCTTGTTCAGCAAACAGTGAAACGCATTTAAAAGAAAGATGGCTTCCTTTACAAAACACCTACCTATTTTATTAAATGAAGAGTCATATGCTGAATGGAAGCAAGATGTAGGCGTATGGTCTATATTTACAGATTTTTCTGAAGAGAAACAGGGCCCTGCTGTATTTTTGTCACTACGACAAAATATAAAAAAATGTGTTCCATATTTGGCAATTACGGATAGCAGTGGAGCAAATGGATTGAATATAATTATAGACAAATTGGGGCGAAATTTACTTACAGGATGAAAATATGATGGTATATATGTCATTTGAGGAGTTTTATTCCTACAAAAGGGTGTCCATGATTTTTTGGTACAATATGAATTTCTGTATAAAACATCATGAAAATTTGGAATTACTCTGCAAGAATGAGTCCAGGCCTTTTTTTGTTCTGAATGCAGCAAATGTATCAGAGAAAAACGAAAAATTAGCAAGGTAGTTAAGGGAGATAGCACCGAAAATTCAAGACTTTATTTCTCTATTTCGCAAAAGTTTGTATCATCTCCCTTGAATATGGCACATATGGCGTGGATATTTTAGCAAGAACCACGTGGTCAACAACGGGGGAGCTAGATTCCCTGTTTATAAGCTTGATTTATTTACAGCAAAATGACGTTGACATATTGGTTCTCTTTAGATCACCAAAGTTAAGCAACGTTGAGCCTGGCCAGCAGCAGATGGGTGAACATTTCTGTTTATTACTAAGCAGCAGAGCGTTACTGCTGTCGACCAAAGTCTATTTAGGCATGTGTAAACAGTGTGATGATGTATGGAAGTGAAACATGGCCAGTGAGGGTTGAGGACATGTGTTGCATGGAGAAAATGATATGATGATTGTGTAATGTGAGTTTTAAATAAAGACTTAAATCTGATGACCTCAGAGGAAGATTAAATCTGGACAGTATAGGGAGATGGGTGCCGAACAGAAGACATTGTTGGTTTGGTAACATTGAAAGAATGGATGAGAGTTCTTGGGTCAGTGGATGTAGAACAGATTAGGTAGCAGGATCAGGTGGCAGGGGAAGACGAAGGAGAACATGGGAGGAAGTGATAAGGGTGGATTAGAAAGAAAGAAGGATAAATAAAGACCTGGCCAGAGAGAGGTTAGTTTGAAGGTCATGTTAAACCGAATATGAGGAATGATTATAATGATAATGATGATGATGATTATGATTTCACATCATTGTATTTTCTTTTAGCAGAGATACCCAGCGTTGCCCATGTGGAAGGATAGCATTGAGTGTAACATACATGGCTAAAATAAACCAGGTAAATTACCATTTACAGGACTTAATTCATGAGATGGTACTAACTGTGTGAGCATTATTTCTATATAACTAATGAGTATTTTATATCCTGCGTCTACATTTTTAGCGACCATGTGTGCAAGTATATTTCCCGAACACAAGGCTGCCATTTTTGTGTTATCTTGTGTTAAATTTCTGCATGTTGGTACAGTCGGGGAAACAGGGAGCGTGAAGAGAATTCCAAAGTCTAGCAGGAAAGAAGCTATTAGAATAGAAAGCCTTCCGGTATCTATAGACCTCCACAGCGAAGGGGTAGGATTTTGCTGATTGTTGGCTTGGTCAGGAATATTTACATGGAGGAGGGAACCAGTGCCACAAGTTCGTTGGAGTGCATTCCATTGAAATACGTGTAAAACAATCACAGGGATGCAACATTTCGGCGATGGGACAGGGGTTGGAGCTTGGTTGACAGTATGGGGCATATTAGATTAGAGATTCTTTTTAGGACCCTGTCTAAGAGGGAGAGATTAGTGGTTGATGATGCTCCAGCCCAGATGTGACAATAATACTCCATGCATAGGCGAATGGAGAGTCAAGAAAAAGAGGGTGACACTCGTAGCGAATAAACAGTTTAATTTACATACATACGCATTTATTTTTGCAGTATGGAGCAACTATCTCCCATCCACCGAGTCCCCATGTGGCGGATAGGAGAACGGCCTTCAAATATGGTGGTTTGCTGTGAATACCTAATAAGCTGTCTCGGACAAACTGGCAGTCTACTCGGAGTGAGTATGTGGATATGCTCTAGTCAGGTATATCTCCATGAAATGCATACAGATGTCCGATGTAAAATTTAGATTTGGCAGGTATCGACTGCCATAAAAACTGACTGACTGACCTTGGTTGGTGATGGTGAAGGATACAGGAAGCAATTCTTTGATGGAGCAAAAGTCATCTATCTCCCTTACCCTCTTCATGAAAAGGAAGGCAAGATAAGACAGCGGAAGGAAGAGCGAAAAAAAGTAAAAGAGAAAGAAAGATAAAGCCAGAGAGAGGAAAAAAAAAATAAAACCCTCCCAAATAGCGACTGAAAAATAAGGAGGTAAGGCCCTAGCGATTTGGCAGAATAAAAGGCGGCAAACTTACATGGTTGTTTTATTATTTGCCAAATTAATTGAATTGAATTGAACTAAATGCAAATTGTTCTTTATTAAATAGCGGCGGATAATAAATCGATTACCATAAGTTCGATATGCAATTACATTCATATACAAAAACATCACTTGTCACACGGCACTTTTTATTAGTAGATTTAGTATCATCTATTCACTACTAATCCAGCTTTTCAATCAGACAAAACCAACACACAATTACGTAAACAGTCGATAAAAGCCGAATAAAAACGGACCGACGTCAAAATCAAAACAGAAGAAAAAAAAACATGAAACAACTTTTAAAGCAAAAAAAAACACTCACCGTGTTTTATCTTCATAAAAACGTATTTATTTTTTGACAAAGAAATTTAATGAAAGAACTTTTAGAATTTTTTTCACAAGAAAGTAAAAATTAAAAACAGATTTATTTTTGAGAATTTTTTTTTACTCATTTTCAAATTAAATTTTTTTTTTTAACATATTTCACCCCAAACAAGAGAGGCCGTCACTGTAGACATAAGGGGCTTCTGAGAATTAGGGTGTAGGTTTTTGGTGTCATCCTAAGTTGGGAGCAGTATAGCGAGATGTCTGTTTACTTTAGTTTTAAACCTCTGCATGTCGGTACTGTCGGGGAAACAGGAAACAGGGAGGGAGTTCTAGAGGCCGGCAGCACGAGGAAAGAAGCTAATGGAGTAGAAGGGTCTATGGCATCTGGGGACCTCCACAGTGAACGGATGGGATTTAGCTGATTGTCGAGTTGGTCTAGTGTATTTACGTCGAGGGGGCACCAGAATAGCCAGTTCATCGGAGCACAATGTAAAAAGATTTTAAATGAAACGTTTTTAATTTTATTATTTTTTTTTGAGAAATGTTTTGTAGTCATTTTCTAAAATTTTAAAGAATTAAAAATTACAGAAGATTAACAATGACACAACGTTTTATTTATTTATTTATTTATTTATTTATTTTTATTACATTGAATTGCATACAACTGTCCAATTTTTGATGTAGCATGGAACACTTCCGGTCCAACTTCCCTAGTTCTGAAGTTGGACCGGAAGTCTTCCATGCTACATCACAAATTGGACAGTTATATGCAATTAAAGGTAAAAAAAAATTCTTTTTTTTTAAAAGCGGCTTGAAAAATTTGATACTTTCTTATGAAATGTGTATTATCATTGTTTTTACTTATTGTATTTTTTTTTACTTGGCACTGACGATAACCAAACAGGAGTTTTTCAATGTTTTGAAACGTATTTTTATGTATTTTAAAACGTGCATCTGTAAATATTTTAGAATACGGTAAAATTCTTGAAAACCATATCCTTGGTTTTAGCCGAAATAATTGTTTGCCTTGATTCAAAACGGGTTTTCCTGTGAACATCTGTCCTTCATCATTATTTTTCAGGGTAAAATAATTAAAACTTTGTAAAATAGCTCTAGTCACGCACTATAGAGCTATAGATGACTTTATGTTATAAAATAATCCTACATTTGAAGAACTTTGAATGTTGAATTAGAACACACACATATATATATATATATATATATATATGGTACTTTTATCGATCCTGAACCAGCTGTCGTGACGTTTGACTCGGAATTGTTCGGCTGTCCTACGCAAACGGCCGAGTGTTGACGAGCCGAAGCAGCGAGCAGCCGATAACTTTGTTACTAATTGAAAATAAGTGCTTTCAGAGACGGATTTTTTGTCAGGAAGTTTTTTTTGAAGAAAATGAACCCAAAATGAATTACGAACAGCTTTGCACTGCAGTATTATCGCGAGCAAGTAAGAATAAATAATAAAATTAAAAAAATGTCGTGATAAAAGTAATTTTGGTACGTTTTTTGGGGGGGGAGGGGGGTTTCTTCAAAAAAATTCCTTGTAAATAAAAATACAGTATTCATTTTATAACAGTAACCTCGCTATGTTTTTTTCTCCTGTTTCTTTCAAAAGAATTCATGTAAATATGTTTAAATTTCTTTGTTGTTTCTTTAAAAAATTCCTTACCCTAACCCGTAACACTAACCCTAATCGTAACCCTAAAAAAAACAAGCCAAACATTATCATAGGACGCAGCACCGTATCAAAAATGTCGGCTGCTCACTGCTTCAGCTCGGCAACTCTCGGCCGTTTGAGTAGAACAGCCGAACGCTTCCGAGTCGAACGTCACGACAGCTGGTTCAAGATAGATAAAAGCACCCCAAATTGATCGTTAAAATGTTCGTTTCATAAAATTTAATTTAAAAAATGCAAACAAAAAAAAACAAAAAACGCCGCCTTGATTATGAGTCCCGGTAAAAAAAAAAAACAACGAGAATCCGAAACGAGGCTTGATAAACAAAACTGGCGACGCCATGTTTGTCAGTAAAAATTTGTGTCCAGAAAAAAAAATGTTCATGTCTAATTAAAACCCATTTATCCTACGTAAACATACAAACAATGAGAATAAATAACTAGGAAAATCTCCAGTCTCGACGTACGTCGCATTTATTTGTTCCATATTCATTTTTTTGACCACGTTCTACAACTTTTTTTGAACCCGACTCGCGAGTTTGAGGGCTACTGTAAAAGATTCCCGGATAGATGTTCTCAGGAAAAAACGTTTTTAGTCTAGGTAAACAATTGTTTAAGGATATCGTTTTCAAGAATTTTAAAGTATTTCAAAATATTTACAGATGTACGTTTTAAAGTACGTTTTAAAGTACGTTTCAAAAACACATGTAAAAACTCTTCGGTTAGGCTATCGTCAGTGCCAAAAGTACAATAAGTAAAAACAATGATAATACATATTAGACATTTCATAAGAAAGTATCAATTTTTTCAGGCCGCTTTTTTTTCTTTTCTTTTCTTTTCTTTTTCTTTTTTTACATTGAATTGCATACAACTGTCCAATTTGTTATCTAGCATGGAAGACTTCCGGTCACACTTCAGTCGTTCTGAAGTTGGACCGGAAGTCTTCCATGCCACATCACAAATTGGACAGTTGTATGCAATTCAAAGTTAACAAAAACATTTTGGTATTTTTTACTTTCCCTTCCCAGCGCAGTTTACCACTTAAAAAGGTTCAAATCCTACATTTTTTGTGCAAATACATTTAAACAGCCTAAAAAAACATCCGCAAAGAAGGAATTAAATTTTTTTTAAATATTTAAGATTTTAGCGTGGGGGATCACTTTCCTTTATAAATTTAACGTAAAATGAGCACCCATTTCTTGGCCGCTTAACATTAAACGAGACATGTAACCGACTTGAGTTTCTAATTCGAGACTGGAGATTTTCCTAGTTAGCTATTCCATTTGTTTTTATTTTTACGTAGGATAAATGGTTTTTCATTAGACATGAAAAAAAAAAAATTTCTGAGCACGGATTTTTACAGCAAAAACATGGCGTCGACAGTCTTGTTTTGCTAGCCTCGTTTCGGGTTCTCGTTGTCAAGTGTGTGTGTTTTTTTTTACCGGGACTCATAATCAAAGCGACGTTTTTTTTTTTGTTGTTTTTTTTAACGATCAGGGCTGGA
This sequence comes from Sepiola atlantica, assembly GCA_963556195.1. Classification (NCBI taxonomy): domain Eukaryota; kingdom Metazoa; phylum Mollusca; class Cephalopoda; order Sepiida; family Sepiolidae; genus Sepiola; species Sepiola atlantica. Next base: position 232,957,767 of record OY744515.1, on the reverse strand, counting down.
GTTAGGGTTAGAGTGAGTTTTTTTTATAAACACGTAGAAATTTAGCCAGTTTAGTTTTCTGTTTTTTTTTGGAGGGGGGAAACTACAGTCAAAGTTTGCCCACCCCCTCCAAAACAAACACGAAAATCGCTAAATTTTTACGTGTTTTTTTTATTAAAAACTCAAGTCGGTTACATGTCTCGTTTCACGCTAACTGGCCAGGAAATGGGTGCTAATTTTACGTTAAATTTATAAAAGAAAGTGAACCCCCACTCTAAAATCTGCAATATTTCATTTTTTTTTTAATTCCTTCTTTGCAGATGTTCTTTTAGGCTGTTTAAATGTATTTGCACAAAAAAAGTAGAATTTGATCTATTTTTAAGGGGTAAACTGCGCTGGGAATGGATAGTAAAAATTTACCAAAATATTTTTTAAAAGCGGCTTGAAAAAATTGATACTTTCTTATGAAATGTGTATTATCATTGTTTTTACTTATTGTATTTTTTTTTACTTGGCACTGACGATAACCAAACAGGAGTTTTTCAATGTTTTGAAACGTATTTTTATGTATTTTAAAACGTGCATCTGTAAATATTTTAGAATACGGTAAAATTCTTGAAAACCATATCCTTGGTTTTAGCCGAAATAATTGTTTGCCTTGATTAAAAACGGGGTTTTCCTGTGAACATCCTTCATCATTATTTTTCAGGGTAAAATAATTAAAACTTTGTAAAATAGCTCTAGTCACGCACTATAGAGCAATGGCTGACTTTATGTAATAAAATAATCCGGTGCTTATGCTGATTAGCGGCCATATGAAAAAATTATTTTTATATAAAAACAATAATATATACTTATTAAGCATTATATTCTTACTCACTGTACGAAAAAGTAGAAAAAAATATCCGCTAGATCTTTAATTACAAGTATTTTTCCATTCTGCGTATCATAACAGCGACTCGTTCAGTAAGCCTCCATCTTGTTTTTTAAGAAGATTTCAGTTATCTGTCCTTGAAATCTTCTTAAAAAACAAGATGGACGCTTACTGAACGAGTCGCTGTTATGATACGCAGAATGAAAAAATACTTGTAATTAAAGTTCTAGTGGATAATTTTTTCTACTTTTACGTACAGTGAGTAAGAATATAATGCTTAATAAGTATATATTATTGTTTTTATATAAAAATATTTTTTTCATATGGCCGCTAATCAGCATAAGCACCAATAATCCTACATTTGAAGAACTTTGAATGTTGAATTAGAACACACACACACACACACCCACACATATACATATATATATGGTACTTTCATCGATCCTGAACCAGCTGTCGTGACGTTTGACTCGGAATCGTTCGGCTGTCCTACGCAAACGGCCGAGTGTTGACGAGCCGAAGCAGCGAGCAGCCGATAATTTTGTTACAAATTGAAAATAAGTGCTTTCGAAGACGGATTTTTTGTCAGGAAGTTTTTTTGAAGAAAATAAACCCAAAATGAATTACGAACAGCTTTGCACTGCAGTATCATCGTGAGCAAGTAAGAATAAATAATAAAATTAAAAAATATGTCGTGATAAAAGTAATTTTTTTTTTTTGGGGGGGGGGGTCAAAAAAATTCCTTGTAAATATAAATACAGTATTCATTTTATAACAGTAACCTCGCTGTTTTTTTCCCCTGTTGTTTCTTTCAAAAAAATTCATGTAAATGTTTAGTTTTCTTTGTTTGTTTCTTGAAAAAATTCCTAACCCTAACAAATAACAAAAAAAAACAAGCAAAATATCATAGGACGCAGCACCGTATCAAAAATGTCGACTGCTCGCTGCTTCAGCTCGGCAACTCTCGGCCGTTTGCGTAGAACAACCGAACGTTTCCGAGTCGAACGTCACGACAGATGGTTCAGGATCGATAAAAGCACCATATATATATATATATATATATATATATATATATATTACTGTTGTGTCACCATTTATCAAGGCCAAAATCCACACTAGGATAAAGGTTAAAAGAATGAAACGATTGTCAGCTGAAATTGATGAATGAAATGAACTAAGTTTGATTACATATGAAACAATTCACAAGTATTTGTTCACATTGGATTTGAAGACGACTATGTTGTAGTCTGCAGAGAAGCAGTACCGTGGTAATGTGTTCTACAGACGGGAATGTCTTTCAAAGAAGCTCTTCCCATGGAAATTCTTACTGATAGTAGACCCATGGAGGAAGGGAAAGTCTTTGATGAAGAAGAAGAAGAAGAAGAAGAAGAAGCCGTTCCTGCAAATGATTTCGCTCGGTTTTAAATGATTAAATATCATTTAATAAAAAAGTTTTGTTTTCTTCGAACGCATACGAAACCGAAACTCTTCACCGGAAACAAGATTTTAGTCGCTACAATGTTTTTTTTTTTTTTTTTTTTTTTTTTTTAATGTATAATGAATGGTTGAGTTTTGTTTAACAGCATATCAATTATTTTACGAAAAAAACTGTACTATTTAATTGCTATGTGGACGGAATAAGGAGAGTTATACATTTCCTAAATTTGATTAGTTACGTTGAAGTGGTGGTCATGAAGTGAATACCGACGTGGACTGACGACCTGGAGTGCCAAGTTCGGTTCCATAGCACCAATTGGGTATCTTTTACAATAGCCCTCAAACTCGCGAGTCTGGTTCAAAAAAAGTTGTAGAACGTGGTCAAAAAATGAATATGCAACAAATAAATGCGACGTGAGATTTTCCTAGTTAGCTATTCCAATTGTTTGTATTTTTACGTGGGATAAATGGGGTTTTATTAGACATGAACATTTTTTTTTTCTGGGCACGGATTTTTACTGACAAAACATGGCGTCGACGGTCTTGTTTTGCCAGCCTCGCTTCGGCTCTCGTTGTCAAGGGTTACGGCGTATGTGTGTGTGTGTGTGTTTTTTTACCGGGACTCATAATCAAAGCGGCATTTTTTGTTTTTTTTGGGGTTTGCATTTTTGAAATTTAATGAAAATAAAAATAAAAAGATTTTATTCCTTTTGTTTAAAATGTAGTTTTGTTTTGTTCTTTTGCTTGGCTGAAATATGAAAAATTGGGGCTGGGGTTAGAGCTGGAGTTAGGGTTAGGGAGAGCAAAGAGATCATCCATCCGGGTTAGGGTTTTAGGGTTGAATGAAAATAATATGTAAATAAAAGCACAATGACATGTAAATAAAAAGAAAATGAGTTTATTCCTTTTGCTTGGCTGAAAAATGAAAAATTGCGCTTTGAATATGAGTCCCAGTAAAAGAACTCAACCAAAACGAGGCTGCGAAGACACGACTAAGCCATCGCCATTTTATTTTTCCAATTTCCGTGCGATAAAAATATCGATTTATAAAAAATAGCACTTTTAACGGATCATAATCATTAATAAATGTCACAGCTATGTTGGAAATTCAGTTTTAGCGGCTACGGTAACTTTTATTTGTTGTATATATTTTTTTTCTTTAGCGTTTTCGTTTGAGGGCTATTGTAAAAGATACCCCACCACTTTCACTATAGATGTTGGCAACCTTCATGTGGTCCCTGCCAGACACGAGCCAGACTTCTAACTCGGGGGGGGGGGGAACTAATATTGAGGTATATTGAAACGGTTAGCTCCCAAAATGACTGCCACATTTTATCGACTACTTTTGTCTGTTTTTCATAGCTATGGCAGCAAAAATGTATCCATTGTGAAAATATTAATTTGTCTGTTTTTGCCTATTACTAAAAAAAAATATTATTTTGCAAATATTAATTTCTTGTCTGACTTTTGCGGATTATTCTGCAAATAAATATTAATATTTTTCCACAAATATTAATTTGTTGCCACCTGGACCTAGGGTTAGTGGGAGGTTTAATGAGGTCGATATTTTGTTTTGGAAGAAACAAATCCTAACATAAAACAGTGTTTATTAAAAATTGAAATATAATGACGTATCTAAATATAGAATATTCTCAAAGAAATCGTCCGCAAAAATGAAAATAATATGGCGCTTTTTCGTATTTGTTCATAACCCGTTTTTCCCAACTTTTTTTTACTGACCATTCTTTTTTCTTTTTTCAGTGTACAATTACCTATCAGGTCGCTAGAGAATTCTAGGTTTTTTCGTAATTTTTTACAAATAAGTTAGATTTTATGAAGGGGGATCAGTTTCTAACATAAATTTAACGTAGACTGATCCCCCTCTTTTTGACCATTTCACATTTTTTAAATTCTGTTTCTGTGTACGATTATTACCTAAGATGTCGCTAGAGAATTCCGGGTTTTGGGGAATTTTTCTTTATATGTTTTAGATTTTAGGAGGGGGGTATCAGTTTACTATATAGATTTAACGTAAACTGAACTCCCACTCTTTGACCATCACCATATTTTCTTTTTTCTGTGTACAATTAGCGAGCAGGTAGCATGAAAAGGCACTTGTGAAATATGACAGTTAAAAATAAAATGACACCAAAACTTTGAAGTACTTACTTGGTATTGAAAAGAAGGTACTTACTCAGATCCTGACACAATCTCCGCGAGCTTCGCGTCGGTAGTGTTCGGGCATGCTACGTAAACACCCGAGAGATGATGAACCGAATGGTTGTAGCCGCTAACATGGATACGTTGTTGCGTCGTATTTTCTGTCAGTTTTAGTTTCAAGAAAGATTGCAGCAAAATTAGCCCCCCCCCCCCCAAAAAAACAAACAAACAAAAATACCGAATTTACTGTTATTAAACGATTTTTATTGATTTGATTTTAACAAAAACAAAGCGAAACAATTGTTGATACGTACAGTTTTTTCAATATTTTTTTTAGGGGGGGAGTTTCATTTGGCCGTTTTTTAACGGTTTTTTTTGTGGGGGGGGGGGCATTTTTTTTTTACTTTTCTAAGTTTTCTATTGAGCTCAGCGGACGACGACGGACAGGCAGAAGAAGAGGAGGAATTCGTCGAGGAAGTGGAAGGAAGCTGCTGGTCAACCACCGGGTAGGCTTCTGCTATCTGCACTAATATGGAGACGAATGGGTTGTTTCGAAACTTTTATCTCCACATGAATTCTTGCAGATAGCTGTCTAAGAGTTCCCTGCTGGTGCCACATTTGTTTCTTTGCTTGGCTTCCTTCCACATTCTCTCGACGTGGTTGGTGGTCGCCCTCATTAATGGGTCCACGAAATTACGACTGGTTCACGGTCAGGTGTTCATACCCCTCCTCCTCTCTTAACTTTGTATGCTTTCCAACAGTCTGATATGACCGTGGTTCCAGGCAAGACGAATTTTTTTACTATTGGAAGGAGGGTTTCGGCGTTCCTGTTGACCACCATCACAAGGAAACCCTCCTTCTCTGCGGGGTCGTATCCCCCCCGAAGACCCAGCGCGGCTGGACGACCCAACCGACGTTGTTTTTTTCTGCGGTTAAACACAGACTCGTCTACGCAATCGTATGTCCTGGGCCTCCGATCCAACTCGGAAATCATAAAAAAATGGTCTTCGTAGACCTTCCTCAGAAAATTTTTCCAATCAGTCTGCGTGTTGGTTGATAGGACGCCGCATTCCTTCCGCAGATTCTTCGACGTTGCGATTTCCTGGGACCACAGGTATATCAGCTTTAAAATTTTTGCGATGTCCATTCTGAATCGAGAAAAAAATGTGCCACTTCTCACGGAATGCCAGGCGCAACAGTTCGTGTTCGTACACCTCCATGAACAGTTGTCCCTGCAAGCTTTTCTTTCAACCAAGCGGCATTTGTAATTGCATTTCGGACATGTTTTTATTCTTGCCACCAACTTCTTTTCCTGGCAGAAAGAAATGTTGTTGTTTTTTCGTTTATTTTTGGTTTTGTTTTGTTTTTTGTTAGGCAATTACCGGGAAATAAATAAGATGCACTGGCTTCAAACAAATGTTTGTGTCTTCAATTGATTTAAATAATGCTTCGAAAAATTATCGTCTGCTTATTGACCGCTGATTGGCTAATCGCTCGGCTTCTTTTTCTCCCACCATTCGACTCGTCATCTCGCGGGTGTTTACGTAGCATGCCTGAATGCTGCCGATGCGAAACTCACGAAGATTGGGTCAGGATCTGAGTAAGTACCGAAAAGTATTACTGTACAGTACACCGACAATTACGGAAAACAGGCAATTATTTTCATTTTTATCTAAGAAAATAAAGGCGCTGGTGATTAAAAGATACTTGTGAAATATGGCAATTCAAAATAAAATGTCAGCAAAACATGTAACCAAATTTTTTAAATATATATAATTTTTATTTTTATTTTTTACAAGGTCCACACATACAAAAAAAAACTGTTGGCTATATGTAACAATAGCTAACAGAACAAAAAAGGGGTAGAAAAAACAAAACAAATAAATGTTACCAAAGGCAAGATAAAACTGATCCCACCCCTCCTAAAATCTATGAAGAAAAATTCCCCAAAACCCGGAATTATCTAGCACATGAGAGGTAACAGTACACAGAAAAGGAATTTTAAAAGTTTGAGATGGTCAATTTTTTTTTTATCTTTTTTTTTTTAACATAGTTCACCCCAAACAAGGCAAGCCACCACTGTAGACGTAAGGGGCTACTGAGAAAAGAAAAGGGGAGAAGGAATGGGGGGGGGGGTCAACCTAACTTGGGATCTGCCGATGTCTGTTTACATTAGTTTTAAACTTCTGCATGTCTGTTCTGTCGGAAACAGGGAGCAGGGAGAGAGTTCCAGAGGCCAGCAGTGCGAGGAAAGAAGCTATTTGAGTAGAAGGCTCTCCGACATCTGGGGACCTCCACAGTGAATGAATGAGATTTAGTTGATTGTCGAGTTAGTCTAGGGAATTTACGTCGAGGGGGCACCAGAGTAGCCAATTCATCGGAGCATAATCCATTGAAGTATTTGTAAAACAAGCACAAGGATGCCACATTGCGGCGATGGGACAGAGGCTGAAGCTTGGTTGACAGTGAGGGTCCAATTAGGTTGGCGATTCTTTTTTGGACCTTGTCAAGGAGAGAGAGACTAGTAGATGATGCACCAGCCCAGATGTGACAACAATACTCCATGCATGGGCGAATAGTGGCTTTGTAGAGATACAGGATAGTGTTAGGAGTTTACAAGCACGGTAGAGGGAGCCCACCTTCTTTGCTGTAGCCTTGGCAATATCTTCAATGTATTTGTTCCAATTCATGTTACCTGTGAAGGTTAGGCCGAGGAGTTTGAATGATGAACTCTCAGGTAGGGTGTTATTTGTCATGACAATCGGTGGTTGAATAGGTTCCTTGTAGTTATTGAAGGAAAGGAGTTTTGTCTTTGCGGCATTAAAAGTTACCAACCATTTATGACCCCAATCCACTACAGCCTGGTGGTCATTTTCTAAAGATTCAGCCATTGCCTTGGATATAATCGCGTCTCTTTTACCAACATGGCGAGAGTAAAGTGTGGTGTCGTCAGCAAATAAACCAATCTCAGACTCTACGTCATCAGGGAGATCGTTTATGAAGATCAGGAACAGTAAAGGTCCAAGGATAGATCCCTGGGGTACACCAGCATTTATGTCATGTTGCTTAGATGAACGGCCATCGAGGACAACCTGGATTTTTCTTTTGTCTAGGAAGGATAAAATCTATACTATTTGAAAAAGTTGTCCAAAAAAAACCGGAATTCTCTAGTGAACTGATAGGTAATCGTATACAGAAAAAGAATTTAAAAATTTGAAATGGTCAAAAAGAGAGGGATCAGTTTACGTTAAATTTATATTGGAAACTGATTCCCCCCACCCCTAAAATCTAAAATATTTGGAAGTAGCATACAAAGATTCGGAAGGTCGTTGCTTTTGATGAAAGCGTGACACACAAAATAACACACACACTCTCGTATCAATATGTGTCCTCCCGATCGTCCCCTCCCTACCCCCCCCCCTTCGATGTAGAAAAAAAATCTAAGAGGTTGGTGGGATCGAACTATAAACCAGTCGGGTCGACGTCAAAATCCTACATTGGTAACCGTTGCGCCAAAGGGAAATACTTGAAAATATTACGAAAATTAGGTGACTTGAATGCTTTTCCAAATCTAGGTGCGGCACGCATGCGCAGAGCTTTTGATGTAAGCGTGACACACGAACACACACGCTATCATATTATTTATGTAATTTATGATTTTAATATATAAAAACAATTACTATTTAACAAACTTTAGCAAGCGAAAATTTGGTGGGATTAAAAAATATATTTTAAAACAAGTAAGAACATGATTTGGATGATTCCACAGCTTAGATGCCCGGGGCAACCGCCCCGTCACCCCCCCCCTCCTCTGCACGCTACTGAGTGATTGCAAGAGTTAGAAGTGGATCAAGTAAGTTTGGAGAACTTCTGCCATTACTAACCAGCAGAGCGTTACTACTGTCGACCAGGGGAAGAGTCTATCAGGTATGTGTGATGATGTATGGAAGTGAAATCTTTTCAGTCAGGGTTGAGGACATGCGTTGCATTGAGAGAAATGATATGAGAATGATATGATAGATGTGTAATGTGCTTCTTAAAGACAGGCTTAGATCTGATGACCTCATAGGAAGATTAAAGTATAGACAGTATAGAGAGATGTGTTCAGAACAGAAGACTTCAATGGCATGGTGGCGTTAAAAGAATGGACGAAAGTTGTTGGGTTAGTAGATGTAGAACAGTTGTGGTAGCACATCCAGTTCACAGGGGAAGCCCAATGAAAACATAAGAGGAAGTGATAATAATGGACTTGAGAGAAATACGGACAAATAAAGACCTGGCCAGAGTTTAGAAGTCAATTTCTTAAAGCCGTTCAACGCATGCCGGCATGTAAAACCAAATATGATGACGATGATGATGATGTAAACAATTTCTTTCATGCTAAATCTAAAATTTGTCACTTAGAAGTTTTATAACATACTAGAAGGGCCACGCTGCATTGTTCACTAATGAATGAGGAACCCTGGGTACCACTGCTCACATCATTGAACTTTTATTCGTATCTTTTTTTATTTCTATAACTTTCGATTTTCAAGCTTAAATAAAATAGATTACCCATTCCTTCAAAAGTAACGGAAAGAATGTAACAGTTTTCGAAAATATCAAGCGAGCATTGAAAAAGTAGGCAACATTTTTATATAAAAATAATATTTATTCACATTCAAACAATGAACTATTTAAAAAAAAATTTTTTTAGATGGAAATCGCTCCAGACAAGGCATGAAACCACTTGATGTAAGGAGCTAAAAAAATACTACTTCAAGGTCAAAAATTAGGCAACAATAAGTGTTAGAATGATAGATTCCGACCTAGAAAACAGCAATTTTTCCCCCGTTGTCAGAAACATCGTTCATGAAATGTGACGACTAAAGGACAAAATAAGGGAAGCGAGAGTTACGAGGCTGCCGAAAGTAAACCCAAGTTCCACTTTCTACTCTCCTTACACAGTGGCGTGCAGAAGTCTGGTGATACGCTGGTGATTTTATGACCCAAAGACTCAAGTATAAGTCCTAGTACTGAGAAATAACCACTAACACACGATTGTATTGTTATATTTTTAAGAGATTTTTTTTTATTCATCTTCTTGCAGTATCAGATTTTCTTGTGAATGGAGTTTTCTTAATGGCACGCCGAGGGGGTTGGGAGGGGAGAGCGACAGGGCGGTGGCATCCAAATTGGGGGTTATCTAATCATATTCAAACTACCTCTCTTTCTCATAATATTTCTCAGTATTAGGACTTATACTTGAGTCTTTGGGGCATACAATCAATGAGTTGGCCCCAGGCATCACCAGACCTCTGCACGCCACTGAGTTTTCTCAATGTTTTCTAAATGTCGGTTGTAAAGGTTAACCGGTTTCACCAGACCAATATTTATTATCGGTGAGTTATCAAGTTGCATTCAGGGTAACGTTTGTTATCATCGTACAGGTTCTTTTTCTTTTATATATCTCCATCTTCTGCTCTTGCATGGCACACCCAGGCGCCATTGCTATTTCTTTTCTATCAAAAGAAAACGGAATACAAAATTGATTCTCTCAGTGTCTGACATTTCGGTACTGATGCCATGATTTCAAATATTTCTTCAAAGTCGAATTAAATTTATTATAAAAATAGCAAACAATAGTTAACATTTTAGTAAACATCGTCGTTGAAGAATATCTTATTTCAAACGATTGTATACCATACGTCCAAAAGGACGGGAACAAAATTATACTTCGCCAGTTTTCGCACTAATATTCATATAAAATAACGTCTTAATCGGCGAAGTTAAAAAAAGAAATAAGAAAGAAAGAAAAACGTCTCAAGCTGGAAAGTTTAAAAAAGCAAACGTGAAAGAAAAAGACGTATAAATCGGTATAGAAAACAAAAAAACGAAAGAGAACGTCTCATTATGGAAATAGATTAGATGCGGAGGGTTGTCTGACTTGCTATTTGCTTTTTCAATTTCGTTTCCAGCAGTTTTTACTCACTAACTTTTGTTTGACTGGACAGATATATATATATATATATATATACATTGCTCTTTATTATATATGCGTAATGTGAGCCTTAAAAAATATGCTTAGATCTGATGACCTCAGAGGAAGATTAAATCTGAACCGTATAGGGAGATTTGTACAGAACATGAGAATTCAATGGTATGGCCACATTGAAAGAATGTATGAGAGTTCTTGGTTTAGTGGATGTAGACCAGTTGAGGTAGTAGGTTCAGTTCACAGGGAAATACCAAAGAGAACTATGGAGGAAGTAATAAGAATGGACTTGAGAGAAATAGGAATAAATAAAGACCTGGTCAAAGATAGGCTAGTTTATAAGTCAATTTCGAAAAGCCGTCCAACGCATGTCGGCATGTAAATAAAACGGATGTGAAACTGACGACGACGAATATTATTATTATGATTATTATTATTATTGTTGTTATTATTATTATTATTTGTTTGTTATTATTATTATTATTATTATTAGTGTTATCATTATTATTATTATTGTTGTTATTATTATTATTATTATTATTATTATTATTATTTGTTTGTTATTATTATTATTATTAGTAGTAGTATTATTGTTATCATTATTATTATTATTTGTTTGTTATTATTATTATTTGTTTGTTATTATTATTATTATTTGTTTGTTATTATTATTATTATTATTATTATTATTACTAGCAAATATATGCTCCCTCCGGTCGCATATTTTTGCTAGGCTGCCGCATCAGAAATGAAGGCTCACGCGTAAGCCAATGGAGCCCCAGTCATATTTCTGTGGTGGTTAGACATTGATTTTCTGTGTTTATGACAAAGAATATTTTTAGCTGAAAATAAAGAAAAAAAAAATTCGACCCTACCCCGATTTTTGTTGTACCCTCGCCCATAAATAGAAAGACTTGTAGTTTATAAAGAAAGAAACATTTTTTTTGTACCCCTCCTCAATTTTTTTATATTACCAGTCATTGAAATATTTTTTAGTTAAGAAAAAAAAAAAAATTTTTTTGACCGCCTTCCCCCAATTTTTTAAATTCCCCCCCCCTATACATGTAAATATTTTTAATAAAAAAGGAAAAAAAACAAACCTAAACCTAACCCTAACTGTAACGACGGGGTCAAAGTTAGCGTGGGTCCTAAAATGAAAAGGCACCAAAAAATCAAATACAGTGAACGCGTGCGCACGTACCTTTTTTTAATTAAACAATTTAATTCTACAATCAGTTGTATAGTTTTCCAGTACAATGTGTTAGTTTATTTTGTTGACATTAAAGAAAAAAAATCACATCTTTTTTTTTAATAAATAAAACATGGAATCATAAATTCTGTTGAGGTCGTGAAAAAATGATAATATTGGATATGAAAGTATTAAGAAATCAAATACAGTAAACACGAAAAAAATTTTAATTCTCGGAAAGAAAAAGTTTACCTGAACTGTGTGTGGGTGTGTGCGTGCGCACGCGCGTTTTTATATAGTAATTTTTAAATCAATTATTATTTTAATTAAACAATTTGATTTAATAAATTTGTGGTTTAAAACATAATGGCTAAGAATAAACAAACTTAGGACGGTTTTAAAAATAGAAAACTGAGCACGGTGTTTGCCAGCGTTGTTGTTTACATGTTTAACGTGCCACATTAACGTTGGCTGCTTAATCAGATCGCCATATTTAATTACCGGAGGGAGGGAGGGCATACTGATTCAACAGCCAATCGGCTGCTTAATCAGATCGCCATATTTAATTACCGGAGGGAGGGAGGGCACTACTGATTAAACAGCCAATCGGCTGCTTAATCAGATCGCCATATTTAATTACCGGAGGGAGGGAGGACACCACTGATTAAACAGCCAATCGGCTGCTTAATCAGATCGCCATATTTAATTACCGGAGGGAGGGAGGACACCACTGATTAAACAGCCAATCGGCTGCTTAATCAGATCGCCATATGTAATTACCGGAGGAAGGGAGGGCACTACTGATTAAACAGCCATTAGGCTGCTTAATCAGATCGCAATATTTAATTACCGGAGGGAGGGAGGGCACCACTGATTAAACAGCCAATCTGCTGCTTAATCAGATCGTCATATTTAATTACCGGAGGGAGGGAGGACACCACTGATTAAACAGCCAATCGGCTGCTTAATCAGATCGCCATATTTAATTACCGGAGGGAGGGAGGGCACTATTGATTAAACAGTCAATCGGCTGCTTAATCAGATCGCCATATTTAATTACCGGAGGGAGGGAGATCACCACTGATTAAACAGCCAATGACTTTGCAATTTTAACAGTACTCGAGTTGAAATGGTTTAGAAAACACGCCGGTTATGATGAAAATGGCTTTAATTAATTGTATGAATAATGTTTATTAATATAACCTTATCGGAAAATATTGTAAATACATATGTAAATTTGATAATAGCAGTTATAAGTGTATATTTGTAAATATTAATTTAATTGAAGGTTTAAAGGAATGACTTATGTAAATGGCAAAACCCATCTGGTGTCTAAGCGACTTTTAGTGACAGTATATAAAGAATTTCAAAAAGATTAATTTCAGTAAAATAGTCATACTGGAGTTTCGGCTTCAGACAGACAGACAGATACATAAACTCCATTATTAATAGATTTGTTTGTTATTATTATTATTAGTATTATTATTTGTTTGTTATTATTATTATTAGTATTATTGTTATTATTAGTATTATTGTTATTATTATTATTTGTTTGTTATTATTATTATTTGTTTGTTATAATTATTATTAGTATTATTGTTATTATTATTATTATTATTATTATTATTATTATTATTATTATTATTTGTTTGTTATGCCTCTTGGACATCTCCCCTTTTACTATCTTCTCAATTCAACTGTTAAAAAAAATCAACTCTTAGTACAGTATCGATATCCAGATCAAATTCTGTTAAATATTTCATTTGATAACTCCCAAAAGTGCCCCCTCAATTTCTCCCTCCTACCACTTTCTCTGAATTCATCCAACCTCATCTTAAACTGATCCACGCCATTATTGTTCTTAATCCGATCTGGCAACTTATTCCAAAAACATATTACTCTGTGAGCAAAAAAACTTCACTGGTTAACAGATCTAGTTTTTGAAAACTGCTTTGACGACGACGACGACTATTATTATTACTATTATTATAATTATTATTTGCGTTATTCCTGTTTTCTCCTTTCTGTCCATTTCTGCAGATCTAAATGTGCTGGTCTGTTCTTGAGTCTTTGTGTAATCCGACCGTTGAAGTGACCTGCTTAGAAGGCCCAGATTTCAATAAGCTTGACAAAATAATCACTTTTTTCCATAAATTATAAAGACGTATTTTGACGAGATTGTCTCGGATGGACAGATGAAGAAAGTTCGTTTATTGTTATAAAAATAAATAAATGTTGAACAAGAGAAATACATAAACGTCCTAAGAAACTGCCGAAAAAAATGATGTAATAAAAGCTCACTTTTTGATACGTTTTGGAATTGTTTGAATTTAGTAAAAAAAGCATTAAGACTAATTCTTGGCTTTTTGGTCAAGATCAAAGTGTAGTATCTGTTCCGATGGATACTGCACCCCATAGACTGGTATTGTCTTGGCCTTCGGGACTTGATTTACGCCGGTCTATGGGATTGTCCTGTGCAGTTCTAGGAGGTCCACCCTCCCAGGCTTCGCCTCCCCTCTTTGGGGAGGAGTAAGTTAATTTCTTACTGCTTGAGGCGCCCCTACCTGGGAATGCCGACGGGGCTGCCCAGGCAATTTTTGATGGTCGGAGTGCTCACCTCTCGGGCGCTGGCTTTTCAACCCCCACTTTCCGACCCGACCTTGGGTCACATCTTACTTGTGGAAGTAGGATAAAACTGGCCTTGTGCCTAACTCCTGGAGAGGAGTAAATAATACTCTTGGCCTTTTGGCTAAGATCAAAGTGTAGTATCTGTTCCGATGGATACTGCACCCCATAGACTGGTATTGTCTTGGCCTTCGGGACTTGATTTACGCCGGTCTATGGGATTGTCCTGTGCAGTTCTAGGAGGTCCACCCTCCCAGGCTTCGCCTCCCCTCTTTGGGGAGGAGTAAGTTTATTGCTTAATGTCGACGGGGCTGCCCAGGCAATTTTTGATGGTCATAGTTCTCACCTCTCGGGCGCTGGCTTTTCAACCCCCACTTTCCGACCCGACCTTGGGTCACATCTTACTTGTGGGAGTAGGATAAAACTGGCCTTGTGCCTAACTCCTGGAGAGGAGTAAATAATACTATGCTCCAGTTGGTAATCGTCCATGTGAATGATTCAGATTCAGCGAATAAAGACAAATGAATTTGAGTAGGAATTCTAGCAAGACTTGAGGAAGACACTAATATAATTTGTAGTAACATACAGAGAA
>OY744515.1:232730437-232940437 GCA_963556195.1 Sepiola atlantica | reverse complement strand
TTTCTGAATGAAATTAAAACTAATCGTTTAATCCCACCCCATCACATATAGCTCTCCACCTTGCTGTAGACACGCTGCCTCACCAAATGTTCCAGTAAATGACTGGTATGGTTTTTTTTTTTTTTTGTAAATTATATCAAAATTCCAATGATGGCAACACATTCTGGCACTGTTTGAATGTTAAGCAATTTTTTTAAGAACAATTAATTTCAATAATTCTTTTAACTTGTTGTTTTCCAATCAAAAACGAGAATTAAAAAAATATATATGCATCTATTCTATTTCAAACGTAAATTGATGGCAAATATCATTTTTAAACGAAAGTATTCTTAACAAAAGGGGGTGACGTGATGAGCCCAATGGACACCAGTGCAGACTATGAAATCAGCTATGTCGTGTTCAAATCCTATCGGTTCTATTATGGTAATTTACGTACTGCTACTCTGGGGAAAGTATGAACTCCCCCCTTAGCTAAGATAAACAAGCTTTTAAAAGTACAAATCATTTTAATACTCGGTACTTCTTGAGATAACAATCCTCAGTAACTACTGCAAATCTTCTATTTATATATAAAACTCAATGTCTGTGTATGTGTGTGATGTTTGTGTGTTCCCTATAGAAAGAAAGGATGAAGAATCTACATGAAATCTAAAAGTGTATCCGTATGTAAAATTTACCGGGCAAGACTTTGGAAGTGTTCCCGAATCTCTAATCTAAAGGGGCTATGAGGACATAACCGTCTTAAAACTTCATATATATATTATTTTAATGAAATTTAAATCATATGTATAAAATTTTCTTGGAAAGACAATGGAAGATTGTCACGAACTACTAAGTGCCCTCCTAATCTAAGGAAGCTAGATGTCTGGGGGGGGGGGAGAACCTCGCTTAAAACTTCAAATATATTCTATTTAGATGAAATTTATATCATATGTATAAAATTCTCCGGGGAAAACAATAGAAGTGGTCCTGAATCTCTACGTTACACTTTATGTGCCGAATATCTATGTGTCCCCCACCTCTAAGTGACCCATGGGGACAGACCCTTAAAACTTCAAATATCTCTCTGATTTTAATGAAATTTTGATTCTGTTTCGGAAACGTCAACCATAGATTTTACTGGCATGACATAGGTACTATGAAATCGAGAAAGACGAAGCAAGTACGCCATTCCAAATGTTACTGAAGACTCCCGCTCCTCATGTTAAGAATGATTCTAAAACTGCACCAGTAAAATCTATGGTTGACAATTACGAAACAGTGCCGAAATTTTAACTAATTTGGATATTTTTTCCAACATTTCAGCTTCTCCCTATTAGGGGCGAAATGGAAGGAAGAGAGCAATAAAATCAAATAGTGAAAAAAGTACATAGTAGTGATCCTTATTCAATCCCGAGCAACGTCGGGTATTCCTACTTGTATTATTCTATGTTTATGATATTCAAAAACTTCTTATTTCGTAAAAAAAAAAAATTTCAAGTTTTTATTAAAACTGTATATTTGGATTATCATATTATTGATGATCATAATTATATTATTATTATTAAGTTATTATTATATTAAAGTTTTTATTATTACAAAACATTATTAAGTTATTATTATTAAGTTATATATTATTATTATTATTAAGTTATTATTATTATTATTAAGTTATTATTATATTAAAGTTATTATATTAAAGTTATTATTATTACAAAACATTAAGTTATTATTATTAAGTTATATATTATTATTATTATTATTAAGTTATTATTATATTAAAGTTATTATTATTACAAAACATTATTATAATATTAAGTTATTATTATATTAAAGTTATTATTATTACAAAACATTATTAAGTTATTATTATTAAGTTATATATTATTATTATTATTAAGTTATTATTATATTAAAGTTATTATCATTACAAAACATTATTATAATAAGTTATTATTATATTAAAGTTATTATTATTATCTGTATTAAAGTTATTATTATTAAGTTATTATTATATATTATAATTATATTCAAATAATACTATTTGGATTATCATATTATTGATATCTTGGATGTTATTTTCACAACGTTTCGGTGGATGTAACCTCTGACTTTCTTTAGGTGCATCTTTTTGAACTCGGGAATTTTTATATCGAACTCGGGAATCTCTACAGAATTTCGAACTGAACCCTTTATTTAATCCACGGGGGTAGATTGTTCTCGTTCCGTCAACCATGACCGGGTAGAAGTCTTAAGTAATTTTTTATTTTATTCTTAGTTATTATCACTTGCAGTAAGGATTGAACCATCAACCTCCAGAAGACTGTCACTTAGAATTGATTGTTCATCAACACCTTTATCCGTGTCACCACATGTCCAAGTCTGATTAAAACTGTTGCCGTGGCGCGAACCCCCATCCGAAATATAGGTTGTCATATCCAGATATGGTATGAGAACTCTAGCCATAACAAACTAAAAAAAATACAGATGATAGTTCGGATGTTTTGTTATTTTATTATTGAGTCATCACTTATCAAAGCTAAAAAACATTCAAGGATAACGGCTAATAAGATGGATAGATTAAATGCCGAGTGATGATGAATACCATGAGGAGATTGAAACAACAGCAGACCCAATCCAGACAAAATCGCAAGAGGGAACTTGATAATTCTGTTGGCGCCAGACTAATTTTATGGGTTTTTTTTTGTGGAAATCGCTCCAGACAAGGCATGAAGCTACTTGATTTAAGGAGCTAACAAGAACAAATATGATTATCGCAAAGGCCAGAGATGCTTATTTGCCTTAGTCTTGAAAAGACCAAGGTAATAGGTAGGAGGAAAACAGTCAGCAGAAAGAGAGTTCCACAAGCCTGCGGTTCATGGAAAGAAGCTACTGGAATAGGAAGCTGTATTACAATGAGGTATCAACACAGCAAATTAATGGAGACCACAAGACCAACAAATCAACCGAGCTGGAACGAAAGAAGCAGGGAATAGATCACATAACTCTGAAGAACACATGCCATAATATTATTTATAGAAAAGACTGAGAATAGCAACATCACGTCTGTGTGAGAAAGGGTTTAGAGAAGAGGAAAGGGTGGGGCCAATCAAATTACAATTACGTTTCTACACCTTATCAAGAACCCTCAAATGGGACAGAGATTCACCAGCCCAAATATGACAACAGAACTCCAAACATGGTCTGATAGTAGATTTGTAGAGATAGAGAATAGCCTCAGGTGTGAGAACGTGTTTGGAGCAATAGAGAGAACCGACTTTACAAGAAGCAGATAGAGCAATGGATCTAATGTATGAACTCCAAGAAAGATTTGATGAGAGAGAAAGACCAAGAAGTTTCAGAGTAAATTTCTCCTCAAGAGCATAGCCATCCATGAGAATTTCAAGAAGAAAAGGGACACGCCTACGATTGAAAGACATGAGCTGAGTTGGTTGGCCAACAGATGGCTCTGTGTGTAGCACACCATAGATATGTTTGTTTACATTGCATTTGCTGGTGGGGTAGTCTTTCTTTATTTTGAAATTATATATTATTTTGCTTAAACTTAACACTGGCATACAAAATTTTACGAAAAAAAAAGAAAATCTGATTAAATTGTATCTGGGCACTTTTTTGCAACT
Source organism: Sepiola atlantica (assembly GCA_963556195.1). Lineage (NCBI taxonomy): Eukaryota > Metazoa > Mollusca > Cephalopoda > Sepiida > Sepiolidae > Sepiola > Sepiola atlantica. Next base: position 232,936,817 of record OY744515.1, on the reverse strand, counting down.
TCTGTTTAGAGCGTAATGACTCGATTGGCAGTGAATTCCCTGAGAATGTTCCTCGTGATAAATGATATTTTAACAATTCTTTACCATAAATAATATAAAAATGTATTTATTAACAGTTGTTTAGCTATTCAATAATACTTTGTTTTACATACAACACAACACAACACACACAAATACACAACCTCAAATTACATCTATATATTCCGGGACGGCAACATAATTGACATTGCATTGTCATGAACGACAGCCAGAGAGATGCATTGGAACAACAAAGCTGACTCTCGGGGCTCCTTCCTAGACGTTGATATCATCCGTCTGATGTCTTGAAAAAAAAACAGTCTCGGAACCAAGCACGCCTGATGTTTCCACTGAAATTGGTTGAAAGATGAGCGAGCTGTATTTACTATGCTTCCTTCAGAGCTGCTGTGCTGGGCTTGACTGCGAATTCTGCAATCCTTGTTGATGAGAAAGAGTCGGAACAAGTGGCATCCCAGATCAGTGGCTTTCCAACTTGAAAGCAAATACCGTCATCCCGTCGGGCCTGCGACCGTCACCCCTGTGCAGGCTGATTGGTTCGAGAACTGATACAAAACCTGCCGAGTCGAGACGTCGCTTGACTACGTCAAGTTACTTAACACTAGTTATGATTTTACAGACAAATTCAATTAGTAAAGACACTTATTATGTTAGTAAACATTAACACCGGTCTATTTCCATCAAATAAAAAGTTGAATTGCTGTTTAAGTTTCTAGCAATCTCTGGTGGTTTAGAGTCATCGTAAGTGTATAATTTGTGAGTTAGAGGTATGTTGAGAAATTGTTATTATGGTGAAATCAGATGGTTTGGCAGAATATTTACTCCGGCAAGACCTTGGAACCAAAGGTGCCGAAAAATCAGTGTTGAACCTGTATTAAAAAGATGAAAATAAAAAACTAGACCGACAAACTTGCTGCACTTGTGCCCACTCAACATAACACCAGCAAAATCACACCCCTTCACTTTAGAGGTCCCCAGATGCTAAAAGGCTTTACCAAATGTCAGAAGGCTTTCTACTCTAATAGCTTCTTTCCTCGAACCTCTTGCTTTTGGAATTCTCTCCCTGCTCTCTGTTTCCCCGACTGTGCCAATATGCAAAAATTTAAATGTAATCTGAACAAGCATCTCGCTGCACAACTCCCCACTTAGTATGCCCTATAAATCTGGACCCTAATTTACAGCAGCCCCTTACGTCTCAGTGGAAACCTGCCATTTTTAGGTGAATTGATTAAAAGAACATTTAGTTTAACTACAGGATTTAATTTAATGAAATTACAAACTGGTTTTAAACTATATCGTCTGGCAGAACTGTTCACTTTTAATAGAGCTGTAAAAATGCAGTAGGCTGCATTTTTTAGTGGTGCATGCGAATGGCAGACGTTGCAGGTGATAGATGCTCGGCCAAAGGAAGAAGGATGGAGGGCACAGAGAAATTTGAAAATGTCTTTGGTTTTATATCGGGCCACCCAGAATTTTATTTCTCTTTGAAATGAAATAAGTGCCTCACAAAAACGGAAATCATGCTGAGACCAAAAGTAATGTTCGCAGATGGACTCCAGTTAAACCCCTTTGAATAGACACTGTCTGCTTGTTATCTCCAGTAGATATCTCAAGTAGTTAGTGCTTGAGTGGTCAGGTGGTGACCACTGAGAAAGACTGGAATCCAAGATTGCCGGTCAGAAGAAAAGGATTCCGGGAGGGGTGGGCATGGCCTTCTGGGCATGACAGGAAGTTGGGTTTTCTGAAAGAGAGCTAGCGATCAGTGGAAAATGGGTGTCTCTCCAGGCATTGTATGCCCATTTGGGGCTCTTAGCTAAATGACTATGTTGATCGGACTTATACTTTATTTCGTCCAGGTAAAAGTTCTCATTTTGCAAGTCTGCCATTCAACCTAAGAACACGAGTATCTTTTGAGACCTCCAAAAAATAAACATGTTACTCGTTATAAACTTCACTCATGGTTTTACTTGGGATGAGAATTCTTTATTGCAGCACTGACTAAAGATCAAACAGAACATCTTCAGACCGGCACAATGAGTGGAGACGATCACGGACAGTGCAGTGAACGCACGCATACAGGTTCAGAGAGTCTGTTTACTGAATTAGCATGAATAGTAAGAGTCCTGTTTGTGTTGCATATACCTCCCCTCCAAGAGGAGGCCTAATGCCTCGTAAGTCACAATCAAATAAAATGTTATCGAATGCAAATCAGAAATCAAAACAGCACAATTAAATCGGACGGTGTATCCACTCCTTCCGTGATTGAGGTGCCTGGAATTAATGTTTCACAACAGCACGAAGAAAAAAAAGGACATTCTGAATTTGAAGAAGGACCATTTATTAAGATGTTGACTGTCAACGATTGCTACGTTTGTCAATATCTACAACATAATCTCTTTTCGTCTTAGAGACCAGAGAAGAACCATTTATTACGATGTTGACGTTGATTTCTCTTCTGGTTGACGTTCAAGGTTATGGACATCTGGGGCCTTAGCCCCTTAATTTATATCGATCTTAAATCATTTTTTTACACATGATGTCCGCTCAAAAGCTTCCCAACGAACTGAATCACCTCTCTCGTTCCCTCTCTCTTTGAGCCATGTGACGTCACACCCGCTTCCAGCCATAGCAGGAGGTGTGGCATTTGAGTACATACTCGTTAACCCCATGATCCGGGTTCCTGTGTATATGTGAATGCCATCCTGCAAACCAAAATCATCAGATGAATACTAGCAAACGTATTCATTAATATTTAACATTTGTTCCTGGGATTGTATCTAGACTGAGTGATCTTAATTGCTTGCAAAGGAGCAATGGCTTTTCATCAACTGTAACAGCATAATCAACAGTAATCAGCATAATTAAAAAAAAAAGGAAAAAGTTACGATGATGAATATTTTACTTTTATTGTGACCTGAAATTTGTTTATGCGGTTGAAGTTCGATTTGATGTTTTGTGCAACAGATTCATCAACTTCTTAGCAGTTTGGATATTTGTGTGATGTTTTTGTCCTTCATGTCTGAATGCTCGGGTTTTAAATAACCAGTCTGGATGTAGTGTGGATCATATTTTTAGGAAACTCGCGTCGCGGGTTAGTTTGATGAGTTCATTGTCTTTGGCGATCCGGCTTTACGAGGAGAGAAACTACCAGTTAATATAGTAAGCTGTTGCGAAAACAGAACGCAGACACTTTGATTGTTTCAAAGATATGTAGGTGTTCTTATTTACTTGCCTCTTCACGATAGCAAAGTTAGGCATAAGGTCGGGTTTTAATGGGGGGGGGGGGAATCTAGCTCCCCAAAAAGGGGCAACCTGGATTGAAACAAAAATTAAAATTGCCTCAGTCTAGAAGGACTTCACCTTCACTGACCGAGGATAGAATTGATTAAGTAGCATCAGAACAGATACTACACTTTGTTCTTAGCCAAAGTCATGTGTAGTGCATTTTACTGTGATTTTTCATGAGTCAGTCTACACAGCGACTTCTGTTTTATGTTGGCCTGGAACTACTATGCTCTGACTAAACGAAAAAGTAGTTGTTTTCATTACAGATCTTCATATTTTATTAACTTGTTGGACGAGTTGAGCGGTCATGTTTCACAATAAAATATTATTCTACCGTTCCAGAAAGGACCTGACTTCAGCTGCAATCCTCTATCTATATAAGAGTCAGATACGTTCAAAAATGGAATACTGGTGCCGCACAGAACACACTTTCCTGCCTTTACAGAATACAAAATCAACTTTGAAATCTAGTGGGAGGTGAGGGTGACCTCTTCTCCTCCCTACAGCCCCTTAGTCACAGAAGAGACGTTTCTAGTCTTTCTCTACTCTGTCGTTATTTCCATGGAAGGTGCTCAACTGAGCTCCAATCTCTGGTTGATCCTTGTAAAACATTCACAGCAAGAACTCGTCTTTTACCACAACGGAAAAAGACTTTCTTTTCTTCCTCCTTGTGTCTAGCATCAGACGAAATTTACATGGACAGATTCTTTGCAAGGGCTTCCCACCTGTGGAACACATTTCTGTCTGTCTGCTTCCCTACTGACTACAACTTGGTCATCTCAACCAACGGAGAGTCTATCAGGTATGGGTACGCAGTGTGATGACGTATGAAAGTGAAACCTGGCCAGTGAGGGTTGAGAAAAAGTGTTTCATGGAGGGAAATGACTGGTATGATGGGTCGGTAATGTGAGTCTTAAAGACAGACTTATATCTGATCTCAGAGGAAGATTAAATTTGGAGAGTATAGAGAGATGTGTGCAGAACAGGAGACTTCGTTGGTATGGCCACATTGAAACACTAGATGAGATTTCTTGACTTAGGAGATGTAGAATAGTTGAAGTAGCAGGGTCAGTTGCCAAGGGTATGCCAAGGAAAACATGAGCTAGTGATAGAGATGGATTTGAGGGAAAAATGGATAAATAAAAACCTGGCCAAGAATATGTTAGTTTAGAAGTCAATTCCTAAAAACCGTCAAACACATGTCAGCATGTAAAATGGACGTTAAACAGAATATGCTAGGACATAGAAGTTTCAAAATATGTTGGGAACATGTTTTCTAGTTGTTTTCTTGAATATAAACCTAAATAAAAGAAGAAAATTGATATTTCCAAAAATCGAAAATTCTTGTGTACGCGGACATGTCAGATTTTGCCATTTTCAGCAAGTTTTTTTCTTCTGTAATAACACTGGCTTTCTAGAACATAGAAGTTTCAAAATATGTTGGGAACATGTTTTCTAGTGGTTTTCTTGAATATAAACCTAAATTAAAGAAGAAAATTAAAATTTGAAAAAATCGAAAATTCTAGTGTCAGATTTTGCCATTTTTAGCAAATTTCTTTCTACTGTGATAACCCTTGTTTTCTAGGACATAGAAGTTTCAAAATATGTTGGTAACATGTTTTCTAGTTGTTTTCTCGAATATAAACCTAAATTAAAGAAGAAAATTGGAATTTCAAAAAATCGAAAATTCTCGTGTACACGGACATGTCAGATTTTGCCATTTTTAGCAAGTTTCTTGCTTCTGTAATAATGCTGGTTTTCTAAGACATACACGTTTACAAATATGTTGGGAACATGTTTTCTAGTTGTTTTCTTGAATATAAACCAAACTTAAAGTAGAAAACTGAAATTTCAAAAAATCGACAATTCTCGTGTACGCAGACATGTCAGATTTTGCCATTTTCAGCAAGTTTATTTCATCTGCTTTTCTAGGACATAGAAGTTTACAAAAAATGCTGGGAACATGTTTTATAGTTGTTTTCTTGAATATAAAGTTAAATTAAAGTAGAAAATTGAAATTTGAAAAAATCGAAAATTCTCGTGTACATGTCAGCGGACATGTCAGATTTTGCCATTTTCAGCAAGTTTTTTTCTTCTGTAATAACACTGGCTTTCTATCACATAGAAGTTTTAAAATATGTTGGGAACATGTTTTCTAGTGGTTTTCTTTAATATAAACCTAAATTAAAGAAGAAAATTGAAATTTCGAAAATTCTAGTGTCAGATTTACCCGTTTTTAGCAAATTTCTTTCTACTGTGATAACCCTTGTTTTCTAGGACATAGAAGTTTCAAAATATGTTGGGAACATGTTTTCTAGTGGTTTTCTTGAATATAAACCTAAATTAAAGAAGAAAATTGAAATTTCAAAAAATCGAAAATTCCTGTATACGCGGACATGTCAGATTTGGCCATTTTCAGCAAGTTTCTTTCTTCTGCTTTGCTATGACATAGAAGTTTCAAAATATGTTTGAAACATGTGTTCATGTTGTTTTCTTGAATATGAACCTTAATTAAAGTAGAAAATTGAAATTTCAAAAAATAAAAAATTCTCGTGTACGCGGACATGTAAGATTTTGCCATTTTCAGCAAGTTTTTTTCTTCTGTAATAACACTGGCTTTCTAGGACATAGAAGTTTCAAAATATGTTGGGAACATGTTTTCTAGTTGTTTTCTTGAATATAAACCTAAATTAAAGTAGAAAATTGAAATTTCAAAAAATCGAAAATTCTCGTGTACCAAACATGTCAGATTTTGCCATTTTCACCAAGTTTTTTTCTTCTGTAATAACACTGGCTTTCTATGGCATAGAAGTTTCAAAATATGTTGAGAACATGTTTTCCCGTTTTTTTTTCTGAATATAAACCTAAATTAAAGAAGAAAATTTAAATTTGAAAACATCGAAAATTCTAGTGTCAGATTTTGTTATTAGCAAGTTTCTTTCTACTGTGATAACCCTTGTGTTCTAGGACATAGAAGTTTCAAAATATGTTGGGAACATGTTTTCAAGTTGTTTTCTTGAATATAAACATAAATTAAAGTAGAAAATTGAAATTTCAAAAAATCGAAAATTCTCGTGTACACAGACATGTCAGATTTTGCCATTTTCAGCAAATTTCTTGCTTCTGTAATCACACTGGCTTTCTAGGACATAGAAGTTTAAAAATATGTTGGGAACATGTTTTCTAGTTGTTTTCTTGAATATAAACCTAAATTAAAGGAGATAATTGGAATTTGAAAAAATCGAAAATTATCGTGTACACGGACATGTCAGATTTTGCCATTTTTAGCAAGTTTCTTGCTTCTGTAATAATGCTGGTTTTCTAGGACATAGAAGTTTCAAAATATGTTGGGAACATGTTTTCTAGTTGTTTTCTTGAATATAAACCTAAATTAAAGTAGAAAATTGAAATTGAAAAAAATCGAAAATTCTCGTGTATGCGGACATGTCAGATTTTGCCATTTTAGCAAGTTTCTTTCTTTTACTTTTCTAAGACATAGAAGTTTCAAAATATGTTTGAAACGTGTTTTCATGTTGTTTTCTTGAATATAAACCTTAATTAAAGTAGAAAATTGAAATTCAAAAAAATCGAAAATTCTCGTGTACGCGGACATGTCAGATTTTGCCATTTTCAGCAAGTTTATTTCTTCTGTAATAACACTGGCTTTCTAGGACATAGAAGTTTAAAAATATGTTGGAAACATGTTTTCGTAGTTGTTTTCTTGAATATAAACCTAAATTAAAGAAGAAAATTGGAATTTCAAAAAATCGAAAATTCTCGTGTACACGGACATGTCAGATTTTGCCATTTTTAGCAAGTTTCTTGCTTCTGTAATAATGCTGGTTTTCTAAGACATACACGTTTACAAATATGTTGGGAACATGTTTTCTAGTTGTTTTCTTGAATATAAACCAAACTTAAAGTAGAAAACTGAAATTTCAAAAAATCGAAAATTCTCGTGTACGCGGACATGTCAGATTTTGCTATTTTCAGCAAGGTTCTTCTACTTTTCTAGGACATAGAAGTTTCAAAATATGTTGGGAACATGTTTTCATGTTGTTTTCTTGAATATAAACCTAAATTAAAGTAGAAAATGTAAATTTAAAAAAATCGACAATTCTCGTGTACGCAGACATGTCAGATTTTGCCATTTTCAGCAAGTTTATTTCATCTGCTTTTCTAGGACATAGAAGTTTACAAAAAATGCTGGGAACATGTTTTATAGTTGTTTTCTTGAATATAAAGTTAAATTAAAGTAGAAAATTGAAATTTGAAAAAATCGAAAATTCTCGTGTACATGTCAGCGGACATGTCAGATTTTGCCATTTTCAGCAAGTTTTTTTCTTCTGTAATAACACTGGCTTTCTATCACATAGAAGTTTAAAAATATGTTGGAAACATGTTTTCGTAGTTGTTTTCTTGAATATAAACCTAAATTAAAGAAGAAAATTGGAATTTCAAAAAATCGAAAATTCTCGTGTACACGGACATGTCAGATTTTGCCATTTTTAGCAAGTTTCTTGCTTCTGTAATAATGCTGGTTTTCTAAGACATACACGTTTACAAATATGTTGGGAACATGTTTTCTAGTTGTTTTCTTGAATATAAACCAAACTTAAAGTAGAAAACTGAAATTTCAAAAAATCGACAATTCTCGTGTACGCGGACATGTCAGATTTTGCCATTTTCAGCAAGTTTTTTTCTTCTGTAATAACACTGGCTTTCTAGGACATAGAAGTTTAAAAATATGTTGGGAACATGTTTTCTAGTGGTTTTCTTTAATATAAACCTAAATTAAAGAAGAAAATTGAAATTTCAAAAAATCGAAAATTCTAGTGTCAGATTTACCCGTTTTTAGCAAATTTCTTTCTACTGTGATAACCCTTGTTTTCTAGGACATAGAAGTTTCAAAATATGTTGGGAACATGTTTTCTAGTGGTTTTCTTGAATATAAACCTAAATTAAAGAAGAAAATTGAAATTTCAAAAAATCGAAAATTCCTGTATACGCGGACATGTCAGATTTGGCCATTTTCAGCAAGTTTCTTTCTTCTGCTTTGCTATGACATAGAAGTTTCAAAATATGTTTGAAACATGTGTTCATGTTGTTTTCTTGAATATGAACCTTAATTAAAGTAGAAAATTGAAATTTCAAAAAATTAAAAATTCTCGTGTACGCGGACATGTAAGATTTTGCCATTTTCAGCAAGTTTTTTTCTTCTGTAATAACACTGGCTTTCTAGAACATAGAAGTTTCAAAATATGTTGGGAACATGTTTTCTAGTTGTTTTCTTGAATATAAACCTAAATTAAAGAAGAAAATTTGAATTTTAAAAAATCGAAAATTATCGTGTACACGGACATGTCAGATTTAGCCATTTTTAGCAAGTTTCTTGCTTCTGTAATAATGCTGGTTTTCTAGAACATAGAAGTTTCAAAATATGTTGGTAACATGTTTTCTAGTTGTTTTCTTGAATATTAACCCAAAATAAAAGTAGAAAATTGAAATTTCAAAAAATCGAAAATTCTCGTGTACCAAACATGTCAGATTTTGCCATTTTCACCAAGTTTTTTTCTTCTGTAATAACACTGGCTTTCTATGGCATAGAAGTTTCAAAATATGTTGAGAACATGTTTTCCCGTTTTTTTTTCTGAATATAAACCTAAATTAAAGAAGAAAATTTAAATTTGAAAAAATCGAAAATTCTAGTGTCAGATTTTGTTATTAGCAAGTTTCTTTCTACTGTGATAACCCTTGTGTTCTAGGACATAGAAGTTTCAAAATATGTTGGTAACATGTTTTCTAGTTGTTTTCTTGAATATAAACCTAAATTAAAGTATGAAATTGAAATTTCAAAAAATCGAAAATTCTCGTGTACGCGGACATGTCAGATTTTGCCATTTTCAGCAAGTTTCTTTCTTCTGCTTTTCTAAGACATAGAAGTTTCAAAATATGTTGAGAACATGTTTTCTAGTGGTTTTCTTGAATATAAACCTAAATTAAAGAAGAAAATTTAAATTTAAAAAAATCGAAAATTATCGTGTACACGGACATGTCAGATTTTGCCATTTTCAGCAAGTTTTTTCTTCTGTAATAACACTGGCTTTCTATGACATAGAAGTTTTAAAATCGGTTGGAAACATGTTCTCTAGTTGTTTTCTTGAATATGTGCCTAAATTAAAGAAGAAAATTGAAATTTCAAAAAATCGAAATATCTCGTGTACGCGGACCTGTCAGATTTTGCCATTTTCAGAAAGTTTTTTTCTTCTGTAATAACACTTACTTTCTATCACATAGAAGTTTCAAAATATGTTGGGAACATGTTTTCTAGTGGTTTTCTTAAATATAAACCTAAATTAAAGAGGAAAATTGAAATTTTACAAAAATCGAAAATTCTAGTGTCAGATTTTGCCGTTTTTAGCAAATTTCTTTCGACTGTGATAACCCTTGTTTTCTAGGACATAGAAGTTTTAAAATATGTTGAGAACCTGTTTTCTAGTAGTTTTCTTGAATATAAACCTAAATTAAAGTAGAAAATTAAAATTTCAAAAAATCGAAAATTCTTGTGTACGCGGACATGTCAGATTTTGCCATTTTCAGCAAGTTTCTTGCTTCTGTAATAACCCTGGTTTTCCAGGACATAGGAGTTTCAAATTATGTTGGAAACATGTTTTCGTAGTTGTTTTCTTGAATATAAACCTAAATTAAAGTGGAAAATTGAAATTTCAAAAATCGAAAATTATCGTGTATGCGGACATGTCAGATTTTGCCATTTTCAGCAAGTTTGTTTCTTCTGTAATAACACTTGCTTTCTATGACATAGAAGTTGTAAAATAGGTTGGGAACATGTTCTCTAGTTGTTTTCTTGAATATGAGCGTAAATTACAGTAGAAAATTGAAATTTTACAAAAATCGAAAATTCTAGTGTCAGATTTTGCCGTTTTTAGCAAATTTCTTTCGACTGTGATGACCCTTGTTTTCTAGGACATAGAAGTTTTAAAATATGTTGGGAACCTGTTTTCTAGTAGTTTTCTTGAATATAAACCTAAATTAAAGTAGAAAATTAAAATTTCAAAAAATCGAAAATTCTTGTGTACGCGGACATGTCAGATTTTGCCATTTTAGCAAGTTTCTTGCTTCTGTAATAACCCTGGTTTTCTTGGACATAGAAGTTTCAAAATATGTTGAGAACATGTTTTCTTGTGGTTTTCCTGAATATAAACCTAAATTAAAGAAGAAAATTGAAATTTCAAAAAATCGAAAATTCTCGTGTACGAAACATGTCAGATTTTGCCATTTTCACCAAGTTTTTTTCTTCTGTAATAACACTGGCTTTCTAGTGCATAGAAGTTTCAAAATATGTTGAGAACATGTTTTCTAGTGGTTTTCTTGAATATAAACCTAAATTAAAGAAGAAAATTGAAATTTCAAAAAATCGAAAATTCTCGTGTACCAAACATGTCAGATTTTGCCATTTTCACCAAGTTTTTTTTCTTCTGTAATAACACTGGCTTTCTATGGCATAGAAGTTTCAAAATATGTTGGGAACCTGTTTTCTAGTAGTTTTATTGAATATAAACCTAAATTAAAGTAGAGAATTGAAATTTAAAAAAATCGAAAATTCTCGTGTACCAAACATGTCAGATTTTGCCATTTTAGCAAGTTTCTTTCTTCTGCTTTTCTAATACATAGAAGGTTCAAAATATGTTGGGAACATGTTTTCATGTTGTTTTCTTTAATATAAACCTTAATTAAAGTAGAAAATGGAAATTTCAAAAAATAGAAAATTCTTGTGAATGCTGACATGTAAGATTTTTCCATTTTCAGCAAGTTTTTTTCTTCTGTAATCACACTGGCTTTCTAGGACATAGAAGTTTTAAAATATGTTGGGAACATGTTTTCTAGTTGTTTTCTTGAATATAAACCTAAATTAAAGAAGAAAATTGAAATTTCAAAAAATCGAAAATTCTAGTGTCAGATTTTGCCGTTTTTAGCAAGTTTCTTTCTAATCTGATAACCCTTGTTTTCTAATTCATAGAAGTTTCAAAATATGTTGGTAACATGTTTTCTAGTTGTTTTCTTGAATATAAACCTAAATTAAAGTAGAAAATTGAAATTTCAAAAAATCGAAAATTCCCGTGTACCAAACATGTCCGATTTTGCCATTTTCACCAAGTTTTTTTTCTTCTGTAATAACACTGGCTTTCTATGGCATAGAAGTTTCAAAATATGTTGAGAACATGTTTTCTAGTGGTTTTCTGGAATATAAACCTAAATTAAAGTAGAAAATTGAAATTTCAAAAAATCGAAAATTCTCGTGTACCAAACATGTCAGATTTTGCCATTTTCACCAAGTTTTTTTCTTCTGTAATAACACTGGCTTTTCATGGCATAGAAGTTTACAATATGTTGAGAACATGTTTTCTAGTTGTTTTCTTGAATATAAACCTAAATTAAAGAAGAAAATTTAAATTTCAAAAAATCGAAAATTCTAGTGTCAGATTTTGCCGTTTTTAGCAAGTTTCTTTCTACTGTGATAACCCTTGTTTTCTAGGACATAGAAGTTTCAAAATATGTTGGGAACATGTTTTCTAGTGGTTTTCTTGAATATAAACCTAAATTAAAGAAGAAAATTTAAATTTCAAAAAATCGAAAATTCTAGTGTCAGATTTTGCCGTTTTTAGCAAGTTTCTTGCTTCTGTAATAACACTGGTTTTCTAGGACATAGAAGTTTCAAAATATGTTGGTAACATGTTTTCTAGTTGTTTTCTTGAATATAAACCTAAATTAAAGTAGAAAATTGAAATTTCAAAAAATCGAAAATTCTTGTGTACCAAACATGTCAGATTTTGCCATTTTCACCAAGTTTTTTTCTTCTGTAATAACACTGGCTTTCTATGGCATAGAAGTTTCAAAATATGTTGAGAACATGTTTTCTAGTGGTTTTCTTGAATATAAACCTAAATTAAAGAAGAAAATTTAAATTTCAAAAAATCGAAAATTCTAGTGTCAGATTTTGTTGTTTTTAGCAAGTTTCTTTCTACTGTGATAACCCTTGTTTTCTACAACATAGAAGTTTCAAAATATGTTGGTAACATGTTTTCTAGTTGTTTTATTGAATATAAACCTAAATTAAAGTAGAGAATTGAAATTTCAAAAAATCGAAAATTCTCGTGTACGCGGACATGTCAGATTTTGCCATTTTAGCAAGTTTCTTTCTTCTGCTTTTCTAATACATAGAAGGTTCAAAATATGTTGGGAACATGTTTTCATGTTGTTTTCTTTAATATAAACCTTAATTAAAGTAGAAAATTGAAATTTCAAAAAATAGAAAATTCTTGTGAATGCTGACATGTAAGATTTTTCCATTTTCAGCAAGTTTTTTTCTTCTGTTATCACACTGGCTTTCTAGGACATAGAAGTTTAAAAATATGTTGGGAACATGTTTTATAGTTGTTTTCTTGAATATAAACCTAAATTAAAGTAGAAAATTGAAATTTCAAAAAATCGAAAATTCGCGTGTACACAGACATGTCAGATTTTGCCATTTTTAGCAAGTTTCTTGCTTCTGTAATAACCCTGGTTTTCTAGAACATAGAAGTTTCAAAATATGTTGGTAACATGTTTTCTAGTTGTTTTCTTGAATATAAACCTAAATTAAAGTAGAAAATTGAAATTTCAAAAAATCGAAAATTCTCGTGTACCAAACATATCAGATTTTGCCATTTTCACCAAGTTTTTTTCTTCTGTAATAACACTGGCTTTCTATGGCATAGAAGTTTCAAAATATGTTGAGAACATGTTTTCTAGTGGTTTTCCTGAATATAAACCTAAATTAAAGTAGAAAATTGAAATTTCAAAAAATCGAAAATTCTCGTGTACCAAACATGTCAGATTTTGCCATTTTCACCAAGTTTGTTTCTTCTGTAATAACACTGGCTTTCTATGGCATAGAAGTTTCGAAATATGTTGAGAACATGTTTTCTAGTGGTTTTCTTGAATATAAACCTAAATTAAAGAAGAAAATTTTAATTTCAAAAAATCGAAAATTCTAGTGTCAGATTTTGCCGTTTTTAGCAAGTTTCTTGCTTCTGTAATAACCCTGGTTTTCTAGGACATAGAAGTTTCAAAATATGTTGAGAACATGTTTTCTAGTTGTTTTTATTGAATATAAACCTAAATTAAAGAAGAAAATTGAAATTTCAAAAAATCGAAAATTCTCGTGTACCAAACATGTTAGATTTTGCCATTTTCACGAAGTTTTTTTCTTCTGTAATAACACTGGCTTTCTATGGCATAGAAGTTTCAAAATATGTTGAGAACATGTTTTCTAGTGGTTTTCTTGAATATAAACCTAAATTAAAGTAGAAAATTGAAATTTCAAAAAATCGAAAATTCTCGTGTACCAAACATGTCAGATTTTGCCATTTTCACCAAGTTTTTTTCTTCTGTAATAACACTGGCTTTCTATGGCATAGAAGTTTCAAAATATGTTGAGAACATGTTTTCTAGTGGTTTTCTTGAATATAAACCTAAATTAAAGAAGAAAATTGAAATTTCAAAAAATCGAAAATTCTAGTGTCAGATTTTGCCGTTTTTAGCAAGTTTCTTTCTACTGTGATAACCCTTGTTTTCTAAGACATAGAAGTTTCAAAATATGTTGGTAACATGTTTTCTAGTTGTTTTCTTGAATATAAACCTAAATTAAAGAAGAAAATTGAAATTTCAAAAAATCGAAAATTCTCGTGTACCAAACATGTCAGATTTTGCCATTTTCACCAAGTTTTTTTCTTCTGTAATAACACTGGCTTTCTATGGCATAGAAGTTTCAAAATATGTTGAGAACATGTTTTCTAGTGGTTTTCTTGAATATAAACCTAAATTAAAGTAGAAAATTGAAATTTCAAAAAATCGAAAATTCTCGTGTACCAAACATGTCAGATTTTGCCATTTTCACCAAGTTTTTTTCTTCTGTAATAACACTGGCTTTCTATGGCATAGAAGTTTCAAAATATGTTGAGAACATGTTTTCTAGTGGTTTTCCTGAATATAAACCTAAATTAAAGTAGAAAATTGAAATTTCAAAAAATCGAAAATTCTCGTGTACCAAACATGTCAGATTTTGCCATTTTCACCAAGTTTTTTTCTTCTGTAATAACACTGGCTTTCTAGTGCATAGAAGTTTCAAAATATGTTGAGAACATGTTTTCTAGTGGTTTTCTTGAATATAAACCTAAATTAAAGAAGAAAATTTTAATTTCAAAAAATCGAAAATTCTAGTGTCAGATTTTGCCGTTTTTAGCAAGTTTCTTGCTTCTGTAATAACCCTTGTTTTCTAATACATAGAAGTTTCAAAATATGTTGGTAACATGTTTTCTAGTTGTTTTCTTGAATATAAACCTAAATTAAAGTAGAAAATTGAAATTTCAAAAAATCGAAAATTCCCGTGTACCAAACATGTCAGATTTTGCCATTTTCACCAAGTTTTTTTCTTCTGTAATAACACTGGCTTTCTATGGCATAGAAGTTTCAAAATATGTTGAGAACATGTTTTCTAGTGGTTTTCTTGAATATAAACCTTAATTAAAGTAGAAAATTGAAATTTCAAAAAATCGAAAATTCTCGTGTACCAAACATGTCAGATTTTGCCATTTTCACCAAGTTTGTTTCTTCTGTAATAACACTGGCTTTCTATGGCATAGAAGTTTCAAAATATGTTGAGAACATGTTTTCTAGTGGTTTTCTTGAATATAAACCTAAATTAAAGAAGAAAATTGAAATTTCAAAAAATCGAAAATTCTAGTGTCAGATTTTGCCGTTTTTAGCAAGTTTCTTTCTACTGTGATAACCCTTGTTTTCTAGGACATAGAAGTTTCAAAATATGTTGGTAACATGTTTTCTAGTTGTTTTCTTGTATATAAACCTAAATTAAAGAAGAAAATTGAAATTTCAAAAAATCGAAAATTCTCGTGTACCAAACATGTCAGATTTTGCCATTTTCACCAAGTTTTTTTTCTTCTGTAATAACACTGGCTTTCTATGGCATAGAAGTTTCAAAATATGTTGAGAACATGTTTTCTAGTGGTTTTCTTGAATATAAACCTAAATTAAAGAAGAAAATTTAAATTTCAAAAAATCGAAAATTCTAGTGTCAGATTTTGCCGTTTTTAGCAAGTTTCTTGCTTCTGTAATAACCCTGGTTTTCTAGGACATAGAAGTTTCATAATATGTTGAGAACATGTTTTCTAGTTGTTTTTATTGAATATAAACCTAAATTAAAGAAGAAAATTGAAATTTCAAAAAATCGAAAATTCTCGTGTACCAAACATGTCAGATTTTGCCATTTTCACCAAGTTTTTTTCTTCTGTAATAACACTGGCTTTCTATGGCATAGAAGTTTCAAAATATGTTGGTAACATGTTTTCTAGTGGTTTTCTTGAATATAAACCTAAATTAAAGTAGAAAATTGAAATTTCAAAAAATCGAAAATTCTCGTGTACCAAACATGTCAGATTTTGCCATTTTCACCAAGTTTTTTTCTTCTGTAATAACACTGGCTTTCTATGGCATAGAAGTTTCAAAATATGTTGAGAACATGTTTTCTAGTGGTTTTCTTGAATATAAACCTAAATTAAAGAAGAAAATTTAAATTTCAAAAAATCGAAAATTCTAGTGTCAGATTGTGCCGTTTTTAGCAAGTTTCTTTCTACTGTGATAACCCTTGTTTTCTAGGACATAGAAGTTGCAAAATATGTTGGTAACATGTTTTCTAGTTGTTTTCTTGAATATAAACCTAAATTAAAGTAGAAAATTGAAATTTCAAAAAATCGAAAATTCTCGTGAACGCGGACATGTCAGATTTTGCCATATTCAGCAAGTTTCTTGCTTCTGTAAGTACCCTGGTTTTCTAGGACATAGAAGTTTCAAAATATGTTGGTAACACGTTTTCTAGTTGTTTTCTTGAATATAAACCTAAATTAAAGTAGAAAGTTGAAATTTCAAAAAATCGAAAATTCTCGTGTACCAAACATGTCAGATTTTGCCATTTTCACCAAGTTTTTTTCTTCTGTAATAACACTGGCTTTCTATGGCATAGAAGTTTCAAAATATGTTGGTAACATGTTTTCTAGTTGTTTTCTTGAATATAAACCTAAATTAAAGAAGAAAATTGAAATTTAAAAAAATCGAAAATTCTCGTGTACCAAACATGTCAGATTTTGCCATTTTCACCAAGTTTTTTTCTTCTGTAATAACACTGGCTTTCTATGGCATAGAAGTTTCAAAATATGTTGAGAACATGTTTTCTAGTGGTTTTCTTGAATATAAACCTAAATTAAAGTAGAAAGTTGAAATTTCAAAAAATCGAAAATTCTCGTGTACCAAACATGTCAGATTTTGCCATTTTCACCAAGTTTTTTTCTTCTGTAATAACACTGGCTTGCTATGGCATAGAAGTTTCAAAATATGTTGGGAACATGTTTTCTAGTGGTTTTCTTGAATATAAACCTAAATTAAAGAAGAAAATTTTAATTTAAAAAAATCCCAAATTCTAGTGTCAGATTTTGCCGTTTTTAGCAAGTTTCTTTCTACTGTGATAACCCTTGTTTTCTAGGACATAGAAGTTTCAAAATATATTGGTAACATGTTTTCTAGTTGTTTTCTTGAATATAAACCTAAATTAAAGTAGAAAATTAAAATTTCAAAAAATCGAAAATTCTCGTGTACCAAACATGTCAGATTTTGCCATTTTCACCAAGTTTTTTTCTTCTGTAATAACACTGGCTTTCTATGGCATAGAAGTTTCAAAATATGTTGAGAACATGTTTTCTAGTGGTTTTCTTGAATATGAACCTAAATTAAAGAAGAAAATTTAAATTTCAAAAAATCGAAAATTCTCGTGTACGCTGACATGTCAGATTTTGCCATTTTCAGCAAGTTTTTTTTCTTCTGTAATAACACTGGCTTTCTATGGCATAGAAGTTTCAAAATATGTTGAGAACATGTTTTCTAGTGGTTTTCTTGAATATAAACCTAAATTAAAGAAGAAAATTTAAATTTCAAAAAATCGAAAATTCTAGTGTCAGATTTTGCCGTTTTTAGCAAGTTTCTTGCTTCTGTAATAACCTTGGTTTTCTAGGACATAGAAGTTTCAAAATATGTTGAGAACATGTTTTCTAGTTGTTTTTATTGAATATAAACCTAAATTAAAGAAGAAAATTGAAATTTCAAAAAATCGAAAATTCTCGTGTACCAAACATGTCAGATTTTGCCATTTTCACCAAGTTTTTTTCTTCTGTAATAACACTGGCTTTCTATGGCATAGAAGTTTCAAAATATGTTGAGAACATGTTTTCTAGTGGTTTTCCTGAATATAAACCTAAATTAAAGAAGAAAATTGAAATTTCAAAAAATCGAAAATTCTCGTGTACCAAACATGTCAGATTTTGCCATTTTCACCAAGTTTTTTTCTTCTGTAATAACACTGGCTTTCTAGTGCATAGAAGTTTCAAAATATGTTGAGAACATGTTTTCTAGTGGTTTTCTTGAATATAAACCTAAATTAAAGGAGAAAATTTAAATTTCAAAAAATCGAAAATTCTCGTGTACCAAACATGTCAGATTTTGCCATTTTCACCAAGTTTTTTTTCTTCTGTAATAACACTGGCTTTCTATGGCATAGAAGTTTCAAAATATGTTGGGAACCTGTTTTCTAGTAGTTTTATTGAATATAAACCTAAATTAAAGTAGAGAATTGAAATTTAAAAAAATCGAAAATTCTCGTGTACGCGGACATGTCAGATTTTGCCATTTTAGCAAGTTTCTTTCTTCTGCTTTTCTAATACATAGAAGGTTCAAAATATGTTGGGAACATGTTTTCATGTTGTTTTCTTTAATATAAACCTTAATTAAAGTAGAAAATGGAAATTTCAAAAAATAGAAAATTCTTGTGAATGCTGACATGTAAGATTTTTCCATTTTCAGCAAGTTTTTTTCTTCTGTAATCACACTGGCTTTCTAGGACATAGAAGTTTCAAAATATGTTGGGAACATGTTTTCTAGTTGTTTTCTTGAATATAAACCTAAATTAAAGAAGAAAATTGAAATTTCAAAAAATCGAAAATTCTAGTGTCAGATTTTGCCGTTTTTAGCAAGTTTCTTTCTAATGTGATAACCCTTGTTTTCTAATTCATAGAAGTTTCAAAATATGTTGGTAACATGTTTTCTAGTTGTTTTCTTGAATATAAACCTAAATTAAAGTAGAAAATTGAAATTTCAAAAAATCGAAAATTCTCGTGTACCAAACATGTCAGATTTTGCCATTTTCACCAAGTTTTTTTCTTCTGTAATAACACTGGCTTTCTATGGCATAGAAGTTTCAAAATATGTTGAGAACATGTTTTCTAGTGGTTTTCCTGAATATAAACCTAAATTAAAGTAGAAAATTGAAATTTCAAAAAATCGAAAATTCTCGTGTACCAAACATGTCAGATTTTGCCATTTTCACCAAGTTTTTTTTCTTCTGTAATAACACTGGCTTTCTAGTGCATAGAAGTTTCAAAATATGTTGAGAACATGTTTTCTAGTGGTTTTCTTGAATATAAACCTAAATTAAAGAAGAAAATTTTAATTTCAAAAAATCGAAAATTCTAGTGTCAGATTTTGCCGTTTTTAGCAAGTTTCTTGCTTCTGTAATAACCCTTGTTTTCTAATACATAGAAGTTTCAAAATATGTTGGTAACATGTTTTCTAGTTGTTTTCTTGAATATAAACCTAAATTAAAGTAGAAAATTGAAATTTCAAAAAATCGAAAATTCCCGTGTACCAAACATGTCAGATTTTGCCATTTTCACCAAGTTTTTTTCTTCTGTAATAACACTGGCTTTCTATGGCATAGAAGTTTCAAAATATGTTGAGAACATGTTTTCTAGTGGTTTTCTTGAATATAAACCTTAATTAAAGTAGAAAATTGAAATTTCAAAAAATCGAAAATTCTCGTGTACCAAACATGTCAGATTTTGCCATTTTCACCAAGTTTGTTTCTTCTGTAATAACACTGGCTTTCTATGGCATAGAAGTTTCAAAATATGTTGAGAACATGTTTTCTAGTGGTTTTCTTGAATATAAACCTAAATTAAAGAAGAAAATTGAAATTTCAAAAAATCGAAAATTCTAGTGTCAGATTTTGCCGTTTTTAGCAAGTTTCTTTCTACTGTGATAACCCTTGTTTTCTAGGACATAGAAGTTTCAAAATATGTTGGTAACATGTTTTCTAGTTGTTTTCTTGTATATAAACCTAAATTAAAGAAGAAAATTGAAATTTCAAAAAATCGAAAATTCTCGTGTACCAAACATGTCAGATTTTGCCATTTTCACCAAGTTTTATTTCTTCTGTAATAACACTGGCTTTCTATGGCATAGAAGTTTCAAAATATGTTGAGAACATGTTTTCTAGTGGTTTTCTTGAATATAAACCTAAATTAAAGAAGAAAATTTAAATTTCAAAAAATCGAAAATTCTAGTGTCAGATTTTGCCGTTTTTAGCAAGTTTCTTGCTTCTGTAATAACCCTGGTTTTCTAGGACATAGAAGTTTCATAATATGTTGAGAACATGTTTTCTAGTTGTTTTTATTGAATATAAACCTAAATTAAAGAAGAAAATTGAAATTTCAAAAAATCGAAAATTCTCGTGTACCAAACATGTCAGATTTTGCCATTTTCACCAAGTTTTTTTCTTCTGTAATAACACTGGCTTTCTATGGCATAGAAGTTTCAAAATATGTTGGTAACATGTTTTCTAGTGGTTTTCTTGAATATAAACCTAAATTAAAGTAGAAAATTGAAATTTCAAAAAATCGAAAATTCTCGTGTACCAAACATGTCAGATTTTGCCATTTTCACCAAGTTTTTTTCTTCTGTAATAACACTGGCTTTCTATGGCATAGAAGTTTCAAAATATGTTGAGAACATGTTTTCTAGTGGTTTTCTTGAATATAAACCTAAATTAAAGAAGAAAATTTAAATTTCAAAAAATCGAAAATTCTAGTGTCAGATTGTGCCGTTTTTAGCAAGTTTCTTTCTACTGTGATAACCCTTGTTTTCTAGGACATAGAAGTTGCAAAATATGTTGGTAACATGTTTTCTAGTTGTTTTCTTGAATATAAACCTAAATTAAAGTAGAAAATTGAAATTTCAAAAATTCGAAAATTCTCGTGAACGCGGACATGTCAGATTTTGCCATATTCAGCAAGTTTCTTGCTTCTGTAAGTACCCTGGTTTTCTAGGACATAGAAGTTTCAAAATATGTTGGTAACACGTTTTCTAGTTGTTTTCTTGAATATAAACCTAAATTAAAGTAGAAAGTTGAAATTTCAAAAAATCGAAAATTCTCGTGTACCAAACATGTCAGATTTTGCCATTTTCACCAAGTTTTTTTCTTCTGTAATAACACTGGCTTTCTATGGCATAGAAGTTTCAAAATATGTTGGTAACATGTTTTCTAGTTGTTTTCTTGAATATAAACCTAAATTAAAGAAGAAAATTGAAATTTAAAAAAATCGAAAATTCTCGTGTACCAAACATGTCAGATTTTGCCATTTTCACCAAGTTTTTTTCTTCTGTAATAACACTGGCTTTCTATGGCATAGAAGTTTCAAAATATGTTGAGAACATGTTTTCTAGTGGTTTTCTTGAATATAAACCTAAATTAAAGTAGAAAGTTGAAATTTCAAAAAATCGAAAATTCTCGTGTACCAAACATGTCAGATTTTGCCATTTTCACCAAGTTTTTTTCTTCTGTAATAACACTGGCTTGCTATGGCATAGAAGTTTCAAAATATGTTGGGAACATGTTTTCTAGTGGTTTTCTTGAATATAAACCTAAATTAAAGAAGAAAATTTTAATTTAAAAAAATCCCAAATTCTAGTGTCAGATTTTGCCGTTTTTAGCAAGTTTCTTTCTACTGTGATAACCCTTGTTTTCTAGGACATAGAAGTTTCAAAATATATTGGTAACATGTTTTCTAGTTGTTTTCTTGAATATAAACCTAAATTAAAGTAGAAAATTAAAATTTCAAAAAATCGAAAATTCTCGTGTACCAAACATGTCAGATTTTGCCATTTTCACCAAGTTTTTTTCTTCTGTAATAACACTGGCTTTCTATGGCATAGAAGTTTCAAAATATGTTGAGAACATGTTTTCTAGTGGTTTTCTTGAATATGAACCTAAATTAAAGAAGAAAATTTAAATTTCAAAAAATCGAAAATTCTCGTGTACGCTGACATGTCAGATTTTGCCATTTTCAGCAAGTTTTTTTTCTTCTGTAATAACACTGGCTTTCTATGGCATAGAAGTTTCAAAATATGTTGAGAACATGTTTTCTAGTGGTTTTCTTGAATATAAACCTAAATTAAAGAAGAAAATTTAAATTTCAAAAAATCGAAAATTCTAGTGTCAGATTTTGCCGTTTTTAGCAAGTTTCTTGCTTCTGTAATAACCTTGGTTTTCTAGGACATAGAAGTTTCAAAATATGTTGAGAACATGTTTTCTAGTTGTTTTTATTGAATATAAACCTAAATTAAAGAAGAAAATTGAAATTTCAAAAAATCGAAAATTCTCGTGTACCAAACATGTCAGATTTTGCCATTTTCACCAAGTTTTTTTCTTCTGTAATAACACTGGCTTTCTATGGCATAGAAGTTTCAAAATATGTTGAGAACATGTTTTCTAGTGGTTTTCCTGAATATAAACCTAAATTAAAGAAGAAAATTGAAATTTCAAAAAATCGAAAATTCTCGTGTACCAAACATGTCAGATTTTGCCATTTTCACCAAGTTTTTTTCTTCTGTAATAACACTGGCTTTCTAGTGCATAGAAGTTTCAAAATATGTTGAGAACATGTTTTCTAGTGGTTTTCTTGAATATAAACCTAAATTAAAGGAGAAAATTTAAATTTCAAAAAATCGAAAATTCTCGTGTACCAAACATGTCAGATTTTGCCATTTTCACCAAGTTTTTTTTCTTCTGTAATAACACTGGCTTTCTATGGCATAGAAGTTTCAAAATATGTTGGGAACCTGTTTTCTAGTAGTTTTATTGAATATAAACCTAAATTAAAGTAGAGAATTGAAATTTAAAAAAATCGAAAATTCTCGTGTACGCGGACATGTCAGATTTTGCCATTTTAGCAAGTTTCTTTCTTCTGCTTTTCTAATACATAGAAGGTTCAAAATATGTTGGGAACATGTTTTCATGTTGTTTTCTTTAATATAAACCTTAATTAAAGTAGAAAATGGAAATTTCAAAAAATAGAAAATTCTTGTGAATGCTGACATGTAAGATTTTTCCATTTTCAGCAAGTTTTTTTCTTCTGTAATCACACTGGCTTTCTAGGACATAGAAGTTTCAAAATATGTTGGGAACATGTTTTCTAGTTGTTTTCTTGAATATAAACCTAAATTAAAGAAGAAAATTGAAATTTCAAAAAATCGAAAATTCTAGTGTCAGATTTTGCCGTTTTTAGCAAGTTTCTTTCTAATGTGATAACCCTTGTTTTCTAATTCATAGAAGTTTCAAAATATGTTGGTAACATGTTTTCTAGTTGTTTTCTTGAATATAAACCTAAATTAAAGTAGAAAATTGAAATTTCAAAAAATCGAAAATTCTCGTGTACCAAACATGTCAGATTTTGCCATTTTCACCAAGTTTTTTTCTTCTGTAATAACACTGGTTTTCTAGGACATAGAAGTTTCAAAATATGTTGAGAACATGTTTTCTAGTGGTTTTCTGGAATATAAACCTAAATTAAAGTAGAAAATTGAAATTTCAAAAAATCGAAAATTCTCGTGTACCAAACATGTCAGATTTTGCCATTTTCACCAAGTTTTTTTCTTCTGTAATAACACTGGCTTTTCATGGCATAGAAGTTTACAATATGTTGAGAACATGTTTTCTAGTTGTTTTCTTGAATATAAACCTAAATTAAAGAAGAAAATTTAAATTTCAAAAAATCGAAAATTCTAGTGTCAGATTTTGCCGTTTTTAGCAAGTTTCTTTCTACTGTGATAACCCTTGTTTTCTAGGACATAGAAGTTTCAAAATATGTTGGGAACATGTTTTCTAGTGGTTTTCTTGAATATAAACCTAAATTAAAGAAGAAAATTTAAATTTCAAAAAATCGAAAATTCTAGTGTCAGATTTTGCCGTTTTTAGCAAGTTTCTTGCTTCTGTAATAACCCTGGTTTTCTAGGACATAGAAGTTTCAAAATATGTTGGTAACATGTTTTCTAGTTGTTTTCTTGAATATAAACCTAAATTAAAGTAGAAAATTGAAATTTCAAAAAATCGAAAATTCTTGTGTACCAAACATGTCAGATTTTGCCATTTTCACCAAGTTTTTTTCTTCTGTAATAACACTGGCTTTCTATGGCATAGAAGTTTCAAAATATGTTGAGAACATGTTTTCTAGTGGTTTTCTTGAATATAAACCTAAATTAAAGAAGAAAATTTAAATTTCAAAAAATCGAAAATTCTAGTGTCAGATTTTGTTGTTTTTAGCAAGTTTCTTTCTACTGTGATAACCCTTGTTTTCTACAACATAGAAGTTTCAAAATATGTTGGTAACATGTTTTCTAGTTGTTTTATTGAATATAAACCTAAATTAAAGTAGAGAATTGAAATTTCAAAAAATCGAAAATTCTCGTGTACGCGGACATGTCAGATTTTGCCATTTTAGCAAGTTTCTTTCTTCTGCTTTTCTAATACATAGAAGGTTCAAAATATGTTGGGAACATGTTTTCATGTTGTTTTCTTTAATATAAACCTTAATTAAAGTAGAAAATTGAAATTTCAAAAAATAGAAAATTCTTGTGAATGCTGACATGTAAGATTTTTCCATTTTCAGCAAGTTTTTTTCTTCTGTAATTACACTGGCTTTCTAGGACATAGAAGTTTAAAAATATGTTGGGAACATGTTTTATAGTTGTTTTCTTGAATATAAACCTAAATTAAAGTAGAAAATTGAAATTTCAAAAAATCGAAAATTCGCGTGTACACAGACATGTCAGATTTTGCCATTTTAGCAAGTTTCTTGCTTCTGTAATAACCCTGGTTTTCTAGAACATAGAAGTTTCAAAATATGTTGGTAACATGTTTTCTAGTTGTTTTCTTGAATATAAACCTAAATTAAAGTAGAAAATTGAAATTTCAAAAAATCGAAAATTCTCGTGTACCAAACATGTCAGATTTTGCCATTTTCACCAAGTTTTTTTCTTCTGTAATAACACTGGTTTTCTAGGACATAGAAGTTTCAAAATATGTTGAGAACATGTTTTCTAGTTGTTTTTATTGAATATAAACCTAAATTAAAGAAGAAAATTGAAATTTCAAAAAATCGAAAATTCTCGTGTACCAAACATGTTAGATTTTGCCATTTTCACGAAGTTTTTTTCTTCTGTAATAACACTGGCTTTCTATGGCATAGAAGTTTCAAAATATGTTGAGAACATGTTTTCTAGTGGTTTTCTTGAATATAAACCTAAATTAAAGTAGAAAATTGAAATTTCAAAAAATCGAAAATTCTCGTGTACCAAACATGTCAGATTTTGCCATTTTCACCAAGTTTTTTTCTTCTGTAATAACACTGGCTTTCTATGGCATAGAAGTTTCAAAATATGTTGAGAACATGTTTTCTAGTGGTTTTCTTGAATATAAACCTAAATTAAAGAAGAAAATTGAAATTTCAAAAAATCGAAAATTCTAGTGTCAGATTTTGCCGTTTTTAGCAAGTTTCTTTCTACTGTGATAACCCTTGTTTTCTAAGACATAGAAGTTTCAAAATATGTTGGTAACATGTTTTCTAGTTGTTTTCTTGAATATAAACCTAAATTAAAGAAGAAAATTGAAATTTAAAAAAATCGAAAATTCTCGTGTACCAAACATGTCAGATTTTGCCATTTTCACCAAGTTTTTTTCTTCTGTAATAACACTGGCTTTCTATGGCATAGAAGTTTCAAAATATGTTGAGAACATGTTTTCTAGTGGTTTTCTTGAATATAAACCTAAATTAAAGTAGAAAATTGAAATTTCAAAAAATCGAAAATTCTCGTGTACCAAACATGTCAGATTTTGCCATTTTCACCAAGTTTTTTTCTTCTGTAATAACACTGGCTTTCTATGGCATAGAAGTTTCAAAATATGTTGAGAACATGTTTTCTAGTGGTTTTCTTGAATATAAACCTAAATTAAAGAAGAAAATTGAAATTTCAAAAAATCGAAAATTCTAGTGTCAGATTTTGCCGTTTTTAGCAAGTTTCTTTCTACTGTGATAACCCTTGTTTTCTAGGACATAGAAGTTTCAAAATATGTTGGTAACATGTTTTCTAGTTGTTTTCTTGAATATAAACCTAAATTAAAGAAGAAAATTGAAATTTCAAAAAATCGAAAATTCTCGTGTACCAAACATGTCAGATTTTGCCATTTTCACCAAGTTTTTTTCTTCTGTAATAACACTGGCTTTCTATGGCATAGAAGTTTCAAAATATGTTGAGAACATGTTTTCTAGTGGTTTTCTTGAATATAAACCTAAATTAAAGAAGAAAATTTAAATTTCAAAAAATCGAAAATTCTAGTGTCAGATTTTGCCGTTTTTAGCAAGTTTCTTGCTTCTGTAATAACCCTGGTTTTCTAGGACATAGAAGTTTCAAAATATGTTGAGAACATGTTTTCTAGTTGTTTTTATTGAATATAAACCTAAATTAAAGAAGAAAATTGAAATTTCAAAAAATCGAAAATTCTCGTGTACCAAACATGTCAGATTTTGCCATTTTCACCAAGTTTTTTTCTTCTGTAATAACACTGGCTTTCTATGGCATAGAAGTTTCAAAATAATTTGAGAACATGTTTTCTAGTGGTTTTCTTGAATATAAACCTAAATTAAAGTAGAAAATTGAAATTTCAAAAAATCGAAAATTCTCGTGTACCAAACATGTCAGATTTTGCCATTTTCACCAAGTTTTTTTCTTCTGTAATAACACTGGCTTTCTATGGCATAGAAGTTTCAAAATATGTTGAGAACATGTTTTCTAGTGGTTTTCTTGAATATAAACCTAAATTAAAGAAGAAAATTGAAATTTCAAAAAATCGAAAATCCTAGTGTCAGATTTTGCCGTTTTTAGCAAGTTTCTTTCTACTGTGATAACCCTTGTTTTCTAGGACATAGAAGTTTCAAAATATGTTGGTAACATGTTTTCTAGTTGTTTTCTTGAATATAAACCTAAATTAAAGAAGAAAATTGAAATTTCAAAAAATCGAAAATTCTCGTGTACCAAACATGTCAGATTTTGCCATTTTCACCAAGTTTTTTTCTTCTGTAATAACACTGGCTTTCTATGGCATAGAAGTTTCAAAATATGTTGAGAACATGTTTTCTAGTGGTTTTCTTGAATATAAACCTAAATTAAAGAAGAAAATTTAAATTTCAAAAAATCGAAAATTCTAGTGTCAGATTTTGCCGTTTTTAGCAAGTTTCTTGCTTCTGTAATAACCCTGGTTTTCTAGGACATAGAAGTTTCAAAATATGTTGAGAACATGTTTTCTAGTTGTTTTTATTGAATATAAACCTAAATTAAAGAAGAAAATTGAAATTTCAAAAAATCGAAAATTCTCGTGTACCAAACATGTCAGATTTTGCCATTTTCACCAAGTTTTTTTCTTCTGTAATAACACTGGCTTTCTATGGCATAGAAGTTTCAAAATATGTTGAGAACATGTTTTCTAGTGGTTTTCTTGAATATAAACCTAAATTAAAGTAGAAAATTGAAATTTCAAAAAATCGAAAATTCTCGTGTACCAAACATGTCAGATTTTGCCATTTTCACCAAGTTTTTTTCTTCTGTAATAACACTGGCTTTCTATGGCATAGAAGTTTCAAAATATGTTGAGAACATGTTTTCTAGTGGTTTTCTTGAATATAAACCTAAATTAAAGAAGAAAATTTAAATTTCAAAAAATCGAAAATTCTAGTGTCAGATTGTGCCGTTTTTAGCAAGTTTCTTTCTACTGTGATAACCCTTGTTTTCTAGGACATAGAAGTTGCAAAATATGTTGGTAACATGTTTTCTAGTTGTTTTCTTGAATATAAACCTAAATTAAAGTAGAAAATTGAAATTTCAAAAAATCGAAAATTCTCGTGAACGCGGACATGTCAGATTTTGCCATATTCAGCAAGTTTCTTGCTTCTGTAAGTACCCTGGTTTTCTAGGACATAGAAGTTTCAAAATATGTTGGTAACACGTTTTCTAGTTGTTTTCTTGAATATAAACCTAAATTAAAGTAGAAAGTTGAAATTTCAAAAAATCGAAAATTCTCGTGTACCAAACATGTCAGATTTTGCCATTTTCACCAAGTTTTTTTCTTCTGTAATAACACTGGCTTTCTATGGCATAGAAGTTTCAAAATATGTTGGTAACATTTTTTCTAGTTGTTTTCTTGAATATAAACCTAAATTAAAGAAGAAAATTGAAATTTCAAAAAATCGAAAATTCTCGTGTACCAAACATGTCAGATTTTGCCATTTTCACCAAGTTTTTTTCTTCTGTAATAACACTGGCTTTCTATGGCATAGAAGTTTCAAAATATGTTGAGAACATGTTTTCTAGTGGTTTTCTTGAATATAAACCTAAATTAAAGTAGAAAGTTGAAATTTCAAAAAATCGAAAATTCTCGTGTACCAAACATGTCAGATTTTGCCATTTTCACCAAGTTTTTTTCTTCTGTAATAACACTGGCTTTCTATGGCATAGAAGTTTCAAAATATGTTGAGAACATGTTTTCTAGTGGTTTTCTTGAATATAAACCTAAATTAAAGAAGAAAATTTAAATTTCAAAAAATCGAAAATTCTAGTGTCAGATTTTGCCGTTTTTAGCAAGTTTCTTGCTTCTGTAATAACCCTGGTTTTCTAGGACATAGAAGTTTCAAAATATGTTGAGAACATGTTTTCTAGTTGTTTTTATTGAATATAAACCTAAATTAAAGAAGAAAATTGAAATTTCAAAAAATCGAAAATTCTCGTGTACCAAACATGTCAGATTTTGCCATTTTCACCAAGTTTTTTTCTTCTGTAATAACACTGGCTTTCTATGGCATAGAAGTTTCAAAATATGTTGAGAACATGTTTTCTAGTGGTTTTCTTGAATATAAACCTAAATTAAAGAAGAAAATTGAAATTTCAAAAAATCGAAAATTCTCGTGTACCAAACATGTCAGATTTTGCCATTTTCACCAAGTTTTTTTCTTCTGTAATAACACTGGCTTTCTATGGCATAGAAGTTTCAAAATATGTTGAGAACATGTTTTCTAGTGGTTTTCTTGAATATAAACCTAAATTAAAGAAGAAAATTGAAATTTCAAAAAATCGAAAATTCTAGTGTCAGATTTTGCCGTTTTTAGCAAGTTTCTTTCTACTGTGATAACCCTTGTTTTCTAGGACATAGAAGTTTCAAAATATGTTGGTAACATGTTTTCTAGTTGTTTTCTTGAATATAAACCTAAATTAAAGAAGAAAATTGAAATTTCAAAAAATCGAAAATTCTCGTGTACCAAACATGTCAGATTTTGCCATTTTCACCAAGTTTTTTTCTTCTGTAATAACACTGGCTTTCTATGGCATAGAAGTTTCAAAATATGTTGAGAACATGTTTTCTAGTGGTTTTCTTGAATATAAACCTAAATTAAAGAAGAAAATTTAAATTTCAAAAAATCGAAAATTCTAGTGTCAGATTTTGCCGTTTTTAGCAAGTTTCTTGCTTCTGTAATAACCCTGGTTTTCTAGGACATAGAAGTTTCAAAATATGTTGAGAACATGTTTTCTAGTTGTTTTTATTGAATATAAACCTAAATTAAAGAAGAAAATTGAAATTTCAAAAAATCGAAAATTCTCGTGTACCAAACATGTCAGATTTTGCCATTTTCACCAAGTTTTTTTCTTCTGTAATAACACTGGCTTTCTATGGCATAGAAGTTTCAAAATATGTTGAGAACATGTTTTCTAGTGGTTTTCTTGAATATAAACCTAAATTAAAGTAGAAAATTGAAATTTCAAAAAATCGAAAATTCTCGTGTACCAAACATGTCAGATTTTGCCATTTTCACCAAGTTTTTTTCTTCTGTAATAACACTGGCTTTCTATGGCATAGAAGTTTCAAAATATGTTGAGAACATGTTTTCTAGTGGTTTTCTTGAATATAAACCTAAATTAAAGAAGAAAATTTAAATTTCAAAAAATCGAAAATTCTAGTGTCAGATTGTGCCGTTTTTAGCAAGTTTCTTTCTACTGTGATAACCCTTGTTTTCTAGGACATAGAAGTTGCAAAATATGTTGGTAACATGTTTTCTAGTTGTTTTCTTGAATATAAACCTAAATTAAAGTAGAAAATTGAAATTTCAAAAAATCGAAAATTCTCGTGAACGCGGACATGTCAGATTTTGCCATATTCAGCAAGTTTCTTGCTTCTGTAAGTACCCTGGTTTTCTAGGACATAGAAGTTTCAAAATATGTTGGTAACACGTTTTCTAGTTGTTTTCTTGAATATAAACCTAAATTAAAGTAGAAAGTTGAAATTTCAAAAAATCGAAAATTCTCGTGTACCAAACATGTCAGATTTTGCCATTTTCACCAAGTTTTTTTCTTCTGTAATAACACTGGCTTTCTATGGCATAGAAGTTTCAAAATATGTTGGTAACATTTTTTCTAGTTGTTTTCTTGAATATAAACCTAAATTAAAGAAGAAAATTGAAATTTCAAAAAATCGAAAATTCTCGTGTACCAAACATGTCAGATTTTGCCATTTTCACCAAGTTTTTTTCTTCTGTAATAACACTGGCTTTCTATGGCATAGAAGTTTCAAAATATGTTGAGAACATGTTTTCTAGTGGTTTTCTTGAATATAAACCTAAATTAAAGTAGAAAGTTGAAATTTCAAAAAATCGAAAATTCTCGTGTACCAAACATGTCAGATTTTGCCATTTTCACCAAGTTTTTTTCTTCTGTAATAACACTGGCTTGCTATGGCATAGAAGTTTCAAAATATGTTGAGAACATGTTTTCTAGTGGTTTTCTTGAATATAAACCTAAATTAAAGAAGAAAATTTTAATTTCAAAAAATCCCAAATTCTAGTGTCAGATTTTGCCGTTTTTAGCAAGTTTCTTTCTACTGTGATAACCCTTGTTTTCTAACACATAGAAGTTTCAAAATATATTGGTAACATGTTTTCTAGTTGTTTTCTTGAATATAAACCTAAATTAAAGTAGAAAATTAAAATTTCAAAAAATCGAAAATTCTCGTGTACCAAACATGTCAGATTTTGCCATTTTCACCAAGTTTTTTTCTTCTGTAATAACACTGGCTTTCTATGGCATAGAAGTTTCAAAATATGTTGAGAACATGTTTTCTAGTGGTTTTCTTGAATATGAACCTAAATTAAAGAAGAAAATTGAAATTTCAAAAAATCGAAAATTCTCGTGTACGCTGACATGTCAGATTTTGCCATTTTCAGCAAGTTTTTTTTCTTCTGTAATAACACTTGCTTTCTATCACAAAGAAGTTTCAAAATATTATGGGAACATGTTTCTAGTGGTTTTCTTTAATATAAACCTAAATTAAAGAAGAACATTGAAATTTTACAAAAATCGAAAATTCTAGTGTCAGATTGTGCCGTTTTTAGCAAGTTTCTTTCTACTGTGATAACCCTTGTTTTCTAGTGCATAGAAGTTTCAAAATATGTTGAGAACATGTTTTCTAGTGGTTTTCTTGAATATAAACCTAAATTAAAGTAGAAAATTGAAATTTCAAAAAATCGAAAATTCTCGTGTACCAAACATGTCAGATTTTGCCATTTTCACCAAGTTTTTTTCTTCTGTAATAACACTGGCTTTCTATGGCATAGAAGTTTCAAAATATGTTGAGAACATGTTTTCTAGTTGTTTTCTTGAATATAAACCTAAATTAAAGAAGAAAATTGAAATTTCAAAAAATCGAAAATTCTAGTGTCAGATTGTGCCGTTTTTAGCAAGTTTCTTTCTACTGTGATAACCCTTGTTTTCTAGGACATAGAAGTTGCAAAATATGTTGGTAACATGTTTTCTAGTTGTTTTCTTGAATATAAACCTAAATTAAAGTAGAAAATTGAAATTTCAAAAAATCGAAAAATCTCGTGAACGCGGACATGTCAGATTTTGCCATATTCAGCAAGTTTCTTGCTTCTGTAAGTACCCTGGTTTTCTAGGACATAGAAGTTTCAAACTATGTTGGTAACACGTTTTCTAGTGGTTTTCTTTAATATAAACCTAAATTAAAGTAGAAAATTGAAATTTCAAAAAATCGAAAATTCTCGTGTACTAAACATGTCAGATTTTGCCATTTTCACCAAGTTTTTTTCTTCTGTAATAACACTGGCTTTCTATGGCATAGAAGTTTCAAAATATGTTGAGAACATGTTTTCTAGTGGTTTTCTTGAATATAAACCTAAATTAAAGAAGAAAATTGAAATTTCAAAAAATCGAAAATTCTAGTGTCAGATTTTGCCGTTTTTAGCAAGTTTCTTTCTACTGTGATAACCCTTGTTTTCTAGGACATAGAAGTTTCAAAATATGTTGGTAACATGTTTTCTAGTTGTTTTCTTGAATATAAACCTAAATTAAAGAAGAAAATTGAAATTTCAAAAAATCGAAAATTCTCGTGTACCAAACATGTCAGATTTTGCCATTTTCACCAAGTTTTTTTCTTCTGTAATAACACTGGCTTTCTATGGCATAGAAGTTTCAAAATATGTTGAGAACATGTTTTCTAGTGGTTTTCTTGAATATAAACCTAAATTAAAGTAGAAAATTGAAATTTCAAAAAATCGAAAATTCTCGTGTACCAAACATGTCAGATTTTGCCATTTTCACCCAGTTTTTTTCTTCTGTAATAACACTGGCTTTCTATGGCATAGAAGTTTCAAAATATGTTGAGAACATGTTTTCTAGTGGTTTTCTTGAATATAAACCTAAATTAAAGAAGAAAATTGAAATTTCAAAAAATCGAAAATTCTAGTGTCAGATTGTGCCGTTTTTAGCAAGTTTCTTTCTACTGTGATAACCCTTGTTTTCTAGGAAATAGAAGTTGCAAAATATGTTGGTAACATGTTTTCTAGTTGTTTTCTTGAATATAAACCTAAATTAAAGTAGAAAATTGAAATTTCAAAAAATCGAAAATTCTCGTGAACGCGGACATGTCAGATTTTGCCATTTTCACCAAGTTTTTTTCTTCTGTAATAACACTGGCTTTCTATGGCATAGAAGTTTCAAAATATGTTGAGAACATGTTTTCTAGTGGTTTTCTTGAATATAAACCTAAATTAAAGTAGAAAATTGAAATTTCAAAAAATCGAAAATTCTCGTGTACCAAACATGTCAGATTTTGCCATTTTCACCAAGTTTTTTTCTTCTGTAATAACACTGGCTTTCTATGGCATAGAAGTTTCAAAATATGTTGAGAACATGTTTTCTAGTGGTTTTCTTGAATATAAACCTAAATTAAAGAAGAAAATTTTAATTTCAAAAAATCCCAAATTCTAGTGTCAGATTTTGCCGTTTTTAGCAAGTTTCTTTCTACTGTGATAACCCTTGTTTTCTAACACATAGAAGTTTCAAAATATATTGGTAACATGTTTTCTAGTTGTTTTCTTGAATATAAACCTAAATTAAAGTAGAAAATTAAAATTTCAAAAAATCGAAAATTCTCGTGTACCAAACATGTCAGATTTTGCCATTTTCACCAAGTTTTTTTCTTCTGTAATAACACTGGCTTTCTATGGCATAGAAGTTTCAAAATATGTTGAGAACATGTTTTCTAGTGGTTTTCTTGAATATGAACCTAAATTAAAGAAGAAAATTGAAATTTCAAAAAATCGAAAATTCTCGTGTACGCTGACATGTCAGATTTTGCCATTTTCAGCAAGTTTTTTTTCTTCTGTAATAACACTTGCTTTCTATCACAAAGAAGTTTCAAAATATTATGGGAACATGTTTCTAGTGGTTTTCTTTAATATAAACCTAAATTAAAGAAGAACATTGAAATTTTACAAAAATCGAAAATTCTAGTGTCAGATTGTGCCGTTTTTAGCAAGTTTCTTTCTACTGTGATAACCCTTGTTTTCTAGGACATAGAAGTTGCAAAATATGTTGGTAACATGTTTTCTAGTTGTTTTCTTGAATATAAACCTAAATTAAAGTAGAAAATTGAAATTTCAAAAAATCGAAAATTCTCGTGAACGCGGACATGTCAGATTTTGCCATATTCAGCAAGTTACTTGCTTCTGTAAGTACCCTGGTTTTCTAGGACATAGAAGTTTCAAAATATGTTGGTAACACGTTTTCTAGTTGTTTTCTTGAATATAAACCTAAATTAAAGTAGAAAGTTGAAATTTCAAAAAATCGAAAATTCTCGTGTACCAAACATGTCAGATTTTGCCATTTTCACCAAGTTTTTTTCTTCTGTAATAACACTGGCTTTCTATGGCATAGAAGTTTCAAAATATGTTGAGAACATGTTTTCTAGTGGTTTTCTTGAATATAAACCTAAATTAAAGAAGAAAATTTAAATTTCAAAAAATCCCAAATTCTAGTGTCAGATTTTGCCGTTTTTAGCAAGTTTCTTTCTACTGTGATAACCCTTGTTTTCTAGTGCATAGAAGTTTACAAAATATGTTGAGAACATGTTTTCTAGTGGTTTTCTTGAATATAAACCTAAATTAAAGTAGAAAATTGAAATTTCAAAAAATCGAAAATTCTCGTGTACCAAACATGTCAGATTTTGCCATTTTCACCAAGTTTTTTTCTTCTGTAATAACACTGGCTTTCTATGGCATAGAAGTTTCAAAATATGTTGAGAACATGTTTTCTAGTGGTTTTCTTGAATATAAACCTAAATTAAAGAAGAAAATTTAAATTTCAAAAAATCGAAAATTCTAGTGTCAGATTGTGCCGTTTTTAGCAAGTTTCTTTCTACTGTGATAACCCTTGTTTTCTAGGACATAGAAGTTGCAAAATATGTTGGTAACATGTTTTCTAGTTGTTTTCTTGAATATAAACCTAAATTAAAGTAGAAAATTGAAATTTCAAAAAATCGAAAATTCTCGTGTACTAAACATGTCAGATTTTGCCATTTTCACCAAGTTTTTTTCTTCTGTAATAACACTGGCTTTCTATGGCATAGAAGTTTCAAAATATGTTGAGAACATGTTTTCTAGTGGTTTTCTTGAATATAAACCTAAATTAAAGAAGAAAATTGAAATTTCAAAAAATCGAAAATTCTAGTGTCAGATTTTGCCGTTTTTAGCAAGTTTCTTTCTACTGTGATAACCCTTGTTTTCTAGGACATAGAAGTTTCAAAATATGTTGGTAACATGTTTTCTAGTTGTTTTCTTGAATATAAACCTAAATTAAAGAAGAAAATTGAAATTTCAAAAAATCGAAAATTCTCGTGTACCAAACATGTCAGATTTTGCCATTTTCACCAAGTTTTTTTCTTCTGTAATAACACTGGCTTTCTATGGCATAGAAGTTTCAAAATATGTTGAGAACATGTTTTCTAGTGGTTTTCTTGAATATAAACCTAAATTAAAGTAGAAAATTGAAATTTCAAAAAATCGAAAATTCTCGTGTACCAAACATGTCAGATTTTGCCATTTTCACCAAGTTTTTTTCTTCTGTAATAACACTGGCTTTCTATGGCATAGAAGTTTCAAAATATGTTGAGAACATGTTTTCTAGTGGTTTTCTTGAATATAAACCTAAATTAAAGAAGAAAATTGAAATTTCAAAAAATCGAAAATTCTAGTGTCAGATTGTGCCGTTTTTAGCAAGTTTCTTTCTACTGTGATAACCCTTGTTTTCTAGGAAATAGAAGTTGCAAAATATGTTGGTAACATGTTTTCTAGTTGTTTTCTTGAATATAAACCTAAATTAAAGTAGAAAATTGAAATTTCAAAAAATCGAAAATTCTCGTGAACGCGGACATGTCAGATTTTGCCATTTTCACCAAGTTTTTTTCTTCTGTAATAACACTGGCTTTCTATGGCATAGAAGTTTCAAAATATGTTGAGAACATGTTTTCTAGTGGTTTTCTTGAATATAAACCTAAATTAAAGTAGAAAATTGAAATTTCAAAAAATCGAAAATTCTCGTGTACCAAACATGTCAGATTTTGCCATTTTCACCAAGTTTTTTTCTTCTGTAATAACACTGGCTTTCTATGGCATAGAAGTTTCAAAATATGTTGAGAACATGTTTTCTAGTGGTTTTCTTGAATATAAACCTAAATTAAAGAAGAAAATTTTAATTTCAAAAAATCCCAAATTCTAGTGTCAGATTTTGCCGTTTTTAGCAAGTTTCTTTCTACTGTGATAACCCTTGTTTTCTAACACATAGAAGTTTCAAAATATATTGGTAACATGTTTTCTAGTTGTTTTCTTGAATATAAACCTAAATTAAAGTAGAAAATTAAAATTTCAAAAAATCGAAAATTCTCGTGTACCAAACATGTCAGATTTTGCCATTTTCACCAAGTTTTTTTCTTCTGTAATAACACTGGCTTTCTATGGCATAGAAGTTTCAAAATATGTTGAGAACATGTTTTCTAGTGGTTTTCTTGAATATGAACCTAAATTAAAGAAGAAAATTGAAATTTCAAAAAATCGAAAATTCTCGTGTACGCTGACATGTCAGATTTTGCCATTTTCAGCAAGTTTTTTTTCTTCTGTAATAACACTTGCTTTCTATCACAAAGAAGTTTCAAAATATTATGGGAACATGTTTCTAGTGGTTTTCTTTAATATAAACCTAAATTAAAGAAGAACATTGAAATTTTACAAAAATCGAAAATTCTAGTGTCAGATTGTGCCGTTTTTAGCAAGTTTCTTTCTACTGTGATAACCCTTGTTTTCTAGGACATAGAAGTTGCAAAATATGTTGGTAACATGTTTTCTAGTTGTTTTCTTGAATATAAACCTAAATTAAAGTAGAAAATTGAAATTTCAAAAAATCGAAAATTCTCGTGAACGCGGACATGTCAGATTTTGCCATATTCAGCAAGTTACTTGCTTCTGTAAGTACCCTGGTTTTCTAGGACATAGAAGTTTCAAAATATGTTGGTAACACGTTTTCTAGTTGTTTTCTTGAATATAAACCTAAATTAAAGTAGAAAGTTGAAATTTCAAAAAATCGAAAATTCTCGTGTACCAAACATGTCAGATTTTGCCATTTTCACCAAGTTTTTTTCTTCTGTAATAACACTGGCTTTCTATGGCATAGAAGTTTCAAAATATGTTGAGAACATGTTTTCTAGTGGTTTTCTTGAATATAAACCTAAATTAAAGAAGAAAATTTAAATTTCAAAAAATCCCAAATTCTAGTGTCAGATTTTGCCGTTTTTAGCAAGTTTCTTTCTACTGTGATAACCCTTGTTTTCTAGTGCATAGAAGTTTACAAAATATGTTGAGAACATGTTTTCTAGTGGTTTTCTTGAATATAAACCTAAATTAAAGTAGAAAATTGAAATTTCAAAAAATCGAAAATTCTCGTGTACCAAACATGTCAGATTTTGCCATTTTCACCAAGTTTTTTTCTTCTGTAATAACACTGGCTTTCTATGGCATAGAAGTTTCAAAATATGTTGAGAACATGTTTTCTAGTGGTTTTCTTGAATATAAACCTAAATTAAAGAAGAAAATTTAAATTTCAAAAAATCGAAAATTCTAGTGTCAGATTGTGCCGTTTTTAGCAAGTTTCTTTCTACTGTGATAACCCTTGTTTTCTAGGACATAGAAGTTGCAAAATATGTTGGTAACATGTTTTCTAGTTGTTTTCTTGAATATAAACCTAAATTAAAGTAGAAAATTGAAATTTCAAAAAATCGAAAATTCTCGTGAACGCGGACATGTCAGATTTTGCCATATTCAGCAAGTTTCTTGCTTCTGTAAGTACCCTGGTTTTCTAGGACATAGAAGTTTCAAAATATGTTGGTAACACGTTTTCTAGTTGTTTTCTTGAATATAAACCTAAATTAAAGTAGAAAGTTGAAATTTCAAAAAATCGAAAATTCTCGTGTACCAAACATGTCAGATTTTGCCATTTTCACCAAGTTTTTTTCTTCTGTAATAACACTGGCTTTCTATGGCATAGAAGTTTCAAAATATGTTGAGAACATGTTTTCTAGTGGTTTTCTTGAATATAAACCTAAATTAAAGAAGAAAATTTAAATTTCAAAAAATCCCAAATTCTAGTGT
Organism: Sepiola atlantica; assembly: GCA_963556195.1. Taxonomy (NCBI): domain Eukaryota; kingdom Metazoa; phylum Mollusca; class Cephalopoda; order Sepiida; family Sepiolidae; genus Sepiola; species Sepiola atlantica. Next base: position 232,899,174 of record OY744515.1, on the reverse strand, counting down.
CAGATTTTGCCGTTTTTAGCAAGTTTCTTTCTACTGTGATAACCCTTGTTTTCTAGTGCATAGAAGTTTCAAAATATGTTGAGAACATGTTTTCTAGTGGTTTTCTTGAATATAAACCTAAATTAAAGTAGAAAATTGAAATTTCAAAAAATCGAAAATTCTCGTGTACCAAACATGTCAGATTTTGCCATTTTCACCAAGTTTTTTTCTTCTTTAATAACACTGGCTTTCTATGGCATAGAAGTTTCAAAATATGTTGAGAACATGTTTTCTAGTTGTTTTCTTGAATATAAACCTAAATTAAAGAAGAAAATTGAAATTTCAAAAAATCGAAAATTCTAGTGTCAGATTGTGCCGTTTTTAGCAAGTTTCTTTCTACTGTGATAACCCTTGTTTTCTAGGACATAGAAGTTGCAAAATATGTTGGTAACATGTTTTCTAGTTGTTTTCTTGAATATAAACCTAAATTAAAGTAGAAAATTGAAATTTCAAAAAATCGAAAAATCTCGTGAACGCGGACATGTCAGATTTTGCCATATTCAGCAAGTTTCTTGCTTCTGTAAGTACCCTGGTTTTCTAGGACATAGAAGTTTCAAACTATGTTGGTAACACGTTTTCTAGTGGTTTTCTTTAATATAAACCTAAATTAAAGTAGAAAATTGAAATTTCAAAAAATCGAAAATTCTCGTGTACTAAACATGTCAGATTTTGCCATTTTCACCAAGTTTTTTTCTTCTGTAATAACACTGGCTTTCTATGGCATAGAAGTTTCAAAATATGTTGAGAACATGTTTTCTAGTGGTTTTCTTGAATATAAACCTAAATTAAAGAAGAAAATTGAAATTTCAAAAAATCGAAAATTCTAGTGTCAGATTTTGCCGTTTTTAGCAAGTTTCTTTCTACTGTGATAACCCTTGTTTTCTAGGACATAGAAGTTTCAAAATATGTTGGTAACATGTTTTCTAGTTGTTTTCTTGAATATAAACCTAAATTAAAGAAGAAAATTGAAATTTCAAAAAATCGAAAATTCTCGTGAACGCGGACATGTCAGATTTTGCCATTTTCACCAAGTTTTTTTCTTCTGTAATAACACTGGCTTTCTATGGCATAGAAGTTTCAAAATATGTTGAGAACATGTTTTCTAGTTGTTTTCTTGAATATAAACCTAAATTAAAGTAGAAAGTTGAAATTTCAAAAAATCGAAAATTCTCGTGTACCAAACATGTCAGATTTTGCCATTTTCACCAAGTTTTTTTCTTCTGTAATAACACTGGCTTTCTATGGCATAGAAGTTTCAAAATATGTTGAGAACATGTTTTCTAGTGGTTTTCTTTAATATAAACCTAAATTAAAGAAGAAAATTGAAATTTAAAAAAATCCCAAATTCTAGTGTCAGATTTTGCCGTTTTTAGCAAGTTTCTTTCTACTGTGATAACCCTTGTTTTCTAGGACATAGAAGTTTCAAAATATATTGGTAACATGTTTTCTAGTTGTTTTCTTGAATATAAACCTAAATTAAAGTAGAAAATTAAAATTTCAAAAAATCGAAAATTCTCGTGTACCAAACATGTCAGATTTTGCCATTTTCACCAAGTTTTTTTCTTCTGTAATAACACTGGCTTTCTATGGCATAGAAGTTTCAAAATATGTTGAGAACATGTTTTCTAGTGGTTTTCTTGAATATAAACCTAAATTAAAGAAGAAAATTTAAATTTCAAAAAATCGAAAATTCTCGTGTACGCTGACATGTCAGATTTTGCCATTTTCAGCAAGTTTTTTTTCTGGTGTAATAACACTTGCTTTCTATCACAAAGAAGTTTCAAAATATTATGGGAACATGTTTCTAGTGGTTTTCTTTAATATAAACCTAAATTAAAGAAGAACATTGAAATTTTACAAAAATCGAAAATTCTAGTGTCAGATTGTGCTGTTTTTAGCAAGTTTCTTTCTACTGTGATAACCCTTGTTTTCTAGGACATAGAAGTTGCAAAATATGTTGGTAACATGTTTTCTAGTTGTTTTCTTGAATATAACCCTAAATTAAAGTAGAAAATTGAAATTTCAAAAAATCGAAAATTCTCGTGAACGCGGACATGTCAGATTTTGCCATATTCAGCAAGTTTCTTGCTTCTGTAAGTACCCTGGTTTTCTAGGACATAGAAGTTTCAAAATATGTTGGTAACACGTTTTCTAGTTGTTTTCTTGAATATAAACCTGAATTAAAGTAGAAAGTTGAAATTTCAAAAAGTCGAAAATTCTCGTGTACCAAACATGTCAGATTTTGCCATTTTCACCAAGTTTTTTTCTTCTGTAATAACACTGGCTTTCTATGGCATAGAAGTTTCAAAATATGTTGAGAACATGTTTTCTAGTGGTTTTCTTGAATATAAACCTAAATTAAAGAAGAAAATTTAAATTTCAAAAAATCCCAAATTCTAGTGTCAGATTTTGCCGTTTTTAGCAAGTTTCTTTCTACTGTGATAACCCTTGTTTTCTAGGACATAGAAGTTTCAAAATATGTTGGTAACATGTTTTCTAGTTGTTTTCTTGAATATAAACCTAAATTAAAGAAGAAAATTGAAATTTCAAAAAATCGAAAATTCTCGTGTACCAAACATGTCAGATTTTGCCATTTTCACCAAGTTTTTTTCTTCTGTAATAACACTGGCTTTCTATGGCATAGAAGTTTCAAAATATGTTGAGAACATGTTTTCTAGTGGTTTTCTTGAATATAAACCTAAATTAAAGTAGAAAGTTGAAATTTCAAAAAATCGAAAATTCTCGTGTACCAAACATGTCAGATTTTGCCATTTTCAGCAAGTTTCTTGCTTCTGTAAGTACCCTGGTTTTCTAGGACATAGAAGTTTCAAAATATGTTGGTAACACGTTTTCTAGTTGTTTTCTTGAATATAAACCTAAATTAAAGTAGAAAATTTAAATTTCAAAAAATCCCAAATTCTAGTGTCAGATTTTGCCGTTTTTAGCAAGTTTCTTTCTACTGTGATAACCCTTGTTTTCTAGGACATAGAAGTTTCAAAATATGTTGGTAACATGTTTTCTAGTTGTTTTCTTGAATATAAACCTAAATTAAAGAAGAAAATTGAAATTTCAAAAAATCGAAAATTCTCGTGTACCAAACATGTCAGATTTTGCCATTTTCACCAAGTTTTTTTCTTCTGTAATAACACTAGCTTTCTATGGCATAGAAGTTTCAAAATATGTTGAGAACATGTTTTCTAGTGGTTTTCTTGAATATAAACCTAAATTAAAGTAGAAAATTGAAATTTCAAAAAATCGAAAATTCTCGTGTACCAAACATGTCAGATTTTTCCATTTTGACCAAGTTTTTTTCTTCTGTAATAACACTGGCTTTCTATGGCATAGAAGTTTCAAAATATGTTGAGAACATGTTTTCTAGTGGTTTTCTTGAATATAAACCTAAATTAAAGAAGAAAATTGAAATTTCAAAAAATCGATCATTCTAGTGTCAGATTGTGCCGTTTTTAGCAAGTTTCTTTCTACTGTGATAACCATTGTTTTCTAGGACATAGAAGTTGCAAAATATGTTGGTAACATGTTTTCTAGTTGTTTTCTTGAATATAAACCTAAATTAAAGTAGAAAATTGAAATTTCAAAAAATCGAAAATTCTCGTGAACGCGGACATGTCAGATTTTGCCATATTCAGCAAGTTTCTTGCTTCTGTAAGTACCCTGGTTTTCTAGGACATAGAAGTTTCAAAATATGTTGGTAACACGTTTTCTAGTTGTTTTCTTAAATATAACCCTAAATTAAAGTAGAAAGTTGAAATTTCAAAAAATCGAAAATTCTCGTATACCAAACATGTCAGATTTTGCCATTTTCACCAAGTTTTTTTCTTCTGTAATAACACTGGCTTTCTATGGCATAGAAGTTTCAAAATATGTTGAGAACATGTTTTCTAGTGGTTTTCTTGAATATAAACCTAAATTAAAGAAGAAAATTTAAATTTCAAAAAATCGAAAATTCTAGTGTCAGATTGTGCCGTTTTTAGCAAGTTTCTTTCTACTGTGATAACCCTTGTTTTCTAGGACATAGAAGTTGCAAAATATGTTGAGAACATGTTTTCTAGTGGTTTTCTTGAATATAAACCTAAATTAAAGAAGAAAATTGAAATTTCAAAAAATCGAAAATTCTAGTGTCAGATTTTGCCGTTTTTAGCAAGTTTCTTTCTACTGTGATAACCCTTGTTTTCTAGGACATAGAAGTTTCAAAATATGTTGGTAACATGTTTTCTAGTTGTTTTCTTGAATATAAACCTAAATTAAAGAAGAAAATTGAAATTTCAAAAAATCGAAAATTCTCGTGTACCAAACATGTCAGATTTTGCCATTTTCACCAAGTTTTTTTCTTCTGTAATAACACTGGCTTTCTATGGCATAGAAGTTTCAAAATATGTTGAGAACATGTTTTCTAGTGGTTTTCTTGAATATAAACCTAAATTAAAGTAGAAAGTTGAAATTTCAAAAAATCGAAAATTCTCGTGTACCAAACATGTCAGATTTTGCCATTTTCACCAAGTTTTTTTCTTCTGTAATAACACTGGCTTTCTATGGCATAGAAGTTTCAAAATATGTTGAGAACATGTTTTCTAGTGGTTTTCTTGAATATAAACCTAAATTAAAGAAGAAAATTTAAATTTCAAAAAATCCCAAATTCTAGTGTCAGATTTTGCCGTTTTTAGCAAGTTTCTTTCTACTGTGATAACCCTTGTTTTCTAGGACATAGAAGTTTCAAAATATATTGGTAACATGTTTTCTAGTTGTTTTCTTGAATATAAACCTAAATTAAAGTAGAAAATTAAAATTTCAAAAAATCGAAAATTCTCGTGTACCAAACATGTCAGATTTTGCCATTTTCACCAAGTTTTTTTCTTCTGTAATAACACTGGCTTTCTATGGCATAGAAGTTTCAAAATATGTTGAGAACATGTTTTCTAGTGGTTTTCTTGAATATGAACCTAAATTAAAGAAGAAAATTTAAATTTCAAAAAATCGAAAATTCTCGTGTACGCTGACATGTCAGATTTTGCCATTTTCAGCAGGTTTTTTTTTATCTGTAATAACACTTGCTTTCTATCACAAAGAAGTTTCAAAATATTATGGGAACATGTTTCTAGTGGTTTTCTTTAATATAAACCTAAATTAAAGAAGAACATTGAAATTTTACAAAAATCGAAAATTCTAGTGTCAGATTGTGCCGTTTTTAGCAAGTTTCTTTCTACTGTGATAACCCTTGTTTTCTAGGACATAGAAGTTGCAAAATATGTTGGTAACATGTTTTCTAGTTGTTTTCTTGAATATAAACCTAAATTAAAGTAGAAAATTGAAATTTCAAAAAATCGAAAATTCTCGTGAACGCGGACATGTCAGATTTTGCCATATTCAGCAAGTTTCTTGCTTCTGTAAGTACCCTGGTTTTCTAGGACATAGAAGTTTCAAAATATGTTGGTAACACGTTTTCTAGTTGTTTTCTTGAATATAAACCTAAATTAAAGTAGAAAGTTGAAATTTCAAAAAATCGAAAATTCTCGTGTACCAAACATGTCAGATTTTGCCATTTTCACCAAGTTTTTTTCTTCTGTAATAACACTGGCTTTCTATGGCATAGAAGTTTCAAAATATGTTGAGAACATGTTTTCTAGTGGTTTTCTTGAATATAAACCTAAATTAAAGAAGAAAATTTAAATTTCAAAAAATCCCAAATTCTAGTGTCAGATTTTGCCGTTTTTAGCAAGTTTCTTTCTACTGTGATAACCCTTGTTTTCTAGGACATAGAAGTTTCAAAATATGTTGGTAACATGTTTTCTAGTTGTTTTCTTGAATATAAACCTAAATTAAAGAAGAAAATTGAAATTTCAAAAAATCGAAAATTCTCGTGTACCAAACATGTCAGATTTTGCCATTTTCACCAAGTTTTTTTCTTCTGTAATAACACTAGCTTTCTATGGCATAGAAGTTTCAAAATATGTTGAGAACATGTTTTCTAGTGGTTTACTTGAATATAAACCTAAATTAAAGTAGAAAATTGAAATTTCAAAAAATCGAAAATTCTCGTGTACCAAACATGTCAGATTTTGCCATTTTCACCAAGTTTTTTTCTTCTGTAATAACACTGGCTTTCTATGGCATAGAAGTTTCAAAATATGTTGAGAACATGTTTTCTAGTGGTTTTCTTGAATATAAACCTAAATTAAAGAAGAAAATTTAAATTTCAAAAAATCGAAAATTCTAGTGTCAGATTGTGCCGTTTTTAGCAAGTTTCTTTCTACTGTGATAACCCTTGTTTTCTAGGACATAGAAGTTGCAAAATATGTTGGTAACATGTTTTCTAGTTGTTTTCTTGAATATAAACCTAAATTAAAGTAGAAAATTGAAATTTCAAAAAATCGAAAATTCTCGTGAAGCGGACATGTCAGATTTTGCCATATTCAGCAAGTTTCTTGCTTCTGTAAGTACCCTGGTTTTCTAGGACATAGAAGTTTCAAAATATGTTGGTAACACGTTTTCTAGTTGTTTTCTTGAATATAAACCTAAATTAAAGTAGAAAGTTGAAATTTCAAAAAATCGAAAATTCTCGTGTACCAAACATGTCAGATTTTTCCATTTTCACCAAGTTTTTTTCTTCTGTAATAACACTGGCTTTCTATGGCATAGAAGTTTCAAAATATGTTGAGAACATGTTTTCTAGTGGTTTTCTTGAATATAAACCTAAATTAAAGAAGAAAATTGAAATTTCAAAAAATCGAAAATTCTTGTGTCAGATTTTGCCGTTTTTAGCAAGTTTCTTTCTACTGTGATAACCCTTGTTTTCTAGGACATAGAAGTTGCAAAATATGTTGGTAACATGTTTTCTAGTTGTTTTCTTGAATATAAACCTAAATTAAAGTAGAAAATTGAAATTTCAAAAAATCGAAAATTCTCGTGAACGCGGACATGTCAGATTTTGCCATATTCAGCAAGTTTCTTGCTTCTGTAAGTACCCTGGTTTTCTAGGACATAGAAGTTTCAAAATATGTTGGTAACACGTTTTCTAGTTGTTTTCTTGAATATAAACCTAAATTAAAGTAGAAAGTTGAAATTTCAAAAAATCGAAAATTCTCGTGTACCAAACATGTCAGATTTTGCCATTTTCACCAAGTTTTTTTCTTCTGTAATAACACTGGCTTTCTATGGCATAGAAGTTTCAAAATATGTTGAGAACATGTTTTCTAGTGGTTTTCTTGAATATAAACCTAAATTAAAGAAGAAAATTTAAATTTCAAAAAATCCCAAATTCTAGTGTCAGATTTTGCCGTTTTTAGCAAGTTTCTTTCTACTGTGATAACCCTTGTTTTCTAGGACATAGAAGTTTCAAAATATGTTGGTAACATGTTTTCTAGTTGTTTTCTTGAATATAAACCTAAATTAAAGAAGAAAATTGAAATTTCAAAAAATCGAAAATTCTCGTGTACCAAACATGTCAGATTTTGCCATTTTCACCAAGTTTTTTTCTTCTGTAATAACACTAGCTTTCTATGGCATAGAAGTTTCAAAATATGTTGAGAACATGTTTTCTAGTGGTTTTCTTGAATATAAACCTAAATTAAAGAAGAAAATTTAAATTTCAAAAAATCGAAAATTCTAGTGTCAGATTGTGCCGTTTTTAGCAAGTTTCTTTCTACTGTGATAACCCTTGTTTTCTAGGACATAGAAGTTGCAAAATATGTTGGTAACATGTTTTCTAGTTGTTTTCTTGAATATAAACCTAAATTAAAGTAGAAAATTGAAATTTCAAAAAATCGAAAATTCTCGTGAACGCGGACATGTCAGATTTTGCCATATTCAGCAAGTTTCTTGCTTCTGTAAGTACCCTGGTTTTCTAGGACATAGAAGTTTCAAAATATGTTGGTAACACGTTTTCTAGTTGTTTTCTTGAATATAAACCTAAATTAAAGTAGAAAGTTGAAATTTCAAAAAATCGAAAATTCTCGTGTACCAAACATGTCAGATTTTTCCATTTTCACCAAGTTTTTTTCTTCTGTAATAACACTGGCTTTCTATGGCATAGAAGTTTCAAAATATGTTGAGAACATGTTTTCTAGTGGTTTTCTTGAATATAAACCTAAATTAAAGAAGAAAATTGAAATTTCAAAAAATCGAAAATTCTTGTGTCAGATTTTGCCGTTTTTAGCAAGTTTCTTTCTACTGTGATAACCCTTGTTTTCTAGGACATAGAAGTTTCAAAATATGTTGGTAACATGTTTTCTAGTTGTTTTCTTGAATATAAACCTAAATTAAAGAAGAAAATTGAAATTTCAAAAAATCGAAAATTCTCGTGTACCAAACATGTCAGATTTTGCCATTTTCACCAAGTTTTTTTCTTCTGTAATAACACTGGCTTTCTATGGCATAGAAGTTTCAAAATATGTTGAGAACATGTTTTCTAGTGGTTTTCTTGAATATAAACCTAAATTAAAGTAGAAAATTGAAATTTCAAAAAATCGAAAATTCTAGTGTCAGATTGTGCCGTTTTTAGCAAGTTTCTTTCTACTGTGATAACCCTTGTTTTCTAGGACATAGAAGTTGCAAAATATGTTGGTAACATGTTTTCTAGTTGTTTTCTTGAATATAAACCTAAATTAAAGTAGAAAATTGAAATTTCAAAAAATCGAAAATTCTCGTGAACGCGGACATGTCAGATTTTGCCATATTCAGCAAGTTTCTTGCTTCTGTAAGTACCCTGGTTTTCTAGGACATAGAAGTTTCAAAATATGTTGAGAACATGTTTTCTAGTGGTTTTCTTGAATATAAACCTAAATTAAATAAGAAAATTTGAATTTCAAAAAATCCCAAATTCTAGTGTCAGATTTTGCCGTTTTTAGCAAGTTTCTTTCTACTGTGATAACCCTTGTTTTCTAGGACATAGAAGTTTCAAAATATATTGGTAACATGTTTTCTAGTTGTTTTCTTGAATATAAACTTAAATTAAAGTAGAAAATTAAAATTTCAAAAAATCGAAAATTCTCGTGTACCAAACATGTCAGATTTTGCCATTTTCACCAAGTTTTTTTCTTCTGTAATAACACTGGCTTTCTATGGCATAGAAGTTTCAAAATATGTTGAGAACATGTTTTCTAGTGGTTTTCTTGAATATAAACCTAAATTAAAGAAGAAAATTGAAATTTCAAAAAATCGAAAATTCTCGTGTACGCTGACATGTCAGATTTTGCCATTTTCAGCAAGTTTTTTTTCTTCTGTAATAACACTTGCTTTCTATGACAAAGAAGTTTCAAAATATTATGGGAACATGTTTTCTAGTGGTTTTCTTTAATATAAACCTAAATTAAAGAAGAACATTGAAATTTTACAAAAATCGAAAATTCTAGTGTCAGATTTTGCCGTTTTTAGCAAATTTCTTTCTACTGTGATAACCCTTGTTTTCTAGGACATAGAAGTTTTAAAATATGTTGGGAACCTGTTTTCTAGTAGTTTTCTTGAATATAAACCTAAATTAAAGTAGAAAATTGAAATTTCAAAAAATCGAAAATTCTCGTGTACGCGGACATGTCAGATTTTGCCATTTTCAGCAAGTTTCTTTCTTCTGCTTTTCTAGGACATAGAAGCTTCAGAATATGTTTGAAACATGTTTTCATGTTGTTTTCTTGAATATACACCTTAATTAAAGTAAAAAATTGAAATTTCAAAAAATAGAAAATTCTCGTGTACGCAGACATGTCAGATTTTGCCATTTTCAGCAAGTTTCTTTCTTCTGCTTTTTTAGGACATAGAAGCTTCAGAATATGGTTGAAACATGTTTTCATGTTGTTTTCTTGAATATAAACCTAAATTAAAGAAGAAAATTTAAATTTCAAAAAATAGAAAAGTCTCGTGTACGCTGACATATCAGATTTTGCCATTTTCAGCAAGTTTTTTTTCTTCTGTAATAACACTTGCTTTCTATCACAAAGAAGTTTCAAAATATTATGGGAACATGTTTTCTAGTGGTTTTCTTGAATATAAACCTAAATTAAAGAAAAAAATTGAAATTTCAAAAAATCGAAAATTCTCGTGTACCAAACATGTCAGATTTTGCCATTTTCACCAAGTTTTTTTCTTCTGTAATAACACTGGCTTTCTATGGCATAGAAGTTTCAAAATATGTTGAGAACATGTTTTCTAGTGGTTTTCTTGAATATAAACCACTGGTGATACCAGATCAGGCTGCCCTGTGGTTCCCTGAGACGAAATTCACCTACATTGAGGGTTTTTTTTTTTTTTTTTTTTTTTTTGTAAAAACTTAATTATGTTCTACAAAACCAAAAACAAAAACAACAGCCCCTCTCCCTTTCTCCCTCCCCTTTTTTATTTTATTTTTAGAACTTGAAGCATAAATCTTTTACTATAATGACCAGATTCGGCATTAAATGACCCAAAAAGGGTTGATATGCCGTAAAACAAAACTACCAAACCAAAAACGATGATTAAACATTTGAAGATATAAAGAACTTGAAGCATAAAATCTTTTACTATAATGACCAGATTCGTCATTAAATAACCCAAAAAGGGTTGATATGCCGTAAAACAAAACAACCAAACCAAACCGAATATAAACCTAAATTAAAGTAGAAAATTGAAATTTCAAAAAATCGAAAATTCTTGTGTACCAAACATGTCAGATTTTGCCATTTTGACCAAGTTTTTTTCTTCTATAATAACACTGGCTTTCTATGGCATAGAAGTTTCAAAATATGTTGAGAACATTTTTTCTAGTGGTTTTCTTGAATATAAACCTAAATTAAAGAAGAAAATTTAAATTTCAAAAAATCGAAAATTCTAGTGTCAGATTGTGCCGTTTTTAGCAAGTTTCTTTCTACTGTGATAACCCTTGTTTTCTAGGACATAGAAGTTTAAAAATATGTTGGTAACATGTTTTCTAGTTGTTTTCTTGATTATAAACCTAAATTGAAGTAGAAACTTGAAATTTCAAAAAATACAAAATTCTCGTGTACGCGGACATGTCAGATTTTGCCATTTTCAGCAAGTTTTTTTCTTCTGTAATAACACTGGCTTTCTTTGGCATAGAAGTTTCAAAATATGATAGGAACATGTTTTGTAGTGGTTTTCTTGAATATAAACCTAAGATAAGGAGGAAAATTGAAATTTCAAAAAATCGAAAATTCTAGTGTCAGATTTTGCCGTTTTTAGCAAGTTTCTTTCTAATGTGATAACCCTTGTTTTGTAGGACATAGAAGTTTCAAAATATGTTTGAAACATGTTTTCATGTTGTTTTCTTGAATATAAACCTAAATTTAAGTAACAAATCGAAATTTCAAAAAATAGAAAATTCTCGTGTACGCTGACATGTCAGATTTTTCCATTTTCAGCAAGTTGTTTTACTTCTGTAATAACACTGGCTTTCTAGGACATAGAAGTTTCAAAATATGTTGGAAACATGTTTTCTAGTGGTTTTCTTGAATATAAACCTAAATTAAAGAAGAAAATTGAAATTTCAAAAAATCGAAAATTCTCGTGTACTTACAGAAATACTCGATTTTAGGCCAATTCTTTAATCTTGAGATATTTGATATTTTTTTGCAATTCAAGGTGTAAAATGTACTTAAAACCTACTTTCGACTGATTTTCCATCATACTGACATGAAAAAACGAAAAAAAAAAAATTTTTTTTAAATCGACAATCGCTACATGTCCGGAGCTTACAGAAATCCCTGATTTTAGGCCAATTCTTAAATCTTGAGATATTTGATATTTTTTTGCAATTCAAGGTGTAAAAAGTACTTAAAACCTTCTTTCGACTGATTTTCCAATATACTGACATGAAAAAATAAAAAAATAAAAATTTAAAAAAATCGACAATCGCGACATGTCCGGAGCTTACAGAAATCCCCGATTTTAGGCCAATTCTTAAATCTTGAGATATTTGATATTTTTTTGCAATTCAAGGTGTAAAAAGTACTTAAAACCTACTTTCGACTGATTTTCAATCATACTGACATGAAAAAACGAAAAAAAAAAAATTTCAAAAGAACGACAATCGCGACATGTCCGGAGCTTACAGAAATCCCAGATTTTAGGCCAATTCTTAAATCTTGAGATATTTTATATTTTTTTGCAATTCAAGGTGTAAATACTACTTAAAACCTACTTTCGACTGATTTTCCATCATACTGACATGAAAAAACGAAAAAAAAAATTTTCAAAAAATCAACAATCGCGACATGTCCGGAGCTTACAGAAATCCCTGATTTTAGGACAATTCTTAAATCTTGAGATATTTGATATTTTTTTGCAATTCAAGGTGTAAAAAGTACTTAAAACCTACTTTCGACTGATTTTCAATCATACTGACATGAAAAAACGAAAAAAATAAAAATTTCAAAAGATCGACAATCGCGACATGTCCAAAGCTTACAGAAATCCCCGATTTTAGGCCAATCCTTAAATCTTGAGATATTTGATATTTTTTGACATCCAAGGTGTAAAAAGTACTTAAAACCTACTTTAAACTGATTTTCCATCATACTGACATGAAAAAACGAAAAAAAAAAAATTTTAAAGATCGACAATCGCGACATGTTTGGAGCTTACAGAAATCCCTGATTTTAGGCCAATTCTTAAATCTTGAGATATTTGATATTTTTTTGCAATTCAAGGTGTAAATACTACTTAAAACCTACTTTCGACTGATTGTCCATACAACTGAAATGAAAAAATAAAAAAATAAAATTTCAAAAGATCGACACTCGTGACATGTCGTTGAGCTTACAGTAATCCCCGATTTTAGGCCAATTCTTAAATCTTGAGATATTTGATATTTTTTTGCAATTCAAGGTGTAAAAAGTACTTAAAACCTTCTTTCGACTGATTTTCCATCATACTGACATGAAAAAACGAAAAAAACAAAATTTAAAAAAATCGACAATCGCGACATGTCCAAAGCTTACAGAAATCCCCGATTTTAGGCCAATTCTAAAATCTTGAGATATTTGATATTTTTTTGCAATTCAAGGTGTAAAAAGTACTTAAAACCTACTTTCGACTGATTTTCCATCATACTGACATGAAAAAATAAAAAAATAAAAATTTCAAAAAATCGACAATCTCGACATGTCCGGAGCTTACAGAAATCCCTGATTTTAGGCCAATTCTTAAATCACGAGATATTTGATATTTTTTTGCAATTAAGGTGTAAATACTACTTAAAACCTACTTTCGACTGATTTTCCATCATACTGACATGCTAAAACGAAAAAAATAAAAATTTCAAAAGATCGACACTCGCGACATGTCCGGAGCTTACAGTAATCCCCGATTTTAGGCCAATTCTTTAATCTTGAGATATTTGATATTTTTTTGCAATTCAAGGTGTAAAAAGTACTTAAAACCTTCTTTCGACTGATTTTCCATCATACTGACATGAAAAACCGAAAAAAACAAAATTTCAAAAAATCGACAATCGCGACATGTTTGGAGCTTACAGAAATCCCCGATTTTAGGCCAATTCTTAAATCTTGAGATATTTTATGTTTTGTTGCAATTCAAGGTGTAAAAAGTACTTAAAACCTTCTTTCGACTGATTTTCCATCATACTGACATGAAAAAATAAAAAAATAAAAATTTCAAAAAATCGACAATCGCGACATGTCCGGAGCTTACAGAAATCCCCGATTTTAGGCCAATTCTTAAATCTTGAGATATTTGATATTTTTTTGCAATTCAAGGTGTAAATACTACTTAAAACCTACTTTCGACTGATTGTCCATACAATTGAAATGAAAAAAAAAAAATAAAAATTTCAAAAGATCGACACTCGCGACATGTCCGGAGCTTACAGTAATCCCTGATTTTAAGCCAATTCTTAAATCTTGAGATATTTGATATTTTTTTGCAATTCAAGGTGTAAAAAGTACTTAAAACCTTCTTTCGACTGATTTTCCATCATACTGACATGAAAAAATAAAAAAATAAAAATTTCAAAAAATCGACAATCGCGACATGTCCGGAGCTTACAGAAATCCCCGATTTTAGGCCAATTTTTAAATCTTGAGATATTTGATATTTTTTTGCAATTCAAGGTGTAAAAAGTACTTAAAACCTACTTTCGACTGATTTTCCATCATACTGACATGAAAAAATAAAAAAATAAAAATTTCAAAAAATCGACAATCTCGACATGTCCGGAGCTTACAGAAATCCCCGATTTTAGGCCAATTCTTAAATCACGAGATATTTGATATTTTTTTGCAATTAAGGTGTAAATACTACTTAAAACCTACTTTCGACTGATTTTCCATCATACTGACATGCTAAAACGAAAAAAATAAAAATTTCAAAAGATCGACACTCGCGACATGTCCGGAGCTTACAGTAATCCCCGATTTTAGGCCAATTCTTTAATCTTGAGATATTTGATATTTTTTTGCAATTCAAGGTGTAAAAAGTACTTAAAACCTTCTTTCGACTGATTTTCCATCATACTGACATGAAAAACCGAAAAAAACAAAATTTCAAAAAATCGACAATCGCGACATGTCCGGAGCTTACAGAAATCCCCGATTTTAGGCCAATTCTTAAATCTTGAGATATTTTATGTTTTGTTGCAATTCAAGGTGTAAAAAGTACTTAAAACCTTCTTTCGACTGATTTTCCATCATACTGACATGAAAAAATAAAAAAATAAAAATTTCAAAAAATCGACAATCGCGACATGTCCGGAGCTTACAGAAATCCCCGATTTTAGGCCAATTCTTAAATCTTGAGATATTTGATATTTTTTTGCAATTCAAGGTGTAAATACTACTTAAAACCTACTTTCGATGATTTTCCATCATACTGACATGAAAAAACGAAAAAAACAAAATTTAAAAAAATCGACAATCGCGACATGTCCAAAGCTTACAGAAATCCCCGATTTTAGGCCAATTCTTAAATCTTGAGATATTTGATATTTTTTTGCAATTCAAGGTGTAAAAAGTACTTAAAACCTTCTTTCGACTGATTTTCCAACATACTGACATGAAAAAACGAAAAAAAAAAAATTTCAAAAGAACGACAATCGCGACATGTCCGGAGCTTACAGAAATCCCAGATTTTAGGCCAATTCTTAAATCTTGAGATATTTTATATTTTTTTGCAATTCAAGGTGTAAAAAGTACTTAAAACCTACTTTAAACTGATTTTCCATCATACTGACATGAAAAAACGAAAAAAACAAATTTTCAAAAAATCGACAATCGCGACATGTTTGGAGCTTACAGAAATCCCTGATTTTAGGCCAATTCTTAAATCTTGAGATATTTGATATTTTTTTGCAATTCAAGGTGTAAAAAGTACTTAAAACCTTCTTTCGACTGATTTTCCATCATACTGACATGAAAAAATAAAAAAATAAAAATTTCAAAAAATCGACAATCGCGACATGTCCGGAGCTTACAGAAATCCCCGATTTTAGGCCAATTCTTAAATCTTGAGATATTTGATATTTTTTTGCAATTCAAGGTGTAAATACTACTTAAAACCTACTTTCGACTGATTGTCCATACAACTGAAATGAAAAAAAAAAAATAAAAATTTCAAAAGATCGACACTCGCGACATGTCCGGAGCTTACAGTAATCCCTGATTTTAAGCCAATTCTTAAATCTTGAGATATTTGATATTTTTTTGCAATTCAAGGTGTAAAAAGTACTTAAAACCTTCTTTCGACTGATTTTCCATCATACTGACATGAAAAAATAAAAAAATAAAAATTTCAAAAAATCGACAATCGCGACATGTCCGGAGCTTACAGAAATCCCCGATTTTAGGCCAATTCTTAAATCTTGAGATATTTTATATTTTTTTGCAATTCAAGGTGTAAATACTACTTAAAACCTACTTTCGACTGATTTTCCATCATACTGACATGAAAAAACGAAAAAAATTTTTTTCAAAAGATCAACAATCGCGACATGTCCGGAGCTTACAGAAATCCCTGATTTTAGGCCAATTCTTAAATCTTGAGATATTTGATATTTTTTTGCAATTCAAGGTGTAAAAAGTACTTAAAACCTACTTTCGACTGATTTTCAATCATACTGACATGAAAAAACGAAAAAAATAAAAATTTCAAAAGATCGACAATCGCGACATGTCCAAAGCTTACAGAAATCCCCGATTTTAGGCCAATTTTTAAATCTTGAGATATTTGATATTTTTTTGCAATTCAAGGTGTAAATACTACTTAAAACCTACTTTCGACTGATTTTCCATCATACTAACATGAAAAAATAAAAAAATAAAAATTTCAAAAAATCGACAATCGCGACATGTCCAAAGCTTACAGAAATCCCCGATTTTAGGCCAATCCTTAAATCTTGAGATATTTGATATTTTTGCAATTCAAGGTGTAAAAAGTACTTAAAACCTACTTTAAACTGATTTTCCATCATACTGACATGAAAAAACGAAAAAAACAAATTTTCAAAAAATCGACAATCGCGACATGTTTGGAGCTTACAGAAATCCCTGATTTTAGGCCAATTCTTAAATCTTGAGATATTTGATATTTTTTTGCAATTCAAGGTGTAAAAAGTACTTAAAACCTTCTTTCGACTGATTTTCCATCATACTGACTTGAAAAAATAAAAAAATAAAAATTTCAAAAAATCGACAATCGCGACATGTCCGGAGCTTACAGAAATCCCCGATTTTAGGCCAATTCTTAAATCACGAGATATTTGATATTTTTTTGCAATTCAAGGTGTAAATACTACTTAAAACCTACTTTCGACTGATTGTCCATACAACTGAAATGAAAAAACAAAAAAATAAAAATTTCAAAAGATCGACACTCGCGACATGTCCGGAGCTTACAGTAATCCCTGATTTTAGGCCAATTCTTAAATCTTGAGATATTTGATATTTTTTTGCAATTCAAGGTGTAAAAAGTACTTAAAACCTTCTTTCGACTGATTTTCCATCATACTGACATGAAAAAATAAAAAAATAAAAATTTCAAAAAATCGACAATCGCGACATGTCCGGAGCTTACAGAAATCCCCGATTTTAGGCCAATTCTTAAATCTTGAGATATTTTATATTTTTTTGCAATTCAAGGTGTAAATACTACTTAAAACCTACTTTCGACTGATTTTCCATCATACTGACATGAAAAAACGAAAAAAAAAATTTTCAAAAGATCAACAATCGCGACATGTCCAAAGCTTACAGAAATCCCCGATTTTAGGCCAATCCTTAAATCTTGAGATATTTGATATTTTTGCAATTCAAGGTGTACAAAGTACTTAAAACCTACTTTAAACTGATTTTCCATCATACTGACATGAATAAATAAAAAAATAAAAATTTCAAAAAATCGACAATCGCGACATGTCTGGAGCTTACAGAAATCCCCGATTTTAGGCCAATTCTTAAATCTTGAGATATTTGATATTTTTTTGCAATTCAAGGTGTAAATACTACTTAAAACCTACTTTCGACTGATTGTCCATACAACTGAAATGAAAAAACAAAAAAATAAAAATTTCAAAAGATCGACACTCGCGATATGTCCGGAGCTTACAGTAATCCCCGATTTTAGGCCAATTCATAAATCTTGAGATATTTGATATTTTTTTGCAATTCAAGGTGTAAAAAGTACTTAAAACCTTCTTTCGACTGATTTTCCATCATACTGACATGAAAAAATAAAAAAATAACAATTTCAAAAAATCGACAATCGCGACATGTCCGGAGCTTACAGAAATCCCCGATTTTAGGCCAATTCTTAAATCTTGAGATATTTGATATTTTTTTGCAATTCAAGGTGTAAAAAGTACTTAAAACCTTCTTTCGACTGATTTTCCATCATACTGACATGAAAAACCGAAAAAAACAAAATTTCAAAAAATCGACAATCGCGACATGTCCGGAGCTTACAGAAATCCCCGATTTTAGGCCAATTCTTAAATCTTGAGATATTTTATATTTTTTTGCAATTCAAGGTGTAAAAAGTACTTAAAACCTACTTTCGACTGATTTTCAATCATACTGACATGAAAAAACGAAAAAAATAAAAATTTCAAAAGATCGACAATCGCGACATGTCCAAAGCTTACAGAAATCCCCGATTTTAGGCCAATTTTTAAATCTTGAGATATTTGATATTTTTTTGCAATTCAAGGTGTAAAAAGTACTTAAAACCTTCTTTCGACTGATTTTCCATCATACTGACATTAAAAAATTTAAAAAAAAAAATTTAAAAGATCGACAATCGCGACATGTCCAGAGCTTACAGAAATCCCCGATTTTAGGCCAATTTTTAAATCTTGAGATATTTGATATTTTTTTGCAATTCAAGGTGTAAATACTACTTAAAACCTACTTTCGACTGATTTTCCATCATACTAACATGAAAAAATAAAAAAATAAAAATTTCAAAAAATCGACAATCGCGACATGTCCGGAGCTTACAGAAATCCCCGATTTTAGGCCAATTCTTAAATCTTGAGATATTTGATATTTTTTTGAAATTCAAGGTGTAAAAAGTACTTAAAACCTTCTTTCGACTGATTTTCCATCATACTGACATGAAAAAACGAAAAAAAAAAAATTTCAAAAGATCGACAATCGCGACATGTCTGGAGCTTACCGAAATCCCCTAATTTAGGCCAATTCTAAAATCTTGAGATATTTGATATTTTTTTGCAATTCAAGGTGTAAATACTACTTAAAACCTACTTTCGACTGATTTTCCATCATACTGACATGAAAAAATAAAAAAATAAAAATTTCAAAAAATCGACAATCGCGACATGTCCAAAGCTTACAGAAATCCCCGATTTTAGGCCACTTCTTAAATCTTGAGATATTTTATATTTTTTTGCAATTCAAGGTGTAAAAAGTACTTAAAACCTACTTTCGACTTATTTTCAATCATACTGACATAAACAAACGAAAAAAATAAAAATTTCAAAAGATCGACAATCGCGGCATGTCCAAAGCTTACAGAAATCCCCGATTTTAGGCTAATTTTTAAATCTTGAGATATTTGATATTTTTTTGCAATTCAAGGTGTAAAAAGTACTTAAAACCTTCTTTCGACTGATTTTCCATCATACTGACATGAAAAAATTAAAAAAAAAAAATTTAAAAGATCGACAATCGCGACATGTCCAGAGCTTACAGAAATCCCCGATTTTAGGCCAATTCTTAAATCTTGAGATATTTGATATTTTTTTGCAATTCAAGGTGTAAAAAGTACTTAAAACCTACTTTCGACTGATTTTCCATCATACTGACATGAAAAAATAAAAAAATAAAAATTTAAAAAAATCGACAATCGCGACATGTCCGGAGCTTACAGAAATCCACGATTTTAGGCCAATTCTTAAATCTTGAGATATTTGATATTTTTTTGAAATTCAAGGTGTAAAAAGTACTTAAAACCTTCTTTCGACTGATTTTCCATCATACTGACATGAAAAAACGAAAAAAATAAAAATTTCAAAAGATCGACAATCGCGACATGTCTGGAGCTTACAGAAATCCCCGATTTTAGGCCAATTTTTAAATCTTGAGATATTTGATATTTTTTTGCAATTCAAGGTGTAAATAGTACTTAAAAACTACTTTCGACTGATTTTCCATCATACTAACATGAAAAAATAAAAAAATAAAAATTTCAAAAAATCGACAATCGCGACATGTCCAAAGCTTACAGAAATCCCCGATTTTAGGCCAATCCTTAAATCTTGAGATATTTGATATTTTTTTGCAATTCAAGGTGTAAAAAGTACTTAAAACCTACTTTAAACTGATTTTCCATTATACTGACATGAAAAAACGAAAATAACAAATTTTCAAAAAATCGACAATCGCGACATGTCCGGAGCTTACAGAAATCCCCGATTTTAGGCCAATTCTTAAATCTTGAGATATTTGATATTTTTTTGCAATTCAAGGTGTAAATATTACTTAAAACCTACTTTCGATGATTTTCCATCATACTGACATGAAAAAACGAAAAAAACAAAATTTTAAAAAATCGACAATCGCGACATGTCCAAAGCTTACAGAAATCACCGATTTTAGGCCAATTCTTTAATCTTGAGATATTTGATATGTTTTTGCAATTAAAGGTGTAAAAAGTACTTAAAACCTACTTTCGACTGATTTTCAATCATACTGACATGAAAAAACGAAAAAAAAAAAATTTTAAAGATCGACAATCGCGACATGTTTGGAGCTTACAGAAATCCCTGATTTTAGGCCAATTCTTAAATCTTGAGATATTTGATATTTTTTTGCAATTCAAGGTGTAAATACTACTTAAAACCTACTTTCGACTGATTGTCCATACAACTGAAATGAAAAAATAAAAAAATAAAAATTTCAAAAGATCGACACTCGCGACATGTCCGGAGCTTACAGTAATCCCCGATTTTAGGCCAATTCTTAAATCTTGAGATATTTGATATTTTTTTGCAATTCAAGGTGTAAAAAGTACTTAAAACCTTCTTTCGACTGATTTTCCATCATACTGACATGAAAAAACGAAAAAAACAAAATTTCAAAAAATCGACAATCGCGACATGTCCAAAGCTTACAGAAATCCCCGATTTTAGGCCAATTCTTAAATCTTGAGATATTTGATATTTTTTTGCAATTCAAGGTGTAAAAAGTACTTAAAACCTACTTTCGACTGATTTTCCATCATACTGACATGAAAAAATTTAAAAAAAAAAAAATTTTAAAGATCGACAATCGCGACATGTCCGGAGCTTACAGAAATCCCCGATTTTAGGCCAATTCTTAAATCCTGAGATATTTTATATTTTTTTGCAATTCAAGGTGTAAATACTACTTAAAACCTACTTTCGACTGATTTTCCATCATACTGACATGAAAAAATAAAAAAATAAAAATTTCAAAAAATCGACAATCGCGACATGTCCAAAGCTTACAGAAATCACCGATTTTAGGCCACTTCTTAAATCTTGAGATATTTTATATTTTTTTGCAATTCAAGGTGTAAAAAGTACTTAAAACCTACTTTCGACTTATTTTCAATCATACTGACATGAAAAAACGAAAAAAATAAAAATTTCAAAAGATCGACAATCGCGGCATGTCCAAAGCTTACAGAAATCCCCGATTTTAGGCCAATTTTTAAATCTTGAGATATTTGATATTTTTTTGCAATTCAAGGTGTAAAAAGTACTTAAAACCTTCTTTCGACTGATTTTCCATCATACTGACATGAAAAAATTAAAAAAAAAAAATTTAAAAGATCGACAATCGCGACATGTCCAGAGCTTACAGAAATCCCCGATTTTAGGCCAATTCTTAAATCTTGAGATATTTGATATTTTTTTGCAATTCAAGGTGTAAAAAGTACTTAAAACCTACTTTCGACTGATTTTCCATCATACTGACATGAAAAAATTAAAAAATAAAAATTTCAAAAAATCGACAATCGCGACATGTCCGGAGCTTACAGAAATCCACGATTTTAGGCCAATTCTTAAATCTTGAGATATTTGATATTTTTTTGAAATTCAAGGTGTAAAAAGTACTTAAAACCTTCTTTCGACTGATTTTCCATCATACTGACATGAAAAAACGAAAAAAAAAAAATTTCGAAAGATCGACAATCGCGACATGTCTGGAGCTTACCGAAATCCCCGAATTTAGGCTAATTCTAAAATCTTGAGATATTTGATATTTTTTTGCAATTCAAGGTGTAAATACTACTTAAAAACTACTTTCGACTGATTTTCCATCATACTGACATGAAAAAATAAAAAATAAAAATTTCAAAAAATCGACAATCGCGACATGTCGTTGAGCTTACAGAAATCCCCGATTTTAGGCCAATTCTTAAATCTTGAGATATTTGATATTTTTTTGCAATTAAAGGTGTAAATACTTCTTAAAACCTACTTTAGACTGATTTTCAATCATACTGACATGAAAAAACGAAAAAAATAAAAATTTTAAAAGATCGACAATCGCGACATGTTTGGAGCTTACAGAAATCCCTGATTTTAGGCCAATTCTTAAATCTTGAGATATTTGATATTTTTTTGCAATTCAAGGTGTAAATACTACTTAAAACCTACTTTCGACTCATTGTCCATACAACTGAAATGAAAAAATAAAAAAATAAAAATTTCAAAAGATCGACACTCGCGACATGTCCGGAGCTTACAGTAATCCCCGATTTTAGGCCAATTCTTAAATCTTGAGATATTTGATATTTTTTTGCAATTAAAGGTGTAAAAAGTACTTAAAACCTTCTTTCGACTGATTTTCCATCATACTGACATGAAAAAACGAAAAAAACAAATTTTCAAAAAATCGACAATCGCGACATGTCCGGAGCTTACAGAAATCCCCGATTTTAGGCCAATTCTTAAATCTTGAGATATTTGATATTTTTTTGCAATTAAAGGTGTAAATATTACTTAAAACCTACTTTCGATGATTTTCCATCATACTGACATGAAAAAACGAAAAAAACAAAATTTTAAAAAATCGACAATCGCGACATGTCCAAAGCTTACAGAAATCACCGATTTTAGGCCAATTCTTTAATCTTGAGATATTTGATATGTTTTTGCAATTAAAGGTGTAAAAAGTACTTAAAACCTACTTTCGACTGATTTTCAATCATACTGACATGAAAAAACGAAAAAAAAAAAATTTTAAAGATCGACAATCGCGACATGTTTGGAGCTTACAGAAATCCCTGATTTTAGGCCAATTCTTAAATCTTGAGATATTTGATATTTTTTTGCAATTCAAGGTGTAAATACTACTTAAAACCTACTTTCGACTGATTGTCCATACAACTGAAATGAAAAAATAAAAAAATAAAAATTTCAAAAGATCGACACTCGCGACATGTCCGGAGCTTACAGTAATCCCCGATTTTAGGCCAATTCTTAAATCTTGAGATATTTGATATTTTTTTGCAATTCAAGGTGTAAAAAGTACTTAAAACCTTCTTTCGACTGATTTTCCATCATACTGACATGAAAAAACGAAAAAAACAAAATTTCAAAAAATCGACAATCGCGACATGTCCAAAGCTTACAGAAATCCCCGATTTTAGGCCAATTCTTAAATCTTGAGATATTTGATATTTTTTTGCAATTCAAGGTGTAAAAAGTACTTAAAACCTACTTTCGACTGATTTTCCATCATACTGACATGAAAAAATTTAAAAAAAAAAAAATTTTAAAGATCGACAATCGCGACATGTCCGGAGCTTACAGAAATCCCCGATTTTAGGCCAATTCTTAAATACTGAGATATTTTATATTTTTTTGCAATTCAAGGTGTAAATACTACTTAAAACCTACTTTCGACTGATTTTCCATCATACTGACATGAAAAAATAAAAAAATAAAAATTTCAAAAAATCGACAATCGCGACATGTCCAAAGCTTACAGAAATCACCGATTTTAGGCCACTTCTTAAATCTTGAGATATTTTATATTTTTTTGCAATTCAAGGTGTAAAAAGTACTTAAAACCTACTTTCGACTTATTTTCAATCATACTGACATGAAAAAACGAAAAAAATAAAAATTTTAAAAGATCGACAATCGCGACATGTTTGGAGCTTACAGAAATCCCTGATTTTAGGCCAATTCTTAAATCTTGAGATATTTGATATTTTTTTGCAATTCAAGGTGTAAATACTACTTAAAACCTACTTTCGACTCATTGTCCATACAACTGAAATGAAAAAATAAAAAAATAAAAATTTCAAAAGATCGACACTCGCGACATGTCCGGAGCTTACAGTAATCCCCGATTTTAGGCCAATTCTTAAATCTTGAGATATTTGATATTTTTTTGCAATTCAAGGTGTAAAAAGTACTTAAAACCTTCTTTCGACTGATTTTCCATCATACTGACATGAAAAAACGAAAAAAACAAAATTTCAAAAAATCGACAATCGCGACATGTCCAAAGCTTACAGAAATCCCCGATTTTAGGCCAATTCTAAAATCTTGAGATATTTGATATTTTTTTGCAATTCAAGGTGTAAAAAGTACTTAAAACCTACTTTCGACTGATTTTCCATCATACTGACATGAAAAAATAAAAAAATAAAAATTTCAAAAAATCGACAATCGCGACATGTCCGGAGCTTACAGAAATCCCCGATTTTAGGCCAATTCTTAAATCTTGAGATATTTGATATTTTTTTGCAATTCAAGGTGTAAATACTACTTAAAACCTACTTTCGACTGATTTTCCATCATACTGACATGAAAAAACGAAAAAAACAAAATTTAAAAAAATCGACAATCGCGACATGTCCGGAGCTTACAGAAATCCCCGATTTTAGGCCAATTCTTAAATCTTGAGATATTTTATATTTTTTTGCAATTCAAGGTGTAAATACTACTTAAAACCTTCTTTCGACTGATTTTCCATCATACTGACATGAAAAAATTAAAAAAAAAAAATTTAAAAGATCGACAATCGCGACATGTCCAGAGCTTACAGAAATCCCCGATTTTAGGCCAATTCTTAAATCTTGAGATATTTGATATTTTTTTGCAATTCAAGGTGTAAAAAGTACTTAAAACCTACTTTCGAATGATTTTCCATCATACTGACATGAAAAAATAAAAAAATAAAATTTCAAAAAATCGACAATCGCGACATGTCCGGAGCTTACAGAAATCCCCGATTTTAGGCCAATTCTTAAATCTTGAGATATTTGATATTTTTTTGAAATTCAAGGTGTAAAAAGTACTTAAAACCTTCTTTCGACTGATTTTCCATCATACTGACATGAAAAAACGAAAAAAAAAAAATTTCAAAAGATCGACAATCGCGACATGTCTGGAGCTTACCGAAATCCCCGAATTTAGGCTAATTCTAAAATCTTGAGATATTTGATATTTTTTTGCAATTCAAGGTGTAAATACTACTTAAAACCTACTTTCGACTGATTTTCCATCATACTGACATGAAAAAATAAAAAATAAAAATTTCAAAAAATCGACAATCGCGACATGTCGTTGAGCTTACAGAAATCCCCGATTTTAGGCCAATTCTTAACTCTTGAGATATTTGATATTTTTTTGCAATTCAAGGTGTAAATACTACTTAAAACCTACTTTCGATGATTTTCCATCATACTGACATGAAAAAACGAAAAAAACAAAATTTTAAAAAATCGACAATCGCGACATGTCCAAAGCTTACAGAAATCACCGATTTTAGGCCAATTCTTTAATCTTGAGATATTTGATATGTTTTTGCAATTAAAGGTGTAAAAAGTACTTAAAACCTACTTTCGACTGATTTTCAATCATACTGACATGAAAAAACGAAAAAAAAAAAATTTAAAAGATCGACAATCGCGACATGTCGTTGAGCTTACAGAAATCCCCGATTTTAGGCCAATTCTTAAATCTTGAGATATTTGATATTTTTTTGCAATTCAAGGTGTAAAAAGTACTTAAAACCTACTTTCGACTGATTTTCAATCATACTGACATGAAAAAACGAAAAAAATAAAAATTTCAAAAAATCGACAATCGCGACATGTCTGGAGCTTACAGAAATCCTCGATTTTAGGCCAATTCTTAAATCTTGAGATATTTGATATTTTTTTGCAATTCAAGGTGTAAAAAGTACTTAAAACCTTCTTTCGACTGATTTTCCATCATCCTGACAAAAAAAAATTAAAAAAAAAAAAAATTTACAAAATCGACAATCGCGACATGTCCGGAGCTTACAGAAATCCCCGATTTTAGGCCAATTCTTAAATCTTGAGATATTTGATATTTTTTTGCAATTCAAGGTGTAAATACTACTTAAAACCTACTTTCGGCTGATTTTCCATCATACTGACATGAAAAAATAAAAAAATAAAAATTTAAAAAAATCGATAATAACGACATGTTTGGAGCTTACAGAAATCCCCGATTTTAGGCCAATTCTTAAATCTTGAGATATTTGATATTTTTTTGCAATTCAAGGTGTAAAAAGTACTTAAAACCTTCTTTCGACTGATTTTCCATCATACTGACATAAAAAAATTAAAAAAAAAAAAAATTTACAAGATCGACAATCGCGACATGTCCGGAGCTTACAGAAATCCCCGATTTTAGGCCAATTCTTAAATCTTGAGATATTTGATATTTTTTTGCAATTCAAGGTGTAAATACTACTTAAAACCTACTTTCGGCTGATTTTCCATCATACTGACATGAACAAATAAAAAAATAAAAATTTAAAAAAATCGACAATAACGACATGTTTGGAGCTAACAGAAATCCCCGATTTTAGGCCAATTCTTAAATCTTGAGATATTTGATATTTTTTTGCAATTCAAGGTGTAAATACTACTTAAAACCTACTTTGGACTGATTTTCCATCATACTAACATGAAAAAACGAAAAAAACAAAATTTCAAAAAATCGACAATCGCAACATGTCCAAAGCTTACAGAAATCCCCGATTTTAGGCCAAGTCTTTAATCTTGAGATATTTGATATTTTTTTGCAATTCAAGGTGTAAAAAGTACTTAAAATCTACTTTCGACTGATTTTCCATCATACTGACATGAAAAAATCAAAAAATAAAAATTTCAAAAAATCGACAATCGCGACATGTCTGGAGCTTACAGAAATCCTCGATTTTAGGCCAATTCTTAAATCTTGAGATATTTGATATTTTTTTGCAATTCAAGGTGTAAAAAGTACTTAAAACCTACTTTCGACTGATTTTCCATCATACTGACATGAAAAAACGAAAAAAACAAAATTTCAAAAAATCGACAATCGCGACATGTCCAAAGCTTACAGAAATCCCCGATTTTAGGCCAATTCTTAAATCTTGAGATATTTGATATTTTTTTGCAATTCAAGGTGTAAATACTACTTAAAACCTACTTTCGGCTGATTTTCCATCATACTGACATGAAAAAATAAAAAAATAAAAATTTCAAAAAATCGATAATAACGACATGTTTGGAGCTTACAGAAATCCCCGATTTTAGGCCAATTCTTAAATCTTGAGATATTTGATATTTTTTTGCAATTCAAGGTGTAAAAAGTACTTAAAACCTTCTTTCGACTGATTTTCCATCATACTGACATAAAAAAATTAAAAAAGAAAAAAATTTACAAGATCGACAATCGCGACATGTCCAAAGCTTACAGAAATCCCCGATTTTAGGCCAATTCTTAAATCTTGAGATATTTGATATTTTTTTGCAATTCAAGGTGTAAATACTACTTAAAACCTACTTTCGATGATTTTCCATCATACTGACATGAAAAAACGAAAAAAACAAAATTTCAAAAAATCGACAATCGCGACATGTCTGGAGCTTACAGAAATCCTCGATTTTAGGCCAATTCTTAAATCTTGAGATATTTAATATTTTTTTGCAATTCAAGGTGTAAAAAGTACTTAAAACCTTCTTTCGACTGATTTTCCATCATACTGACATGAAAAAACGAAAAAAAAAAAATTTCAAAAGATCGACAATCGCGACATGTCTGGAGCTTACCGAAATCCCCGAATTTAGGCCAATTCTAAAATCTTGAGATATTTGATATTTTTTTGCAATTCAAGGTGTAAATACTACTTAAAACCTACTTTCGACTGATTTTCCATCATACTGACATGAAAAAATAAAAAATAAAAATTTCAAAAAATCGACAATCGCGACATGTCTGGAGCTTACAGAAATCCCCGATTTTAGGCCAATTCTTAAATCTTGAGATATTTGATATTTTTTTGCAATTCAAGGTGTAAATACTACTTAAAACCTACTTTCGACTGATTTTCAATCATACTTACATGTAAAAATAAAAAATAAAAATTTCAAAAGATCGACAATCGCGACATGTCTGGAGCTTACCGAAATCCCCGAATTTAGGCCAATTCTAAAATCTTGAGATATTTGTTATTTTTTGCAATTCAAGGTGTAAATACTACTTAAAACCTACTTTCGACTGATTTTCCATCATACTGACATGAAAAAATAAAAAATAAAAATTTCAAAAAATCGACAATCGCGACATGTCTGGAGCTTACAGAAATCCCCGATTTTAGGCCAATTCTTAAATCTTGAGATATTTGATATTTTTTTGCAATTCAAGGTGTAAATACTACTTAAAATCTACTTTCGATGACTTTCCATCATACTGACATGAAAAAACGAAAAAAACAAAATTTCAAAAAATCGACAATCGCGACATGACTGGAGCTTACAGAAATCCCCGATTTTAGGCCAATTCTTAAATCTTGAGATATTTGATATTTTTTTGCAATTCAAGGTGTAAATACTACTTAAAACCTACTTTCGACTGATTTTCCATCATACTGACATGAAAAAATAAAAAAATAAAAATTTCAAAAAATCGACAATTGCGACATGTCTGGAGCTTACAGAAATCCTCGATTTTAGGCCAATTCTTAAATCTTGAGATATTTGATATTTTTTTGCAATTCAAGGTGTAAAAAGTACTTAAAACCTTCTTTCGACTGATTTTCCATCATACTGACATGAAAAAACGAAAAATTTCAAAAGATCGACAATCGCGACATGTCCGGAGCTTACAGAAATCCCCGATTTTAGGCCAATTCTTAAATCTTGAGATATTTTATATTTTTTTGCAATTCAAGGTGTAAATACTTCTTAAAACCTACTTTAGACTGATTTTCAATCATACTGACATGAAAAAATCAAAAAATAAAAATTTCAAAAAATCGACAATCGCGACATGTCTGGAGCTTACAGAAATCCCCGATTTTAGGCCAATTCTTAAATCTTGAGATATTTGATATTTTTTTGCAATTCAAGGTGTAAAAAGTACTTAAAACTTTCTTTCGACTGATTTTCCATCATACTGACATAAAAAAATAAAAAAAAAAAAAAATTTACAAGATCGAACATCGCGACATGTCCGGAGCTTACAGAAATGCCCGATTTTAGGCCAATTCTTAAATCTTGAGATATTTGATATTTTTTTGCAATTCAAGGTGTAAATACTACTTAAAACCTACTTTCGGCTGATTTTCCATCATACTGACATGAA
Organism: Sepiola atlantica; assembly: GCA_963556195.1. Taxonomy (NCBI): domain Eukaryota; kingdom Metazoa; phylum Mollusca; class Cephalopoda; order Sepiida; family Sepiolidae; genus Sepiola; species Sepiola atlantica. The sequence continues at coordinate 232,870,073 of OY744515.1, read as the reverse complement.
AAAATAAAAAAATAAAAATTTAAAAAAATCGACAATAACGACATGTTTGGAGCTTACAGAAATCCCCGATTTTAGGCCAATTCTTAAATCTTGAGATATTTGATATTTTTTTGCAATTCAAGGTGTAAATACTACTTAAAACCTACTTTGGACTGATTTTCCATCATACTAACATGAAAAAACGAAAAAAACAAAATTTAAAAAAATCGACAATCGCGACATGTCCAAAGCTTACAGAAATCCCCGATTTTAGGCCAATTCTTTAATCTTAAGATATTGGATTTTTTTTGCAATTCAAGGTGTAAAAAGTACTTAAAACCTTCTTTCGACTGATTTTCCATCATACTGACATGAAAAAACGAAAAAAACAAAATTTGAAAAAATCGACAATCGCGACATGTCTGGAGCTTACCGAAATCCCCGAATTATGGCCAATTCTAAAATCTTGAGATATTTGATATTTTTTTGCAATTCAAGGTGTAAATACTACTTAAAACCTACTTTCGACTGATTTTCCATCATACTGACATGAAAAAATAAAAAATAAAAATTTCAAAAAATCGACAATCGCGACATGTCTGGAGCTTACAGAAATCCCCGATTTTAGGCCAATTCTTAAATCTTGAGATATTTGATATTTTTTTGCAATTCAAGGTGTAAATACTACTTAAAACCTTCTTTCGACTGATTTTCAATCATACTTACATGAAAAAATAAAAAATAAAAATTTCAAAAGATCGACAATCGCGACATGTCTGGAGCTTACCGAAATCCCCGAATTTAGGCCAATTCTAAAATCTTGAGATATTTGATATTTTTTGCAATTCAAGGTGTAAATACTACTTAAAACCTACTTTCGACTGATTTTCCATCATACTGACATGAAAAAATAAAAAATAAAAATTTCAAAAAATCGACAATCGCGACATGTCTGGAGCTTACAGAAATCCCCGATTTTAGGCCAATTCTTAAATCTTGAGATATTTGATATTTTTTTGCAATTCAAGGTGTAAATACTACTTAAAACCTACTTTCGACTGATTTTCAATCATACTTACATGAAAAAACGAAAACAAAAAAATTTCAAAAAATCGACAATCGCGACATGTCCAGAGCTTACAGAAATCCCTGATTTTAGGCCAATTCTTAAATCTTGAGATATTTGATATTTTTTTGCAATTCAAGGTGTAAATACTACTTAAAATCTACTTTCGATGATTTTCCATCATACTGACATGAAAAAACGAAAAAAACAAAATTTCAAAAAATCGACAATCGCGACATGACTGGAGCTTACAGAAATCCCCGATTTTAGGCCAATTCTTAAATCTTGAGATATTTGATATTTTTTTGCAATTCAAGGTGTAAATACTACTTAAAACCTTCTTTCGACTGATTTTCCATCATACTGACATGAAAAAATAAAAAAATAAAAATTTCAAAAAATCGACAATTGCGACATGTCTGGAGCTTACAGAAATCCTCGATTTTAGGCCAATTCTTAAATCTTGAGATATTTGATATTTTTTTGCAATTCAAGGTGTAAAAAGTACTTAAAACCTTCTTTCGACTGATTTTCCATCATACTGACATGAAAAAACGAAAAATTTCAAAAGATCGACAATCGCGACATGTCCGGAGCTTACAGAAATCCCCGATTTTAGGCCAATTCTTAAATCTTGAGATATTTGATATTTTTTTGCAATTCAAGGTGTAAATACTTCTTAAAACCTACTTTAGACTGATTTTCAATCATACTGACATGAAAAAATCAAAAAATAAAAATTTCAAAAAATCGACAATCGCGACATGTCTGGAGCTTACAGAAATCCCCGATTTTAGGCCAATTCTTAAATCTTGAGATATTTGATATTTTTTTGCAATTCAAGGTGTAAAAAGTACTTAAAACCTTCTTTCGACTGATTTTCCATCATACTGACATAAAAAAATTAAAAAAAAAAAAAATTTACAAGATCGACAATCGCGACATGTCCGGAGCTTACAGAAATGCCCGATTTTAGGCCAATTCTTAAATCTTGAGATATTTGATATTTTTTTGCAATTCAAGGTGTAAATACTACTTAAAACCTACTTTCGGCTGATTTTCCATCATACTGACATGAACAAATAAAAAAATAAAAATTTTAAAAAATCGACAATAACGACATGTTTGGAGCTTACAGAAATCCCCGATTTTAGGCCAATTCTTAAATCTTGAGATATTTGATATTTTTTTGCAATTCAAGGTGTAAATACTACTTAAAACCTACTTTGGACTGATTTTCCATCATACTAACATGAAAAAACGAAAAAAACAAAATTTCAAAAAATCGACAATCGCGACATGTCCAAAGCTTACAGAAATCCCCGATTTTAGGCCAATTCTTAAATCTTGAGATATTTGATATTTTTTTGCAATTCAAGGTGTAAAAAGTACTTAAAATCTACTTTCGACTGATTTTCCATCATACTGACATGAAAAAATCAAAAAATAAAAATTTCAAAAAATCGACAATCGCGACATGTCTGGAGCTTACAGAAATCCTCGATTTTAGGCCAATTCTTAAATCTTGAGATATTTGATATTTTTTTGCAATTCAAGGTGTAAAAAGTACTTAAAACCTTCTTTCGACTGATTTTCCATCATACTGACATGAAAAAATAAAAAATAAAAATTTCAAAAAATCGACAATCGCGACATGTCTGGAGCTTACAGAAATCCCCGATTTTAGGCCAATTCTTAAATCTTGAGATATTTGATATTTTTTTGCAATTCAAGGTGTAAATACTACTTAAAACCTTCTTTCGACTGATTTTCAATCATACTTACATGAAAAAATAAAAAATAAAAATTTCAAAAGATCGACAATCGCGACATGTCTGGAGCTTACCGAAATCCCCGAATTTAGGCCAATTCTAAAATCTTGAGATATTTGATATTTTTTGCAATTCAAGGTGTAAATACTACTTAAAACCTACTTTCGACTGATTTTCCATCATACTGACATGAAAAAATAAAAAATAAAAATTTCAAAAAATCGACAATCGCGACATGTCTGGAGCTTACAGAAATCCCCGATTTTAGGCCAATTCTTAAATCTTGAGATATTTGATATTTTTTTGCAATTCAAGGTGTAAATACTACTTAAAACCTACTTTCGACTGATTTTCAATCATACTTACATGAAAAAACGAAAACAAAAAAATTTCAAAAAATCGACAATCGCGACATGTCCAGAGCTTACAGAAATCCCTGATTTTAGGCCAATTCTTAAATCTTGAGATATTTGATATTTTTTTGCAATTCAAGGTGTAAATACTACTTAAAATCTACTTTCGATGATTTTCCATCATACTGACATGAAAAAACGAAAAAAACAAAATTTCAAAAAATCGACAATCGCGACATGACTGGAGCTTACAGAAATCCCCGATTTTAGGCCAATTCTTAAATCTTGAGATATTTGATATTTTTTTGCAATTCAAGGTGTAAATACTACTTAAAACCTTCTTTCGACTGATTTTCCATCATACTGACATGAAAAAATAAAAAAATATAAATTTCAAAAAATCGACAATTGCGACATGTCTGGAGCTTACAGAAATCCTCGATTTTAGGCCAATTCTTAAATCTTGAGATATTTGATATTTTTTTGCAATTCAAGGTGTAAAAAGTACTTAAAACCTTCTTTCGACTGATTTTCCATCATACTGACATGAAAAAACGAAAAATTTCAAAAGATCGACAATCGCGACATGTCCGGAGCTTACAGAAATCCCCGATTTTAGGCCAATTCCTTAATCTTGAGATATTTGATATTTTTTTGCAATTCAAGGTGTAAAAAGTACTTAAAATCTACTTTCGACTGATTTTCCATCATACTGACATGAAAAAATCAAAAAATAAAAATTTCAAAAAATCGACAATCGCGACATGTCTGGAGCTTACAGAAATCCTCGATTTTAGGCCAATTCTTAAATCTTGAGATATTTGATATTTTTTTGCAATTCAAGGTGTAAAAAGTACTTAAAACCTTCTTTCGACTGATTTTCCATCATACTGACATGAAAAAACGAAAAAAACAAAATTTCAAAAAATCGACAATCGCAGCATGTCCAAAGCTTACAGAAATCCCCGATTTTAGGCCAATTCTTAAATCTTGAGATATTTGATATTTTTTTGCAATTCAAGGTGTAAATACTACTTAAAACCTACTTTCGACTGATTTTCCATCATACTGACATGAAAAAATCAAAAAATAAAAATTTCAAAAAATCGACAATCGCGACATGTCTGGAGCTTACAGAAATCCTCGATTTTAGGCCAATTCTTAAATCTTGAGATATTTGATAATTTTTTGCAATTCAAGGTGTAAAAAGTACTTAAAACCTTCTTTCGACTGATTTTCCATCATACTGACAAAAAAAAATTAAAAAAAAAAAAAATTTACAAGATCGACAATCGCGACATGTCCGGAGCTTACAGAAATCCCCGATTTTAGGCCAATTCTTAAATCTTGAGATATTTGATATTTTTTTGCAATTCAAGGTGTAAAAAGTACTTAAAACCTTCTTTCGACTGATTTTCCATCATACTGACATAAAAAAATTAAAAAAAAAAAAAATTTACAAGATCGACAATCGCGACATGTCCGGAGCTTACAGAAATGCCCGATTTTAGGCCAATTCTTAAATCTTGAGATATTTGATATTTTTTTGCAATTCAAGGTGTAAATACTACTTAAAACCTACTTTCGGCTGATTTTCCATCATACTGACATGAAAAAATAAAAAAATAAAAATTTAAAAAAATCGACAATAACGACATGTTTGGAGCTTACAGAAATCCCCGATTTTAGGCCAATTCTTAAATCTTGAGATATTTGATATTTTTTTGCAATTCAAGGTGTAAATACTACTTAAAACCTACTTTGGACTGATTTTCCATCATACTAACATGAAAAAACGAAAAAAACAAAATTTCAAAAAATCGACAATCGCGACATGTCCAAAGCTTACAGAAATCCACGATTTTAGGCCAAGTCTTTAATTTTGAGATATTTGATTTTTTTTGCAATTCAAGGTGTAAAAAGTACTTAAAACCTTCTTTCGACTGATTTTCCATCATACTGACATGAAAAAACGAAAAAAAAAAAATGTAAAAAAATCGACAATCGCGACATGTCCAGAGCTTACAGAAATCCCCGATTTTAGGCCAATTCTTAAATCTTGAGATATTTGATATTTTTTTGCAATTCAAGGTGTAAATACTACTTAAAACCTACTTTCGATGATTTTCAATCATACTTACATGAAAAAATCAAAAAATAAAAATTTAAAAAAATCGATAATAACGACATGTTTGGAGCTTACAGAAATCCCCGATTTTAGGCCAATTCTTAAATCTTGAGATATTTGATATTTTTTTGCAATTCAAGGTGTAAATACTACTAAAAACCTACTTTCGACTGATTTTCCATCATACTGACATGAAAAAATAAAAAAATAAAAATTTCAAAAAATCGACAATTGCGACATGTCTGGAGCTTACAGAAATCCTCGATTTTAGGCCAATTCTTAAATCTTGAGATATTTGATATTTTTTTGCAATTCAAGGTGTAAAAAGTACTTAAAACCTTCTTTCGACTGATTTTCCATCATACTGACATGAAAAAACGAAAAATTTCAAAAGATCGACAATCGCGACATGTCCGGAGCTTACAGAAATCCCCGATTTTAGGCCAATTCCTTAATCTTGAGATATTTGATATTTTTTTGCAATTCAAGGTGTAAAAAGTACTTAAAATCTACTTTCGACTGATTTTCCATCATACTGACATGAAAAAATCAAAAAATAAAAATTTCAAAAAATCGACAATCGCGACATGTCTGGAGCTTACAGAAATCCTCGATTTTAGGCCAATTCTTAAATCTTGAGATATTTGATATTTTTTTGCAATTCAAGGTGTAAAAAGTACTTAAAACCTTCTTTCGACTGATTTTCCATCATACTGACATGAAAAAACGAAAAAAACAAAATTTCAAAAAATCGACAATCGCAGCATGTCCAAAGCTTACAGAAATCCCCGATTTTAGGCCAATTCTTAAATCTTGAGATATTTGATATTTTTTTGCAATTCAAGGTGTAAATACTACTTAAAACCTACTTTCGACTGATTTTCCATCATACTGACATGAAAAAATCAAAAAATAAAAATTTCAAAAAATCGACAATCGCGACATGTCTGGAGCTTACAGAAATCCTCGATTTTAGGCCAATTCTTAAATCTTGAGATATTTGATAATTTTTTGCAATTCAAGGTGTAAAAAGTACTTAAAACCTTCTTTCGACTGATTTTCCATCATACTGACAAAAAAAAATTAAAAAAAAAAAAAATTTACAAGATCGACAATCGCGACATGTCCGGAGCTTACAGAAATCCCCGATTTTAGGCCAATTCTTAAATCTTGAGATATTTGATATTTTTTTGCAATTCAAGGTGTAAAAAGTACTTAAAACCTTCTTTCGACTGATTTTCCATCATACTGACATAAAAAAATTAAAAAAAAAAAAAATTTACAAGATCGACAATCGCGACATGTCCGGAGCTTACAGAAATGCCCGATTTTAGGCCAATTCTTAAATCTTGAGATATTTGATATTTTTTTGCAATTCAAGGTGTAAATACTACTTAAAACCTACTTTCGGCTGATTTTCCATCATACTGACATGAAAAAATAAAAAAATAAAAATTTAAAAAAATCGACAATAACGACATGTTTGGAGCTTACAGAAATCCCCGATTTTAGGCCAATTCTTAAATCTTGAGATATTTGATATTTTTTTGCAATTCAAGGTGTAAATACTACTTAAAACCTACTTTGGACTGATTTTCCATCATACTAACATGAAAAAACGAAAAAAACAAAATTTCAAAAAATCGACAATCGCGACATGTCCAAAGCTTACAGAAATCCACGATTTTAGGCCAAGTCTTTAATTTTGAGATATTTGATTTTTTTTGCAATTCAAGGTGTAAAAAGTACTTAAAACCTTCTTTCGACTGATTTTCCATCATACTGACATGAAAAAACGAAAAAAAAAAAATGTAAAAAAATCGACAATCGCGACATGTCCAGAGCTTACAGAAATCCCCGATTTTAGGCCAATTCTTAAATCTTGAGATATTTGATATTTTTTTGCAATTCAAGGTGTAAATACTACTTAAAACCTACTTTCGATGATTTTCAATCATACTTACATGAAAAAATCAAAAAATAAAAATTTAAAAAAATCGATAATAACGACATGTTTGGAGCTTACAGAAATCCCCGATTTTAGGCCAATTCTTAAATCTTGAGATATTTGATATTTTTTTGCAATTCAAGGTGTAAATACTACTAAAAACCTACTTTCGACTGATTTTCCATCATACTGACATGAAAAAATAAAAAAATAAAAATTTCAAAAAATCGACAATTGCGACATGTCTGGAGCTTACAGAAATCCTCGATTTTAGGCCAATTCTTAAATCTTGAGATATTTGATATTTTTTTGCAATTCAAGGTGTAAAAAGTACTTAAAACCTTCTTTCGACTGATTTTCCATCATACTGACATGAAAAAACGAAAAATTTCAAAAGATCGACAATCGCGACATGTCCGGAGCTTACAGAAATCCCCGATTTTAGGCCAATTCTTAAATCTTGAGATATTTGATATTTTTTTGCAATTCAAGGTGTAAATACTTCTTAAAACCTACTTTAGACTGATTTTCAATCATACTGACATGAAAAAATCAAAAAATTAAAAATTCGACAATCGCGACATGTCTGGAGCTTACAGAAACCACCGATTTTAGGCCAATTCTTAAATCTTGAGATATTTGATATTTTTTTGCAATTCAAGGTGTAAAAAGTACTTAAAACCTTCTTTCGACTGATTTTCCATCATACTGACATAAAAAAATTAAAAAAAAAAAAAATTTACAAGATCGACAATCGCGACATGTCCGGAGCTTACAGAAATGCCCGATTTTAGGCCAATTCTTAAATCTTGAGATATTTGATATTTTTTTGCAATTCAAGGTGTAAAAAGTACTTAAAATCTACTTTCGACTGATTTTCCATCATACTGACATGAAAAAATCAAAAAATAAAAATTTCCAAAAATCTACAATCGCGACATGTCTGGAGCTTACAGAAATCCTCGATTTTAGGCCAATTCTTAAATCTTGAGATATTTGATATTTTTTTGCAATTCAAGGTGTAAAAAGTACTTAAAACCTTCTTTCGACTGCTTTTCCATCATACTGACATGAAAAAACGAAAAAAACAAAATTTCAAAAAATCGACAATCGCGACATGTCCAAAGCTTACAGAAATCCCCGATTTTAGGCCAATTCTTAAATCTTGAGATATTTGATATTTTTTTGCAATTCAAGGTGTAAAAAGTACTTAAAACCTTCTTTCGACTGCTTTTCCATCATACTGACATGAAAAAACGAAAAAAACAAAATTTCAAAAAATCGACAATCGCGACATGTCCAAAGCTTACAGAAATCCCCGATTTTAGGCCAATTCTTAAATCTTGAGATATTTGATATTTTTTTGAAATTCAAGGTGTAAAAAGTACTTAAAACCTTCTTTCGACTGATTTTCCATCATACTGACATGAAAAAACGAAAAAAAAAAAATTTCAAAAGATCGACAATCGCGACATGTCTGGAGCTTACCGAAATCCCCGAATTTAGGCCAATTCTAAAATCTTGAGATATTTGATATTTTTTTGCAATTCAAGGTGTAAATACTACTTAAAACCTACTTTCGACTGATTTTCCATCATACTGACATGAAAAAATAAAAAATAAAAATTTCAAAAAATCGACAATCGCGACATGTCTGGAGCTTACAGAAATCCCCGATTTTAGGCCAATTCTTAAATCTTGAGATATTTGATATTTTTTTGCAATTCAAGGTGTAAATACTACTTAAAACCTACTTTCGACTGATTTTCAATCATACTTACATGAAAAAACGAAAACAAAAAAATTTCAAAAAATCGACAATCGCGACATGTCCAGAGCTTACAGAAATCCCTGATTTTAGGCCAATTCTTAAATCTTGAGATATTTGATATTTTTTTGCAATTCAAGGTGTAAATACTACTTAAAATCTACTTTCGATGATTTTCCATCATACTGACATGAAAAAACGAAAAAAAAAAATGTAAAAAAATCGACAATCGCGACATGTCCAGAGCTTACAGAAATCCCCGATTTTAGGCCAATTCTTAAATCTTGAGATATTTGATATTTTTTTGCAATTCAAGGTGTAAATACTACTTAAAACCTACTTTCGATGATTTTCAATCATACTTACATGAAAAAATCAAAAAATAAAAATTTAAAAAAATCGATAATAACGACATGTTTGGAGCTTACAGAAATCCCCGATTTTAGGCCAATTCTTAAATCTTGAGATATTTGATATTTTTTTGCAATTCAAGGTGTAAATACTACTAAAAACCTACTTTCGACTGATTTTCCATCATACTGACATGAAAAAATAAAAAAATAAAAATTTCAAAAAATCGACAATTGCGACATGTCTGGAGCTTACAGAAATCCTCGATTTTAGGCCAATTCTTAAATCTTGAGATATTTGATATTTTTTTGCAATTCAAGGTGTAAAATTACTTAAAACCTTCTTTCGACTGATTTTCCATCATACTGACATGAAAAAACGAAAAATTTCAAAAGATCGACAATCGCGACATGTCCGGAGCTTACAGAAATCCCCGATTTTAGGCCAATTCTTAAATCTTGAGATATTTGATATTTTTTTGCAATTCAAGGTGTAAATACTTCTTAAAACCTACTTTAGACTGATTTTCAATCATACTGACATGAAAAAATCAAAAAATTAAAAATTTCAAAAAATCGACAATCGCGACATGTCTGGAGCTTACAGAAATCCCCGATTTTAGGCCAATTCTTAAATCTTGAGATATTTGATATTTTTTTGCAATTCAAGGTGTAAAAAGTACTTAAAACCTTCTTTCGACTGATTTTCCATCATACTGACATAAAAAAATTAAAAAAAAAAAAAATTTACAAGATCGACAATCGCGACATGTCCGGAGCTTACAGAAATGCCCGATTTTAGGCCAATTCTTAAATCTTGAGATATTTGATATTTTTTTGCAATTCAAGGTGTAAAAAGTACTTAAAATCTACTTTCGACTGATTTTCCATCATACTGACATGAAAAAATCAAAAAATAAAAATTTCAAAAAATCGACAATCGCGACATGTCTGGAGCTTACAGAAATCCTCGATTTTAGGCCAATTCTTAAATCTTGAGATATTTGATATTTTTTTGCAATTCAAGGTGTAAAAAGTACTTAAAACCTTCTTTCGACTGCTTTTCCATCATACTGACATGAAAAAACGAAAAAAACAAAATTTCAAAAAATCGACAATCGCGACATGTCCAAAGCTTACAGAAATCCCCGATTTTAGGCCAATTCTTAAATCTTGAGATATTTGATATTTTTTTGAAATTCAAGGTGTAAAAAGTACTTAAAACCTTCTTTCGACTGATTTTCCATCATACTGACATGAAAAAACGAAAAAAAAAAAATTTCAAAAGATCGACAATCGCGACATGTCTGGAGCTTACCGAAATCCCCGAATTTAGGCCAATTCTAAAATCTTGAGATATTTGATATTTTTTTGCAATTCAAGGTGTAAATACTACTTAAAACCTACTTTCGACTGATTTTCCATCATACTGACATGAAAAAATAAAAAATAAAAATTTCAAAAAATCGACAATCGCGACATGTCTGGAGCTTACAGAAATCCCCGATTTTAGGCCAATTCTTAAATCTTGAGATATTTGATATTTTTTTGCAATTCAAGGTGTAAATACTACTTAAAACCTACTTTCGACTGATTTTCAATCATACTTACATGAAAAAACGAAAACAAAAAAATTTCAAAAAATCGACAATCGCGACATGTCCAGAGCTTACAGAAATCCCTGATTTTAGGCCAATTCTTAAATCTTGAGATATTTGATATTTTTTTGCAATTCAAGGTGTAAATACTACTTAAAATCTACTTTCGATGATTTTCCATCATACTGACATGAAAAAACGAAAAAAAAAAAATGTAAAAAAATCGACAATCGCGACATGTCCAGAGCTTACAGAAATCCCCGATTTTAGGCCAATTCTTAAATCTTGAGATATTTGATATTTTTTTGCAATTCAAGGTGTAAATACTACTTAAAACCTACTTTCGATGATTTTCAATCATACTTACATGAAAAAATCAAAAAATAAAAATTTAAAAAAATCGATAATAACGACATGTTTGGAGCTTACAGAAATCCCCGATTTTAGGCCAATTCTTAAATCTTGAGATATTTGATATTTTTTTGCAATTCAAGGTGTAAATACTACTAAAAACCTACTTTCGACTGATTTTCCATCATACTGACATGAAAAAATAAAAAAATAAAAATTTCAAAAAATCGACAATTGCGACATGTCTGGAGCTTACAGAAATCCTCGATTTTAGGCCAATTCTTAAATCTTGAGATATTTGATATTTTTTTGCAATTCAAGGTGTAAAAAGTACTTTAAACCTTCTTTCGACTGATTTTCCATCATACTGACATGAAAAAACGAAAAATTTCAAAAGATCGACAATCGCGACATGTCCGGAGCTTACAGAAATCCCCGATTTTAGGCCAATTCTTAAATCTTGAGATATTTGATATTTTTTTGCAATTCAAGGTGTAAATACTTCTTAAAACCTACTTTAGACTGATTTTCAATCATACTGACATGAAAAAATCAAAAAATTAAAAATTTCAAAAAATCGACAATCGCGACATGTCTGGAGCTTACAGAAATCCCCGATTTTAGGCCAATTCTTAAATCTTGAGATATTTGATATTTTTTTGCAATTCAAGGTGTAAAAAGTACTTAAAACCTTCTTTCGACTGATTTTCCATCATACTGACATAAAAAAATTAAAAAAAAAAAAAATTTACAAGATCGACAATCGCGACATGTCCGGAGCTTACAGAAATGCCCGATTTTAGGCCAATTCTTAAATCTTGAGATATTTGATATTTTTTTGCAATTCAAGGTGTAAATACTACTTAAAACCTACTTTCGGCTGATTTTCCATCATACTGACATGAAAAAATAAAAAAATAAAAATTTCAAAAAATCGACAATAACTGAAATGTTTGGAGCTTACAGAAATCCCCGATTTTAGGCCAATTCTTCAATCTTGAGATATTTGATATTTTTTTGCAATTCAAGGTGTAAATACTACTTAAAACCTGTTTTGGACTGATTTTCCATCATACTAACATGAAAAAACGAAAAAAACAAAATTTAAAAAAATCGACAATCGCGACATGTCCAAAGCTTACAGAAATCCCCGATTTTAGGCCAATTCTTAAATCTTGAGATATTTGATATTTTTTTGCAATTCAAGGTGTAAAAAGTACTTAAAACCTACTTTCGACTGATTTTCCATCATACTGACATGAAAAAACGAAAAAAACAAAATTTCAAAAAATCGACAATCGCGACATGTCTGGAGCTTACAGAAATCCTCGATTTTAGGCCAATTCTTAAATCTTGAGATATTTCATATTTTTTTGCAATTCAAGGTGTAAAAAGTACTTAAAACCTTCTTTCGACTGATTTTCCATCATACTGACATGAAAAAACGAAAAAAACAAAATTTCAAAAAATCGACAATCGCGACATGTCCAAAGCTTACAGAAATCCCCGATTTTAGGCCAATTCTTAAATCTTGAGATATTTGATATTTTTTTGCAATTCAAGGTGTAAATACTACTTAAAACCTACTTTCGACTGATTTTCCATCATACTGACATGAAAAAATAAAAAAATAAAAATTTCAAAAAATCGACAATCGCGACATGTCCAAAGCTTACAGAAATCCCCGATTTTAGGCCACTTCTTAAATCTTGAGATATTTGATATTTTTTTGAAATTCAAGGTGTAAAAAGTACTTAAAACCTTCTTTCGACTGATTTTCCATCATACTGACATAAAAAAATTAAAAAAAAAAAAAATTTACAAGATCGACAATCGCGACATGTCCGGAGCTTACAGAAATGCCCGATTTTAGGCCAATTCTTAAATCTTGAGATATTTGATATTTTTTTGCAATTCAAGGTGTAAATACTACTTAAAACCTACTTTGGACTGATTTTCCATCATACTAACATGAAAAAACGAAAAAAACAAAATTTAAAAAAATCGACAATCGCGACATGTCCAAAGCTTACAGAAATCCCCGATTTTAGGCCAAGTCTTTAATCTTGAGATATTTGATTTTTTTTGCAATTCAAGGTGTAAAAAGTACTTAAAACCTTCTTTCGACTGATTTTCCATCATACTGACATGAAAAAACGAAAAAAACAAAATTTCAAAAAATCGACAATCGCAGCATGTCCAAAGCTTACAGAAATCCCCGATTTTAGGCCAATTCTTAAATCTTGAGATATTTGATATTTTTTTGCAATTCAAGGTGTAAATACTACTTAAAACCTACTTTCGGCTGATTTTCCATCATACTGACATGAACAAATAAAAAAATAAAAATTGGAAAAAATCGACAATAACGACATGTTTGGAGCTTACAGAAATCCCCGATTTTAGGCCAATTCTTAAATCTTGAGATATTTGATATTTTTTTGCAATTCAAGGTGTAAATACTACTTAAAACCTACTTTGGACTGATTTTCCATCATACTAACATGAAAAAACGAAAAAAACAAAATTTCAAAAAATCGACAATCGCGACATGTCCAAAGCTTACAGAAATCCCCGATTTTAGGCCAAGTCTTTAATTTTGAGATATTTGATTTTTTTTGCAATTCAAGGTGTAAAAAGTACTTAAAACCTTCTTTCGACTGATTTTCCATCATACTGACATGAAAAAACGAAAAAAACAAAATTTCAAAAAATCGACAATCGCGACATGTCCAAAGCTTACAGAAATCCCCGATTTTAGGCCAATTCTTAAATCTTGAGATATTTGATATTTTTTTGCAATTCAAGGTGTAAAAAGTACTTAAAATCTACTTTCGACTGATTTTCCATCATACTGACATGAAAAAATCAAAAAATAAAAATTTCAAAAAATCGACAATCGCGACATGTCTGGAGCTTACAGAAATCCTCGATTTTAGGCCAATTCTTAAATCTTGAGATATTTGATATTTTTTTGCAATTCAAGGTGTAAAAAGTACTTAAAACCTTCTTTCGACTGCTTTTCCATCATACTGACATGAAAAAACGAAAAAAACAAAATTTCAAAAAATCGACAATCGCGACATGTCCAAAGCTTACAGAAATCCCCGATTTTAGGCCAATTCTTAAATCTTGAGATATTTGATATTTTTTTGCAATTCAAGGTGTAAATACTACTTAAAACCTACTTTGGACTGATTTTCCATCATACTAACATGAAAAAACGAAAAAAACAAAATTTCAAAAAATCGACAATCGCGACATGTCCAAAGCTTACAGAAATCCCCGATTTTAGGCCAAGTCTTTAATTTTGAGATATTTGATTTTTTTTGCAATTCAAGGTGTAAAAAGTACTTAAAACCTTCTTTCGACTGATTTTCCATCATACTGACATGAAAAAACGAAAAAAACAAAATTTCAAAAAATCGACAATCGCGACATGTCCAAAGCTTACAGAAATCCCCGATTTTAGGCCAATTCTTAAATCTTGAGATATTTGATATTTTTTTGCAATTCAAGGTGTAAAAAGTACTTTAAATCTACTTTCGACTGATTTTCCATCATACTGACATGAAAAAATCAAAAAATAAAAATTTCAAAAAATCGACAATCGCGACATGTCTGGAGCTTACAGAAATCCTCGATTTTAGGCCAATTCTTAAATCTTGACATATTTGATATTTTTTTGCAATTCAAGGTGTAAAAAGTACTTAAAACCTTCTTTCGACTGCTTTTCCATCATACTGACATGAAAAAACGAAAAAAACAAAATTTCAAAAAATCGACAATCGCGACATGTCCAAAGCTTACAGAAATCCCCGATTTTAGGCCAATTCTTAAATCTTGAGATATTTGATATTTTTTTGAAATTCAAGGTGTAAAAAGTACTTAAAACCTTCTTTCGACTGATTTTCCATCATACTGACATGAAAAAACGAAAAAAAAAAAATTTCAAAAGATCGACAATCGCGACATGTCTGGAGCTTACCGAAATACCCGAATTTAGGCCAATTCTAAAATCTTGAGATATTTGATATTTTTTTGCAATTCAAGGTGTAAATACTACTTAAAACCTACTTTCGACTGATTTTCCATCATACTGACATGAAAAAATAAAAAATAAAAATTTCAAAAAATCGACAATCGCGACATGTCTGGAGCTTACAGAAATCCCCGATTTTAGGCCAATTCTTAAATCTTGAGATATTTGATATTTTTTTGCAATTCAAGGTGTAAATACTACTTAAAACCTACTTTCGACTGATTTTCAATCATACTTACATGAAAAAACGAAAACAAAAAAATTTCAAAAAATCGACAATCGCGACATGTCCAGAGCTTACAGAAATCCCTGATTTTAGGCCAATTCTTAAATCTTGAGATATTTGAGATTTTTTTGCAATTCAAGGTGTAAATACTACTTAAAATCTACTTTCGATGATTTTCCATCATACTGACATGAAAAAACGAAAAAAAAAAAATGTAAAAAAATCGACAATCGCGACATGTCCAGAGCTTACAGAAATCCCCGATTTTAGGCCAATTCTTAAATCTTGAGATATTTGATATTTTTTTGCAATTCAAGGTGTAAATACTACTTAAAACCTACTTTCGATGATTTTCAATCATACTTACATGAAAAAATCAAAAAATAAAAATTTAAAAAAATCGATAATAACGACATGTTTGGAGCTTACAGAAATCCCCGATTTTAGGCCAATTCTTAAATCTTGAGATATTTGATATTTTTTTGCAATTCAAGGTGTAAATACTACTTAAAACCTACTTTCGATGATTTTCAATCATACTTACATGAAAAAATCAAAAAATCAAAATTTTAAAAAATCGATAATAACGACATGTTTGGAGCTTACAGAAATCCCCGATTTTAGGCCAATTCTTAAATCTTGAGATATTTGATATTTTTTTGCAATTCAAGGTGTAAATACTACTTAAAATCTACTTTCGATGATTTTCCATCATACTGACATGAAAAAACGAAAAAAACAAAATTTCAAAAAATCGACAATCGCGACATGTCTGGAGCTTACAGAAATCCTCGATTTTAGGCCAATTCTTAAATCTTGAGATATTTGATATTTTTTTGCAATTCAAGGTGTAAAAAGTACTTAAAACCTTCTTTCGACTGATTTTCCATCATACTGACATGAAAAAACGAAAAATTTCAAAAGATCGACAATCGCGACATGTCCAGAGCTTACAGAAATCCCCGATTTTAGGCCAATTCTTAAATCTTGAGATATTTGATATTTTTTTGCAATTCAAGGTGTAAATACTTCTTAAAACCTACTTTAGACTGATTTTCAATCATACTGACATGAAAAAATAAAAAATAAAAATTTCAAAAAATCGACAATCGCGACATGTCTGGAGCTTACAGAAATCCCCGATTTTAGGCCAATTCTTAAATCTTGAGATATTTGATATTTTTTTGCAATTCAAGGTGTAAATACTACTTAAAACCTACTTTCGATGATTTTCCATCATACTGACATGAAAAAACGAAAAAAACAAAATGTAAAAAAATCGACAATCGCGACATGTCTGGAGCTTACAGAAATCCTCGATTTTAGGCCAATTCTTAAATCTTGAGATATTTAATATTTTTTTGCAATTCAAGGTGTAAAAAGTACTTAAAACCTTCTTTCGACTGATTTTCCATCATACTGACATGAAAAAACGAAAAAAAAAAAATTTCAAAAGATCGACAATCGCGACATGTCTGGAGCTTACCGAAATCCCCGAATTTAGGCCAATTCTAAAATCTTGAGATATTTGATATTTTTTTGCAATTCAAGGTGTAAATACTACTTAAAACCTACTTTCGACTGATTTTCCATCATACTGACATGAAAAAATAAAAAATAAAAATTTCAAAAAATCGACAATCGCGACATGCCTGGAGCTTACAGAAATCCCCGATTTTAGGCCAATTCTTAAATCTTGAGATATTTGATATTTTTTTGCAATTCAAGGTGTAAAAAGTACTTAAAACCTTCTTTCGACTGATTTTCCATCATACTGACATGAAAAAACGAAAAAAACAAAATTTCAAAAAATCGACAATCGCGACATGTCCAAAGCTTACAGAAATCACCGATTTTAGGCCAATTCTTAAATCTTGAGATATTTGATATTTTTTTGCAATTCAAGGTGTAAATACTACTTAAAACCTACTTTCGACTGATTTTCCATCATACTGACATGAAAAAATAAAAAAATAAAAATTTCAAAAAATCGACAATCGCGACATGTCCAAAGCTTACAGAAATCCCCGATTTTAGGCCACTTCTTAAATCTTGAGATATTTGATATTTTTTTGAAATTCAAGGTGTAAAAAGTACTTAAAACCTTCTTTCGACTGATTTTCCATCATACTGACATGAAAAAACGAAAAAAAAAAAATTTCAAAAGATCGACAATCGCGACATTTCTGGAGCTTACAGAAATCCCCGATTTTAGGCCAATTCTTAAATCTTGAGATATTTGATATTTTTTTGCAATTCAAGGTGTAAATACTACTTAAAACCTACTTTCGACTGATTTTCAATCATACTGACATGGAAAAACGAAAACAAAAAAATTCCAAAAAACTGACAATCGCGACATGTCCAGAGCTTACAGAAATCCCTGATTTTAGGCCAATTCTTAAATCTTGAGATATTTGATATTTTTTTGCAATTCAAGGTGTAAATACTACTTAAAATCTACTTTCGATGATTTTCCATCATACTGACATGAAAAAACGAAAAAAACAAAATTTCAAAAAATCGACAATCGCGACATGTCTGGAGCTTACAGAAATCCTCGATTTTAGGCCAATTCTTAAATCTTGAGATATTTGATATTTTTTTGCAATTCAAGGTGTAAAAAGTACTTAAAACCTTCTTTCGACTGATTTTCCATCATACTGACATGAAAAAACGAAAAATTTCAAAAGATCGACAATCGCGACATGTCCGGAGCTTACAGAAATCCCCGATTTTAGGCCAATTCTTAAATCTTGAGATATTTGATATTTTTTTGCAATTCAAGGTGTAAATACTTCTTAAAACCTACTTTAGACTGATTTTCAATCATACTGACATGAAAAAATAAAAAATAAAAATTTCAAAAAATCGACAATCGCGACATGTCTGGAGCTTACAGAAATCCCCGATTTTAGGCCAATTCTTAAATCTTGAGATATTTGATATTTTTTTGCAATTCAAGGTGTAAATACTACTTAAAACCTACTTTCGATGATTTTCCATCATACTGACATGAAAAAACGAAAAAAACAAAATGTAAAAAAATCGACAATCGCGACATGTCTTGAGCTTACAGAAATCCTCGATTTTAGGCCAATTCTTAAATCTTGAGATATTTAATATTTTTTTGCAATTCAAGGTGTAAAAAGTACTTAAAACCTTCTTTCGACTGATTTTCCATCATACTGACATGAAAAAACGAAAAAAAAAAAATTTCAAAAGATCGACAATCGCGACATGTCTGGAGCTTACCGAAATCCCCGAATTTAGGCCAATTCTAAAATCTTGAGATATTTGATATTTTTTTGCAATTCAAGGTGTAAATACTACTTAAAACCTACTTTCGACTGATTTTCCATCATACTGACATGAAAAAATAAAAAATAAAAATTTCAAAAAATCGACAATCGCGACATGTCTGGAGCTTACAGAAATCCCCGATTTTAGGCCAATTCTTAAATCTTGAGATATTTGATATTTTTTTGCAATTCAAGGTGTAAATACTACTTAAAACCTACTTTCGACTGATTTTCAATCATACTTACATGAAAAAATAAAAAATAAAAATTTCAAAAGATCGACAATCGCGACATGTCTGGAGCTTACCGAAATCCCCGAATTTAGGCCAATTCTAAAATCTTGAGATATTTGATATTTTTTGCAATTCAAGGTGTAAATACTACTTAAAACCTACTTTCGACTGATTTTCCATCATACTGACATGAAAAAATAAAAAATAAAAATTTCAAAAAATCGACAATCGCGACATGTCTGGAGCTTACAGAAATCCCCGATTTTAGGCCAATTCTTAAATCTTGAGATATTTGATATTTTTTTGCAATTCAAGGTGTAAATACTACTTAAAACCTACTTTCGACTGATTTTCAATCATACTTACATGAAAAAACGAAAACAAAAAAATTTCAAAAAATCGACAATCGCGACATGTCCAGAGCTTACAGAAATCCCTGATTTTAGGCCAATTCTTAAATCTTGAGATATTTGATATTTTTTTGCAATTCAAGGTGTAAATACTACTTAAAATCTACTTTCGATGATTTTCCATCATACTGACATGAAAAAACGAAAAAAACAAAATTTCAAAAAATCGACAATCGCGACATGACTGGAGCTTACAGAAATCCCCGATTTTAGGCCAATTCTTAAATCTTGAGATATTTGATATTTTTTTGCAATTCAAGGTGTAAATACTACTTAAAACCTACTTTCGACTGATTTTCCATCATACTGACATGAAAAAATAAAAAAAACAAAATTTCAAAAAATCGACAATCGCGACATGTCTGGAGCTTACAGAAATCCTCGATTTTAGGCCAATTCTTAAATCTTGAGATATTTGATATTTTTTTGCAATTCAAGGTGTAAAAAGTACTTAAAACCTTCTTTCGACTGATTTTCCATCATACTGACATGAAAAAACGAAAAATTTCAAAAGATCGACAATCGCGACATGTCCGGAGCTTACAGAAATCCCCGATTTTAGGCCAATTCTTAAATCTTGAGATATTTGATATTTTTTTGCAATTCAAGGTGTAAATACTTCTTAAAACCTACTTTAGACTGATTTTCAATCATACTGACATGAAAAAATAAAAAATAAAAATTTCAAAAAATCGACAATCGCGACATGTCTGGAGCTTACAGAAATCCCCGATTTTAGGCCAATTCTTAAATCTTGAGATATTTGATATTTTTTTGCAATTCAAGGTGTAAATACTACTTAAAACCTACTTTCGATGATTTTCCATCATACTGACATGAAAAAACGAAAAAAACAAAATGTAAAAAAATCGACAATCGCGACATGTCTTGAGCTTACAGAAATCCTCGATTTTAGGCCAATTCTTAAATCTTGAGATATTTAATATTTTTTTGCAATTCAAGGAGTAAAAAGTACTTAAAACCTTCTTTCGACTGATTTTCCATCATACTGACATGAAAAAACGAAAAAAAAAAAATTTCAAAAGATCGACAATCGCGACATGTCTGGAGCTTACCGAAATCCCCGAATTTAGGCCAATTCTAAAATCTTGAGATATTTGATATTTTTTTGCAATTCAAGGTGTAAATACTACTTAAAACCTACTTTCGACTGATTTTCAATCATACTTACATGAAAAAATAAAAAATAAAAATTTCAAAAGATCGACAATCGCGACATGTCTGGAGCTTACCGAAATCCCCGAATTTAGGCCAATTCTAAAATCTTGAGATATTTGATATTTTTTGCAATTCAAGGTGTAAATACTACTTAAAACCTACTTTCGACTGATTTTCCATCATACTGACATGAAAAAATAAAAAATAAAAATTTCAAAAAATCGACAATCGCGACATGTCTGGAGCTTACAGAAATCCCCGATTTTAGGCCAATTCTTAAATCTTGAGATATTTGATATTTTTTTGCAATTCAAGGTGTAAATACTACTTAAAACCTACTTTCGACTGATTTTCAATCATACTTACATGAAAAAACGAAAACAAAAAAATTTCAAAAAATCGACAATCGCGACATGTCCAGAGCTTACAGAAATCCCTGATTTTAGGCCAATTCTTAAATCTTGAGATATTTGATATTTTTTTGCAATTCAAGGTGTAAATACTACTTAAAATCTACTTTCGATGATTTTCCATCATACTGACATGAAAAAACGAAAAAAACAAAATTTCAAAAAATCGACAATCGCGACATGACTGGAGCTTACAGAAATCCCCGATTTTAGGCCAATTCTTAAATCTTGAGATATTTGATATTTTTTTGCAATTCAAGGTGTAAATACTACTTAAAACCTACTTTCGACTGATTTTCCATCATACTGACATGAAAAAATAAAAAAATAAAAATTTCAAAAAATCGACAATTGCGACATGTCTGGAGCTTACAGAAATCCTCGATTTTAGGCCAATTCTTAAATCTTGAGATATTTGATATTTTTTTGCAATTCAAGGTGTAAAAAGTACTTAAAACCTTCTTTCGACTGATTTTCCATCATACTGACATGAAAAAACGAAAAATTTCAAAAGATCGACAATCGCGACATGTCCGGAGCTTACAGAAATCCCCGATTTTAGGCCAATTCTTAAATCTTGAGATATTTGATATTTTTTTGCAATTCAAGGTGTAAATACTTCTTAAAACCTACTTTAGACTGATTTTCAATCATACTGACATGAAAAAATCAAAAAATAAAAATTTCAAAAAATCGACAATCGCGACATGTCTGGAGCTTACAGAAATGCCCGATTTTAGGCCAATTCTTAAATCTTGAGATATTTGATATTTTTTTGCAATTCAAGGTGTAAAAAGTACTTAAAACCTACTTTCGACTGATTTTCCATCATACTGACATGAAAAAATCAAAAAATAAAAATTTCAAAAAATCGACAATCGCGACATGTCTGGAGCTTACAGAAATCCCTGATTTTAGGCCAATTCTTAAATCTTGAGATATTTGATATTTTTTTGCAATTCAAGGTGTAAATACTACTTAAAATCTACTTTCGATGATTTTCCATCATACTGACATGAAAAAACGAAAAAAACAAAATTTAAAAAAATCGACAATCGCGACATGTCTGGAGCTTACAGAAATCCTCGATTTTAGGCCAATTCTTAAATCTTGAGATATTTGATATTTTTTTGCAATTCAAGGTGTAAAAAGTACTTAAAACCTTCTTTCGACTGATTTTCCATCATACTGACATGAAAAAACGAAAAAAAAAAAATTTCAAAAGATCGACAATCGCGACATGTCTGGAGCTTACCGAAATCCCAGAATTTAGGCCAATACTAAAATCTTGAGATATTTGATATTTTTTTGCAATTCAAGGTGTTAATACTACTTAAAACCTACTTTCGACTGATTTTCCATCATACTGACATGAAAAAATAAAAAATAAAAATTTCAAAAAATCGACAATCGCGACATGTCTGGAGCTTACAGAAATCCCCGATTTTAGGCCAATTCTTAAATCTTGAGATATTTGATATTTTTTTGCAATTCAAGGTGTAAATACTACTTAAAACCTTCTTTCGACTGATTTTCAATCATACTTACATGAAAAAATAAAAAATAAAAATTTCAAAAGATCGACAATCGCGACATGTCTGGAGCTTACCGAAATCCCCGAATTTAGGCCAATTCTAAAATCTTGAGATATTTGATATTTTTTGCAATTCAAGGTGTAAATACTACTTAAAACCTACTTTCGACTGATTTTCCATCATACTGACATGAAAAAATAAAAAATAAAAATTTCAAAAAATCGACAATCGCGACATGTCTGGAGCTTACAGAAATCCCCGATTTTAGGCCAATTCTTAAATCTTGAGATATTTGATATTTTTTTGCAATTCAAGGTGTAAATACTACTTAAAACCTACTTTCGACTGATTTTCAATCATACTTACATGAAAAAACGAAAACAAAAAAATTTCAAAAAATCGACAATCGCGACATGTCCAGAGCTTACAGAAATCCCTGATTTTAGGCCAATTCTTAAATCTTGAGATATTTGATATTTTTTTGCAATTCAAGGTGTAAATACTACTTAAAATCTACTTTCGATGATTTTCCATCATACTGACATGAAAAAACGAAAAAAACAAAATTTCAAAAAATCGACAATCGCGACATGACTGGAGCTTACAGAAATCCCCGATTTTAGGCCAATTCTTAAATCTTGAGATATTTGATATTTTTTTGCAATTCAAGGTGTAAATACTACTTAAAACCTACTTTCGACTGATTTTCCATCATACTGACATGAAAAAATAAAAAAATAAAAATTTCAAAAAATTGACAATTGCGACATGTCTGGAGCTTACAGAAATCCTCGATTTTAGGCCAATTCTTAAATCTTGAGATATTTGATATTTTTTTGCAATTCAAGGTGTAAAAAGTACTTAAAACCTTCTTTCGACTGATTTTCCATCATACTGACATGAAATAATCAAAAAATAAAAATTTCAAAAAATCGACAATCGCGACATGTCTGGAGCTTACAGAAATCCCTCATTTTAGGCCAATTCTTAAATCTTGAGATATTTGATATTTTTTTGCAATTCAAGGTGTAAATACTACTTAAAACCTACTTTCGGCTGATTTTCCATCATACTGACATGAAAAAATAAAAAAATAAAAATTTAAAAAAATCGACAATAACGACATGTTTGGAGCTTACAGAAATCCCCGATTTTAGGCCAATTCTTAAATCTTGAGATATTTGATATTTTTTTGCAATTCAAGGTGTAAATACTACTTAAAACCTACTTTGGACTGATTTTCTATCATACTAACATGAAAAAACGAAAAAAACAAAATTTAAAAAAATCGACAATCGCGACATGTCCAAAGCTTACAGAAATCCCCGATTTTAGGCCAATTCCTTAATCTTAAGATATTGGATTTTTTTTGCAATTCAAGGTGTAAAAAGTACTTAAAACCTTCTTTCGACTGATTTTCCATCATACTGACATGAAAAAACGAAAAAAACAAAATTTCAAAAAATCGACAATCGCGACATGTCCAAAGCTTACAGAAATCCCCGATTTTAGGCCAATTCTTAAATCTTGAGATATTTGATATTTTTTTGCAATTCAAGGTGTAAAAAGTACTTAAAACCTACTTTCGACTGATTTTCCATCATACTGACATGAAAAAATCAAAAAATAAAAATTTCAAAAAATCGACAATCGCGACATGTCTGGAGCTTACAGAAATCCCTGATTTAAGGCCAATTCTTAAATCTTGAGATATTTTAAATTTTTTTGTCAATTCAAGGTGTAAAAAGTACTTAAAACCTTCTTTCGACTGATTTTCCATCATACTGACATGAAAAAACGAAAAAAACAAAATTTCAAAAAATCGACAATCGCGACATGTCCAAAGCTTACAGAAATCCCCGATTTTAGGCCAATTCTTAAATCTTGAGATATTTGATATTTTTTTGCAATTCAAGGTGTAAAAAGTACTTAAAACCTACTTTCGACTGATTTTCCATCATACTGACATGAAAAAATAAAAAAATAAAAATTTCAAAAAATCGACAATCGCGACATGTCTGGAGCTTACCGAAATCCCCGAATTTAGGCCACTTCTTAAATCTTGAGATATTTGATATTTTTTTGAAATTCAAGGTGTAAAAAGTACTTAAAACCTTCTTTCGACTGATTTTCCATCATACTGACATGAAAAAACGAAAAAAAAAAAATTTCAAAAGATCGACAATCGCGACATGTCTGGAGCTTACTGAAATCCCCGAATTTAGGCCAATTCTAAAATCTTGAGATATTTGATTTTTTTTTGCAATTCAAGGTGTAAATACTACTTAAAATCTACTTTCGATGATTTTCCATCATACTGACATGAAAAAACGAAAAAAACAAATTTTCAAAAAATCGACAATCGCGACATGTCTGGAGCTTACAGAAATCCCCGATTTTAGGCCAATTCTTAAATCTTGAGATATTTGATATTTTTTTGCAATTCAAGGTGTAAATACTACTTAAAACCTACTTTCGATGATTTTCCATCATACTGACATGAAAAAACGAAAAAAACAAAATGTAAAAAAATCGACAATCGCGACATGTCTGGAGCTTACAGAAATCCTCAGTTTTAGGCCAATTCTTAAATCTTGAGATATTAAATATTTTTTTGCAATTCAAGGTGTAAAAAGTACTTAAAACCTTCTTTCGACTGATTTTCCATCATACTGACATGAAAAAACGAAAAATTTTAAAAGATCGACAATCGCGACATGTCCGGAGCTTACAGAAATCCCCGATTTTAGGCCACTTCTTAAATCTTGAGATATTTGATATTTTTTTGCAATTCAAGGTGTAAATACTACTTAAAACCTACTTTCGACTGATTTTCAATCATACTTACATGAAAAAACGAAAACAAAAAAATTTCAAAAAATCGACAATCGCGACATGTCCAGAGCTTACAGAAATCCCTGATTTTAGGCCAATTCTTAAATCTTGAGATATTTGATATTTTTTTGCAATTCAAGGTGTAAATACTACTTAAAATCTACTTTCGATGATTTTCCATCATACTGACATGAAAAAACGAAAAAAACAAAATTTCAAAAAATCGACAATCGCGACATGACTGGAGCTTACAGAAATCCCCGATTTTAGGCCAATTCTTAAATCTTGAGATATTTGATATTTTTTTGCAATTCAAGGTGTAAATACTACTTAAAACCTACTTTCGACTGATTTTCCATCATACTGACATGAAAAAATAAAAAAATAAAAATTTCAAAAAATCGACAATTGCGACATGTCTGGAGCTTACAGAAATCCTCGATTTTAGGCCAATTCTTAAATCTTGAGATATTTGATATTTTTTTGCAAGTCAAGGTGTAAAAAGTACTTAAAACCTTCTTTCGACTGATTTTCCATCATACTGACATGAAAAAACGAAAAATTTCAAAAGATCGACAATCGCGACATGTCAGGAGCTTACAGAAATCCCCGATTTTAGGCCAATTCTTAAATCTTGAGATATTTGATATTTTTTTGCAATTCAAGGTGTAAAAAGTACTTAAAACCTTCTTTCGACTGATTTTCCATCATACTGACATGAAAAAATCAAAAAATAAAAATTTCAAAAAATCGACAATCGCGACATGTCTGGAGCTTACAGAAATCCCTCATTTTAGGCCAATTCTTAAATCTTGAGATATTTGATATTTTTTTGCAATTCAAGGTGTAAAAAGTACTTAAAACCTTCTTTCGACTGATTTTCCATCATACTGACATAAAAAAATTAAAAAAAAAAAAAATTTACAAGATCGACAATCGCGACATGTCCGGAGCTTACAGAAATGCCCGATTTTAGGCCAATTCTTAAATCTTGAGATATTTGATATTTTTTTGCAATTCAAGGTGTAAATACTACTTAAAACCTACTTTCGGCTGATTTTCCATCATACTGACATGAAAAAATAAAAAAATAAAAATTTAAAAAAATCGACAATAACGACATGTTTGGAGCTTACAGAAATCCCCGATTTTAGGCCAATTCTTAAATCTTGAGATATTTGATATTTTTTTGCAATTCAAGGTGTAAATACTACTTAAAACCTACTTTGGACTGATTTTCCATCATACTAACATGAAAAAACGAAAAAAACAAAATTTAAAAAAATCGACAATCGCGACATGTCCAAAGCTTACAGAAATCCCCGATTTTAGGCCAATTCTTTAATCTTAAGATATTGGATTTTTTTTGCAATTCAAGGTGTAAAAAGTACTTAAAACCTTCTTTCGACTGATTTTCCATCATACTGACATGAAAAAACGAAAAAAACAAAATTTCAAAAAATCGACAATCGCGACATGTCCAAAGCTTACAGAAATCCCCGATTTTAGGCCAATTCTTAAATCTTGAGATATTTGATATTTTTTTGCAATTCAAGGTGTAAAAAGTACTTAAAACCTACTTTCGACTGATTTTCCATCATACTGACATGAAAAAATAAAAAAATAAAAATTTCAAAAAATCGACAATCGCGACATGTCTGGAGCTTACCGAAATCCCCGAATTTAGGCCACTTCTTAAATCTTGAGATATTTGATATTTTTTTGAAATTCAAGGTGTAAAAAGTACTTAAAACCTTCTTTCGACTGATTTTCCATCATACTGACATGAAAAAACGAAAAAAAAAAAATTTCAAAAGATCGACAATCGCGACATGTCTGGAGCTTACTGAAATCCCCGAATTTAGGCCAATTCTAAAATCTTGAGATATTTGATATTTTTTTGCAATTCAAGGTGTAAATACTACTTAAAACCTACTTTCGATGATTTTCCATCATACTGACATGAAAAAACGAAAAAAACAAAATGTAAAAAAATCGACAATCGCGACATGTCTGGAGCTTACAGAAATCCTCGATTTTAGGCCAATTCTTAAATCTTGAGATATTAAATATTTTTTTGCAATTCAAGGTGTAAAAAGTACTTAAAACCTTCTTTCGACTGATTTTCCATCATACTGACATGAAAAAACGAAAAATTTTAAAAGATCGACAATCGCGACATGTCCGGAGCTTACAGAAATCCCCGATTTTAGGCCAATTCTTAAATCTTGAGATATTTGATATTTTTTTGCAATTCAAGGTGTAAATACTACTTAAAACCTACTTTCGGCTGATTTTCCATCATACTGACATGAAAAAATAAAAAAATAAAAATTTCAAAAAATCGACAATCGCGACATGTCTGGAGCTTACAGAAATCCCTGATTTTAGGCCAATTCTTAAATCTTGAGATATTTGATATTTTTTTGCAATTCAAGGTGTAAAAAGTACTGAAAACCTACTTTAAACTGATTTTCCATTATACTGACATGAAAAAACGAAAAAAACAAATTTTCAAAAAATCGACAATCGCGACATGTCCGGAGCTTACAGTAATCCCCGATTTTAGGCCAATTCTTAAATCTTGAGATATTTGATATTTTTTTGCAATTCAAGGTGTAAAAAGTACTTAAAACCTACTTTCGACTGATTTTCCATCATACTGACATGAAAAAATAAAAAATAAAAATTTCAAAAAATCGACAATCGCGACATGTCCGGAGCTTACAGAAATCCCCGATTTTAGGCCAATTCTTTAATCTTGAGATATTTTATATTTTTTTGCAATTCAAGGTGTAAATACTACTTAAAACCTACTTTCGACTGATTTTCCATCATACTGACATGAAAAAACGAAAAAAAATTTTTCAAAAGATCAACAATCGCGACATGTCTGGAGCTTACAGAAATCCCTGATTTTAGGCCAATTCTTAAATCTTGAGATATTTGATATTTTTTTGCAATTCAAGGTGTAAAAAGTACTTAAAACCTACTTTCGACTGATTTTCAATCATACTGACATGAAAAAACGAAAAAAATAAAAATTTCAAAAGATCGACAATCGCGACATGTCCAAAGATTACAGAAATCCCCGATTGTAGGCCAATTTTTAAATCTTGAGATATTTGATATTTTTTTGCAATTCAAGGTGTAAATACTACTTAAAACCTACTTTCGACCGATTTTCCATCATACTAACATGAAAAAATAAAAAAATAAAAATTTCAAAAAATCGACAATCGCGACATGTCCAAAGCTTACAGAAATCCCCGATTTTAGGCCAATCCTTAAATCTTGAGATATTTGATATTTTTGCAATTCAAGGTGTAAAAAGTACTTAAAACCTTCTTTCGACTGATTTTCCGTCATACTGACATGAAAAAATAAAAAAATAAAAATTTCAAAAAATCGACAATCGCGACATGTCCGGAGCTTACAGAAATCCCCGATTTTAGGCCAATTCTTAAATCTTGAGATATTTGATATTTTTTTGCAATTCAAGGTGTAAATACTACTTAAAACCTACTTTCGACTGATTGTCCATACAACTGAAATGAAAAAACAAAAAAATAAAAATTTCAAAAAATCGACACTCGCGACATGTCCGGAGCTTACAGTAATCCCCGATTTTAGGCCAATTCTTAAATCTTGAGATATTTGATATTTTTTTGCAATTCAAGGTGTAAAAAGTACTTAAAACCTTCTTTCGACTGATTTTCCATCATACTGACATGAAAAAATAAAAAAATAAAAATTTCAAAAAATCGACAATCGTGACATGTCCGGAGCTTACAGAAATCCCCGATTTTAGGCCAATTCTTAAATCTTGAGATATTTGATATTTTTTTGCAATTCAAGGTGTAAAAAGTACTTAAAACCTTCTTTCGACTGATTTTCCATCATACTGACATGAAAAACCGAAAAAAAAAAAATTTCAAAAAATCGACAATCGCGACATGTCCGGAGCTTACAGAAATCCCCGATTTTAGG
Source organism: Sepiola atlantica (assembly GCA_963556195.1). Classification (NCBI taxonomy): domain Eukaryota; kingdom Metazoa; phylum Mollusca; class Cephalopoda; order Sepiida; family Sepiolidae; genus Sepiola; species Sepiola atlantica. The sequence continues at coordinate 232,840,598 of OY744515.1, read as the reverse complement.
CCAATTCTTAAATCTTGAGATATTTTATATTTTTTTGCAATTCAAGGTGTAAAAAGTACTTAAAACCTACTTTCGACTGATTTTCAATCATACTGACATGAAAAAACGAAAAAAATAAAAATTTCAAAAGATCGACAATCGCGACATGTCCAAAGCTTACAGAAATCCCCGATTTTAGGCCAATTTTTAAATCTTGAGATATTTTATATTTTTTTGCAATTCAAGGTGTAAAAAGTACTTAAAACCTTCTTTCGACTGATTTTCCATCATACTGACATGAAAAAATTAAAAAAAAAAAATTTAAAAGATCGACAATCGCGACATGTCCAGAGCTTACAGAAATCCCCGATTTTAGGCCAATTTTTAAATCTTGAGATATTTGATATTTTTTTGCAATTCAAGGTGTAAAAAGTACTTAAAACCTACTTTCGACTGATTTTCCATCATACTAACATGAAAAAATAAAAAAATAAAAATTTCAAAAAATCGACAATCGCGACATGTCCGGAGCTTACAGAAATCCCCGATTTTAGGCCAATCCTTAAATCTTGAGATATTTGATATTTTTTTGAAATTCAAGGTGTAAAAAGTACTTAAAACCTTCTTTCGACTGATTTTCCATCATACTGACATGAAAAAACGAAAAAAAAAAAATTTCAAAAGATCGACAATCGCGACATGTCTGGAGCTTACCGAAATCCCCGAATTTAGGCCAATTCTAAAATCTTGAGATATTTGATATTTTTTTGCAATTCAAGGTGTAAATACTACTTAAAACCTACTTTCGACTGATGTTCCATCATACTGACATGAAAAAATAAAAAATAAAAATTTCAAAAAATCGACAATCGCGACATGTCGTATAGCTTACAGAAATCCCCGATTTTAGGCCAATTCTTAAATCTTGAGATATTTGATATTTTTTTGCAATTCAAGGTGTAAAAAGTACTTAAAACCTACTTTCGACTGATTTTCAATCATACTGACATGAAAAAACGAAAAAAATAAAAATTTCAAAAGATCGACAATCGCGACATGTCCAAAGCTTACAGAAATCCCCGATTTTAGGCCAATTTTTAAATCTTGAGATATTTGATATTTTTTTGCAATTCAAGGTGTAAAAAGTACTTAAAACCTTCTTTCGACTGATTTTCCATCATACTGACATGAAAAACCGAAAAAAACAAAATTTCAAAAAATCGACAATCGCGACATGTCCGGAGCTTACAGAAATCCCCGATTTTAGGCCAATTCTTAAATCTTGAGATATTTTATATTTTTTTGCAATTCAAGGTGTAAAAAGTACTTAAAACCTACTTTCGACTGATTTTCAATCATACTGACATGAAAAAACGAAAAAAATAAAAATTTCAAAAGATCGACAATCGCGACATGTCCAAAGCTTACAGAAATCCCCGATTTTAGGCCAATTTTTAAATCTTGAGATATTTGATATTTTTTTGCAATTCAAGGTGTAAATACTACTTAAAACCTACTTTCGACTGATTTTCCATCATACTAACATGAAAAAATAAAAAAATAAAAATTTCAAAAAATCGACAATCGCGACATGTCCGGAGCTTACAGAAATGCCCGATTTTAGGCCAATTCTTAAATCTTGAGATATTTGATATTTTTTTGAAATTCAAGGTGTAAAAAGTACTTAAAACCTTCTTTCGACTGATTTTCCATCATACTGACATGAAAAAACGAAAAAAAAAAAATTTCAAAAGATCGACAATCGCGACATGTCTGGAGCTTACCGAAATCCCCGAATTTAGGCCAATTCTAAAATCTTGAGATATTTGATATTTTTTTGCAATTCAAGGTGTAAATACTACTTAAAACCTACTTTCGACTGATGTTCCATCATACTGACATGAAAAAATAAAAAATAAAAATTTCAAAAAATCGACAATCGCGACATGTCGTTGAGCTTACAGAAATCCCCGATTTTAGGCCAATTCTTAAATCTTGAGATATTTGATATTTTTTTGCAATTCAAGGTGTAAAAAGTACTTAAAACCTATTTTCGACTGATTTTCAATCATACTGACATGAAAAAACGAAAAAAATAAAAATTTCAAAAGATCGACAATCGCGACATGTCCAAAGCTTACAGAAATCCCTGATTTTAGGCCAATTTTTAAATCTTGAGATATTTGATATTTTTTTGCAATTCAAGGTGTAAAAAGTACTTAAAACCTTCTTTCGACTGATTTTCCATCATACTGACATGAAAAACCGAAAAAAACAAAATTTCAAAAAATCGACAATCGCGACATGTCCGGAGCTTACAGAAATCCCCGATTTTAGGCCAATTCTTAAATCTTGAGATATTTTATATTTTTTTGCAATTCAAGGTGTAAAAAGTACTTAAAACCTACTTTCGACTGATTTTCAATCATACTGACATGAAAAAACGAAAAAAATAAAAATTTCAAAAGATCGACAATCGCGACATGTCCAAAGCTTACAGAAATCCCCGATTTTATGCCAATTTTTAAATCTTGAGATATTTGATATTTTTTTGCAATTCAAGGTGTAAAAAGTACTTAAAACCTTCTTTCGACTGATTTTCCATCATACTGACATGAAAAAATTAAAAAACAAAAATTTAACAGATCGACAATCGCGACATGTCCAGAGCTTACAGAAATCCCCGATTTTAGGCCAATTTTTAAATCTTGAGATATTTGATATTTTTTTGCAATTCAAGGTGTAAATACTACTTAAAACCTACTTTCGACTGATTTTCCATCATACTAACATGAAAAAATAAAAAAATAAAAATTTCAAAAAATCGACAATCGCGACATGTCCGGAGCTTACAGAAATCCCCGATTTTAGGCCAATTCTTAAATCTTGAGATATTTGATATTTTTTTGAAATTCAAGGTGTAAAAAGTACTTAAAACCTTCTTTCGACTGATTTTCCATCATACTGACATGAAAAAACGAAAAAAAAAAAATTTCAAAAGATCGACAATCGCGACATGTCTGGAGCTTACCGAAATCCCCGAATTTAGGCCAATTCTAAAATCTTGAGATATTTGATATTTTTTTGCAATTCAAGGTGTAAATACTACTTAAAACCTACTTTCGACTGATGTTCCATCATACTGACATGAAAAAATAAAAAATAAAAATTTCAAAAAATCGACAATCGCGACATGTCGTTGAGCTTACAGAAATCCCTGATTTTAGGCCAATTCTTAAATCTTGAGATATTTGATATTTTTTTGCAATTCAAGGTGTAAAAAGTACTTAAAACCTACTTTCGACTGATTTTCAATCATACTGACATGAAAAAACGAAAAAAATAAAAATTTCAAAAGATCGACAATCGCGACATGTCCAAAGCTTACAGAAATCCCCGATTTTAGGCCAATTTTTAAATCTTGAGATATTTGATATTTTTTTGCAATTCAAGGTGTAAATACTTCTTAAAACCACTTTAGACTGATTTTCAATCATACTGACATGAAAAAACGAAAAAAATAAAAATTTCAAAAGATCGACAATCGCGACATGTCCAAAGCTTACAGAAATCCCCGATTTTAGGCCAATTTTTAAATCTTGAGATATTTGATATTTTTTTGCAATTCAAGGTGTAAATACTACTTAAAACCTACTTTCGACTGATTTTCCATCATACTAACATGAAAAAATAAAAAAATAAAAATTTCAAAAAATCGACAATCGCGACATGTCCGGAGCTTACAGAAATCCCCGATTTTAGGCCAATCTTTAAATCTTGAGATATTTGATTTTTTTGCAATTCAAGGTGTAAAAAGTACTTAAAACCTACTTTAAACTGATTTTCCATTATACTGACATGAAAAAACGAAAAAAACAAATTTTCAAAAAATCGACAATCGCGACATGTCCGGAGCTTACAGAAATCCCCGATTTTAGGCCAATTCTTAAATCTTGAGATATTTGATATTTTTTTGCAATTCAAGGTGTAAATACTACTTAAAACCTACTTTCGATGATTTTCCATCATACTGACATGAAAAAACGAAAAAAACAAAATTTTAAAAAATCGACAATCGCGACATGTTCAAAGCTTACAGAAATCACCGATTTTAGGCCAATTCTATAATCTTGAGATATTTGATATGTTTTTGCAATTAAAGGTGTAAAAAGTACTTAAAACCTACTTTCGACTGATTTTCAATCATACTGACATGAAAAAACGAAAAAAATAAAAATTTCAAAAGATCGACAATCGCGACATGTCCAAAGCTTACAGAAATCCCCGATTTTAGGCCAATTTTTAAATCTTGAGATATTTGATATTTTTTTGCAATTCAAGGTGTAAAAAGTACTTAAAACCTTCTTTCGACTGATTTTCCATCATACTGACATGAAAAACCGAAAAAAACAAAATTTCAAAAAATCGACAATCGCGACATGTCCGGAGCTTACAGAAATCCCCGATTTTAGGCCAATTCTTAAATCTTGAGATATTTTATATTTTTTTGCAATTCAAGGTGTAAAAAGTACTTAAAACCTACTTTCGACTGATTTTCAATCATACTGACATGAAAAAACGAAAAAAATAAAAATTTCAAAAGATCGACAATCGCGACATGTCCAAAGCTTACAGAAATCCCCGATTTTAGGCCAATTTTTAAATCTTGAGATATTTGATATTTTTTTGCAATTCAAGGTGTAAATACTACTTAAAACCTACTTTCGACTGATTTTCCATCATACTAACATGAAAAAATAAAAAAATAAAAATTTCAAAAAATCGACAATCGCGACATGTCCGGAGCTTACAGAAATGCCCGATTTTAGGCCAATTCTTAAATCTTGAGATATTTGATATTTTTTTGAAATTCAAGGTGTAAAAAGTACTTAAAACCTTCTTTCGACTGATTTTCCATCATACTGACATGAAAAAACGAAAAAAAAAAAATTTCAAAAGATCGACAATCGCGACATGTCTGGAGCTTACCGAAATCCCCGAATTTAGGCCAATTCTAAAATCTTGAGATATTTGATATTTTTTTGCAATTCAAGGTGTAAATACTACTTAAAACCTACTTTCGACTGATGTTCCATCATACTGACATGAAAAAATAAAAAATAAAAATTTCAAAAAATCGACAATCGCGACATGTCGTTGAGCTTACAGAAATCCCCGATTTTAGGCCAATTCTTAAATCTTGAGATATTTGATATTTTTTTGCAATTCAAGGTGTAAAAAGTACTTAAAACCTATTTTCGACTGATTTTCAATCATACTGACATGAAAAAACGAAAAAAATAAAAATTTCAAAAGATCGACAATCGCGACATGTCCAAAGCTTACAGAAATCCCTGATTTTAGGCCAATTTTTAAATCTTGAGATATTTGATATTTTTTTGCAATTCAAGGTGTAAAAAGTACTTAAAACCTTCTTTCGACTGATTTTCCATCATACTGACATGAAAAACCGAAAAAAACAAAATTTCAAAAAATCGACAATCGCGACATGTCCGGAGCTTACAGAAATCCCCGATTTTAGGCCAATTCTTAAATCTTGAGATATTTTATATTTTTTTGCAATTCAAGGTGTAAAAAGTACTTAAAACCTACTTTCGACTGATTTTCAATCATACTGACATGAAAAAACGAAAAAAATAAAAATTTCAAAAGATCGACAATCGCGACATGTCCAAAGCTTACAGAAATCCCCGATTTTATGCCAATTTTTAAATCTTGAGATATTTGATATTTTTTTGCAATTCAAGGTGTAAAAAGTACTTAAAACCTTCTTTCGACTGATTTTCCATCATACTGACATGAAAAAATTAAAAAAAAAAAATTTAACAGATCGACAATCGCGACATGTCCAGAGCTTACAGAAATCCCCGATTTTAGGCCAATTTTTAAATCTTGAGATATTTGATATTTTTTTGCAATTCAAGGTGTAAATACTACTTAAAACCTACTTTCGACTGATTTTCCATCATACTAACATGAAAAAATAAAAAAATAAAAATTTCAAAAAATCGACAATCGCGACATGTCCGGAGCTTACAGAAATCCCCGATTTTAGGCCAATTCTTAAATCTTGAGATATTTGATATTTTTTTGAAATTCAAGGTGTAAAAAGTACTTAAAACCTTCTTTCGACTGATTTTCCATCATACTGACATGAAAAAACGAAAAAAAAAAAATTTCAAAAGATCGACAATCGCGACATGTCTGGAGCTTACCGAAATCCCCGAATTTAGGCCAATTCTAAAATCTTGAGATATTTGATATTTTTTTGCAATTCAAGGTGTAAATACTACTTAAAACCTACTTTCGACTGATGTTCCATCATACTGACATGAAAAAATAAAAAATAAAAATTTCAAAAAATCGACAATCGCGACATGTCGTTGAGCTTACAGAAATCCCTGATTTTAGGCCAATTCTTAAATCTTGAGATATTTGATATTTTTTTGCAATTCAAGGTGTAAAAAGTACTTAAAACCTACTTTCGACTGATTTTCAATCATACTGACATGAAAAAACGAAAAAAATAAAAATTTCAAAAGATCGACAATCGCGACATGTCCAAAGCTTACAGAAATCCCCGATTTTAGGCCAATTTTTAAATCTTGAGATATTTGATATTTTTTTGCAATTCAAGGTGTAAATACTTCTTAAAACCACTTTAGACTGATTTTCAATCATACTGACATGAAAAAACGAAAAAAATAAAAATTTCAAAAGATCGACAATCGCGACATGTCCAAAGCTTACAGAAATCCCCGATTTTAGGCCAATTTTTAAATCTTGAGATATTTGATATTTTTTTGCAATTCAAGGTGTAAATACTACTTAAAACCTACTTTCGACTGATTTTCCATCATACTAACATGAAAAAATAAAAAAATAAAAATTTCAAAAAATCGACAATCGCGACATGTCCGGAGCTTACAGAAATCCCCGATTTTAGGCCAATCTTTAAATCTTGAGATATTTGATTTTTTTGCAATTCAAGGTGTAAAAAGTACTTAAAACCTACTTTAAACTGATTTTCCATTATACTGACATGAAAAAACGAAAAAAACAAATTTTCAAAAAATCGACAATCGCGACATGTCCGGAGCTTACAGAAATCCCCGATTTTAGGCCAATTCTTAAATCTTGAGATATTTGATATTTTTTTGCAATTCAAGGTGTAAATACTACTTAAAACCTACTTTCGATGATTTTCCATCATACTGACATGAAAAAACGAAAAAAACAAAATTTTAAAAAATCGACAATCGCGACATGTTCAAAGCTTACAGAAATCACCGATTTTAGGCCAATTCTATAATCTTGAGATATTTGATATGTTTTTGCAATTAAAGGTGTAAAAAGTACTTAAAACCTACTTTCGACTGATTTTCAATCATACTGACATGAAAAAACGAAAAAAAAAAAATTATAAAGATCGACAATCGCGACATGTTTGGAGCTTACAGAAATCCCCGATTTTAGGCCAATTCTTAAATCTTGAGATATTTGATATTTTTTTGCAATTCAAGGTGTAAATACTACTTAAAACCTACTTTCGACTGATTGTCCATACAACTGAAATGAAAAAATAAAAATTTCAAAAGATCGACACTCGCGACATGTCCGGAGCTTACAGTAATCCCCGATTTTAGGCCAATTCTTAAATCTTGAGATATTTGATATTTTTTTGCAATTCAAGGTGTAAAAAGTACTTAAAACCTTCTTTCGACTGATTTTCCATCATACTGACATGAAAAAACGAAAAAAACAAAATTTCAAAATATCGACAATCGCGACATGTCCAAAGCTTACAGAAATCCCCGATTTTAGGCCAATTCTAAAATCTTGAGATATTTGATATTTTTTTGCAATTCAAGGTGTAAAAAGTACTTAAAACCTACTTTCGACTGATTTTCCATCATACTGACATGAAAAAATAAAAAAATAAAAATTTCAAAAAATCGACAATCGCGACATGTCCGGAGCTTACAGAAATGCCCGATTTTAGGCCAATTCTTAAATCTTGAGATATTTGATATTTTTTTGCAATTCAAGGTGTAAATACTACTTAAAACCTACTTTCGACTGATTTTCCATCATACTGACATGAAAAAACGAAAAAAATATAAATTTCAAAAGATCGACACTCGCGACATGTCCGGAGCTTACAGTAATCCCCGATTTTAGGCCAATTCTTAAATCTTGAGATATTTGATATTGTTTTGCAATTCAAGGTGTAAAAAGTACTTAAAACCTTCTTTCGACTGATTTTCCATCATACTGACATGAAAAACCGAAAAAAACAAAATTTCAAAAAATCGACAATCGCGACATGTCCGGAGCTTACAGAAATCCCCGATTTTAGGCCAATTCTTAAATCTTGAGATATTTGATATTTTTTTGCCAGTCAAGGTGTAAATACTACTTAAAACCTACTTTCGATGATTTTCCATCATACTGACATGAAAAAACGAAAAAAACAAAATGTAAAAAAATCGACAATCGCGACATGTTGTTGAGCTTACAGAAATCCCCGATTTTAGGCCAATTCTTAAATCTTGAGATATTTGATATTTTTTTGCAATTCAAGGTGTAAAAAGTACTTAAAACCTACTTTCGACTGATTTTCAATCATACTGACATGAAAAAACGAAAAAAATAAAAAATTTCAAAAAATCGACAATCGCGACATGTCTGGAGCTTACAGAAATCCTCGATTTTAGGCCAATTCTTAAATCTTGAGATATTTGATATTTTTTTGCAATTCAAGGTGTAAAAAGTACTTAAAACCTTCTTTCGACTGATTTTCCATCATACTGACAAAAAAAAATTAAAAAAAAAAAAAATTTACAAGATCGACAATCGCGACATGTCCGGAGCTTACAGAAATCCCCGATTTTAGGCCAATTCTTAAATCTTGAGATATTTGATATTTTTTTGCAATTCAAGGTGTAAATACTACTTAAAACCTACTTTCGGCTGATTTTCCATCATACTGACATGAAAAAATAAAAAAATAAAAATTTAAAAAAATCGATAATAACGACATGTCCGGAGCTTACAGAAATCCCCGATTTTAGGCCAATTCTTAAATCTTGAGATATTTGATATTTTTTTGCAATTCAAGGTGTAAATACTACTAAAAACCTACTTTCGACTGATTTTCCATCATACTGACATGAAAAAATAAAAAAATAAAAATTTAAAAAAATCGACAATTGCGACATGTCTGGAGCTTACAGAAATCCTCGATTTTAGGCCAATTCTTAAATCTTGAGATATTTTATATTTTTTTGCAATTCAAGGTGTAAAAAGTACTTAAAACCTTCTTTCGACTGATTTTCCATCATACTGACATGAAAAAACGAAAAAAATATAAATTTCAAAAGATCGACACTCGCGACATGTCCGGAGCTTACAGTAATCCCCGATTTTAGGCCAATTCTTAAATCTTGAGATATTTGATATTGTTTTGCAATTCAAGGTGTAAAAAGTACTTAAAACCTTCTTTCGACTGATTTTCCATCATACTGACATGAAAAACCGAAAAAAACAAAATTTCAAAAAATCGACAATCGCGACATGTCCGGAGCTTACAGAAATCCCCGATTTTAGGCCAATTCTTAAATCTTGAGATATTTGATATTTTTTTGCAAGTCAAGGTGTAAATACTACTTAAAACCTACTTTCGATGATTTTCCATCATACTGACATGAAAAAACGAAAAAAACAAAATGTAAAAAAATCGACAATCGCGACATGTCGTTGAGCTTACAGAAATCCCCGATTTTAGGCCAATTCTTAAATCTTGAGATATTTGATATTTTTTTGCAATTCAAGGTGTAAAAAGTACTTAAAACCTACTTTCGACTGATTTTCAATCATACTGACATGAAAAAACGAAAAAAATAAAAAATTTCAAAAAATCGACAATCGCGACATCTCTGGAGCTTACAGAAATCCTCGATTTTAGGCCAATTCTTAAATCTTGAGATATTTGATATTTTTTTGCAATTCAAGGTGTAAAAAGAACTTAAAACCTTCTTTCGACTGATTTTCCATCATACTGACAAAAAAAAATTAAAAAAAAAAAAAATTTACAAGATCGACAATCGCGACATGTCCGGAGCTTACAGAAATCCCCGATTTTAGGCCAATTCTTAAATCTTGAGATATTTGATATTTTTTTGCAATTCAAGGTGTAAATACTACTTAAAACCTACTTTCGGCTGATTTTCCATCATACTGACATGAAAAAATAAAAAAATAAAAATTTAAAAAAATCGATAATAACGACATGTTTGGAGCTTACAGAAATCCCCGATTTTAGGCCAATTCTTAAATCTTGAGATATTTGATATTTTTTTGCAATTCAAGGTGTAAAAAGTACTTAAAACCTTCTTTCGACTGATTTTCCATCATACTGACATGAAAAAACGAAAAATTTCAAAAGATCGACAATCGCGACATGTCCGGAGCTTACAGAAATCCCCGATTTTAGGCCAATTCTTAAATCTTGAGATATTTGATATTTTTTTGCAATTCAAGGTGTAAATACTTCTTAAAACCTACTTTAGACTGATTTTCAATCATACTGACATGAAAAAATCAAAAAATAAAAATTTCAAAAAATCGACAATCGCGACATGTCTGGAGCTTACAGAAATCCCTCATTTTAGGCCAATTCTTAAATCTTGAGATATTTGATATTTTTTTGCAATTCAAGGTGTAAAAAGTACTTAAAACCTTCTTTCGACTGATTTTCCATCATACTGACATAAAAAAATTAAAAAAAAAAAAAATTTACAAGATCGACAATCGCGACATGTCCGGAGCTTACAGAAATGCCCGATTTTAGGCCAATTCTTAAATCTTGAGATATTTGATATTTTTTTGCAATTCAAGGTGTAAATACTACTTAAAACCTACTTTCGGCTGATTTTCCATCATACTGACATGAAAAAATAAAAAAATAAAAATTTAAAAAAATCGACAATAACGACATGTTTGGAGCTTACAGAAATCCCCGATTTTAGGCCAATTCTTAAATCTTGAGATATTTGATATTTTTTTGCAATTCAAGGTGTAAATACTACTTAAAACCTACTTTCGACTGATTTTCCATCATACTGACATGAAAAAACGAAAAAAATATAAATTTCAAAAGATCGACACTCGCGACATGTCCGGAGCTTACAGTAATCCCCGATTTTAGGCCAATTCTTAAATCTTGAGATATTTGATATTGTTTTGCAATTCAAGGTGTAAAAAGTACTTAAAACCTTCTTTCGACTGATTTTCCATCATACTGACATGAAAAACCGTAAAAAACAAAATTTCAAAAAATCGACAATCGCGACATGTCCGGAGCTTACAGAAATCCCCGATTTTAGGCCAATTCTTAAATCTTGAGATATTTGATATTTTTTTGCAATTCAAGGTGTAAAAAGTACTTAAAACCTTCTTTCGACTGATTTTCCATCATACTGACATGAAAAAACGAAAAAAACAAATATTCAAAAAATCGACAATCGCGACATGTCCAAAGCTTACAGAAATCCCCGATTTTAGGCCAATGTTTAAATCTTGAGATATTTGATATTTTTTTGCAATTCAAGGTGTAAATACTACTTAAAACCTACTTTCGACTGATTTTCCATCATACTGACATGAAAAAATAAAAAAATAAAAATTTAAAAAAATCGACAATCGCGACATGTCCAAAGCTTACAGAAATCCCCGATTTTAGGCCACTTCTTAAATCTTGAGATATTTGATATTTTTTTGAAATTGAAAGTGTAAAAAGTACTTAAAACCTTCTTTCGACTGATTTTCCATCATACTGACATGAAAAAACGAAAAAAAAAAATTTCAAAAGATCGACAATCGCGACATGTCTGGAGCTTACCGAAATCCCCGAATTTAGGCCAATTCTAAAATCTTGAGATATTTGATATTTTTTTGCAATTCAAGGTGTAAATACTACTTAAAACCTACTTTCGACTGATTTTCCATCATACTGACATGAAAAAATAAAAAATAAAAATTTCAAAAAATCGACAATCGCGACATGTCTGGAGCTTACAGAAATCCCCGATTTTAGGCCAATTCTTAAATCTTGAGATATTTGATATTTTTTTGCAATTCAAGGTGTAAATACTACTTAAAACCTACATTCGACTGATTTTCAATCATACCTACATGAAAAAACGAAAAAAACAAATTTTCAAAAAATCGACAATCGCGACATGTCCGGAGCTTACAGAAATCCCCGATTTTAGGCCAATTCTTAAATCTTGAGATATTTGATATTTTTTTGCAATTCAAGGTGTAAATACTACTTAAAACCTACTTTCGATGATTTTCCATCATACTGACATGAAAAAATTAAAAAATAAAAATTTAAAAAAATCGATAATAACGACATGTTTGGAGCTTACAGAAATCCCCGATTTTAGGCCAATTCTTAAATCTTGAGATATTTGATATTTTTTTGCAATTCAAGGTGTAAATACTACTTAAAACCTACTTTCGACTGATTTTCCATCATACTGACATGAAAAAATAAAAAAATAAAAATTTCAAAAAATCGACAATTGCGACATGTCTGGAGCTTACAGAAATCCCCGATTTTAGGCCAATTCTTAAATCTTGAGATATTTGATATTTTTTTGCAATTCAAGGTGTAAATACTTCTTAAAACCTACTTTAGACTGATTTTCAATCATACTGACATGAAAAAATCAAAAAATAAAAATTTCAAAAAATCGACAATCGCGACATGTCTGGAGCTTACAGAAATCCCCGATTTTAGGCCAATTCTTAAATCTTGAGATATTTGATATTTTTTTGCAATTCAAGGTGTAAAAAGTACTTAAAACCTTCTTTCGACTGATTTTCCATCATACTGACATAAAAAAATAAAAAAAAAAAAAAATTTACAAGATCGACAATCGCGACATGTCCGGAGCTTACAGAAATGCCCGATTTTAGGCCAATTCTTAAATCTTGAGATATTTGATATTTTTTTGCAATTCAAGGTGTAAATACTACTTAAAACCTACTTTCGGCTGATTTTCCATCATACTGACATGAAAAAATAAAAAAATAAAAATTTTAAAAAATCGACAATAACGACATGTTTGGAGCTTACAGAAATCCCCGATTTTAGGCCAATTCTTAAATCTTGAGATATTTGATATTTTTTTGCAATTCAAGGTGTGAAAAGTACTTAAAACCTTCTTTCGACTGATTTTCCATCATACTGACATGAAAAAACGAAAAAAACAAAATTTCAAAAAATCGACAATCGCGACATGTCCAAAGCTTACAGAAATCCCCGATTTTAGGCCAATTCTTAAATCTTGAGATATTTGATATTTTTTTGCAATTCAAGGTGTAAATACTACTTAAAACCTACTTTCGACTGATTTTCCATCATACTGACATGAAAAAATAAAAAAATAAAAATTTCAAAAAATCGACAATCGCGACATGTCCAAAGCTTACAGAAATCCCCGATTTTAGGCCACTTCTTAAATCTTGAGATATTTGATATTTTTTTGAAATTCAAGGTGAAAAAAGTACTTAAAACCTTCTTTCGACTGATTTTCCATCATACTGACATGAAAAAACGAAAAAAAAAAAATTTCAAAAGATCGACAATCGCGACATGTCTGGAGCTTACTGAAATCCCCGAATTTAGGCCAATTCTAAAATCTTGAGATATTTGATATTTTTTTGCAATTCAAGGTGTAAATACTACTTAAAACCTACTTTCGACTGATTTTCCATCATACTGACATGAAAAAATAAAAAATAAAAATTTCAAAAAATCGACAATCGCGACATGTCTGGAGCTTACAGAAATCCCCGATTTTAGGCCAATTCTTAAATCTTGAGATATTTGATATTTTTTTGCAATTCAAGGTGTAAATACTACTTAAAACCTACTTTCGACTGATTTTCAATCATACTTACATGAAAAAACGAAAACAAAAAAATTTCAAAAAATCGACAATCGCGACATGTCCAGAGCTTACAGAAATCCCTGATTTTAGGCCAATTCTTAAATCTTGAGATATTTGATATTTTTTTGCAATTCAAGGTGTAAATACTACTTAAAATCTACTTTCGATGATTTTCCATCATACTGACATGAAAAAACGAAAAAAACAAAATGTAAAAAAATCGACAATCGCGACATGTCTGGAGCTTACAGAAATCCTCGATTTTAGGCCAATTCTTAAATCTTGAGATATTTGATATTTTTTTGCAATTCAAGGTGTAAAAAGTACTTAAAACCTTCTTTCGACTGATTTTCCATCATACTGACATGAAAAAACGAAAAATTTCAAAAGATCGACAATCGCGACATGTCCGGAGCTTACAGAAATCCCCGATTTTAGGCCAATTCTTAAATCTTGAGATATTTGATATTTTTTTGCAATTCAAGGTGTAAAAAGTACTTAAAACCTTCTTTCGACTGATTTTCCATCATACTGACATAAAAAAATTAAAAAAAAAAAAAATTTACAAGATCGACAATCGCGACATGTCCGGAGCTTACAGAAATCCCTGATTTTAGGCCAATTCTTAAATCTTGAGATATTTGATATTTTTTTGCAATTCAAGGTGTAAATACTACTTAAAACCTACTTTCGGCTGATTTTCCATCATACTGACATGAAAAAATAAAAAAATAAAAGTTTCAAAAAATCGACAATCGCGACATGTCTGGAGCTTACAGAAATCCTCGATTTTAGGCCAATTCTTAAATCTTGAGATATTTGATATTTTTTTGCAATTCAAGGTGTAAAAAGTACTTAAAACCTTCTTTCGACTGATTTTCCATCATACTGACATGAAAAAATCAAAAAATAAAAATTTCAAAAAATCGACAATCGCGACATGTCTGGAGCTTACAGAAATCCCCGATTTTAGGCCAATTCTTAAATCTTGAGATATTTGATACTTTTTTGCAATTCAAGGTGTAAATAGTACTTAAAACCTTCTTTCGACTGATTTTCCATCATACTGACATAAAAAAATTAAAAAAAAAAAAAATTTACAAGATCGACAATCGCGACATGTCCGGAGCTTACAGAAATGCCCGATTTTAGGCCAATTCTTAAATCTTGAGATATTTGATATTTTTTTGCAATTCAAGGTGTAAATACTACTTAAAACCTACTTTCGGCTGATTTTCCATCATACTGACATGAAAAAATAAAAAAATAAAAATTTAAAAAAATCGACAATAACGACATGTTTGGAGCTTACAGAAATCCCCGATTTAAAAATATGTTGGGAACATGTTTTCTAGTTGTTTTGTTGAATATAAACCTTAATTAAAGTAGAAAATTTAAATTTCAAAAAATGCGAAAATTCTCGTGGACGCGAACATGTAATATTTTGCCATTTTCAGCAAGTTTCTTTCTTATGCTTTTTTATGACATAGAAGTTTCCAAATATGTTGGGAACATGTTTTCTAGTTGTTTTCTTGAATTTAAACTTTAATTAAACAAGAAAATTGAAATTTCAAAAAATCGAAAATTCTCGTGTACGCGGACATGTCAGATTTTGCCATTTTGAGCAAGTTTTTTTCTTCTGTAATAACACTGGCTTTCTATGGCATAGAAGTTTCAAAATATGTTGGGAACATGTTTTCTAGTTGTTTTCTTGAATATAAACTTAAATTAAAGAAGAAAATTGAAATTTCAAAAAATCGAAAATTCTAGTGTCAGATTTTGCCATTTTTAGCCAGTTTCTTTCTACTGTGATAACCCTGGTTTTCTAGGACATAAAAGTTTCAAAATATGTTGGTGACATGTTTTCTAGTTGTTGTCTTTAATATAAACCTGTATTAAAGTAGAAAATTGACATTTCAAAAAATCGAAAATTATCGTGTACGCGGACATGTCAGATTTTGCCATTTTCAGCCAGTTTCTTTCTTCTGCTTTTCTAGGACATAGAAGTTTCAAAATATGTTGGGAACATGTTTTCTAGTTTTTTCTTTGAATATAAACCGTAATTAAAGAAGAAAATTGAAATTTAAAAAAATCGAAAATTTTAGTGTCAGATTTTGCCATTTTTAGCAAGTTTCTTTCTACTGTGATAACCCTTGTTTTCTATGAAATAGAAGTTTCAAAATATGTTGGGAACATGTTTTCTAGTGTTTTTCTTTAATATAAACTTAAATTAAATTGAAAATTGAAATTTCAAAAAATCCAAAATTCTCGTGTACGCTGACATGTCAGATTTTGACATTTTTAGCAAGTTTTTTTCTTCTGTCATAACACTGGTTTTCTAGGACATAGAAGTTTCAAAATATGTTGGTAACATTTTTTCTAGTGGTTTTCTTGAATATAAACCTAAATTAAAGAAGAAAATTGAAATTACCAAAAATTCGAACATTCTAGTGACAGATTTGGCCATTTTCAGCAAGTTTCTTTCTACTGTGATAACCCTTGTTTTCTAGGACATAGAAGTTTCAAAATATGTTGGTAACATGTTTTCTAGTTGTTTTCTTGAATATAAACCTAAATTAAAGAAGAAAATTGAAATTTCAAAAAATCGAAAATTCTCGCGTATGCGTACATGTCAGATTTTGCTATTTTTAGCAAGTTACTTGCTTCTGTTATGATCCTGGTTTTCTAGGCCATAAAAGGTTAAAAATATGTTGGGAACATGTTTTCTAGTTGTTTTCTTGTTTATAAACCTAAATTAAAGTAGAAAATATAAATTTAAAAAAATCGAAAATTCTCGTGTACGCGGACATGTCAGATTTTGCCATTTTCAGCAAGTTTTTTTCTTCTGTAATAACACTGGCTTTCTAGGACATAGAAGTTCTAAAATATGTTGGTAACTTGTTTTCTAGTGGTTTTCTTGAATATAAACCTTGGTTAAAGAAGAAAATTGAAATTTCAAAAAATGCGAAAGTTCTCGTGTAGCTGACATGTCAGATTTTGCCATTTTCAGCAAGTTTCTTCCTTCTACTTTTCTAAGACATAGAAGTTCTAAAATATGTTGGTAACATGTTTTCTAGTGGTTTTCTTGAATATAAACCTAAATTAAAGAAGAAAATTGAAATTTCAAAAAATCGAAAATTCTAGTGTCAGATTTTGCCATTTTTAGCAAGTTTCTTTCTACTGTGATAAGTCCTGTTTTCTAGGACATAGAAGTTTCAAAATATGTTGGTAACATGTTTTCTAGTTGTTTTCTTGAATATAAACCTAAATTAAAGTATAAAATTGAAATTTCAAAAAATCGAAAATTCCTGTGTACGCCGACATGTCAGATTTTGCCATTTTCAGCAAGTTTTTTTCTTCTGTAATAACACTTGCTTTCTAGGACATAGAAGTTCTAAAATATGTTGGTAACTTGTTTTCTAGTGGTTTTCTCGAATATAAACCTAAATTAAAGAAGAAAATTGAAATTTCAAAAAATGCGAAAATTCTCGTGTAGCGGACATGTCAGATTTTGCAATATTTAGCAAGTTTCTGGCTTCTGTAATAACCCTGGTTGTCTAGGAAATAGAAGTTTCAAAATATGTTGGAAACATGTTTTCTGGTTGTTTTCTTGAATATAAACCTAAATTAAAGTAGAAAATATAAATTTCACAAAATCGAAAATTCTCGTGTACGCGGACATGTCAGATTTGGCCATTTTCAGCAAGTATCTTTCTTCTGCTTTTCTAAGACATAGAAGTTTCAAAATATGTTGGGAACATGTTTTCGAGTTGTTTTCTTGAATATAAACCTAAATTAAAGTATAAAATTGAAATTTCAAAAAATCGAAAATTCTCGTGTACGTGGACATGTCAGATTTGGCCATTTTCAGCAAGTTTTTTTCTTCTGTAATAACACTGGCTTTCTAGGACATAGAAGTTCTAAAATATGTTGGTAACTTGTTTTCTAGTGGTTTTCTTGAATATAAACCTAGGTTAAAGAAGAAAATTGAAATTTCAAAAAATGCGAAAATTCTCGTGTAGCGGACATGTCAGATTTTGCCATTTTCAGCAAGTTTCTTCCTTCTACTTTTTTAAGACATAGAAGTTCTAAAATATGTTGGTAACATGTTTTCTAGTGGTTTTCTTGAATATAAACCTAAATTAAAGTATAAAATTGAAATTTCAAAAAATCGAAAATTCTCGTGTACGCCGACATGTCAGATTTTGCTATTTTTAGCAAGTTACTTGCTTCTGTTATGATCCTGGTTTTCTAGGCCATAAAAGGTTAAAAATATGTTGGGAACATGTTTTCTAGTTGTTTTCTTGTTTATAAACCTAAATTAAAGTAGAAAATATAAATTTCAAAAAATCGAAAATTCTCGTGTACGCGGACATGTCAGATTTGGCCATTTTCAGCAAGTATCTTTCTTCTGCTTTTCTAAGACATAAAAGGTTAAAAATATGTTGGGAACATGTTTTCGAGTTGTTTTCTTGAATATAAACCTAAATTAAAGTATAAAATTTAAATTTCAAAAAATCGAAAATTCTCGTGGACGCGGACATGTCAGATTTTGCCATTTTCAGCAAGTTTTTTTCTTCTGTAATAACACTGGCTTTCTAGGACATAGAAGTTCTAAAATATGTTGGTAACTTGTTTTCTAGTGGTTTTCTTGAATATAAACCTTGGTTAAAGAAGAAAATTGAAATTTCAAAAAATGCGAAAGTTCTCGTGTAGCTGACATGTCAGATTTTGCCATTTTCAGCAAGTTTCTTCCTTCTACTTTTCTAAGACATAGAAGTTCTAAAATATGTTGGTAACATGTTTTCTAGTGGTTTTCTTGAATATAAACCTAAATTAAAGAAGAAAATTGAAATTTCAAAAAATCGAAAATTCTAGTGTCAGATTTTGCCATTTTTAGCCAGTTTCTTTCTACTGTGATAACCCTGGTTTTCTAGGACATAAAAGTTTCAAAATATGTTGGTGACATGTTTTCTAGTTGTTGTCTTTAATATAAACCTATATTAAAGTAGAAAATTGACATTTCAAAAAATCGAAAATTATCGTGTACGCGGACATGTCAGATTTTGCCATTTTCAGCCAGTTTCTTTCTTCTGCTTTTCTAGGACATAGAAGTTTCAAAATATGTTGGGAACATGTTTTCTAGTTTTTTCTTTGAATATAAACCGTAATTAAAGAAGAAAATTGAAATTTAAAAAAATCGAAAATTTTAGTGTCAGATTTTGCCATTTTTAGCAAGTTTCTTTCTACTGTGATAACCCTTGTTTTCTATGAAATAGAAGTTTCAAAATATGTTGGGAACATGTTTTCTAGTGTTTTTCTTTAATATAAACTTAAATTAAATTGAAAATTGAAATTTCAAAAAATCCAAAATTCTCGTGTACGCTGACATGTCAGATTTTGACATTTTTAGCAAGTTTTTTTCTTATGTCATAACACTGGTTTTCTAGGACATAGAAGTTTCAAAATATGTTGGTAACATTTTTTCTAGTGGTTTTCTTGAATATAAACCTAAATTAAAGAAGAAAATTGAAATTACCAAAAATTCGAACATTCTAGTGACAGATTTGGCCATTTTCAGCAAGTTTCTTTCTACTGTGATAACCCTTGTTTTCTAGGACATAGAAGTTTCAAAATATGTTGGTAACATGTTTTCTAGTTGTTTTCTTGAATATAAACCTAAATTAAAGAAGAAAATTGAAATTTCAAAAAATCGAAAATTCTCGCGTATGCGTACATGTCAGATTTTGCTATTTTTAGCAAGTTACTTGCTTCTGTTATGATCCTGGTTTTCTAGGCCATAAAAGGTTAAAAATATGTTGGGAACATGTTTTCTAGTTGTTTTCTTGTTTATAAACCTAAATTAAAGTAGAAAATATAAATTTAAAAAAATCGAAAATTCTCGTGTACGCGGACATGTCAGATTTTGCCATTTTCAGCAAGTTTTTTTCTTCTGTAATAACACTGGCTTTCTAGGACATAGAAGTTCTAAAATATGTTGGTAACTTGTTTTCTAGTGGTTTTCTTGAATATAAACCTTGGTTAAAGAAGAAAATTGAAATTTCAAAAAATGCGAAAGTTCTCGTGTAGCTGACATGTCAGATTTTGCCATTTTCAGCAAGTTTCTTCCTTCTACTTTTCTAAGACATAGAAGTTCTAAAATATGTTGGTAACATGTTTTCTAGTGGTTTTCTTGAATATAAACCTAAATTAAAGAAGAAAATTGAAATTTCAAAAAATCGAAAATTCTAGTGTCAGATTTTGCCATTTTTAGCAAGTTTCTTTCTACTGTGATAAGTCCTGTTTTCTAGGACATAGAAGTTTCAAAATATGTTGGTAACATGTTTTCTAGTTGTTTTCTTGAATATAAACCTAAATTAAAGTATAAAATTGAAATTTCAAAAAATCGAAAATTCCTGTGTACGCCGACATGTCAGATTTTGCCATTTTCAGCAAGTTTTTTTCTTCTGTAATAACACTTGCTTTCTAGGACATAGAAGTTCTAAAATATGTTGGTAACTTGTTTTCTAGTGGTTTTCTCGAATATAAACCTAAATTAAAGAAGAAAATTGAAATTTCAAAAAATGCGAAAATTCTCGTGTAGCGGACATGTCAGATTTTGCAATATTTAGCAAGTTTCTGGCTTCTGTAATAACCCTGGTTGTCTAGGAAATAGAAGTTTCAAAATATGTTGGAAACATGTTTTCTGGTTGTTTTCTTGAATATAAACCTAAATTAAAGTAGAAAATATAAATTTCACAAAATCGAAAATTCTCGTGTACGCGGACATGTCAGATTTGGCCATTTTCAGCAAGTATCTTTCTTCTGCTTTTCTAAGACATAGAAGTTTCAAAATATGTTGGGAACATGTTTTCGAGTTGTTTTCTTGAATATAAACCTAAATTAAAGTATAAAATTGAAATTTCAAAAAATCGAAAATTCTCGTGTACGTGGACATGTCAGATTTGGCCATTTTCAGCAAGTTTTTTTCTTCTGTAATAACACTGGCTTTCTAGGACATAGAAGTTCTAAAATATGTTGGTAACTTGTTTTCTAGTGGTTTTCTTGAATATAAACCTAGGTTAAAGAAGAAAATTGAAATTTCAAAAAATGCGAAAATTCTCGTGTAGCGGACATGTCAGATTTTGCCATTTTCAGCAAGTTTCTTCCTTCTACTTTTTTAAGACATAGAAGTTCTAAAATATGTTGGTAACATGTTTTCTAGTGGTTTTCTTGAATATAAACCTAAATTAAAGTATAAAATTGAAATTTCAAAAAATCGAAAATTCTCGTGTACGCCGACATGTCAGATTTTGCTATTTTTAGCAAGTTACTTGCTTCTGTTATGATCCTGGTTTTCTAGGCCATAAAAGGTTAAAAATATGTTGGGAACATGTTTTCTAGTTGTTTTCTTGTTTATAAACCTAAATTAAAGTAGAAAATATAAATTTCAAAAAATCGAAAATTCTCGTGTACGCGGACATGTCAGATTTGGCCATTTTCAGCAAGTATCTTTCTTCTGCTTTTCTAAGACATAAAAGGTTAAAAATATGTTGGGAACATGTTTTCGAGTTGTTTTCTTGAATATAAACCTAAATTAAAGTATAAAATTTAAATTTCAAAAAATCGAAAATTCTCGTGGACGCGGACATGTCAGATTTTGCCATTTTCAGCAAGTTTTTTTCTTCTGTAATAACACTGGCTTTCTAGGACATAGAAGTTCTAAAATATGTTGGTAACTTGTTTTCTAGTGGTTTTCTTGAATATAAACCTTGGTTAAAGAAGAAAATTGAAATTTCAAAAAATGCGAAAGTTCTCGTGTAGCTGACATGTCAGATTTTGCCATTTTCAGCAAGTTTCTTCCTTCTACTTTTCTAAGACATAGAAGTTCTAAAATATGTTGGTAACATGTTTTCTAGTGGTTTTCTTGAATATAAACCTAAATTAAAGAAGAAAATTGAAATTTCAAAAAATCGAAAATTCTAGTGTCAGATTTTGCCATTTTTAGCAAGTTTCTTTCTACTGTGATAAGTCCTGTTTTCTAGGACATAGAAGTTTCAAAATATGTTGGTAACATGTTTTCTAGTTGTTTTCTTGAATATAAACCTAAATTAAAGTATAAAATTGAAATTTCAAAAAATCGAAAATTCCTGTGTACGCCGACATGTCAGATTTTGCCATTTTCAGCAAGTTTTTTTCTTCTGTAATAACACTTGCTTTCTAGGACATAGAAGTTCTAAAATATGTTGGTAACTTGTTTTCTAGTGGTTTTCTCGAATATAAACCTAAATTAAAGAAGAAAATTGAAATTTCAAAAAATGCGAAAATTCTCGTGTAGCAGACATGTCAGATTTTGCAATATTTAGCAAGTTTCTGGCTTCTGTAATAACCCTGGTTGTCTAGGAAATAGAAGTTTCAAAATATGTTGGAAACATGTTTTCTGGTTGTTTTCTTGAATATAAACCTAAATTAAAGTAGAAAATATAAATTTCACAAAATCGAAAATTCTCGTGTACGCGGACATGTCAGATTTGGCCATTTTCAGCAAGTATCTTTCTTCTGCTTTTCTAAGACATAGAAGTTTCAAAATATGTTGGGAACATGTTTTCGAGTTGTTTTCTTGAATATAAACCTAAATTAAAGTATAAAATTGAAATTTCAAAAAATCGAAAATTCTCGTGTACGTGGACATGTCAGATTTGGCCATTTTCAGCAAGTTTTTTTCTTCTGTAATAACACTGGCTTTCTAGGACATAGAAGTTCTAAAATATGTTGGTAACTTGTTTTCTAGTGGTTTTCTTGAATATAAACCTAGGTTAAAGAAGAAAATTGAAATTTCAAAAAATGCGAAAATTCTCGTGTAGCGGACATGTCAGATTTTGCCATTTTCAGCAAGTTTCTTCCTTCTACTTTTTTAAGACATAGAAGTTCTAAAATATGTTGGTAACATGTTTTCTAGTGGTTTTCTTGAATATAAACCTAAATTAAAGAAGAAAATTGAAATTTCAAAAAATCGAAAATTCTAGTGTCAGATTTTGCCATTTTTAGCAAGTTTCTTTCTACTGTGATAAGTCCTGTTTTCTAGGACATAGAAGTTTCAAAATATGTTGGTAACATGTTTTCTAGTTGTTTTCTTGAATATAAACCTAAATTAAAGTATAAAATTGAAATTTCAAAAAATCGAAAATTCTCGTGTACGCCGACATGTCAGATTTTGCTATTTTTAGCAAGTTACTTGCTTCTGTTATGATCCTGGTTTTCTAGGCCATAAAAGGTTAAAAATATGTTGGGAACATGTTTTCTAGTTGTTTTCTTGTTTATAAACCTAAATTAAAGTAGAAAATATAAATTTCAAAAAATCGAAAATTCTCGTGTACGCGGACATGTCAGATTTGGCCATTTTCAGCAAGTATCTTTCTTCTGCTTTTCTAAGACATAAAAGGTTAAAAATATGTTGGGAACATGTTTTCGAGTTGTTTTCTTGAATATAAACCTAAATTAAAGTATAAAATTTAAATTTCAAAAAATCGAAAATTCTCGTGGACGCGGACATGTCAGATTTTGCCATTTTCAGCAAGTTTTTTTCTTCTGTAATAACACTGGCTTTCTAGGACATAGAAGTTCTAAAATATGTTGGTAACTTGTTTTCTAGTGGTTTTCTTGAATATAAACCTTGGTTAAAGAAGAAAATTGAAATTTCAAAAAATGCGAAAGTTCTCGTGTAGCGGACATGTCAGATTTTGCCATTTTCAGCAAGTTTCTTCCTTCTACTTTTCTAAGACATAGAAGTTCTAAAATATGTTGGTAACATGTTTTCTAGTGGTTTTCTTGAATATAAACCTAAATTAAAGAAGAAAATTGAAATTTCAAAAAATCGAAAATTCTAGTGTCAGATTTTGCCATTTTTAGCAAGTTTCTTTCTACTGTGATAAGTCCTGTTTTCTAGGACATAGAAGTTTCAAAATATGTTGGTAACATGTTTTCTAGTTGTTTTCTTGAATATAAACCTAAATTAAAGTATAAAATTGAAATTTCAAAAAATCGAAAATTCCTGTGTACGCCGACATGTCAGATTTTGCCATTTTCAGCAAGTTTTTTTCTTCTGTAATAACACTTGCTTTCTAGGACATAGAAGTTCTAAAATATGTTGGTAACTTGTTTTCTAGTGGTTTTCTCGAATATAAACCTAAATTAAAGAAGAAAATTGAAATTTCAAAAAATGCGAAAATTCTCGTGTAGCAGACATGTCAGATTTTGCAATATTTAGCAAGTTTCTGGCTTCTGTAATAACCCTGGTTGTCTAGGAAATAGAAGTTTCAAAATATGTTGGAAACATGTTTTCTGGTTGTTTTCTTGAATATAAACCTAAATTAAAGTAGAAAATATAAATTTCACAAAATCGAAAATTCTCGTGTACGCGGACATGTCAGATTTGGCCATTTTCAGCAAGTATCTTTCTTCTGCTTTTCTAAGACATAGAAGTTTCAAAATATGTTGGGAACATGTTTTCGAGTTGTTTTCTTGAATATAAACCTAAATTAAAGTATAAAATTGAAATTTCAAAAAATCGAAAATTCTCGTGTACGTGGACATGTCAGATTTGGCCATTTTCAGCAAGTTTTTTTCTTCTGTAATAACACTGGCTTTCTAGGACATAGAAGTTCTAAAATATGTTGGTAACTTGTTTTCTTGAATATAAACCTAGGTTAAAGAAGAAAATTGAAATTTCAAAAAATGCGAAAATTCTCGTGTAGCGGACATGTCAGATTTTGCCATTTTCAGCAAGTTTCTTCCTTCTACTTTTTTAAGACATAGAAGTTCTAAAATATGTTGGTAACATGTTTTCTAGTGGTTTTCTTGAATATAAACCTAAATTAAAGAAGAAAATTGAAATTTCAAAAAATCGAAAATTCTAGTGTCAGATTTTGCCATTTTTAGCAAGTTTCTTTCTACTGTGATAAGTCCTGTTTTCTAGGACATAGAAGTTTCAAAATATGTTGGTAACATGTTTTCTAGTTGTTTTCTTGAATATAAACCTAAATTAAAGTATAAAATTGAAATTTCAAAAAATCGAAAATTCTCGTGTACGCCGACATGTCAGATTTTGCTATTTTTAGCAAGTTACTTGCTTCTGTTATGATCCTGGTTTTCTAGGCCATAAAAGGTTAAAAATATGTTGGGAACATGTTTTCTAGTTGTTTTCTTGTTTATAAACCTAAATTAAAGTAGAAAATATAAATTTCAAAAAATCGAAAATTCTCGTGTACGCGGACATGTCAGATTTGGCCATTTTCAGCAAGTATCTTTCTTCTGCTTTTCTAAGACATAAAAGGTTAAAAATATGTTGGGAACATGTTTTCGAGTTGTTTTCTTGAATATAAACCTAAATTAAAGTATAAAATTTAAATTTCAAAAAATCGAAA
This sequence comes from Sepiola atlantica, assembly GCA_963556195.1. NCBI lineage: Eukaryota > Metazoa > Mollusca > Cephalopoda > Sepiida > Sepiolidae > Sepiola > Sepiola atlantica. Next base: position 232,815,211 of record OY744515.1, on the reverse strand, counting down.
ATTCTCGTGGACGCGGACATGTCAGATTTTGCCATTTTCAGCAAGTTTTTTTCTTCTGTAATAACACTGGCTTTCTAGGACATAGAAGTTCTAAAATATGTTGGTAACTTGTTTTCTAGTGGTTTTCTTGAATATAAACCTTGGTTAAAGAAGAAAATTGAAATTTCAAAAAATGCGAAAGTTCTCGTGTAGCTGACATGTCAGATTTTGCCATTTTCAGCAAGTTTCTTCCTTCTACTTTTCTAAGACATAGAAGTTCTAAAATATGTTGGTAACTTGTTTTCTAGTGGTTTTCTTGAATATAAACCTAAATTAAAGAAGAAAATTGAAATTTCAAAAAATCGAAAATTCTAGTGTCAGATTTTGCCATTTTTAGCAAGTTTCTTTCTACTGTGATAAGTCCTGTTTTCTAGGACATAGAAGTTTCAAAATATGTTGGTAACATGTTTTCTAGTCGTTTTCTTGAATATAAACCTAAATTAAAGTATAAAATTGAAATTTCAAAAAATCGAAAATTCCTGTGTACGCCGACATGTCAGATTTTGCCATTTTCAGCAAGTTTTTTTCTTCTGTAATAACACTTGCTTTCTAGGACATAGAAGTTCTAAAATATGTTGGTAACTTGTTTTCTAGTGGTTTTCTCGAATATAAACCTAAATTAAAGAAGAAAATTGAAATTTCAAAAAATGCGAAAATTCTCGTGTAGCGGACATGTCAGATTTTGCAATATTTAGCAAGTTTCTGGCTTCTGTAATAACCCTGGTTGTCTAGGAAATAGAAGTTTCAAAATATGTTGGAAACATGTTTTCTGGTTGTTTTCTTAGAAATAAACCTAAATTAAAGTAGAAAATATAAATTTCACAAAATCGAAAATTCTCGTGTACGCGGACATGTCAGATTTGGCCATTTTCAGCAAGTATCTTTCTTCTGCTTTTCTAAGACATAGAAGTTTCAAAATATGTTGGGAACATGTTTTCGAGTTGTTTTCTTGAATATAAACCTAAATTAAAGTATAAAATTGAAATTTCAAAAAATCGAAAATTCTCGTGTACGTGGACATGTCAGATTTGGCCATTTTCAGCAAGTTTTTTTCTTCTGTAATAACACTGGCTTTCTAGGACATAGAAGTTCTAAAATATGTTGGTAACTTGTTTTCTAGTGGTTTTCTTGAATATAAACCTTGGTTAAAGAAGAGAATTGAAATTTCAAAAAATGCGAAAGTTCTCGTGTAGCTGACATGTCAGATTTTGCCATTTTCAGCAAGTTTCTTCCTTCTACTTTTCTAAGACATAGAAGTTCTAAAATATGTTGGTAACATGTTTTCTAGTGGTTTTCTTGAATATAAACCTAAATTAAAGAAGAAAATTGAAATTTCAAAAAATCGAAAATTCTAGTGTCAGATTTTGCCATTTTTAGCAAGTTTCTTTCTACTGTGATAAGTCCTGTTTTCTAGGACATAGAAGTTTCAAAATATGTTGGTAACATGTTTTCTAGTTGTTTTCTTGAATATAAACCTAAATTAAAGTATAAAATTGAAATTTCAAAAAATCGAAAATTCCTGTGTACGCCGACATGTCAGATTTTGCCATTTTCAGCAAGTTTTTTTCTTCTGTAATAACACTTGCTTTCTAGGACATAGAAGTTCTAAAATATGTTGGTAACTTGTTTTCTAGTGGTTTTCTCGAATATAAACCTAAATTAAAGAAGAAAATTGAAATTTCAAAAAATGCGAAAATTCTCGTGTAGCGGACATGTCAGATTTTGCAATATTTAGCAAGTTTCTGGCTTCTGTAATAACCCTGGTTGTCTAGGAAATAGAAGTTTCAAAATATGTTGGAAACATGTTTTCTGGTTGTTTTCTTAGAAATAAACCTAAATTAAAGTAGAAAATATAAATTTCACAAAATCGAAAATTCTCGTGTACGCGGACATGTCAGATTTGGCCATTTTCAGCAAGTATCTTTCTTCTGCTTTTCTAAGACATAGAAGTTTCAAAATATGTTGGGAACATGTTTTCGAGTTGTTTTCTTGAATATAAACCTAAATTAAAGTATAAAATTGAAATTTCAAAAAATCGAAAATTCTCGTGTACGTGGACATGTCAGATTTGGCCATTTTCAGCAAGTTTTTTTCTTCTGTAATAACACTGGCTTTCTAGGACATAGAAGTTCTAAAATATGTTGGTAACTTGTTTTCTAGTGGTTTTCTTGAATATAAACCTTGGTTAAAGAAGAGAATTGAAATTTCAAAAAATGCGAAAGTTCTCGTGTAGCTGACATGTCAGATTTTGCCATTTTCAGCAAGTTTCTTCCTTCTACTTTTCTAAGACATAGAAGTTCTAAAATATGTTGGTAACATGTTTTCTAGTGGTTTTCTTGAATATAAACCTAAATTAAAGAAGAAAATTGAAATTTCAAAAAATCGAAAATTCTAGTGTCAGATTTTGCCATTTTTTGCAAGTTTCTTTCTACTGTGATAAGTCCTGTTTTCTAGGACATAGAAGTTTCAAAATATGTTGGTAACATGTTTTCTAGTTGTTTTCTTGAATATAAACCTAAATTAAAGTATAAAATTGAAATTTCAAAAAATCGAAAATTCCTGTGTACGCCGACATGTCAGATTTTGCCATTTTCAGCAAGTTTTTTTCTTCTGTAATAACACTTGCTTTCTAGGACATAGAAGTTCTAAAATATGTTGGTAACTTGTTTTCTAGTGGTTTTCTCGAATATAAACCTAAATTAAAGAAGAAAATTGAAATTTCAAAAAATGCGAAAATTCTCGTGTAGCGGACATGTCAGATTTTGCAATATTTAGCAAGTTTCTGGCTTCTGTAATAACCCTGGTTGTCTAGGAAATAGAAGTTTCAAAATATGTTGGAAACATGTTTTCTGGTTGTTTTCTTGAATATAAACCTAAATTAAAGTAGAAAATATGAATTTCACAAAATCGAAAATTCTCGTGTACGCGGACATGTCAGATTTGGCCATTTTCAGCAAGTATCTTTCTTCTGCTTTTCTAAGACATAGAAGTTTCAAAATATGTTGGGAACATGTTTTCGAGTTGTTTTCTTGAATATAAACCTAAATTAAAGTATAAAATTGAAATTTCAAAAAATCGAAAATTCTCGTGTACGTGGACATGTCAGATTTGGCCATTTTCAGCAAGTTTTTTTCTTCTGTAATAACACTGGCTTTCTAGGACATAGAAGTTCTAAAATATGTTGGTAACTTGTTTTCTAGTGGTTTTCTTGAATATAAACCTAGGTTAAAGAAGAAAATTGAAATTTCAAAAAATGCGAAAATTCTCGTGTAGCGGACATGTCAGATTTTGCCATTTTCAGCAAGTTTCTTCCTTCTACTTTTTTAAGACATAGAAGTTCTAAAATATGTTGGTAACATGTTTTCTAGTGGTTTTCTTGAATATAAACCTAAATTAAAGTATAAAATTGAAATTTCAAAAAATCGAAAATTCTCGTGTACGCCGACATGTCAGATTTTGCTATTTTTAGCAAGTTACTTGCTTCTGTTATGATCCTGGTTTTCTAGGCCATAAAAGGTTAAAAATATGTTGGGAACATGTTTTCTAGTTGTTTTCTTGTTTATAAACCTAAATTAAAGTAGAAAATATAAATTTCAAAAAATCGAAAATTCTCGTGTACGCGGACATGTCAGATTTGGCCATTTTCAGCAAGTATCTTTCTTCTGCTTTTCTAAGACATAAAAGGTTAAAAATATGTTGGGAACATGTTTTCGAGTTGTTTTCTTGAATATAAACCTAAATTAAAGTATAAAATTTAAATTTCAAAAAATCGAAAATTCTCGTGGACGCGGACATGTCAGATTTTGCCATTTTCAGCAAGTTTTTTTCTTCTGTAATAACACTGGCTTTCTAGGACATAGAAGTTCTAAAATATGTTGGTAACTTGTTTTCTAGTGGTTTTCTTGAATATAAACCTTGGTTAAAGAAGAAAATTGAAATTTCAAAAAATCGAAAATTCTAGTGTCAGATTTTGCCATTTTTAGCAAGTTTCTTTCTACTGTGATAAGTCCTGTTTTCTAGGACATAGAAGTTTCAAAATATGTTGGTAACATGTTTTCTAGTTGTTTTCTTGAATATAAACCTAAATTAAAGTATAAAATTGAAATTTCAAAAAATCGAAAATTCTAGTGTCAGATTTTGCCGTTTTTAGCAAATTTGTTTCTACTGTGATAAGTCCTGTTTTCTTGGACAAAGAAGTTTCAAAATATGTTGGTAACATGTTTTCTAGTTGTTTTCTTGAATATAAACCTAAATTAAAGAAGAAAATTGAAATTTCAAAAAATCGAAAATTCTAGTGTCAGATTTTGCCGTTTTTAGCAAATTTGTTTCTACTGTGATAAGTCCTGTTTTCTTGGACAAAGAAGTTTCAAAATATGTTGGTAACATGTTTTCTAGTTGTTTTCTTGAATATAAACCTAAATTAAAGAAGAAAATTGAAATTTAAAAAAATCGAAAATTCTCGTGTACGCTGAATGTCAGATTTTGCAATTTTTAGCAAGTTTCTTCCTTCTACTTTTCTAAGACATAGAAGTTTCAAAATATGTTGGGAACATGTTTTCTAGTTGTTTTCTTGAATACAAATCTAAATTAAAGAAGAAAATTGAAATTTCAAAAAATCGAAAATTCACGTGTACACGGACATGTCAGATTTTGCAATTTTTAGCAAGTTTCTGGCTTCTGTAATAACCCTGGTTGTCTAGGACATAGAAGTTTCAAAATATGTTGGAAACATGTTTTCTGGTTGTTTTCTTGAATATAAACCTAAATTAAAGTAGAAAATATAAATTTCAAAAAATCGGAAATTCTCGTGTACGCGGACATGTCAGATTTGCCCATTTTCACCAAGTATCTTTCTTCTGCTTTTCTAAGACATAGAAGTTTCAAAATATGTTGGGAACATGTTTTCGAGTTGTTTTCTTGAATATAAACTTAAATTAAAGTATAAAATTGAAATTTCAAAAAATCGAAAATTCTCGTGTACGCGGACATGTCAGATTTGGCCATTTTCAGCAAGTTTTTTTCTTCTGTAATAACACTGGCTTTCTAGGACATAGAAGTTCTAAAATATGTTGGTAACTTGTTTTCTAGTGGTTTTCTTGAATATAAACCTAGGTTAAAGAAGAAAATTGAAATTTCAAAAAATGCGAAAATTCTCGTGTACGCTGAATGTCAGATTTTGCCATTTTTAGCAAGTTTCTTACTTCTGTAATGATGCTGGTTTTCTAGGCCATAGAAGTTTTAAAATATGTTGGGAACATGTTGTCTAGTTGTTTTCTTGAATATAAACCTAAATTAAAATAGAAAATTGAAATTCTAAAAAATCGAAAATTCTAGTGTCAGATTTTGCCGTTTTTAGCAAATTTCTTTCTACTCTGATAACCCTTGTTTTCTAGGACATAGAAGTTTTAAAATATGTTGGGAACATGTTTTCTAGTTATTTTCTTGAATATAAACCTTAATTAAAATACAAAATTGAAATTTCAAAAAATCGAAAATTCTCGTGTACGCCGACATGTCAGATTTTGCCATTTTCAGCAAGTTTTTTTCTTCTGTAATAACACTGGCGGTCTAGGACATAGAAGTTCTAAAATATGTTGGTAACATGTTTTCTAGTGGTTTTCTTGAATATAAACCTAAATTAAAGTATAACATTGAAATTTCAAAAAATCGAAAATTCTCGTGTACGCCGACATGTCAGATTTTGCCATTTTCAGCAAGTTTTTTTCTTCTGTAATAACACTGGCTTTCTAGGACATAGAAGTTCTAAAATATGTTGGTAACATGTTTTCAAGTGGTTTTCTTGAATATAAACCTAAATTAAAGAAGAAAATTGAAATTTCAAAAAATCGAAAATTCTAGTGTCAGATTTTGCCGTTTTTAGCAAATTTGTTTCTACTGTGATAAGTCCTGTTTTCTTGGACAAAGAAGTTTCAAAATATGTTGGTAACATGTTTTCTTGTTGTTTTCTTGAATATAAACCTAAATTAAAGAAGAAAATTGAAATTTAAAAAAATCGAAAATTCTCGTGTACGCTGAATGTCAGATTTTGCAATTTTTAGCAAGTTTCTTCCTTCTACTTTTCTAAGACATAGAAGTTTCAAAATATGTTGGGAACATGTTTTCTAGTTGTTTTTTTGAATACAAATCTAAATTAAAGAAGAAAATTGAAATTTCAAAAAATCGAAAATTCACGTGTACACGGACATGTCAGATTTTGCAATTTTTAGCAAGTTTCTGGCTTCTGTAATAACCCTGGTTGTCTAGGACATAGAAGTTTCAAAATATGTTGGAAACATGTTTTCTGGAATATAAACCTAAATTAAAGTAGAAAATATAAATTTCAAAAAATCGGAAATTCTCGTGTACGCGGACATGTCAGATTTGCCCATTTTCACCAAGTATCTTTCTTCTGCTTTTCTAAGACATAGAAGTTTCAAAATATGTTGGGAACATGTTTTCGAGTTGTTTTCTTGAATATAAACTTAAATTAAAGTATAAAATTGAAATTTCAAAAAATCGAAAATTCTCGTGTACGCGGACATGTCAGATTTGGCCATTTTCAGCAAGTTTTTTTCTTCTGTAATCACCCTTATTTTCTAGGACATAGAAGTTTCAAAATATGTTGGAAACATGTTTTCTAGTTGTTTTCTTGTATATAAACTTAAATTAAAGAAGAAAATTGAAATGTCAAAAAATCGAAAATTCTAGTGTACACGGACATGTCAGATTTTACCATTTTTAGCAAGTTTCTTGCTTCTGTAATCATGCTGGTTTTCTAGGCCATAGAAGTTTCAAAATATGTTAGGTCAATGTTTTCAAGTTGTTTTCTTGAATATAAACTTAAATTAAAGTAGAAAATTGTAATTTACAAAAAATCGAAAATTCTCGTGTACGCGGACATGTCAGATTTTGCCATTTTCAGACAGTTTCTTTCTTCTGCTTTTCTAGGACATAGAAGTTTCAAAATATGTTGGGAGCATGTTTTCTAGTTTTTTTCTTTAATATGAAACTAAATTAAAGAAGAAAATTTGCATTTCGAAAATTCTCGTAAACGCGGACCTGTCAGATCTGGCCATTTTCAGCCAGGTTCGTTTCTTCTGTTATAATGCAAGTTTTCTAGGACATCGAAGTTTCAAACTATGTTGGGAACATGTTTTCTAGTTGTTTTCTTGAATATAAACCTAAATTAAAGAAGAAAATTCAAATTTAAAAAAATCGAAAATTATAGTGTCATATTTTGGCATTTTCAGCAAGTTTTTTTCTTCTGTAATAACCCTGGTTTTCTAAGACATAGAAGATTCAAAATATGTTGGTAACATGTTTTCTAGTTGTTTTCTTGAATGTAAACCTATATAAAAGTAGAAAATTGACATTTAAAAAAATCGAAAATTCTCGTGTACGCGGACATTTCAGATTTTGCCATTTTCAGCAAGTTTCTTGCTTCTGTAATAACCCTGGTTTTCTAGAACATCGAAGTTTCAAACTATGTTGGGAACATGTTTTCTAGTTGTTTTCTTGAATATAATCCTAAATTAAAGAAGAAAATTTAAATTTCAAAAAATCGAAAATTCTCGTGTACGCGGACATTTCAGATTTTGCCATTTTCAGCAAGTTATTTTTTCTGTAATGACCCTGGTTTTCTAGAACATCGAACTTTGAAACTATGTCAGAAAGATGTGATCTAGTTGTTTTCTTGAATATAAACCTAAATTAAAGTAGAAAATTGAAATTTCAAAAAATCGAAAATTCTCGTATACGCGGACCGGTCAGATTTTGCAATTTTTAGCAAGTTTTTTTCTTCTGTAATAACACTGGCTTTCTAGGACATAGAAGTTTCATAATATGTTGGTAACATGTTTTCTAGTTGTTTTCTTGAATATAAACCTAAATTAAAGAAGAAAATTGAAATTTCAAAAAATCGAAAATTCTCGCGTATGCGTACATGTCAGATTTTGCTATTTTTAGCAAGTTACTTGCTTCTGTTATGATGCTGGTTTTCTAGGCCATAGAAGGTTAAAAATATGTTGGGAACATGTTTTCTAGTTGTTTTCTTGAATATAAACCTAAATTAAAGTAGAAAATTGAAATTTAAAAAAATCGGAAATCATCGTGTACGCAGACATGTCAGATTTTGCCATTTTTAGCAAGTTTCTTTCTTCTGCTTTTCTAGGAAATAGAAGTTTCAAAATATGTTGGGAAAATTTTTTTAAGTGGTTTTCTTGAATATAAACCTTAATTAAAGAAGAAAATGGAATTTCAAAAAATCGAAAATTCTCGTGTACACGGACATGTCAGATTTTTCCATTTTTAGCAAGTTTCTTTCTTCTGCTTTTCTAGGACATAGCAGTTTCAAAATATGTTATGAACATGTTTTCTATTTGTTTTCTTGAATATAAACCTAAATAAAAGAAGAAAATTGAAATTTCAAAAAATCGAAAATTCTAGTGTCAGTTTTGGCCATTTTTAGCAAGTTTATTTCTACTGTAATAATACTGGCTTTCATGTATTCTGACATGTCAGATTTTGCCATTTTTAGCAAGTTTCTTGCTCCTGTAATGATGCTGGTTTTCTTGGACATAGAAGTTTCAAAATATGTTGGGAACATTTTTTCAAGTCTTTTTTTCGAATATAAACCTTAATAAAAGAAGAAAATGGAATTTCAAAAAATCGAAAATTCTCGTGTACACGGACATGTCAGATTTTTCCATTTTTAGCAAGTTTTTTGCTTCTGTAATGATGCTGGTTTTCTAGGCCATAGAAGTTGCAAAATATGTTGGGTCAATGTTTTCTAGTTGTTTTCTTAAATATAAACTTAAATTAAAGTAGAAAATTGAAATTGCAAAAAATCGAGAATTCTAGTGTACGTGGACATGTCAGATTTTGCCATTTTCAGCAAGTTTCTTTCTTCTGCGTTTCTAAGACATAGAAGTTTCAAAATATGTTGGGAAGATTTTTTCTAGTTGTTTTCTTGAATATAAACCTAAATTAAAGAAGAAAATTGAAATTTCAAAAAATCGAAAATTGTCGTATTCGCAGACCTGTCAGATTTTGCCATTTTTAGCAAGTTTCTTGCTTCTGTAATGATGCTGGTTTTCTAGGCTATAGAAGTTTCAAAATATGCTGGGAACATGTTTTCTAGTTGTTTTCTTCAATATAAACCTAAATGAAAGTAGAAAGTTGAAATTTAAAAAAATCGAAAATTCTCGTGTACGCGGACATGTCAGATTTTGCCATTTTCTAGCAAGTTTCTATCTTCTGCATTCTAGTACATAGAAGTTTAAAAATATGTTAGGCACATGTTTTCCAGTTGTTTTCTTGAATATAAACCTAAATTAAAGAAGAAAATTGAAATTTCAAAAAATCGAAAATTCTAGTGTCAGATTTTGCCATTTTTAGCAAGTTTCTTTCTACTGTGATAACCCTTGTTTTCTAGGACATAGAAGTTTCAAACTATGTTGGAAAGATGTTTGCTAGTTGTTTTTTCTTTAATATAAACCTAAATTAAAGTAGAAAATTGAAATTTCAAAAAATCGAAAATTCCGGTATACGCGGACATGTCAGATTTTGCCATATTAAGCAAGTTTCTTTCTTCTGCTTTTCTAGGATATAGAAGTTTCAAAATATGTTGGGAACATGATTCTTGTTTTTTTCTTTAATATAAAACTAAATTAAAGAAGAAAATTAGAATTTCGGAAAGGCTCGTATACGCGGACCTGTCAGATTTGGCCATTTTCAGCAAGTTTCTTTCTTCTGTTATAATGCTGGTTTTCTAGGACATCGAAGTTTCAAAATATGTTGGGAACATGTTTTCTTGTTGGTTTCTTTAATATAAACCTAAATTAAAGTAGAAAATTGAAATTTCAAAAAATCGAAAATTCTAGTGTCATATTTTTCCATTTTCAGCAAGTTTCTTTCTTCTGTAATAACACTGGTTTTCTAGGACATAGAAGTTTCAAAATATGTTGGGAACATGTGTTCTATTTTTTTTCCTGAATATAAACTTAAATTAAAGAAGAAAATTGAAATTTCAAAAAATCGAAAATCAAAGTATATGAAGAACAATTATCATACGATCATTCATTGCTAACTGGAAGAAGTGAAAAAAACCCATTGCTTCAAGTATTAAAATCAAATCGTATTTTTTCACTTCCCTCGTTGCTCAGTCGACGGTGTGTTGGGCAGTTGGCGTTAACGTTGCGAGTTCGAATCGCGGCCTCGGCGCCTTAATTATTTATTGTTTATTTAGTCGTTAATATGAGGCCTTGTGTATTTGTCTTGTTTCTGACTTTGAAATTACGTTTACAAAAATTCTCCGTGACGGACAGACAGACAGACCGAAAGAAAGACAGACAGTGCTCGTTATATTATAAGTGGACTAGCGAAAATAGACTCCTTAACGGTTGTCTATTTTTGCTAGGCTGCCACGTTCTTTGGTGGTAAGACAAAAAAAAAATTTGTCTCCGAATACCTTTTTGTTTAAAAAGGAAAAAAAAAATTACCCCCCCCCAATTTTTTGTTTTTTAAATTGAGAGCGAACGCAGACCCCAAAGTATTTTCGAAGGACAAGTTATACGATCATTCATTGCTAACTGAAAGAAGTGTTAAAAAAACATTTGCTTAAGTATTAAAATCAGAAAGGTTTTTACAATTTGTCTTCGTGGTTCAGTGGTAGAACGTCGGACAAATTCGTCCAAATTCCTCTTTGACGTTACGGTTGCGAGTTCAAATCATGGCCTGGGTGAAAAATTATTTATTGTTTATTTATGTTTCTGACTTTGAAATTACGTTTACAAAAATTCTCGGCGACAGACAGAGTAGGTGCTCGTTATATTATAAGTGGCCTAGCCAAAATAGCCTCCCTACGGTCGTCTATTTTAAGTGGACTAGCGAAAATAGACTCCTTAGCGGTTGTCTATTTTTGCTAGGCTGCCACGTTCTTTGGTGGTAAGACAAAAAAAAAATTTGTCTCCGAATACCTTTTTGTTTAAAAAGGAAAAAAAAAATTACGGTCGTCTATTTTGGCTAGGCTGCCGGGTCAGAAATGACCGCTCACCCGTAAACCGATGGAGCCCCAGTAATATTTCGTGGGTGGGTAGACATTGATTTTCTTTGTTTCTAACCAAGAATATTTTTAGTTAAAGACAGAAAAAAGAACAAAAAAAAACATTTTTAACCCCTCCCCAAATTTTGTTTCACCCTCCCCCATGAATACTAATATTTTCAGTTAAAAAAAGAAAAAAAAAATTTCGCTCCCCCCAATTTTTTTTTACCCTCCCCCATGAATAGTAATATTTTCAGTTAGAAAAACCAAAGAAAGAGAAATTTTTTTTACCCTTCCCATGAATAGTGATATTTTTAGTTGAAAAAAGAAAAAAAAAAATTTTTTTTACCCCACATAATTTTTTTTACATGAATAGTAATATTTTCAGCTAAAACAAGGAAAAAAAAAAAAATGTTACACCTTCCCCCCCCCCATTTTTTTTAACCCTTCCCCAATAATATTTTGAGTTGGAAAAAGAAAAAAAAAATGTTAAACCCCCCCTAGAAAATTTTTTTTTACCCTCCCCCATGGATAGTTAAAAAAAAATTTTAAAGTTAGGAGGCGCCTCGGTCATATCAAAGAATTCATGTTTAAATATGCTATTGAAGGCGCCTACGTCATATGAAAGAACCAGTTTTGTTCTTCTTCCAAAATGGTTACTCATTTAGTAATGGCTGAGATATTTGTTGCTTAACTTCAATTTACAATAAAATACCTTGTCTTATCAACGTAATGAATATAGAGAATGATAATGTGAAAAAATCCTCTCACGATGACGTCACTTCCAGAAAGAACCGGAAGGATGAGTCAGCAATTTAGTTTTCTAAAATGGTCACCCATTTTTAACATTTTCTGGGTTAGGGGTTAGGGTTAGTCTTTTGCTAGAAGTGACCGTTGCTGGCAGAACTCAATGAGTCCTTCACGCTGTCACAGATCGTAGAAATTCATTTCTTCCAAAAGTTATCGTCTGCTTGCTTGCAACCTGATTGTCTAATGCCTGCTGCAACCTGATTGGTTGATAGTTTCGTCAATTCTCGGGCGCTTCTGATACCTGCCGTTCTATAAGAGTACCGATATTATATTAGCAGCAGGAACTGATTTTTTTTACTTTTTAATTTATTACATGAAAAAAAGGGAAAGGCGCACGTGACTGGAACATTTGTAAATAAGGATAAAAAGAAAACATAAATAAGAGAAAAAATCACTTAAAAATGGTTGTGTTATTGGCCTAATGGATACAGTCACTGCCTATGAAATCAACTATGCCGGCTTAAAATCCAATCGGATCTATTAAAATTATTTACACATTTTTTTCTGTATTACTAATGGGTCACCACTTATCAAGGCCCGATGGCCACTCGAGGATAAGAGTTAGAGATTGTCAGTTGGACGATGATTGCCACCACAAGAGAATTGGAAACAATGGGTGGAATGGGCAGAATATTACTTAAGATGAATTGGTTATCCAAGACGACGGCTCAACAAGTATTTGTTTGCATTAGACTTGAAGACGACCATCTTGTAGTCGGTTGGGAAGCAGCCTTGTTGTATTTTGTTCCACGGGTGGAATGCTTTAGGAAATAAACTTTGTTCATGGAAGTTCTGTTTGGTTTTTGGTAGAGTGAGAGAGAAAAGAAAGCTTCTTGCTGTGAATGCTTTTTTGGGGGGGGGGGGCAGGGCAAGGATTGAAGCTCTGTCGAACACTAACCATGAACATAATGATACAGTAGATAGAGGCTAGCAACATCTCTTATGTGCGAAAGAGGCTGTAGTGAAGAGAAGAGAAGAGATGATCCCCCTCTAGATTTCAAAGGTGGTTCTGTACTTTCTCAAGGCAAGAAAAAGTGCTCCAAGCGGCACCTCCCCATATATGACAGCAGTACTCCATCTTAGGACGTATCTGGCTCTTATACAGGTAGAGGATTGCGCCAGGGCAAGGTATTTTCTGAGGCGGTAAAAGGATCCAACCATTTTTACAGCGACCTTAGCAACAGATTTTATGTTAGTCTTCCATATCAGGTCTCGATTGAAAGTCAGTCTGAAGAGCTTATCAAAGAAGGGATCTTCCTCAAGAAGGGAGCCATTCATTTCAACAAGGGAGAAATGAGGTTCAGGCTTGTAACCATTTAGAAATACCCACAATGCTTCTCAGCTGTGAGGACAAAGGCAACTTGTCTTCTATTAATCCTATATAATAAATCGTGTACAATAGGTTTAGCGTTTAAAACATTGAATAAGCCAAAAAAGTTTTATATGCTGTAAATGAAAACAAAGCAATCAATGAATCATTTACTATAAATATTGTTTTTTGGGGGGCATTAAATAATCAAAATAGGTGCCATAAGATGAAACCAACCAATTTAACTTTTCGACTGAATGAATAACCTCTGCAATACAAAAACAATCATTTTCTGTTAGAAAACGAGCCAATATTGACATTCGTGGAAACGAAAAAGTGGATAAAATTGAAAAATAATCGTTACTCAGTAACAAAACTAACACCAAAATTCCATATACAAATCTGAAACCAGCAATTAAAAGATTCCTGAAAAAAAGATGGCAAACACTTTGGAATACTTGCCCGAACAATAAACTGAAGAAAATTCTAACCAAAAATCAAAGAGAATTGCTAAAGTTATAGAAAGAGTGAAAAGGGAGGCGGTAAATCTTGGTCAATCCCACATAAGCTACACATACGTAACTTACTCATATCTACTTAAAGGAGAAGATCCTCTATTCCATGTTGGCTGCCGTGCTCCACTTACAGTGGAAAATTTACAGGAGAAATGTATTGATTTCAAGGAAATCCGTTTGGACATTATCAGGTTGATAACCTGAAGGACATTTTTGAGCATGTCAATCTAAATGACATTTTTTGATTCTTGAAGGAAGTAAGATTGTAGAAAAAATATAAATACTCTACCTGCTTTCTACAAATTATTCATCTGCAAAGAAGGCTTACAAAATCAGATCTTTCTATAAAATAGATTTTTTTATATATTGAAGTCGCTCCAGACAAGTCATGAAGCATTGATGAAATGAACCTAATCCTAATAATAAAAGGGAGAGGAAGGTAGAATCACTCCTAGACAAACCAAACTTGAAAGAAACCCCACCACCAACATTAAATCCCCTGGACTCCAAACAGGCTAGCCAAAAAGTAAGTCCTTCAGGAGCCGGATAGGGATGGAAGCGGTTATAAAGCTAGCTGACAAAAAAGCTTACCCCTTACAAAGAATTATTATTCTACTTTTTACTTTTGGTCAGCATTAAATGACCCACTGAGGTGTTGATATGCCGAGAAACAAATACAACTAAACCAATTAATAGATCATTTTCAATAGGAATTCTGTTTTGACATTAAGTAACTAAAACGGGTTGATATGCCGTAATATAGATGAATTCAACCAAGCAATGAAACGTTTACAAATATGTATTCTGTTTCTGCATGAAATAGCTCCCAAAGGTTTGATATGCCATTAAAATCAGGCAAACCAAACCAAGCTAGTTAAAAGAAATAGAGTAAAAAATAAAAAATAAAGGTAAGACTCTGAGGATAATTAAGAATCATCAAACACTTCCTGTTTCACACTTGCTGGTGCATGCTGGGAAAGAAGACATTGCCTCTGCTTATTTTTTTCCTGCGCACAGTCATCGTGCACACATACATAAACACAAACGCACACATGCTGATAAAGAGCACACACACAGATAAATGCACACATCCATAAGCACAGGCACACACATATGCACGCACATAAAACACACACGTAAAACATGCACATGCACACACACATATGCACGCACATAAAACACACACGTAAACCATGCATATGTGTGGTGTTTGGTAATAAACAACAGTCGATTGTGGTGGTTGTAAACATATCTTTATTTAACAAGGATTATAACAACATGTGTGTATCAACGGTCGTAATCTCTCTATATATGTCCCTAGCTATGTCGCTGCTGCTGCTTCCTGCTCTCGTACCGATCACGTTGGTACGTGATCTTCGACACTACATCTTCCCTCTTTTTTTTTATAAATTTATGTCACTATAAAGTCTTCTTGCCACACTGGGGTGGATCTTACTCTAGGTGTTCTGATTGAACCACTAGGGGCAGTTAGGGCCGGTGTTAGGGGTTCTTGAGCAGTTTCCTTAGGGTCTGGACTGGAGATGGGAAGTGCATCAATTGGGTTGAGGTGTGTGTCTTCGATATCTGTTGTAGAAGTAGGGGGCCAGTGGGTTGTATCAGGGGGAGAGTAAACTGCTTTAGGGACGTCGGTGTAGTCAGGACTATACTGCATGTCGCCGGGTACCTTTTTTACATGGGCAGCGTTTCTCATTCTCACTTGGCCTTGGGGTTGTTGTATTAGAACTGCATTTCCCTTCTTTTCCACAACTTGATAGGGCTGAGACTCGAACCGAGCGTCCAGCTTGTTTGTTCTGTGTAAATTTTTACACAATACTGTGTCCCCTCTCTGGATCTGTTGGTCTCTGGCTCCTCTTCTCTGGTCAGCAGCTATGTTGCGTTTTAGTTTGTGTAGAGCATCCTTATCATGTACGTCACTAAAATCAGTGGCCGCTCCTACAATACTTGGCAGCTTACCTCGGAGTTCGCGGTTCATTAGTAACTTCGCTGGGGATACTCCGGTTACTGTGTGAGGGGTGGTTCGGTATTGGAACAGAAAATTCCTTAGTTCAGTCCTCCAGTCTTTCCCTTCGACTTTGGCGATCTTAATTGCCTTTAGGATTGTTCTGTTGAACCGTTCCACTTCGCCGTTGGACTGTGGCCAATACGGGATCCCTCTCACCTGGGTGATGCCGTGAGTATTCATATACTCATTGAATTCTCTTGATGAGAATGGCTGTCCGTTGTCACTCCTCAGATAGTTGAGATATCCATGATGATTGAACATCATTTCTAGTGCACCCGTTACATTTTTGGCATTTGCTATTTTCATATGCGCAACTTCTGGCCATCTTGAGTAGTAGTCGACAACAGCCAGCAGGTAGTTCCCTTCGGAGACACTCAGTAGGTCAACAGCTACATAGGTCCAGGGTTGGTCAGGCAGCGGTGTACTCTCTAGTTCTTCTGGAGGGGCATTTTTGCCAACCACTTGACATGGGTAACACGCTTTTACTCGCTTTTCTGCCATTCTATCCATCTCTGGCCACCAAACTTTGGACCGTAGGCGATTTTTGGTTCGCACAATCCCTTGGTGTCCTTCATGAGCCAGTACAACTACCCGCCCCTGAAGTGCCTCAGGGATTATGATCCTGCGTCCTCGGATGACCATCTGTCCTGCTATCCAGAGTTCATCTTTGATTGCATGAAATGCAGTACCTTTGAAATGGGTCCAGTCATTTTCGGATATAGCTTGCCGAAGTTTGGAGATCGTAGCATCATCCTTTGAAGCTTTTTCCACTTCACAGGGAGTCAGTGCCTGAGGTACAGTATCTTTAATGATACTGTAGATGTAGTCCATTGTTTCCTTTTCCTCAGTTTTGTCTGGGTTTTCAACGGGCTGTCGACTCAGCAGGTCCGCCTTATTGGTTCGGCCAGGAATGTGGATGACTTTGTAGGTGAACTGTTGTAGAAACAACAGCCATCTCTCCACTCTTGCTGAAGGGGGCTTCACGGAAGGTGATAGTACCTTTACCAGCGCTTTGTGATCAGTCAGGATCTGAAAGTCACATCCAATGAGGTACAGACTGAACTTTTTGCATGCCCAGAATACTCCCAGTGCTTCTCTTTCAAATTGAGAATATCGGGACTCTGTTGGTGTGAGCTTCCTACTGGCATAGTATACTGGTTTCCAGTATCTGTTTAGCTGCTGTTGTTCAATGATTGCACCCACGCCAACGGGAGAAGCATCAGTTGTGATTCTAGTTGGCAACTCAACACTGTAGTATGCCATGACTGGCGCTTCAATTAACCCTTTCTTTAGTTTGTTAAAGGAATATTGTTCCTCTTCTTCCCATTTCCAATCAGAATCTAGTCTTGTAAGATCCCAAAGTGGTGCAGTTACACTAGCAAAATGGGGCACAAACTTAGCACAGAATTGGGCCAGTCCCAAGAAACTCCTCATCTGTGATGCATCTTTTGGTGGAGGAGCATCAACTACAGCCTTCACCTTTTCGTCCGAGACCTTCAAGCCGTCTTGTGTCAGAATGTGGCCCATGTATCTTATAGATGTCATTTTAATCTGGCACTTCTTTCCATTGACGGTCAGTCCTTGTTCGGCTAGGTGTTGGAAAACTTTGGCGAGTCTAGTGTCGTGCTCACTTTCTGTTTTCCCGACTACTATGATGTCATCTGACATGTTGTATGCTCCTGGGCAGCCAGCTATAACCTGACTTATGATTTGCTGAAATTTTTCTGAGGCCATGTTTACCCCAAACATAAGTCTTTTATACCGGTATAGCCCATCAGGTGCAGCAAATGTTGTGATTTCTCTGGAGTCTGGATGCAACTCTATTTGATGGTAGGCCATATTCAAATCTACTTTTGAGAAATATTTGCCTCCAGCCATTTCTTGTATAGTTTCCTCAATCGTGGGCACTGGATGACGTTCTCGAACGATAGCTTCGTTTGCTCTACGCATGTCGATACATATCCTCACATCGCTTTTTCCATTGTCCTCGGGCCTTTTTTCCACTGTCACTAAAGGATTCACCCATTGAGAAGGTTCCCTGACCCTCTCAATTACATCCAGATCAACCAGTTCTTGCAATTTGTTTAGGACACATTGCCGCCGCTTGAATGGTATCCGACGTACTGGCTGAGTGACAGGTATAATTTCTGGATTTATTTTGAATTTTAATTGGTAGTTTTTCAGTTTTCCCAATCCACTGAAAACCTTTGGAAATTCTTTTAGTATTCTTGTCCATATATCCAGTTCCGAGCAGTTCAAGATGTTGGCGTTAACGCCCACACTTAAAAGTCCTAGTCTTTTACTAGTTCTACCACTTAAAAGTGACTCTTGGGCCTGTGGTATGACAAAAAAATGGAACTGTTATGTAGCGATTTGTGCTAGGAACTTCAACCTTCAATATGCACTTTCCTAGAAGGGGAAGTGGTTTTTCACTAGCATAGGGGTATAGTTTAGTAGAATCTGGCTGGAGCTTAATTTTGGGTCCTTCTTTTTCTATTTTCTTGAAGTCCTCTACAGATAATGTATTATGCTGTGCTCCTGAGTCTATCACTAAAGGGATGGTGGTGTTTCTGACTTTGAGGTTTATTACATTTTCACTCATTGATATTTTGAATAAATTAAACCCATTAGCGCCACCAGTTTTGTTATCTTCCCTTTCCCCTACACTCTGTTGAATTCCTTTGTTATGATAATGCTTTCGTCCACCACGACTGTATTTTGGGGCTCTGTCATGTTCGTTTCTATTCTGCGTTTTTGTTTGTTTGTTTTTGTAGAAACAACAGACTTCAAAATGTCCCTTTTTCCCACAGATTCCACACTTGTGATGCTTGCTTCTAACACAATCTCTTGCAAAATGTCCATTCCCCCCACACTTATAACATGCAGATGACACATTGTGGCTTGGTTTAGGTTTTTGTCTGTCGCTTAATCTATTTATATCAGACGTACAAGTAGATCCTAAAATTAGGGCCTCTTTGTGGTGGTACGTCCCAATAATTTGGATGAGACGATCCAACGTCAAGTTGCTTTCACCATATAATTTGGCTTTTAGTTCCGCGTCCTTTATGTGAAGAAGGATCTTGTCTCTGACGAATTCGTTCGGTTCTGGAGTGAAACCGCACACCTTCGCCAAACTCTTTAAGCGAGTGATATAATTATTCACGGTTTCTCCCGTGTTTGGTTCAGACTCCCAAAATCTTGAACGCGCTTTAGGGATATTTTCCTTTAGAGCGAAAGTTTTGTCAAACAGTTCTATAGCTGTTCGGAATACATCGACTCTTTCTTTATTAGCCTCGTGTCCGGCTTTTTGTTCGTCCGTGAAATTCGTCCAAATTTCACACAGACCCTCGCCTCCTGTTAACAAAAGGATAGCTCTTTTTTGCTCAGAATTTATGACACCTGAAGCTAGTATGAAAATTTCCAGATCGGTTTTCCAATTTACCCATCTTTTATGTAAAGACTCTGGATCTCCGATCGTATCTAACGCACGTGGAGGGCTTAGCCCCCCCAATGTGACGAATTTTGCCATATTGTTGTTTAAAAGGACAATAAGATGTGAATAACAAAAGGATTGTTATTTAAAGACAATAAATGTGATAACAAACGAATTACTTATCTCTCGTTTTTTTTCTGTACTTTTCCTTTGGAAGAAAAAAAGTATATTTTTCTTTCTCTCTTGTAGCACGTGTGACCTCTTTTTTCGTGTTTTTTTTTCGTAGAAAAGTTCGTTGTTTGCACTTTTTTTTTTTGTAGATGTCTTTCTTTGCTTTTTTTTGTGTAGAATTTCATCTCATCGTCGTCGCCAGTTTGTGGTGTTTGGTAATAAACAACAGTCAATTGTGGTGGTTGTAAACATATCTTTATTTAACAAGGGTTATAACAACATGTGTGTATCAACGGTCGTAATCTCTCTATATATGTCCCTAGCTATGTCGCTGCTGCTGCTGCTTCCTGCTCTCGTACCGATCACGTTGGTACGTGATCTTCGACACTACAATATGCACACACAGACACACACATAGATTATATGATGAGTCATTACCGTTTCAAACAGGAAATATTAACTTCTCAAGAGACGCAGCATAAGGAAAGCACTTCCTTCCTCCTCTTTCTCTCTTCATCTCCCTCTTTCTCTCTTTCTCCATCTTTCTTTCTTTCACTCTCTCTCTCTTTCCTTCCCCCTCTCTCTATTATGTTGAGACAAAAAAGAGGTAAAGCAATACATGTTAAAAACAAAAAAGGACAACCAAAAGAGCCAATTAGTAAACAACCCCAAAATATCGAATCAATAAAACCATTATAAAAAGGAAGGAGCATAATTGCCAATCGAGGTTCAAGTCCTGTCAGATCTTTCAAGTTAATTTACATTCAAATGCTGTTGTGGTCTTGTTAGGGGCCAGAAATAACGATACAAGAGAGGAATTGAGTAAACAAATATATTAACAAAGAACAGTAGTACAAAACATATACATATAACAGGGTTATCAGCGAGACTGTTCGGTCCGATTGTCAGGGCTGTCTGCTGGAATATTGACTTCTCTTAAAAGCAGTATCTGCTGTTATTTATAGCTGGGAGTGTTCATACATGTGTTGGTAACTTGCCATAACAAATACTATTCTTGTATACATTAAACATCTAGAAGATTAATCTGAAAATAAAACTCTACCCTAATGTTTAAGTGGCCAGACTTTATGGGGGAGGGGGGAGTACATGATTGGTCTAATGGATGCCATCATAGACTGTGGAAACGGTTATGACGAGTTCGAATACTATTGGATCTGGTGCATTCAATTATGCATTAATATCATTAGGAAAGGCATGAAACCACCATTTCAACAAAGTTCTGGTAAAATAGCAAACCTATTCTCATAATTGTATACAATGAATCGTTTACAACAGATCGTTTACAACGAGTATTGCATTTTGGCATTGAACAATTCTCAAAATAGGTCGCTTTGCCACAAAACAAACCCAACCAAATCAAACCTTTCTTTTTTACTATTAGGGTCACCACTTATGAAGGCCAATAACCACTCTAGGATAAGAGTTTGTCAGCCGAAAGATGAGGAACACTATGCGTGTACTAACATATGAACTGCATTTGATTACTTTTGGGGTGGTCCATGATGACAAGAATTTGTGGATATTGGATTTGAAGACGACCAAGTTGTAATCAGCAGGGAATCAGTTCCGTGGTAATGTGTTCCACGGGTGGGAAGCCCTTGCAAAGAAGCCTTGTCCATGGAAATTATACCTGAGTCTAAGCACATGGAGAAAGAAAGGAAATACTTTTTTGGTTGTGGTAGCAAGACAAGTTCTTGCTGTGAATGTCTAACAACAAGGAGGAACTAAAGATTGGAGTTCAGTCGAGCACCGTCCATGATAGAGTAGAGAGAGACTAGCAAGATATCTTCTGTGAGAAAGGGATTGTAGGGAAGTGAAGAGATCAGCCCCACCACCACCACCACTAGAGTTCGAAGTCGATTTTGTACTCTGTCAAGGCAGGAAAGAGTGCTCTGTGCGGCACCTCCCCAGATGTGGCAGCATTACTCCATCTTTGGCCTATTACTCTAGAGACTTCATGAAGTCATGAAATTTCTAAATATCTTTATTTGTTAAATGTTCACAGTCTGTATAGGGTGAAAAAATGACTCAAACTCAGTATTATTATTTTATTTATTTACTAATGTAATGAATCACTATTTATCAAGGCTAAAGACCACTCGAGGATAAGGGTTAATAAGATGGATAAAATGTCAGATGAATGATGAAGAATATTATGAGAGGATTGAAAATAATAAATGGAATTCACAAAATTTGATGACTTATGAGCACGGTTTATGAGAAGTATTTATTGACATTGGATTTAAAGATGACCATGTTGTAATCCGCAGGAAAGCAATTATGAGAATAAATTATTATCATTTTATTGACTCCTTAGAGTCTGTCTTCGTTGGTCTGTGACACACCTAAGGAATATTCGCTGCCTGTATAGGGTGAAAGGATCACTTGAACGGAATATAACAAAACTTATTTCATTTTATTGACTAAAGTGGTTGCAGATATAAAGCTGACTTACTTGTGCAGGGAACAAGATGACAGATTGCGGTCACCATTTATAGTTTATCCTCGTTGGGCTGTGACACAGAGCCAAGGAATACTGGATCTTCATAGCGAAAAGAAAATCACAAACTCAGTTTTATGAAAATAAACATTTTTTTTTATTGACTCCTTAGTCCAAGTTGTCAGGCTATCTGGTCCCCCATTTGAGGGTCATTTGAAATTCTTCTATTTTATGAATCTTTTTGATTGGAGAACTACTTATATATATAACTTCTTTTGTAAGATGGTAGGAAAAATCCCAACTGAGTGCTTGATTAATTGAGAAAATCAAAATCAACACACACAGATATACCTTTAAATACAAAGACAAGGCCAACACAACACTCGCGACCCGGATATGGCAACTAAAAAATGAGGAGACACCCTTTACCATTAAATAGAAAGTAATAGAGAGAAGACCATCATACTCTTCAGCTTATAAATAAATGCCCTCAGTGTGATGCAAAAAAATATTAAGAAGTATTATTGACCCAAATAAAAACTGTTTAAATATTAGGGATGAAATTTTTAATGGATGTGTCCATAGGAGACACGCACTTCTTATAAACTGGATTGACCGGTACACATAAAGGACTTCCAATAATCCCCCCCCCTGCCCAAAACATAACCTCAATATAGCCTCATACAATACCAGATCCACTCTTATATTCACGTCTTCTACCCCGAAAAACACTTTTCCAATTATCACCTCCCCATTAATATTTTAATATAATCCATCTCTATACCAAAACTTAGAACCAGTAAATTATACCACAAAAATATGAAAATATTTTTTCCGGTTGTTAAGAGGAAAGACCCCTCTTCCATGATACTAAAACAGCAGGTTTAAAAACCTCCTGAACAGAATTAATTCACTGCCTAAATCTTGTTCTTAACTCTAAAACAGGTTTTATCAGCCACATCATTAATTATTATTTCCATAATAAATTGATACTCCATTATAAATTTATATTTTAAATTATACCTTGAATATAAGTATTAAATATTGAATAAAGAATCAATTAAGGATGTGTACAGTTACTTCCCTTAGACTAGTTTATCGTAAGGGATAACTCCTTTACGAGATTTTAAATTATTTTTTAAATTATTTTTTTTAAGTGATAAAACACTTTAAAGTTTTTAGATTTAATTTTTTGAATTTAAATTTTAAATTTGATTTCTGGATTTTTGACTTTCGTAAATTCAATTCTTAACCTCACATTTCTCTCCTTAACACATAATTTAGACGAAACTAATTTAAACCTAAAGAAAGGAAGCAACATGGAGAAGTGGATGCTAAGAACGGTTTTAAAAAAATAAATCGATTGTTGCTGTCAGAATATTATTGCCGGACGTTTGGCATTTGGGATTGATAATGTCTTTCGGCGTTTTTTTTTTTTTGCTTACTGCCCAACTCTGAAAATCTCGCTGGTCTAAGGTTAGAACCAAAATGTTGGAATATTCAAAGATTGGAATATTCTGAATTTGATTTCACACACCACCACCACCACCACCACCACTTATACACGCACATACATTCTCTCCCTCTCTCTCTCTCTTTCTTGTATGCATGTATGTCAAAATAAATAAGTTGTTCAATTGTTCATTAAAAAACTGGTACAATTTTAAAAGAAACATCAGGTTGAATGCGTGTGTTCTCATTGAAAAAGGAAAGACTTGGTAATCAAAATGACACCGAAGAACAAATCTTTCACATGCAAGTTAGTCATATCAGAATTTCTCTCTTAAACACATTCACTCTCACTCCCTCTTTTTTTTCTTGCTCTCTCTTCCTATCTTATACTCTTTCTCAAAAACTTTCTTTTGGCACAATTTACATCAAGCAGTAAAAACTTTGAGGAGAATTGATTTATGAAAATCAGACATTTATAGTTACGGATGGTCAAAATAACATATCATTATCCTCCATATCTCCTGAACATTAGCCCAGTCTAACAATATTAAGCCAGCAGTGACATTGGGGTATAAAGCATGAAATACAAAATATAGATTTGAATAAGTGTTCAGTTTTTTCTTTAAACGTGAAACAAATACCAGAAATTTAACGAAAAACACAGGTAGATAATTTCAACTGTAACATAATGATAGAAAAGTGTCATCAAATATAAAACACACGATGGAGAAAGAAAAGGAGGTCAGACTACTCCTATGAAAAATGAGTGTGCTAAGTTTCAATGTTCAAATTCACCAAGGAAACATCAAATATAAAACACACGATGGAGAAAGAAAAGGAGGTCAGACTACTCCTATGAAAAATGAGTGTGCTAAGTTTCAATGTTCAAATTCACCAAGGAAACATCAAATATAAAACACACGATGGAGAAAGAAAAGGAGGTCAGACTACTCCTATGAAAAATGAGTGTGCTAAGTTTCAATGTTCAAATTCACCAAGGAAACATCAATTATAAAACACACGATGGAGAAAGAAAAGGAGGTCAGACTACTCCTATGAAAAATGAGTGTGCTAAGTTTCAATGTTCCAATTCACCAAGGAAACATCAAATATAAAACACACGATGGAGAAAGAAAAGGAGGTCAGATTACTCCTATGAAAAATGAGTGTGCTAAGTTTCAATGTTCCAATTCACCAAGGAAACATCAAATATAAAACACACGATGGAGAAAGAAAAGGAGGTCAGACTACTCCTATGAAAAATGAGTGTGCTAAGTTTCAATGTTCCAATTCACCAAGGAAACATCAAATATAAAACACACGATGGTGAAAGAAAAGGAGGTCAGACTACTCCTATGAAAAATGAGTGTGCTTAGTTTCAATGTTCCAATTCACCAAGGAAACATCAAATATAAAACACACGATGGAGAAAGAAAAGGAGGTCAGATTACTCCTATGAAAAATGAGTGTGCTAAGTTTCAATGTTCCAATTCACCAAGGAAACATCAAATATAAAACACACGATGGTGAAAGAAAAGGAGGTCAGACTACTCCTATGAAAAATGAGTGTGCTAAGTTTCAATGTTCCAATTCACCAAGGAAACATCAAATATAAAACACACGATGGAGAAAGAAAAGGAGGTCAGATTACTCCTATGAAAAATGAGTGTGCTAAGTTTCAATGTTCCAATTCACCAAGGAAACATCAAATATAAAACACACGATGGAGAAAGAAAAGGAGGTCAGACTACTCCTATGAAAAATGAGTGTGCTAAGTTTCAATGTTCCAATTCACCAAGGAAACATCAAATATAAAACACACGATGGAGAAAGAAAAGGAGGTCAGATTACTCCTATGAAAAATGAGTGTGCTAAGTTTCAATGTTCCAATTCACCAAGGAAACATCAAATATAAAACACACGATGGTGAAAGAAAAGGAGGTCAGACTACTCCTATGAAAAATGAGTGTGCTAAGTTTCAATGTTCCAATTCACCAAGGAAACATCAAATATAAAACACACGATGGAGAAAGAAAAGGAGGTCAGACTACTTCTATGAAAAATGAGTGTGCTAAGTTTCAATGTTCCAATTCACCAAGGAAACATCAAATATAAAACACACGATGGAGAAAGAAAAGGAGGTCAGACTACTCCTATGAAAAATGAGTGTGCTAAGTTTCAATGTTCCAATTCACCAAGGAAACATCAAATATAAAACACACGATGGTGAAAGAAAAGGAGGTCAGACTACTCCTATGAAAAATGAGTGTGCTAAGTTTCAATGTTCCAATTCACCAAGGAAACATCAAATATAAAACACACGATGGAGAAAGAAAAGGAGGTCAGACTACTCCTATGAAAAATGAGTGTGCTAAGTTTCAATGTTCCAATTCACCAAGGAAACATCAAATATAAAACACACGATGGAGAAAGAAAAGGAGGTCAGACTACTCCTATGAAAAATGAGTGTGCTAAGTTTCAATGTTCCAATTCACCAAGGAAACATCAAATATAAAACACACGATGGTGAAAGAAAAGGAGGTCAGACTACTCCTATGAAAAATGAGTGTGCTAAGTTTCAATGTTCCAATTCACCAAGGAAACATCAAATATAAAACACACGATGGAGAAAGAAAAAGAGGGCCGATTACTCCTATGAAAAATGAGTGTGCTAAGTTTCAATGTTCCAATTCACCAAGGAAACATCAAATATAAAACACACGATGGAGAAAGAAAAGGAGGTCAGATTACTCCTATGAAAAATGAGTGTGCTAAGTTTCAATGTTCCAATTCACCAAGGAAACATCAAATATAAAACACACGATGGAGAAAGAAAAGGAGGTCAGACTACTCCTATGAAAAATGAGTGTGCTAAGTTTCAATGTTCCAATTCACCAAGGAAACATCAAATATAAAACACACGATGGAGAAAGAAAAGGAGGTCAGATTACTCCTATGAAAAATGAGTGTGCTAAGTTTCAATGTTCCAATTCACCAAGGAAACATCAAATATAAAACAGACGATGGTGAAAGAAAAGGAGGTCAGACTACTCCTATGAAAAATGAGTGTGCTAAGTTTCAATGTTCCAATTCACCAAGGAAACATCAAATATAAAACACACGATGGAGAAAGAAAAGGAGGTCAGATTACTCCTATGAAAAATGAGTGTGCTAAGTTTCAATGTTCCAATTCACCAAGGAAACATCAAATATAAAACACACGATGGAGAAAGAAAAGGAGGTCAGACTACTCCTATGAAAAATGAGTGTGCTAAGTTTCAATGTTCCAATTCACCAAGGAAACATCAAATATAAAACACACGATGGAGAAAGAAAAGGAGGTCAGATTACTCCTATGAAAAATGAGTGTGCTAAGTTTCAATGTTCCAATTCACCAAGGAAACATCAAATATAAAACACACGATGGAGAAAGAAAAGGAGGTCAGACTACTCCTATGAAAAATGAGTGTGCTAAGTTTCAATGTTCCAATTCACCAAGGAAACATCAAATATAAAACACACGATGGTGAAAGAAAAGGAGGTCAGACTACTCCTATGAAAAATGAGTGTGCTAAGTTTCAATGTTCCAATTCACCAAGGAAACATCAAATATAAAACACACGATGGTGAAAGAAAAGGAGGTCAGACTACTCCTATGAAAAATGAGTGTGCTAAGTTTCAATGTTCCAATTCACCAAGGAAACATCAAATATAAAACACACGATGGTGAAAGAAAAGGAGGTCAGACTACTCCTATGAAAAATGAGTGTGCTAAGTTTCAATGTTCCAATTCACCAAGGAAACATCAAATATAAAACACACGATGGTGAAAGAAAAGGAGGTCAGACTACTCCTATGAAAAATGAGTGTGCTAAGTTTCAATGTTCCAATTCACCAATAAAACATCAAATATAAAACACACGATGGTGAAAGAAAAGGAGGTCAGACTACTCCTATGAAAAATGAGTGTGCTAAGTTTCAATGTTCCAATTCACCAAGGAAACATCAAATATAAAACACACGATGGTGAAAGAAAAGGAGGTCAGACTACTCCTATGAAAAATGAGTGTGCTAAGTTTCAATGTTCCAATTCACCAATAAAACATCAAATATAAAACACACGATGGTGAAAGAAAAGGAGGTCAGACTACTCCTATGAAAAATGAGTGTGCTAAGTTTCAATGTTCCAATTCACCAAGGAAACATCAAATATAAAACACACGATGGTGAAAGAAAAGGAGGTCAGATTACTCCTATGAAAAATGAGTGTGCTAAGTTTCAATGTTCCAATTCACCAAGGAAACATCAAATATAAAACACACGATGGAGAAAGAAAAGGAGGTCAGATTACTCCTATGAAAAATGAGTGTGCTAAGTTTCAATGTTCCAATTCACCAAGGAAACATCAAATATAAAACACACGATGGTGAAACAAAAGGAGGTCAGACTACTCCTATGAAAAATGAGTGTGCTAAGTTTCAATGTTCCAATTCACCAAGGAAACATGAAATATAAAACACACGATGGTGAAAGAAAAGGAGGTCAGACTACTCCTATGAAAAATGAGTGTGCTAAGTTTCAATGTTCCAATTCACCAATAAAACATCAAATATAAAACACACGATGGTGAAAGAAAAGGAGGTCAGACTACTCCTATGAAAAATGAGTGTGCTAAGTTTCAATGTTCCAATTCACCAATAAAACATCAAATATAAAACACACGATGGTGAAAGAAAAGGAGGTCAGACTACTCCTATGAAAAATGAGTGTGCTAAGTTTCAATGTTCCAATTCACCAAGGAAACATCAAATATAAAACACACGATGGAGAAAGAAAAGGAGGTCAGACTACTCCTATGAAAAATTAGTGTGCTAAGTTTCAATGTTCCAATTCACCAAGGAAACATCAAATATAAAACACACGATGGTGAAAGAAAAGGAGGTCAGACTACTCCTATGAAAAATGAGTGTGCTAAGTTTCAATGTTCCAATTCACCAAGGAAACATCAAATATAAAACACACGATGGTGAAAGAAAAGGAGGTCAGACTACTCCTATGAAAAATGAGTGTGCTAAGTTTCAATGTTCCAATTCACCAAGGAAACATCAAATATAAAACACACGATGGAGAAAGAAAAGGAGGTCAGATTACTTCTATGAAAAATGAGTGTGCTAAGTTTCAATGTTCCAATTCACCAAGGAAACATCAAATATAAAACACACGATGGTGAAACAAAAGGAGGTCAGACTACTCCTATGAAAAATGAGTGTGCTAAGTTTCAATGTTCCAATTCACCAAGGAAACATCAAATATAAAACACACGATGGTGAAAGAAAAGGAGGTCAGACTACTCCTATGAAAAATGAGTGTGCTAAGTTTCAATGTTCCAATTCACCAAGGAAACATCAAATATAAAACACACGATGGTGAAAGAAAAGGAGGTCAGACTACTCCTATGAAAAATGAGTGTGCTAAGTTTCAATGTTCCAATTCACCAAGGAAACATCAAATATAAAACACACGATGGTGAAAGAAAAGGAGGTCAGACTACTCCTATGAAAAATGAGTGTGCTAAGTTTCAATGTTCCAATTCACCAATAAAACATCAAATATAAAACACACGATGGTGAAAGAAAAGGAGGTCAGACTACTCCTATGAAAAATGAGTGTGCTAAGTTTCAATATTCCAATTCACCAAGGAAACATCAAATATAAAACACACGATGGTGAAAGAAAAGGAGGTCAGACTACTCCTATGAAAAATGAGTGTGCTAAGTTTCAATGTTCCAATTCACCAAGGAAACATCAAATATAAAACACACGATGGTGAAAGAAAAGGAGGTCAGACTACTCCTATGAAAAATGAGTGTGCTAAGTTTCAATGTTCCAATTCACCAAGGAAACATCAAATATAAAACACACGATGGAGAAAGAAAAGGAGGTCAGATTACTCCTATGAAAAATGAGTGTGCTAAGTTTCAATGTTCCAATTCACCAAGGAAACATCAAATATAAAACACACGATGGTGAAAGAAAAGGAGGTCAGACTACTCCTATGAAAAATGAGTGTGCTAAGTTTCAATGTTCCAATTCACCAAGGAAACATGAAATATAAAACACACGATGGTGAAAGAAAAGGAGGTCAGACTACTCCTATGAAAAATGAGTGTGCTAAGTTTCAATGTTCCAATTCACCAATAAAACATCAAATATAAAACACACGATGGTGAAAGAAAAGGAGGTCAGACTACTCCTATGAAAAATGAGTGTGCTAAGTTTCAATGTTCCAATTCACCAATAAAACATCAAATATAAAACACACGATGGTGAAAGAAAAGGAGGTCAGACTACTCCTATGAAAAATGAGTGTGCTAAGTTTCAATGTTCCAATTCACCAAGGAAACATCAAATATAAAACACACGATGGAGAAAGAAAAGGAGGTCAGACTACTCCTATGAAAAATTAGTGTGCTAAGTTTCAATGTTCCAATTCACCAAGGAAACATCAAATATAAAACACACGATGGTGAAAGAAAAGGAGGTCAGACTACTCCTATGAAAAATGAGTGTGCTAAGTTTCAATGTTCCAATTCACCAAGGAAACATCAAATATAAAACACACGATGGTGAAAGAAAAGGAGGTCAGACTACTCCTATGAAAAATGAGTGTGCTAAGTTTCAATGTTCCAATTCACCAAGGAAACATCAAATATAAAACACACGATGGAGAAAGAAAAGGAGGTCAGATTACTTCTATGAAAAATGAGTGTGCTAAGTTTCAATGTTCCAATTCACCAAGGAAACATCAAATATAAAACACACGATGGTGAAACAAAAGGAGGTCAGACTACTCCTATGAAAAATGAGTGTGCTAAGTTTCAATGTTCCAATTCACCAAGGAAACATCAAATATAAAACACACGATGGTGAAAGAAAAGGAGGTCAGACTACTCCTATGAAAAATGAGTGTGCTAAGTTTCAATGTTCCAATTCACCAAGGAAACATCAAATATAAAACACACGATGGTGAAAGAAAAGGAGGTCAGACTACTCCTATGAAAAATGAGTGTGCTAAGTTTCAATGTTCCAATTCACCAAGGAAACATCAAATATAAAACACACGATGGTGAAAGAAAAGGAGGTCAGACTACTCCTATGAAAAATGAGTGTGCTAAGTTTCAATGTTCCAATTCACCAATAAAACATCAAATATAAAACACACGATGGTGAAAGAAAAGGAGGTCAGACTACTCCTATGAAAAATGAGTGTGCTAAGTTTCAATATTCCAATTCACCAAGGAAACATCAAATATAAAACACACGATGGTGAAAGAAAAGGAGGTCAGACTACTCCTATGAAAAATGAGTGTGCTAAGTTTCAATGTTCCAATTCACCAAGGAAACATCAAATATAAAACACACGATGGTGAAAGAAAAGGAGGTCAGACTACTCCTATGAAAAATGAGTGTGCTAAGTTTCAATGTTCCAATTCACCAAGGAAACATCAAATATAAAACACACGATGGAGAAAGAAAAGGAGGTCAGATTACTCCTATGAAAAATGAGTGTGCTAAGTTTCAATGTTCCAATTCACCAAGGAAACATCAAATATAAAACACACGATGGTGAAAGAAAAGGAGGTCAGACTACTCCTATGAAAAATGAGTGTGCTAAGTTTCAATGTTCCAATTCACCAAGGAAACATCAAATATAAAACACACGATGGTGAAAGAAAAGGAGATCAGACTACTCCTATGAAAAATGAGTGTGCTAAGTTTCAATGTTCCAATTCACCAAGGAAACATCAAATATAAAACACACGATGGTGAAAGAAAAGGAGGTCAGACTACTCCTATGAAAAATGAGTGTGCTAAGTTTCAATGTTCCAATTCACCAATAAAACATCAAATATAAAACACACGATGGTGAAAGAAAAGGAGGTCAGACTACTCCTATGAAAAATGAGTGTGCTAAGTTTCAATGTTCCAATTCACCAAGGAAACATCAAATATAAAACACACGATGGTGAAAGAAAAGGAGGTCAGACTACTCCTATGAAAAATGAGTGTGCTAAGTTTCAATGTTCCAATTCACCAATAAAACATCAAATATAAAACACACGATGGTGAAACAAAAGGAGGTCAGACTACTCCTATGAAAAATGAGTGTGCTAAGTTTCAATGTTCCAATTCACCAAGGAAACATCAAATATAAAACACACGATGGTGAAAGAAAAGGAGGTCAGACTACTCCTATGAAAAATGAGTGTGCTAAGTTTCAATGTTCCAATTCACCAAGGAAACATCAAATATAAAACACACGATGGTGAAAGAAAAGGAGGTCAGACTACTCCTATGAAAAATGAGTGTGCTAAGTTTCAATGTTCCAATTCACCAAGGAAACATCAAATATAAAACACACGATGGTGAAAGAAAAGGAGGTCAGACTACTCCTATGAAAAATGAGTGTGCTAAGTTTCAATGTTCCAATTCACCAAGGAAACATCAAATATAAAACACACGATGGAGAAAGAAAAGGAGGTCAGACTACTCCTATGAAAAATTAGTGTGCTAAGTTTCAATGTTCCAATTCACCAAGGAAACATCAAATATAAAACACACGATGGAGAAAGAAAAGGAGGTCAGACTACTCCTATGAAAAATTAGTGTGCTAAGTTTCAATGTTCCAATTCACCAAGGAAACATCAAATATAAAACACACGTTTACTGTGGTATAATTTTCTTACAATTTCTGTCTCCTCTGGTGTCTTTGAATAAATTATTTCGACTGCGTTAATCCGGGAATCCTGCCAGAGTTGAAGTAAATCTCATTTAGTCCACAAGACAATTTATAGTCATCAAGAAAACTTGACAATTGACCAGCTAGTGTAAAACCCCCTTTTATAGAGAGCACCAACTAGTGATCGAACATTCCAGAACCCTGTAGTAAGTTTTAGAACCTTCTCGAACCTTTTCTTTCATATATATTTTAAGCTTTCATAACAATAAGTGACACTAAAAAAGTATCTATATATAAATTTGCCCTCGTTGGGAGGTAAGCAAGGAAAGGGGCACACCCAAGCACACCTCTAATATTTTTGTTACTAAATTTTTATTTTTTATTTTTTTTTTGCTAAATCTTATCGATTAATTGCCACATTTCAGATTAAAAAAAAAAATTGTTTTGAATGGATAACTTGCTCAGTTTTTGCATGCAGATGAGGTTTATTTTTATTTTTCGAACAGTGTTTACCTAGAATGATCCTGAAATATTAACGCCGTTAAAAAAGAACCCACATATTTATTGTTTTATTTCTTTTCTCCTTTCTCCCCCTCTCACTCTACTTTCTCTCTTTCTTCCCCCCCCATCTCTCTCGATATATATAAGTCCAGAATCTCAGTATACAATCATTGCATATTTTACATAGATCAAAAACAATCCGAAATAAAAAGGGGAATCCATTTATTATTTTTACTCTGACACGTAATCTAATGAAAGAGACTGAGAAATAAATATATACGAGGTTAACATAAATGCTGATGGGAAGAAAAACTACATTTCATCATTAAAAGCAATCTACTCAGTGACAAGAAATATGGATTTCGTCCTGCAAGATCAACCGCTGGTGCTAACTGTAATATGGCATAACATCAGTGAATCTCCTGATGAGGGCCTTGTTTCTAGGGCAGTAGCTCTCAACATATTAAAGGCCTTTGATATGGTCTGGCATAATGGTTACTTCACAAACTTGCTAGCTCTGGAATATCTGGCAATGTTTTTGTAACCATTGAATGCTTTCTCTTTGATAGGTCTATAAAAGTAGTTGTTGGTGGACAGAAGTCTGAAGCTTATGGTATCAAGTCCGGCAGACCCCAAGGATCTATCCTGAGACAGACCCTCTTCCTGATCTTCGTTAATGATCTTCCAAATCCTATTCTAAGATCATTTGTTGACATCTGTGCAGACGACACAATTGTCTATGGCTGCACTTTGAAGAGCATCGGTGATCAAGATCTTTTCGATTCCCTCTCTTCTCGTCTGGAGCATGTGGTGCAATGGGGAAACAGTTGCTTATTACTTTTAACATTTCTAAAACCAAGCTTCTCTTCTTTCACTACCAAAGCCCAGATCCCTGTTTTGCCCCAGTTGAAATGAATGTCTCTCTCTCCTTGAGAAAGCTCCTTGTTTTGATAAGCCCCTAGGACTGACTTTCACTCCAGATCTAAAAAGAATGACTTATATCCAATAGGTTGCTAGAAAAACGATTGAATCATTCTACTGCTCAATAAAATCCCTGACTCCTGAATGCCTGACTCCTGAATCCCTGACTACCGATATCAAAGTAAGTCGTGAGATGGAGTACTGCCACCACATCTGGGGAGGTGCTGCTTAAAACACCTTCTCTTAGCTTGGAAGAGTACAAAATCGACTTTGCAATAAACGTTGCTAGTCTTTCTCTACTCTATCGTTATTTCCATGGAAAATGCACGACTGAGCTCCAATCTCTGGTTCCTTCTTGTAAGAAATTCACTGCAAAATCTCGTCTCATTACTACAACTTCAAAAAACTTTTCTTTCTTTCTCTGTATGCCTAGTATCAAGCCGAATTTCCATGTACAGAGTTTTTTTCCAAGAACTTACCATCTGCAGAACACGTTACCACGGGACTGATTCTCTACAGACTACAACATGGCCGTCTTCAAATCTAATATCAACAAATACTTGTCATAACCCGTCTCCATAAGTAACCAATCTTTGTTCATTCCACTAATCATTTGCACTCATCTCAAATATTCTTCATCTTACAACTGACATTCATTCCATCTCATTAACTCTTATCCTTGAATGGCTGTTGGCCTTGATGAGCGGGACTCAGCAATAATAGAAACAAAAATAATAATTTCCCATGACGCATTAAAGCGATGGAGAATTTATCTTTATTATTTAAATTTAGAAATCCGATGCCATTTTTTCTTATTAAATTTAGTAAAATGCGCGACTGCATAAATGTAATGTCAATTAATAATTTTACCTGATTTGTGCATTTTAGTTAACAAGAAAAAATAAGTGAAAAAAAAAATAAGTAGACAACAAATAACTGTTACCAAACGCAATAAAATTTACTTTTCTACTTACCTGTAAAATGTTCAAATGTGTTTACTGATTGTAAGATTTATTATCTATGCATTTGTTATCGTCACTTTTATTAGCCAAGTAACATAGTTTCCATATGGCTGCCAATTTTTAGGGGAATTGGTCGCAAATTTTAAACTTAAAAGATAGTAAAAAAAAATTTCTTAAATAGGGTTAGTGAAATCGTTGATGGTGATTGCCAATCGGATTAGGGTAAGCTTTATAATTATTATTATCTTAAAAGATAATAATAATAAAAAAGCCTAAAATTCGCCAAAAAAACCCCACTCCAAAAAAAAGAAATTGGCGGATATTGGAAAATATGTTGCTTGGCTAAGTAAAAGTGACGATAACAAATGAATAGATAATAAATATTACAATCAGTAAATACACATGAAAATTATACAGGTAAGTAGAAAAGTAAATTGTCTAACGTTTGGTAAAAGTTATTTGGGTTTTTTTCATGCCTTTTTCCTTGTTAACTATAGTGCACAGTGTTCGATGTTTCATTTATTTAATTAATCTATTATTTGCATGTTATTAATTTAACTATTATTTGTTAGTTTGAAAAGCATTAAACCGATAAAAAGTTATATTTAAATGAAAATAAAATATATAATTGACTTTATCTCCACCAACGTTTAGTAAATAATGATAGTCATGAATATTTTCACTGATGTCATGGGGAATTCCTTCCCCCCCTTATGTATTTTATTTTCATTTAAATTTAACACTTCATCCGTTTAATCGATTTAACATTAACAAATCATAGAAAAATAGTTATGACTAATTAAATAAACTATAAATCAAATAGAATTGTTAATTAACATTACATTTCTGCAGTCGCGCATTTTAATAAATATATTTGTAAAAATGACATCGGATTTCTAACATTAAATAAATGATAAATTCTTTGCGGCTTTAATCCATCATGGAAAATGAAAATAATGACCGGTTGTTATTTTTCCAATCAGAATTACTGAAATAAAACATATAAAAAGAAGAAAGAATTGCAGGCATAGAAACAACAAAACAAACAGTATCTTTAAGTGCCGTTGTATGTCTATACCCCACACACATACACAGCCGAGTAGTTAGAATACTGGTTAGAATGGGAATCTAGCCGGAATTGAAATGTAGAATAACTAATAACAAAATCACCTTTACTTACCCAGCGATGAGAAGGCAATGAGATATTGACAGCTATTATACAGCCGGATATAGTATGTATTCAATGAAATAGAGTTGAATTCAAGTGTAAAGAACACATTTATGTAAATGACTGGCTAGCAAAAATCAAATATTAATTTTTCAGATGCATTACAATATACATCTAACCTCGAGAATCCGGCTGATTTAATTTTATATATTAAAATATACTATATATATATATATATATATATATATATATATATATATATATATATATATGTGTGTGTGTGTGTATGTGTGTGTGTATGTAAAAGGGACTAGGAAAGCATAAAGGATCACTCTTGCAGGCAAACATTCATATTTACATAATAGATCTCCCCTTTACATTGCATGCATATATTTATACATACATAATAGATATGAAAGTCAACACTCACTACAATGACATTAGGCAACGAGCAACTTCCAGCCTTGTACACCGTTATTACAGGGTTAAATAAAGAAGCAAACCCCACAAAGCACACTTTCTATATCTGCATTCTTTTTTTGTTGTCTTTTTCTTTAGTCAGTGTCCGACAACCAATCAGATCCATCCTTGTCCACATTGGCGGCCATATTTAAACTGTGGCCGAAGCATGTCATTGACTGATTTTCCGAAGTGTATCTTCAATGCAGATGAGCCAACAAAGTCAGATGCCATTAAAAAAACCACTGAGAATTTAAATATTAATATATAGATTTACTATCATGATGATGGACTCTCCAGCTGAGAATGTCTGTTGAGCATCTGATTATGAGATGACTCCTACAGAGGAAATTTATTATAGTGGACCATGCATTGTAGAGAACAACACCCACATTCTGTCCAGTGGGAAAATAATATCAGTACAGATTCACACTGTACCACATATCAGGAACTTCGTGGGTACGTCCTTGACAATCAGTCCGAAAGGTGCTTTGTTGCTGTTGGGCTGAGGTATGATTTTGTTCAGTTCTAGGAGGCCCACCCTCTCAGGCTTAACCTTCTTTCTGAGAAGGGGGTAGTTTATTGCTAATCGCCTCAGGCGTCCCTACCGGGGAATGCTGATAGGGCTGCTCAGGCATTTTTTGTAGGCCAGAGTCTGCTGGTTCTTCAAAACCCCACCTGACCTTATGTCAAACCTCCCGCAGAGGAGGTAAATAATACATCGTTCCTTGGCTTTTTTGGCTAGGAGCAAAGTGTAGTATCTGTTCTCATACAGCACAAATCATTCTAGACTGTAGCAATTTTTATTTTTGTCCCAATCCAGAGTGCCCCTCTTTGCGGAGCTGGATTTCCCCACATTAAAAACACGATCCAAAGAAAAAAATGGAACTTTACTTTGTATGGCTACAAATACAGTGAATAAAGAGAGACTTTCAATTTATGAAACTGCGGTGTGTTTGCCTCTTCCTAACCCTAACCCTAACCCTAACCAGCCGATGACGTTTACTCCCTGTTTTGCCCTCTTTTCCCAACCTAACGTCTGCTAACAAAGTCGTTATTGAT
Source organism: Sepiola atlantica (assembly GCA_963556195.1). Taxonomy (NCBI): domain Eukaryota; kingdom Metazoa; phylum Mollusca; class Cephalopoda; order Sepiida; family Sepiolidae; genus Sepiola; species Sepiola atlantica. The sequence goes on along the minus strand of OY744515.1, from coordinate 232,778,144 downwards.
CTAGAAAATAGCTTTATTTTGTATAAATACAAACACAGTGAATAAATAGCGACTTTTATTTTTATAGACCTGTCCCTATATATTGTGTGTGCGTTTCTTTTTACTTACTTACCGACAAACTATACACTCGCTGCAGCCGCGCCATGAATAGGTACACCAATGGAGATAGAGTTTGCAGAACATCTGTGATGGCAAAAAATTGGTCAACTCACTATTTGATATTTACCTACGCATAATTATGGTAATTGTAATCTTTTAGTGCAGTTTGCAAAAGGAGAGGCATCTGTTGCACACGGAGAACAAATGTTAGTGTGCATACAAGGTATATTTTATTAACTGGGGAGAGGGGCATGAGTGGTTTAATGGATACCGTTGCATGTTATGGAATTGCTTTATGTTCCTATTTACTTGCCTTCCCACGAGGACAGAGTTTGAAACAAGGTTGATTTTTAATGTTGCAAAAATCCAACTCCCCAAAAAGGGACACTATGGAGTGGGACAAAAAGTAAAATTGACCCAGTCTATTAATCTGACCCCTAATTCACAGTAGTCCCTTATGTCTCGCTAGCAATGTGCCCTGTTTTGAACGAATAAAAGTTTAAAAAATAAAAAAATTTTAAAATATAAAGAAAGATATCTCCTTCACTGACCGAGGACAGAAAAGTTGAAATAGTATCAGACTTTGCTCCTAGCCAAAAGGCTAATGAATATCGAGTTCAAATCTTACCAAATTTATTGTGTTCAATTAAGTACTAATACTGCTAGGAAAGGTATGAACCCTCAATTTCCCCCAACTGTGTTCAACTAATTGTATAGAATGAAATATTTACAATACATATTGTGTTTTGGCATTCAATGACTTAACCAAGAAAAGAATTGATATGCAAATAGACAAACTTAACCAAACTTGATCAACTAACATGAGATATCTTCTTTGAAAAAATATCATAGATGAAACATTGCCAGCCATCTTTAATTTTTGAAGAATATATTGTTTTTCTTGTTTCAAAACGGAAACGATAGAGTGAGTGAAGAAAATATTTAGTGGATAAGGATATGTATATGGTGGCAAAGAGGGCAGCAAGAAGAACAACTTACAAAGCCAAGCTGGGCAAATTAGGTTTCCAGTTATACTATGAAGGGATGACCAGAAGTATTCCAGATAGCTAAACAGATGGCAAAATCAAATCTGAATATTGTTGAAGAGAAGTGCATTCTAAATGACAATAGAAGCTAATACAAATGAACAGGACTAGAAGACTTGGAAAGGCTATTATAAGAAATTGTTGAATTATTTCATGGAATCGAAAAGATCTAGAAATTGCAGAAGGCTGTGGGTGAAACAGGCATTGAGATGATGATAGACTTGACTAATCACATCATAAAAGATGTGGTTTCGAAACATTGATATTTTAGTACAACTGTGAACTGTTACAAGGTTTCAGGAGGAAATCTGGAAATAAGTAATTACAGAGGCTTAAAGTTGATGGATCAGGTTGGTGGATCAAGTTGATGGATCAGGTTGATGGATCAGGTCCTGAAAGTGGTTGATAGAATAACTGAGCAGAAAATCAGTCAGGTAAACATAGATAAAATGCAGTTTGGTTTTATGTCTGCGCAAGGTATCACTGATCCTATATTTATCCTGAGACAAATGCAGTAGAAGTACCTTTGTAAGAAGAACGACCTGTATTTTGCTTTTGTAGATTTGGAGAAAGCTTTTGACAAAGTGCCAAGAGATGTTGTCTGGTGGGCTTTCCATAAATTAGGAGCAAACGAGTGGTGAGTGAAGGTTGTTCAAGCAATGTACAGGAATGCTCAAAGTCGTTTTAGTCATGTAAGAAGTAACAGCACATTTAGTAAAAGCTTTAATGTTAAAGTGGGAGTATCTGGTCTATCCGTAAAAGGAAAGTTCTTGAAAAATAAAAATCTATGAATTCTCCACCAACTGCCTTCTGCACCTCTTTCTCTCTTCACTTCACTTTGCTTCACAAAAGAGTACAGTTTTTATACTGTTAAATCCATCCTATGCAAATTGACTCCCCACCAGAGCCATCCAGCGGTTAGAGACTCCAAACAGCCAATCTGAAAAGGGGGGATAACTCAAATGGCACTTAACCACAGAGTACATCAGTGATTTGTACCGAGTTTGTTGTATTTCATTTGTATCTTAGAGGTATTGTACAGAGAGTTTTGTACGGATTGTCTAAAAGAGATGCTGTATGTTGATGATTTAGTACTTACCTGTGAAACAATGGATGACCTACTTGTTAAGTTAAAGAGGAATGCTATGGAAAGTAAAGGTCTAAAAGTGAATGTTACTAAGACTAAAGTGAAGATCAGTGGAAAGCCCCCAGAAAATGGAAAGTTCATCTATTCAGTTTATGGAAAGAAAGTTGGGAGCACAAGAAGTGCAGTTGAATTACTAGTAGGTTGAGAGAGGATAACCAGTTTGTGTGCAAGAATTGTAAGGCAATGGAAATGGATCAGAACTCAGATGTGGAGAAAGGATATCTGGATGGCGAAGCTATTGAGGTTGTCCAGAAGTTTTGTTACCTTGATGATACCATTGGAACAGAAGGGGGTGGGGGCTGGTGTGATTGCAAGATTTAGGAGTGGATGAAGTAAGTTCAGGGAACTTCTGCCATTACTAACCAGCAGAGCATTACCGATGTTGACTAAGGGAAGAGTCTATCAGGCATATATATGCAGTGTGATGATCTATGGAAGTGAAACATGGCAGTGAGGGTTTAAGATATGTGTTGCATGGAGAGAAATGATATGAGAATGATATGATAAATGTATATTGTGAGTCTAAAAGACAGATTTAGATCTGATGATGTCGGAAAAATATTAAATCTGGACAGTATAGGGAGATGTGTGCAGAACAGATGACTGTTTCTTTAGTCAAACTGAAAGAATGCATAAGAGTGTTTTGGTTAGTAGATGTAGAACAGTTGAGGTAGTAGGGTCGTTTGCAAGAGAAGGTCAAGTAAAACATGGGAGGAAGTGATGATAAAGGGTTTGAGAGAAAGAGGGATAAATAAAGACCAAGTCAGAGATAGGTTAGTTTGTAAGTCAACTTCCAGAAGCTATTCAACACAGAAACATCTGAATGAAGCAGTTAACTGGAATGAACGATGTCATCACCATCATATGAACGGCTAATCATCACCATGGGCAGGTCACCTTTCTAGATCTACAGAGAACAGGTGGATATTTAGAATGACGGAATGGGCAGGTCACCTTTCTAGATCTACAGAGAACAGGTGGATATTTAGAATGACGGAATGGGCAGGTCACCTTTCTAGATCTACAGAGAACAGGTGGATATTTAGAATGACGGAATGGGCAGGTCACCTTTCTAGATCTACAGAGAACAGGTGGATATTTAGAATGACGGAATGGGCAGGTCACCTTTCTAGATCTACAGAGAACAGGTGGATATTTAGAATGACGGAATGGGCAGGTCACCTTTCTAGATCTACAGAGAACAGGTGGATATTTAGAATGACGGAATGGGCAGGTCACCTTTCTAGATCTACAGAGAACAGGTGGATATTTAGAATGACGGAATGGGCAGGTCACCTTTCTAGATCTACAGAGAACAGGTGGATATTTAGAATGACGGAATGGGCAGGTCACCTTTCTAGATCTACAGAGAACAGGTGGATATTTAGAATGACGGAATGGGCAGGTCACCTTTCTAGATCTACAGAGAACAGGTGGATATTTAGAATGACGGAATGGGCAGGTCACCTTTCTAGATCTACAGAGAACAGGTGGATATTTAGAATGACGGAATGGGCAGGTCACCTTTCTAGATCTACAGAGAACAGGTGGATATTTAGAATGACGGAATGGGCAGGTCACCTTTCTAGATCTACAGAGAACAGGTGGATATTTAGAATGACGGAATGGGCAGGTCACCTTTCTAGATCTACAGAGAACAGGTGGATATTTAGAATGACGGAATGGGCAGGTCACCTTTCTAGATCTACAGAGAACAGGTGGATATTTAGAATGACGGAATGGGCAGGTCACCTTTCTAGATCTACAGAGAACAGGTGGATATTTAGAATGACGGAATGGGCAGGTCACCTTTCTAGATCTACAGAGAACAGGTGGATATTTAGAATGACGGAATGGGCAGGTCACCTTTCTAGATCTACAGAGAACAGGTGGATATTTAGAATGACGGAATGGGCAGGTCACCTTTCTAGATCTACAGAGAACAGGTGGATATTTAGAATGACGGAATGGGCAGGTCACCTTTCTAGATCTACAGAGAACAGGTGGATATTTAGAATGACGGAATGGGCAGGTCACCTTTCTAGATCTACAGAGAACAGGTGGATATTTAGAATGACGGAATGGGCAGGTCACCTTTCTAGATCTACAGAGAACAGGTGGATATTTAGAATGACGGAATGGGCAGGTCACCTTTCTAGATCTACAGAGAACAGGTGGATATTTAGAATGACGGAATGGGCCTTGAAGTAATAGAAAGGACCAATAGGAAGTCCTAAATCCCTGTAGAGAGACACGCTCGGCAGTAAACTGGGTCCTACATGGCCATGTCTAGCCAATGACAATACAAGGTAGAAGGAAACCAGGGAGGGGTTCCTCCTCCAGGAGTGATCAAACACCCTAATGATGATGATGATGGTGTGTGTGTGTGTGTGTTCGGTTTCAAATCTCAGCGTGGATACATTCACTCTGAGTCATAGACGACGAAATAGCTGTCTGGGGATGATTATATTTTATGTATATATTCTCATATAAGGGATTATGAACTGTGGTGTTAACTCCTCACCAAAAAGATAAGTACATAAACCTTATTCAAACAACAAATTTATTCTTTTATTTTAACGACAACACTGGTTCATCTATTTATGATAAATTTACAGAGTGAAATAAACCCTACTTGTAAAAATTAACATTCAAAATCTTTCAGAAATTTCTTTAATAATATCAAAATACTATATATAATCGATAGTAATTTGAATTCATTTTTTTTTTAATTCAATATCAAATATTTTAGAGGGGTTCTGGTATTCCAAAATTCTATCTTAAACAATCGGATGCATAACACCGTCTGCGTTTAACCTTTTCGGCACCAATGTTAATGGCAGACTCTGAAATCGGATATGCTGAGTTCAAATCCTATCTGATCTATTGCGTTCATTTATGCACTAATACCATTGGGAAAGGTATGAACCCACAATTTGCCCCCTCAGCTATGATTTGAATAGTTTACAATAGGTATTGAATTTCAGCATTACATAACTCAAAAAGGTGTGATATGTCGTAAAACAGACAAACCCAATTGAACCAGCGTCAATAAAACTAAAATATGTCAAAAATACCCTGGTTTAAATTAATGTAGGATTCTTCATTCACTAGGTGATGTGTGAGGTTAATTTGTGTGTTTATTTACCTCCTCTCCAGGAGGTTAGGCACAAGGCCAGTTTTATCCTACTCCCACAAGGTAAGATGTGACCCAAGGTCGGGTCGGGAAAGTGGAACTTGAAAAGCCAGCGCCCGAGAAGGTGAGCACTCTGGCCATTAAAAATTGCCTGGGCAGCCCCGTCGGCATTCCCCGGTAGTGGCGTCTCAGGCAGTAAGCAATAAACTTACTCCTTCCCAAAGAGGGGAGGCGAAACCTGGGAGGGTGGACCTCCTAGAACTGCACAGGACAGACCCATAGACAGGCGTAAATCAAGCCCCGAAGTCCAAGACAATACCAGTCTATGGGGTGCAGTATCTATCGGAACAGATACTACACTTTCTTCCTAGCTAAGTTAATTTGTGTGTCACATGAGTTAGGTGGTGTTCATTTTATGTGTGCTGGTTAAAAGAAGGTCAAAAGGGCCGATCCTGTCAAAACTATTAGACGGCGCTTTGTACAACATTATGGTAAAACCAATCAACACCAAAAGAGTTGAGCTTTTTATTTATTACATTGATGCATTTGCTGGTTTGGCTGTTGTGTTTGGTTGGATATGAATGCAACGCTAGTCCCAGAAAGTTGACCTCTACCTCAAAGCTAAATGATACAATTGCTAGTAAGTAGCTAGGATTAAATCGTTTGATTTGTCTTTCTTGCTTTTTATTATGTTTTATTATCTTGTTATTGAATTTTGAAGATTATAATTGGGTTGGACTTTAGAGGGGGTTAGGGTTAGAGGGGGGGTCTGATGGTGGTGCGAGTTGGTAGTACTTACGTCATCATTTATGTTAATAAAATATCTTTTTAATAAAAGTTGTTCTTTTTTTGTTTTAATAAACAAAATTGTTATAGGTAACTACAAAAAGTTAAACGTTTGTGTAAAACATCAAACAAAAATGTTTCTCTAAAACTGGTTCTCCCCAAAGATCGACCCCCAAAACGAAAACCCTAAAAAGGAAATGCTACAAAACTCTACAAAACTTGAAACTCTCAAAAATACAACTATCACGAGAACCGACAGTTACTTCAATGAGTATGGCAATCTCATTATATTTAACGAGATTCAAGTGTCCAGTGTCCAATAGAGCTTTTGTTTGTTCCTGATGATGTCACAACATGACATCACGACACAACGCCCAAAATAAATTGTTTTTTTCAACAAGAATTCAGAATGTTATTCTCTGAAGCAAAGAATAATGATGTCACAAAAAAGCTAACTCGAAAATTATTTTGACCAGGTTTCAAGCTTAAATGAGATCAATTTGTGTGCCATTCTTTTTGTCGCATACGTTCTCAATTTTTCGGGGATTGATATCATGATGATGATGATGATCTAATGAGACAACAAGTATTTTTTGTATTAATGAGTCACCTAACTCATGTGACCCACAAATTAACCTGGCTAGGAAGAAAGTATAGTATCTGTTCCGATGGATACTGCACCCCATAGACTGGTATTGTCTTGGCCTTCGGGGCTTGATTTACGCCGGTCTATGGGTCTGTCCTGTGCAGTTCTAGGAGGTCCACCCTCCCAGGTTTCGCCTCCCCTCTTTGGGGAGGAGTAAGTTTATTGCTTACTGCCTGAGGCGCCTCTACCGGGGAATGCCGACGGGGCTGTTCAGGCAATTTTGAAATGGCCAGAGTGCTCACCTCTCGAGCGCTGGCTTATCTAATCCCACTTTCCCGACCTTGTGTCACATCTTTCCTTGTGAGAGGTAGATAAATAAATTGGTTGAAATTGGGCAGAATTTGATTATTTAAAAAGACGGCTCAACAAGAATTTTTAACATTGGACTTGAAAACAACCATGTTGTAGTCAGCTAGGAAGCAGCCCCGTGATATTGTGTTCAACGGAGGGGTAATTCTTGGAAAGAAACTCTGCTCAAAGAAGTTCCGTTTGGTTTTAGGTACACAGAGGAAGAAAGGAAAATTATTTACAGTGGTTGTAGTAAGACGAGGTTTTGGATGTGGATGTTTTACAGGGGGAACCATAGATTGGAGCTCAGTCGAGCACCTACCATGGAAATAACGATAGAGTAGAGAAAGACGAGCAACCTCTTTTCTGTGAGAAAGGCGCAGTAGGAAAGCGAAGATGACATCTTCACTAGAGGAATGACAAACTTACTTGGCTTTACTCCATGTGCAATTTGTGTGCCGTTCTTTTTATTTAATACCGTCGCAATTTTTCGCCGATTGATACGACAATGATGGTCTTATGAGACGAAATATTAAGGTATGAAAGACTTACTTGGCCGGATTATTGACTTTGCTCTGGATTGGATTAGTGCCAACTCTTCAAAGGATCGTTTGTCTGTCTGGATCGTTGTAAATTACAAATAATTATTGCAGACATTTGTATAAAAGAAATTTTTTAATTTTATTATTTCAGATACATCATTAGGGCTGAGAGAGAGAGAGAAAAAGATAGAGAGAGAGATTCTACTGGTGAATATTTTAAGAGCTTACATTTTAACGTATGCGTTTTGCTCTGCTTCTAAACTAATTCTCCTGTCCCAATATGCTAATTGATACTTCCGTTATGTCTCTTTCATTTACATGTTCACATGCTCGTCAATTTTGAACTTTTAATCTCAGTGACATGCTGGCTTCACTCTCTTCAAGGCCACCACATTATATAGCGTTTTCAACCATTTTTGAATTGGTTACCATAGGATCGTTTGTCTTTCCGGATCGTTGTTAATTACAAATTAATACAAAAACATTTCTACACAAAATATATTGTGCTTATTTGATTATCTCAGGTACATTATTCAGGCTGAGATGGAATCTACTACTGGTTATTTTTTAAAGCTCACATTTTTAAAAGTGCGTTCTGATGATGATGATCATCATGATGATGATGATCATCATCATCATCATTATCATCATCTTCGCCTTTAAACGAATTCTCCAGCTCCCAACATGCAAATTAATACTTCCGTTATGTTTCTTCCATTTACATGTTACCATGTCTGTCAATTTTGAACTCATTGACAACTTACATCCTGCCTTTTTCAAGGTCACATCATTGTATAGTATTTTAAACTTTTTTGAATTGGTTAGAATGCCGAACGAAATTTTTAAAAGATTAAGAATACTAATTATAATTTTATATAAGGATTATTATGAGAAACACTCTTATGCTCCAAAACTATTCGTTAAAATTGCACCTAATTTGTGATGAAGAGCCATTGAGATGTGATGTAATAAAATTGAAAATATTGATTAGGATGCTTAAGTAAAGTTAAAACATTCCTCCACATGAGCTAGACTAAAATCCGTCCGTGTGAGTTGCGTTTTGCCTAGTTATGGATCAAAGAAGTTTTATAGTCTGCTTACAGTGAAGTTAAGATCAAACAATTAATAGATCTTTCCCCATTGGTCATGGTTCGGTGTGTATTACACAGAAGACAGAAAGCAAGCCAAAGGTCCTGTAAGATCCATTATGCATTTTGACCCCAATTTCAAGGTTGGGCAGAAATGGAGGCGAACAGGCAAAGCCGAAAGAGAGTAGGAAATGAAATAGACTAGAAAGAAGAAAGTGACTATTAGAGTTATTTGTCAGATAAATCTTTCATGATAGATACATAGAGATGATCATGAACGTAGAGTTTTGAATCCTTACACGATTTTTTCAGGCCATTTGTTGCTGTTAATATTTTTATGTTTTTATAAAACACACTATGTTTATGATTATTAAACGCCACTTTGTTTTGAAAATTTAATAAATAAATACTGTAGAATATAACCACACATTAATATATATATATATATATATATATATATATATATATATATATATATATATATATATATATATATTAAGAGAGAATAGTAGTTTGTTTGAAGCATTGCTGGGGATTGTAATAAATGTATTAAGAAGGCTGAAAAGAACAAAAATAGACAATCGGAGGAGAGGTCTTACAACTATCTATTTATTTTTATTTTCTTTGCTGTTTATGTAAGATTGAAAAGAAAAATATATAGATAGTTGTAAGACCTCTCCTTCGATTGTTTATTTTTGTTCTTTCCAGCTTCTCATTAATCCGGCTCTCTGTATTGCCTTCAGCCTTCTTAATACATTTATTATTGTTAGGACAACTAAAGAAAACGCAATTATCTCCCTTGGACCATTTCGGAGTTATCGTCCTTGTCGATAATGTCTTGCCTGGAGAGAAAGTAAACAGACCACGTCTGGAGACTGTCTTATTTAATCTCGCGTTATTATTTTATATTGTGTTCAGTTGTAATAAATTTGTTAAGAGTTTCTGCTGATATTTTATCCATTTTTCTTTATCAAATATTATTGAGTAAACCTAAATTACGAGGTTTACAAAAATTATATATATATATATATATATATATATATATATATAAGTTCGAATACAAAACGTGATGAACGCCATCTTCAAAATTACGAAGCTATCACAATAAACAGTGGTGCATTTTAACACTCGAGCACACCCCAAAATCATGTTTTACATAATATGATACCGGCATAGTTTTTTTTTTTTTTTGGGGGGGGGGCTTTTAATTAAAATAAACTTTAGTCAAAGTCTAGATTTAATATATTTGTATTCGGCCTTTTATTGTTTAATATCTCAATTAAAACAAATTGAATTTATAGTGTTTTGCATTTAAACTCTTCATATATATATATATATATATATATATATATATATATATATATATATATATTATTATTAATAAATAAATATTTTTATATCCATAGACATATATATATATGTTTCGCGTTTTTTATTTCATGCTCGCCAGTATGGAATTGCGTAACTGCATCGCCGGTCAAACAATTCGAACCCCGAATCTACTTTTTATTGACCATGGTTTCGTAACCATTAGGCCACAGACCCGATCACACTTTTAATACGAGAGAAATGAGCCTTGAATTAATGTAAACACAAGTAGTGTGATTATAAAGATGATTCGATCTCCCAAGGGATAGAATCATGCAACGTTGCTAATTTTTATTAATCATCAATTTATTTACTCTCGAATATGTTTTAATATATGTTGAAATTTATATAATAAAGTGAAGCCAGTCTATTTCTGGAAATTAATATTTGATTCCTTATAGTCATTTCATTGTGTCGTTTGTGGCACCATGTCCTTCAGAGCAATAAAATATAATTCGAGTAAATTCCTTTCAGAAAATGCTTTATCCTGCTCGGAATGTTTTTCAGATAGAAGCCATCTTTGTTAGCAGCAGCAAATGTAAATTAAAATGGCCGCCATTTTTTCTCTCAACATCAAATTACACTACTAATAGTAAATAAATACATGCTTTCATTTTTACGTATAATAGTTTGTTTTTTGATATAAAGGGAAAAATTCAGGAAATCTCTGGGAATTTTCTCATTCCACTCTCACATAACATGCATTCTCTAACCAGTGTCTAAGACCATTACCACTTATAATGATTTGTTTTTGTTTTACAACATCTGGTCACAGTAAGGCGGCAATTCATGTTTCTTTTCTATAACACTAAAAGTGCAATTGTTACTTTCTTACTTTATTTCCCAAACAAAATATGGCACAGTTTACTACCACGTACATTGTGGAGAACCATCTTATTATCTTCTTAGTTCATTCCTCTCTTTTAAATTAAATCGATAGTAATTTTTCTATGTTTTAATAATATACAACTATAAATATATATACTAGACATACTTATAAATTTTAATAAATTAATTGACACACTTATAGATTTAATTGATTTTGAAAGAAAGCATCGTCTAGTTTTTAAATCAGTTAAACTTAATTATCTCCCTTGCATTATTGCAATTTAATGGTAATTGACTTTACTCAGTTATCTCCCCTTTTCGGAACTCTTTGGTGATTGTGGCATCGGTATAAAGGCGATAATATACCTATATTTGCTTCTTTTTTTTTTTTTACTTTTCTTTCAGATTTGATTTTTGTAATTGCACGCTGGATGTTATTTGCCTTTTAAGCATGTTTATGCGACTATTACTACATCTTTCTTTGGAGTGAATTATGAACGGGTTCCTGAGTCTGATCTGTTTTCGGATGTTATTCTTCTCAGTTGACAAACCTCAATTTTCTCTGTTTACATTTTGTCCCGACCTTCTGATGATAAAAATCTGTTTGTATTATAAACTACCTGGATGTTCTGTTTACTATACAGATTTTTTAAGCAATTGTAAATCCGACGACGTATAAATTATTATAAAATGATATAAAAAAATCTTCAAATATACATATATAATTATTATTATTATTATTATTATTATTATTATTATTATTTCATGTATCCATTGAAATGTTATAAGGAGATATAATCTTTTATGTATCAATTTTCAGTATTTACTTCAACGGTGCTCAATGCGTGAGTAGAGCTACGTAGTAAGTTATGAAAATATATTTATGGCAATTAAGCTACACAGAGGCTTCCGCGTTTCATCCCCGTAGGGAATTGTCAGGCTAAAATGCATGGAGTTTGTGTTGTTGGGTGTTTTTATATATACAAGTGGTGTTTAGTCTAGCTAGTTAACCAATCAGATTCTTTTATTCTCTTAGCCAATCGTTGGGCTTCTCATAAACAAAGGTTCGGTTGATTTTACTTCCTATTTCCTATTCTATTGTTCTGTTTTCTATAGTGTGGGCAATCCCCGTTTTTTTGTTGTGTCGAAAAAATGGATGACCTTATTTTAATGCGTACTTGCTTGTATTTCTATTTTAGGTTTTAGTATAGTTTTTTATTTATTTATTTGTTCATTTATTTATTTATTATGTATTGTTAACCTGAGGTGAATTTTATTCTGTGTAAGCAGTTGTTTGCTATTTCACCTCTACATTTTAATAAGTTTTGGGGGTTTAAAGACCCCCAAAACTTATGGATTTTAAATTTCTCATTCAGGCATAATCTACATGGGTTGTCTAAATTTCTACATGTACTGGCCTGTCGTATTAATTTCCATTCGATTATTGGTAAGTGTCCACTATCTTTGAACTCCCAATAATGGTTTCCTAGTGCTTTTTTTAATTCGGCATTCTTTGTTTTTAAATGTACTGTTGTGGTCGTAATATCTGGTTTTAAAATATAGGGAGATCATACCAACGTAGTACTTCTTGTTATTCGGTCTTTCTTTGGCAAATATTGTGGCTTGGTAAACGATACTTTTGGTTAGGGATTTATTTTGTAGTGGACAAAGTGTACGAGTTATGTAGTTACAGCTTTTCTTTTCATTACTAACTTTTTCATTTCTATTTGGGTAATTGCTATTAGGGTTAGGGTTAGGGTGTGGGTTATTACTATTTGTAGTGCTTATATTTTTGTTCTTAGTGTTATTTTTGCTATATTTGTCACTTTTTTGTACGCAATTTATTATTATTTTTCCTCTCTGCTGTTCTTTTTTTAGCATTTTGGACTAAATATGAAAATCAAACAGCGTTTCTAACAACATAGATTAATATGTGGCATAATTCATAAACCAAACAGATTTATGTATATGTTTTTTTTTAGTGAAGCTAAAGAGCAGCCGTGTAGGTGGAAAAACTGTCTGTAATTTATATATAAGATAGATGATAATACCATGAGCGTTATTAAATTTTTTGATAGGATTGCCAATTAGAAACAAAATGAAATATCTATCAATTATTAAATAGGAACATTTTCTATTTTTTTCTGATGGTACATCGCTTATGAAGGCCCGGGGACTACTCGAGAATAAGGGTTAAAAGGATTGTTGGTGTGACGACGATTGCCGCTACGAGAGGATAGGAAATAGTTAGAAGATTACTTAAGAGGACTTGATTTTCTAAGAGGACGGCTCAAGAAGTATTTTGTTTACGTTAGACTTAAAGAGGACTATGTTGTAGTTGGTTGGGAAGCAGCCTCGTGGTATCCTGTTCCATAGACGGGATGTTCTAGGAAAAATCATTTCATATGTTTTATATTATAAAGCAAAATACTTCTGGGCTTCGATAATTAATATTCTATGATGTAGCCATTCACACAAGATTAAGATAGTAGCCTTGATTGTGTTGTTTTGTTTTACGGCATATCAACTCTTTTTGAGTCATTTAATGCTGAATTCAGTATTTTTGATAGAAGTTTTAGGCTTTAAATTCTTATTATCTTCAAATATTTATAGATTAGCAGTTACTACTACCGATCAAAGGAAAAGCCTATCAAGCATGTGTATGCAGTGTGATGATGTATGAATATGAAACCTGGCCAAATGTGGGTTGAGGATATACGTTGCATGGAGAGAAATGATACAAGAATAATACAATGGATGTGTAATGTGGTTCTTAAAGATAGGTTTAGATCTGTATAAGGAGATGTGTGCAGAACTGGAAACTTCGTTGGTTCGGCCACATTGAAAGAATGTAGAACAGTAGATGTTGTAAGGTCAGTTGGCAGGAGAAGGTCAAGAAAAACATAGGTGGAAGTGATAAGGAAGGGTCTGAGAGAAAGAGGGATCAATAAAGACCTGAATAGAGATAGGTGAGTTTGGAATTCAATTTATAAAAGCCGTCAAACACATGCCAGCATATAAAACAGATGTTAGACCGACGACGACGACGATGATGATGATGATGATGATCATCATCATCATCATCATCATCATCATTATCATCATCATCGATATGGATAATAGAAATAAATAGTCTTCAAACAATAGATTTTACTTAACCCATATGTGGGAACCCTGTGTGAACCTGGTATTAATGGCAATTAAGGGTTCTCCACACTCTCCAAAAGCTCAGAAATTGGGTCCTCATCACCGGATGTAGCTTAAGGTCATACCCACGACCGGAAGGAGGATACAGATTTTGAGTAGTTAATACAGTTTGGAAATGTGATGAACGAGAAGAAAATACCAAAATAAAACGAATACATGTCTTTTGCGCCGTCTGTCGAAGATGGGAGGGGGGGGGGATAAATGCTATTAATACTTTCGCTCCAAGTGATAAATTATGCAAATTTTCTGTTCTCCCCTACTGAGCGACTATTATGGTAATCTACCCTATTAGGCCACTACATGGACTCTTCCCGGCGCTCTGAATAGTGATAATAGTAATAACAAAGAGAGTCGCTATGACCAAGCTACAAGCAGTCTCTGGTAACACACTACTTCTGTAAATACATACTCTTGTGAACTACCGCCTTGTTGTCTTTTTTCTTTAAGGCTCTTTAAGGCCACAACAGCGACCAATGAGAAAATTCGCCTTCTGAATAAAAAGTTGTCTTTTCTTTTATTTATGGTGAATGAGAAGTTTTAACTTGGGATGTGAATGTGTGTTCTTTTGTTGCGCATGGAAGAGTGGACATTTTTCTTCTCGATATATATTTGAGATTAGTTGGGATTTTGCTTGCAAGATTGTTTACTACCGCTTTGCCCTAAAACTTTTTGAACAGCTATGCTATTGAGTTTACTGTTGGCACGTGTATTGTTTTAACAACAAAAAACACATCTTATTCACCGGTTCGCGATTTTAAATAAACAATAGTTTTATTTAAAGCAATACTCATGGTATACAAAAAAAATCCGCATTATTTTCCCCTCGAAAGCATGTCAATATTATGGGAAGTAAATAAATATACGACCGACAATAATGTGTAAAAAGATATAGAGGAAGTTAATTCTTTATATGCGATGAAGGGGGATAACCTCCATCACATCCACTTTTATTTAAATAAATGCGAGGTCGGACATTTCATTTTTTTTTTATACATTTCATTCACCGGTTCGCATGTACGATTCAACTTGCTATAACTAACTTATTTAAGTTTTTTAGTAATACTAAAACATGATTTTAAGTAAATAACAAAAGTTATTTGGGGGTAGCCATAAACCCATTGCACTGTAAATAATTTAAACTTTAAACTACACAATTTAACGTAAAAATTTAGAAGTAAATTAAAAGATAAAATGATTACAACAATCTATTTGCTTTCTTACGAGGCGAGTTCTGTTCGCTATGTAAATGGTTTTTAACATTCATCCCGACTATCGGAACACGTACAGTATAGGAAGTCAAAAGTCAGTGACATTGGTAGAGTAGAAAATTCGAAGAATGTACCGCTTCTAATTGAAATACATTTCGTGATTTTTTAATTCACTCCATCTTCTCACGCATTAGTATTTCGTAAGTGTATTGTACTAAATTTTCTTGCGTTTGGTAACAGTTTTTATGTATATTTTGTTTGTTTTCGATTTCTGCTCTGTTAACTATACTGCATGAATGCCTCAATTTTCATTTAATTTTTGTCTATATATTGATTTACATTAGACACGTGATTTTACGAAATTAAAAAAATGTTCTCAAATATTTTATCAACTTTAAAACAATTTATTTTCCTATAAAAATATAATTTTGCAGGAATCTTCAAAAACGTTATTTAAATTCAAAAGTGCTAATCATGTAGTATTGTTAAAAGCAGGAATCAGGAGAAAAACAACCAAATATACAACAAATAACTATTAACAAACGCAAGAGAATTTACTTTTCTACCAGCCTGTATGTTTTAAAACTTCTGAAAGTGTGCATAATTTCGGTTATTCGGACTACATTTTTCATCTTGAGTATTATAATCACAACAGCTCGGCTGTTGTAACCTTCGGCCTATTTCAGGTGTATCTCTTCGAACTCAGGAATATTTTTGTCGAACTCGGGAATCTAGACGGAATTTCGAACGGAACCCTTTATTTAATCCACGGGGGTAGCATGCTCATGTTTCGTCAATCATGACTGAGAGAAGTGTTCGGTAATTCGCAATTCTTCGTATCGCCCGAACCGAGAATTGAACCTTAAACCTTCAGATGATTATAACTGTGAACTGAATTTAACTTAATACTATATCCACTGCGCCAGTATTAAGTTAAATTCAGTTTCAAGTGATAGTCATTTGAAGGTTCAATTCTCGGTGCGGGCGCTATGAGGAATTTCGAATTACTGAACACTTCTCTCAGTCATGGCTGACGGAACGAGAGCATGCTACCCCCGCGGATTAAATAAAGTGTTCCGTTCGAAATTCTGTCCAGATCTCCGAGTTAGACAGAAATATTCCCGAGTTCGAAGAGATACACCTGAAGTAGGCTGGAGGTTACAGCGGCCGAAACGTGATTATAGCACTCAAGATGAGAAATGTAGTCCGAATAACCAAAATTACGCAAATTATCAATCCTCATCTCCAAAATTAAGAAATATAATTTCCGAAAGAGTTTTAAAGTTTTTTCATTTCAACAGCGAATAATCTGTGAGGCTAAGTCTAGCTATTCTCAAAAGATTCGTGACTATCCACACTCAAAAGGTTGAATCTCAAGATTGTTGGTGAATCTACAATAATACTTGCAAGTCTGCCATTCTATCCTCTTTTTAATGGTTTTCAGATTATTTCATCTTCTAGGGATAAGGCTGATATCTTTGCTCGCCTTTTTGCTGACAATTCTTTCCTTGATGACTCTGGTGCTGTTCTTCCTGATTTTATTCAAACATTAATCAGTATGTTGATTCTGTCATGATCACTACAACGATTGTTGCTCGGGTTCGTTCTGATCTTGACCAGACTAAGGCTTCTTATCCTGATTCAATTCCAGTTATCGTTATCAAACGTTGTGTTCGTGGACTTTCTTCTATCCTCTCTAAGTTTTTCTATCTCTGTTTGTCGCAGTCTTTTTAATGTGAGTTGATTTAATTATTAATACTATGTATGATATGTATTATCGTATAATAGAGAAATAAGCATTTACTTCAACTTCTGTAAAAACAAATTGTACATGTAACAAACAGCAAATTCTGTAAAAATTATCAAATTTGTTTCTCCAAACATTATTTTGTTCATAAAGTATTTTATTTCTGATTGTAATTATGTCATTATATTTTCCGTAATCAAGCAGTCAATATGAACAAATTGACTCATCATTTTTGAAATATCAAAAATGTGTCTAATTCATGGTGAATGAAGTGATTTTTTGTGAATTTTTTTTTTTTTAATTTTTGTTCTTTTTACATTTGATTTTATGGAAATAAATCAATAATTGTAAGCTGCTTCCTAATAATATGTATAGTTACTAATTACTACACATTACTGGTGAATTTATACTAAAACTTTTCTCGGTGATTAATATTTAGTAGTAATTTTGCTCTTCACATATCCGCCCCCAGTTTAAAATAAGATAAATTAATAATTAAGTTATACAAACAAAGGCAATTACTTTTTAAATATAAAAAAAAAAAATTTTAATTGAAAATATAAATTGAGAATTGTGAAAGACTTAGCAGGGATTGAACTCAAAACTGTCAATCATGTGTTATTGAGACAAAGAGAAAAGTTTTATAACCAAATTTAACTTTCCAACTCCCTCCTTGCACTGACTGAGAATATAAGCAGACTTGCTAGATTATTGAAGTTAATCTAAGGCTGATGTCCTGATGACCACCGAATTCTGAAAGTGAACCAAATGGTATAGCTAATTTAGTGTTTTCTCAGGGTGATAGAAGGTGCTAACAAGTCAGTATGGTCATTGCAGACATCGTAGTCCTAGCCAATGTCATATTCTGAAGAAACAAAAAAATAACATTTTATTATCTAACATATAAAATTAATAAATTTTGATGCAAAAAGGAGTAACCCTATTTATGTACCCCGGGTTTCATAGCAAAACGACCTCATCTTTAATAAACCCGAGTTAACCAGTCGCTATCAGTCAGCTTAACCAGATCGGAGGAGGAAGCGGACTGGTTAAGTCATGTTTATCAAAACTGGGGTCTTTTTGCTATGAAACCCGGGTTACATACTTCTTTTTGTATCAACGTTAAATATTAAGCTCTTGCTTAAGTAATTGAGCATTCTGGTTAATTTTTCTAAAAATCTCTCTCTATAACAATTGTTGGATGATGGCCCTGTGAGGCCGAACGCATGTTGAAGTGGACGTATGTGTGGGGAATCGTTTGGTTTGGCTTGCACGATTTAGTGCGGGTGAACCCATTCAACCGAGTGCAAAATAGGGCTGTTCACATAGTCAGAGCTCACAAGCGTTGACAGGGCCACCACATTGACGAGGCCTCAGGTCAAGGGTCAAGGTGCACCTGCGCATAGGGGTTCTGTGACGTCACAGGCTTTTGTGTGGGAAACTGAGTTTTGCCAGTCTGGTTTTTGGAAGCAAGCCGAACAGACTATTTCTCTATGTAGTCCAACATGAAAAGGGGAATTTATTTCCCTAAGAGAATACAGGCATGAGATTCCTTCTTCCTCCCTCCTCGAATGGCTAAGGACTTAAGCTAGGAATTAACTACAATAAAGTAGTAATTTGATCTCTCCCTCATGTTAGTGAAACATCTCCAATAGCGACAGTAAACTGACGCCTGAATAAAACTAATCAAAATTTAAAAGATTGTTTGCCTCCAGAATCGTGTTAGGAAGGTTTTTGTTGCAGGCACAGCGGACGGCAATGTTTACGGCAGTACAGAAACGAAGAAAGAACTCAACCACTAGACGATACCTTTCCACGCGACAAAGAAAAGGTACGAGTAATTAAAGGGTATGCGACACAATAATAAATAAATTAAAAGTAGCTTAACTTAGCACTTTACTGCAGTTTCATGGTAGTCCAGATATTCAGAAGCATATTATTATCCCACACATCATATGCATTTAAATGGAAATTATTTATTATTGTTTATATATATATATATATATATATATAAATATTTTTCAATATTCTTATATTAATTATTTTATCTACAGACACTAATGTTTCATGCTTTTTATGCAATCATCAGTGTAAAAAATGTTAATTACTGCTGGTCTAAGGATTCGAACCCAGTCACCTTCGAGACTACAGGCTGCGCCATTACCTCCAGGCCACCATTAATCAACATGGAAAGAAGGGAATTTAAAGTCTATGAATGTCAATCGGCAGACATGAACAGCCAGCAGTCAGAGAGTGTTCAACTTGCCGGGGTAGGGAACGTTGAGTGAATTTATCAAACAAGCAGTCATACTAAGGCTAGTATGATTGCTTGTTTTATAAATTCACCCAGAGGCCCATCCAAATACTGCACCTTATAGACTGGTATTGTATTGGCCTTCAGGGCTTGATTTACGTCGGTCTATGGGTCTGTCCTGTTCAGTTCTAGGAGGTCCACCCTCCCAGGCTTCGTCTCCCCTCTTTGGGGAGGAGTAAGTTTATTGCTTACTGCCTGAGGCGCCCCTACTGGGGAATGCCGACGGGGCTGGCCAGGCAATTTTTAATGGCCAGAGTGCTCACCTCTCGGGCGCTGGCTTTTCAAACCTCACTTTCCTAACCCGACCTTGGGTCACATCTTACTTGTGGAAGTAAGATAAAAACTGGCCTTGTGCCTAACTCCGGGAGAGGAGTAAATCAATACTAGTGATTTTGATCATGTGATCTACAATCGTGACGTCCTGATAACTTTTTCTTAAATTACATTCAAAGGGAGATCACTCTCAGCGTACAATATTATCGTTTACAGTTTTCTCAGTATTCTTTTCGAAGATTTCTTTTTAATCCCTAACATATTTTATTACTTTTGGAGCGCAAGAACTCTCTAAATATATTATTTTGGGTACTCTTATAGCTGACGCACCATGTTTCCGTGACTTCGCGTCATCAACGTTCGGGCAGGTTACGGAAGTGCACGAGAGTTGACGAGGCGAAAACTGCCAAACGCTAAATTGAAGACTGGCAGCCGATAAATTACGACAAAGAAAATTAAACTAAAATACATATATACAAATACAAAACGAACAAACCACAGCTAAACAAATTTTACAAAAATAAGTATTCACATAGGTAGTTTGATGGGTTTCTTTTCGAAAAATATAATGCAATTTTTTTGTTGTTTGATTTTTTGGGGGAAAATAGTAAAAATGTTATTTTCTTTCGGAAATAAAATAATTTATTTTTTGTTTTTTGGGTACTTTGTTACATTAGGACCCGCGCTAACGTTGGCCCTAACCTTTACCCTAATTCTATTGCTAACCCTAACCCCTACTTTGACCTTAAACCCAAGACGGGGTCAAAGTTAACCCGGGTCCTAATGTAACAAATTGGTACGTGCAAAATCACTGGCCGATCCCCAAAATGTAAAAACATTTTGACCCTCTCTTAAAAATTCACCAAAATTCAAGAAATCAACCAATTTTAATGAAATTTTCAGTATTTATTAAAATACGATCACGTAATATAATGAAACCATCATTATTCTTATTCTCAGCGAAAATGTTTTATTTTTTTAAAACAAAATACATCTTTACTAAAGTTATATTTTTATATATTAATTTTTTTAAATGCATAAATTTAAAAAAAATGAAAATAAAGCACTATAGATGTTTAAAATATTTTTTAAAAATTATTTTGTATATATTACGAAAAAGGCCCGTAAATTTCGTGTTAATAAAATAACTATAACTCGAAGAAAAATTAATTTCTTGAATAAATAAAGTATTGTTTAATCAATATCTTCACAAAAAAATAATATAATTGCAAAAAATATTTCATGTGATTTTAATGATAAGAGTTTTGGGGAAAATATAAAATGCGATGTAATTAGCACATGAACGTGTCATCATCAGCGTAAGAAATTTTTTATAATCTTGAAAATAAACAAAAAATTGACAAATTTGAGAATCAGGATCATAACGAAAAAAAAAATTTTAATTGGATAATTTCTACTAACGATTGACCTGGAGATGTATGGTAGCACTGTTCTGTAATAAACAGGCGGTATTAGCTCACCCCCACACCGTCATCAATTTTTTCAGAGATTCAACAATTTTGTTTATTTCACAATTCATCGTCAGTTATTTGGAAAGATAAAACGTAAGTTTGTATTTGCTTTGTCATTTTTGTTTCATTAATAAATATTATTTAAAGAGTTTAAAACAATTATTATTTCTTATAAAGAAAATTTCATACTTTAATTCAAATATGAAATTTTCTTTCAAAATTTAATTCTATTTATTTATTAATAAATAATTTTTCATGTTTTAACTTTTTTTTTCAATGAATATTGTCAGTGTAGTCATTGACTTTAATTTACTTTTTCACACTTAAAATAAAAAAATACACTTTTCGCTTTATTTTACAAGAATTTATGTAATTTATCGTTACGACACATGTAAGAAATTCTTATGTTTCGTTACAATAAATTAGTTATTTATTCTTTAAGAATTTATGTAATTTAAAATTACATTAATTCTTAAAGTAATGTGATTGTTCAATATTTTAATCAATCATCATGTAAAAATAATTAATAAAATTGACGCAGTTCGTAACGTAAAAATTAAAAACAAAAAACAAAATATTACTGCGGGTTGGGCCTTTCATACTTAGAGATGTTGTAGCCGTATTTTCTGTTTACAACACAGGTTTCGGACATGTTTTAGCTAACTTTCACTTTTTTTTGATAATTAAGCAATTTTTAGTAAAAATAAAAAAAGGTACATTCTTTTGTAATTCACTCTCTTAAGACTTTAATTTAATAATTATCTTTGAAACAGTTACAGAAAACTGATATTTACCTTTCCAGCGAATTTTAAACATGTTTTATTGAACCTGCAGTTTTAACTGATTTTTCGTTTTGGGTATTTTTAACAATAGCCCTACAACGAAAACGCTGAAAAAAACAAATATACAACAAATAAAAGTTACCGTAGCATATAAAAGTTGATTTCAAAGTTACCTGTGACATTTATTAATGATTATAATCTGTTAAAAGTGCTGTTTTTTTATAAATCGATATTTTTATCACACGCAGACTGGAAAGTAAAATGGCCGCCGCTTCTTCACATTTTCGCAGCCTCGTGTTTTTTTTACTCGGACTCATATTCAAAGCGCAATTTCATTTTTCAGCCAAGCAAAAGAAAAAAAACAAAACTACATTTTAAGCAAAAGAAATAAAATCATTTTCTTTTTATGTACACGTCATTGTGCTTTTATTTATATATTATTTTCATTCGTCACACCGTAATGTTTTTTTTTTCCTGTTGTTTCTGTAAAAAATTCCATACCGTAACCCTAAACCTAACCCTAAACCTAAATCTAAACCAAACCCCAATTTTTCATATTTCAGTCAAGCAAAAGAACAAAAAAAACGCCGCTTTGATTATGAGTCCCGGTAAACAAAAACACACTACGTGACAACGAAAGGCGAAGCAAGCAAAGCTGTTGACGCCATCTTCTTTTGTGAACAGAAATTTAAAAAAATTTTTTTCATGTCTAATAAAAAGCCATTTATCCTACGTAAACATACAAACAAATGGAATAGATAACTAGGAAAATCTCCAGTCTCGACGTACGTCGCATTTATTTGTTGCATATTCATTTTTTGACCACGTTCTACAACTTTTACTTAACCCGACTCGCGAGTTGTAGGGCTATTGTAAAACATTGCCTTCGTTTTTTTTAATAACATTTTCCATTCTAATTTTTTTAAAAACGTAAACATACATTTGTTTTCGTTTTAAATGTTAACTTAATGCTTTTATCTTTCAAATACAATCAAAAGTTAAACGAAAACTACTTTAAAAAATTAAGAAAAAACACTTTTAAGAACTATAGTCAGTACAAGCGACAGCCATTTTTGCACATACCTAGTAACAAAGCACCGTTTTATGGTTTTCTTTTCTTTCGGAAATATAATAAATAATTTTGGTGCTTGTTGACAATTCCTTCGCTATGAAAATTTTTTTAAAAAAGAAACATTTGTATGACGTATGTACTCGTGAGGGAGAGAAAGCGGGGATCTTTTACGACGCTCAGCAGAGTAAAAACGCTAAAAAAACAAATATACAACAAATCAAAGTAACTGTAAGCTGTAAAAGTTAGTTTCAAACTTGCATGTGCTATTTGTTAGTATTTGTGCCAGTTGACACCGTTAAGATTCGAATAAAAATTGTTGTTTGGGATAAATACAATTTAGGCGCGCAGAGTGAAAATAATTGTATTGGCGCGTGACAAATATAAAATAACGCCCACGCAAATTCCGATGTCGCTTTATATATTAAATCAACTCAAAACGAGCGGACGTAGTTGAGAGCACACCACGTGATATTTCTGTCCAATGAGATTTCTCCAAAGACATATTTTTCTAAACTTTTCTCCTTAAGCTCGCTGGAGCCGATCCAAATAGTATTTAAGCACACACAAACATCAAACTTTCTCTTTCAACTGACTTTTCATCCGGAGGTTACACGCATCTTACTATCACTCTCCCATTTCACCCTCTCGCGCGTTTCATACAATTTCACAGGCGAACATTACCTATTGCCTCTTCTAACATTTTATAACAAATGAACATTTCAACAAAAGAAAAGACATTCTTCTTCTTACTTACCCTGAAACTAAAGAAAGGACTCATGAACTCATTACGAAAAGAAATATATTCTATTTGTTAATAGTTTATTTCAGTAAATAAACTTCCGTTGATTTTGCATGTTAAATCTTCTTATTATTATTTTTATCTGTGGAGGAAGTTATCACCAAAAAAAGGTATGACGACCCCCACAAGTTGGTAACCCCGACCAAGTTGGTGACCACGACTTAGAATTGCATGCACAACGGAATCTCTTTATGAGCTACACGCGGTTTCCTAACTTACTGGCGATATCATGCGTGCGGTAACACTCAAAGGAAGAAAAAGACGATGCGAATCTCAAGGGATGATACAAGCCGTCAGACAAAGCGTGGATCTCAGTGCAATGTAGCAACAAATTAGCGAGTTACGCCGGTAGTCGCTATTAAGTCGAAATTTAAAAAATCAACCGACAGTTTAAAGGCTTTAAAATCACTTTCAAACAAAAAACAGAGAAATGGAAGCTCCCCGCGTTGAAACACCCCTAGCTACATTAACGCTAAATATTCCAGCTTTTAATCCCACCAATATAAAGACGTGGTTTATCCAGATCCAGGCCCTTTTCGACGCAAAACGGATTACGTCTAAGCGAACCAAGTATTGTTATTTGGTTGAAAAACTCCCGGCAGACGTCGTCGAGGAAGTGACTGATTTACTGGAGAACGTACCAGAAAATAATCCATACGACGAACTTAAGGAGGCTATTTTGAGACGGACTGGCTTATCAAACGCGACAATGTTACGCAATCTCTTCACCCAAGTAGAATTGGGAGATCGCACACCGTCGCAACTTTTACGACACATGCAATCATTGCTAGGAGACAACAAAATGTCCGAAAATATAATGAGAAGTTTGTGGCTGAATAAACTCCCAGACACAACAGTACAAATGCTGGCACCCACAACGGAAGAGACAAGCACAGTAAAACTAGCCGACATGGCAGACCGAATTCATGAAAATCTGAGGAGCCACAGATTAAACTCAGCACAAGCACAGCCAAAACAGACGAGAGACGTCGAAGTGGCCGAACTAAAAACTACGGTCGAAAACCTCACTCGTAAATTGCAGGAATTAATGCAAATAAACCGTCGTTACTCATTTAATAATCAACCGAACTACCGAAAACGAAGTTTTAGCAGAGGTCGAAGCAACACACGAGAACGAGCGAACGAAATCTGTTTTTACCACAAAAAATTCGGCACACAAGCCAGGCGTTGCACTTATCCTTGCACTTTTGAAAACAAGAATCAGGGAAACGATCATTCCAGCCAGTAGAGACGACAACTGTTGCTGGATTTTCCACTAAAGGTCGTCTATTTTTCATTCGTGACAGTAATCACGGATATAACTTCTTAATAGATACCGGAGCCGAAATAAGCGTGATACCAGCGCTAAGTAAACAGAAAGCTACTCCACAGGCTTACCACCTCCAGGCAGCTAATGGCACACAAATACCGACATACGGTGAAAAGTACTTAAGCGTCAATCTCAGCTTGCGTCACACATTTTCGTGGATATTTACCATAGCCAACGTGACGACACCAATATTAGGAGCAGATTTCCTAGCACGATATAATCTATCAGTAGACATGACTAATCGCACACTGACTGATAACCAAACAAAAATCGTAATAAAAGGTATCACCACAAGATACCAGTCTACTGGGATTAGTTCTGCCTTTCCTGAAGAGACGTACATTCGTCGGCTGTTTCAAAAATACCCACAACTTACTCAGCCATTCACAGTCGCGGATGATATAAAACATAATGCAAGGCATTATATTAAAACGAGTGGACAACCCGTCTACGCCACCCCCAGACGTTTGAAGCCGGATAAGTACAAGATCGCAAAGGACGAATTCCAACGCATGTTACAACAAGGAATTATTCGACCTTCCAAAAGTGCCTGGTCATCTCCTCTACATATGGTACAGAAATCAGACGCGACAACATGGCGTCCTTGCGGCGATTTCAGGAGATTAAATGCACAAACTGTACCGGATAGATACCCTATCCCACACATTCACGATTTCGCAATCGGATTGCAAAACGCCACGATATTTTCCAAACTGGATTTAGTGAAAGCATATCACCAAATACCGGTGGCGGAAGAAGATATCCATAAAACAGCACTGACCACGCCATTTGGACTTTACGAATTTGTCAGAATGCCATTCGGACTTAGGAACGCCTGTCAAACCTTCCAAAGGTTGATAGACGAGGTTTTTAGGGACCTTCCATTCGTATTCGCATACGTGGACGATCTCCTAATTTCTAGTAGAAACCTCGACGAACATAAACAACACTTGGAACAAGTTTTCCAAAGACTGTCCCATTACGGTTTTAAAATAAACTTGGACAAATGTATTTTCTGTCAGCAAGAAGTAAATTTCCTCGGACATTCAATTGATAAGGATGGAATATCACCATTACCCGAAAAAGTAAGTGCCATTACGAATTTTCCACAACCTACGTCTGTTAGACAAATTCGTCGCTTCATAGGTGTAATTAATTATTACAGACGATTTTTACCCAACTGTTCCACAATCCTTGCACCGTTAACGTCATTATTGAAGAACAAAACGAAAAACCAACAATTAAAACTGGGAGGATCAGCTTTAAAAGCTTTCCATCAAGCTAAAATTGCCTTAGTCAATTTCACAAAATTGAATAATATTAAGGACAGTGAGGAATCGAAACTTACACTTACAACAGATGCATCAGACATAGCTGTAGGAGCAGTTATACACCAACTGACAGGGAATACAATGACCCCTATTTCGTTTTTTTTTCAGCCAAACTGAGCAAGACACAGACACAGTACAGTACCTTTTCAAGGGAACTATTAGCAATTTATTTGGCAATTAAACATTTTAGACATCTGTTGGAAGGAAGAAACTTTTGTATTTACACTGACCATAAACCGTTAACGTATGCACTGCATACACACATAGATAGATATGGCCCAAGAGAAATCAGACATCTTGATTATATTGCTCAATATTCTACAGACATCAGACACGTCAAGGAACAAGAAAACATTGTGGCGGACGCATTATCACGAGTTGCAATAACTTCGATAAATTCCAGTTCGCTGAGTATGGAATTAATTGCACAAGAACAAAAAACGGACGAGACACTCACTGACGTACAACAGAAAACGTCTTTGCAACTGAAGGAAATGCCTGTACCTTTTAGTACAACAACATTTTATTGTGATACAACGAAAAAACAACCACGTCCATACATACCGCCAAGCATCAGACGACATGTTTTTCAACATTTCCACAATTTATCTCATCCAGGCAAACGAGCCACGGTAAGAATAATAGCAGACCGTTTCGTTTGGCCGAAAATGAATACAGATATTCAAAATTGGACCAAGATGTGTGTATCCTGTCAAAAGAATAAAATACACAGGCATACAAAGTCACCACTGGGTACTTTCAGTACGCCAGATGCCAGGTTTACCAATATCCATGTTGACTTGGTGGGACCATTACCCCCCCCCCCTCGAAAGGACACACCCACATTCTCACCATAGTCGACAGGTTCAGCAGATGGCCAACAGCCATACCCGTGAAGGACACATCGGCGGCGACAGTAGCTGTAACAATATTAAAAGACTGGATAGCGATTTTTGGAGTACCGTCAGTACTCACAACGGACAGAGGCTCGCAATTTCAATCGAAACTCTTCGCAGAGTTCAACCAATTGTTGGGAACATCCCACATAAAGACAACGGCTTATCACCCTTGCTCGAATGGCCTCGTCGAACGCTTCCACAGACAGCTAAAAACTTATTTGGCTACGAGTCATAACAACGCAGACTGGTCAGATAATTTACCATTAATCCTATTAATGATCCGAAACACGATGAAAGAGGATTTACAAAGCACGCCAGCGGAGGTAGTTTTTGGATCAGCAGTCACACTACCTGGATAATATTTTGATGCATACGCAGACATTTCACCCACAAATACATTTGTGACGGAATTAAAGAACAAAATGTCTTCTCTCAAATTTACACCCACCAGGAGGGCTGACAAACAAACACATATGCCAAATGACCTTCACACATGCAAATATGTATTTATTAGGAACGATACAGTCAAAAAGCCATTTTGTCCAAATTACACAGGACCATACCAAGTTTTGGACAGAAGTGAAAAATATTTCACTGTCCAAAGGAAAAACAGGAAAGACAACATCGCGATCGACCGAATTAAACCAGCATACATTGAGGAACACCCTCAGACAATTTCCCCACCAGAACAAATTCCCTTGGAACATGGGAGTCCAGCAGAAAGTGACGGGAACGTCAAACCTACGACAAAAATAGGTAGAAAAGTCCACTGGCCGAAACATTTCAAGGAATACATTACATATTAAAAAAAATTTTTTTTTTCCTTTTTTTCAATCTGGGGGGAGTATTGTGCCAGTTGACACCGTTAAGATTCGAATAAAAATTGTTGTTTGGGATAAATACAATTTAGGCGCGCAGAGTGAAAATAATTGTATTGGCGCGTGACAAATATAAAATAACGCCCACGCAAATTCCGATGTGGCTTTATATATTAAATCAACTCAAAACGAGCGGACGTAGTTGACAGCACACCACGTGATATTTCTGTCCAATGAGATTTCTCCAAAGACATATTTTTCTAAACTTTTCTCCTTAAGCTCGCTGGAGCCTATCCAAATAGTATTTAAGCACACACAAACATCAAACTTTCTCTTTCAACTGACTTTTCATCCGGAGGTTACACGCATCTTACTATCACTCTCCCATTTCACCCTCTCGCGCGTTTCATACAATTTCACAGGCGAACATTACCTATTGCCTCTTCTAACATTTTATAACAAATGAACATTTCAACAAAAGAAAAGACATTCTTCTTTTTACTTACCCTGAAACTAAAGAAAGGACTCATGAACTCATTACGATAAGAAATATATTCTATTTGTTAATAGTTTATTTCAGTAAATAAACTTCCGTTGATTTTGCATGTTAAATCTTCTTATTATTATTTTTATTTGTGGAGGAAGTTATCCCCAAAAAAAGGTATGACGACCCCCACATATTTTAAACCCGTTTGAAGTGCTATTTATTAGAAATGTAAGTTCGACACACGGTCAGCGAAGAAATCAAAATGGCCGATTTACGTAATAATATCGAGGGACTGGCGGCCATTTTTCTTTGAGAAAGTAGATGTTTTAAAAAACAAGAATTTTTTTTTAACATCTAATAAAAAGCCATTTATACACTACGTAAAAATACAAACAAATTACATAGGTAAGTAGAAAAATGTCTATTCTAGACATCAGTCAACTTTACTTGTTGCAAATTTATGTTTTTAAACTCGTTCTCGTTCTTTTTTTGGACCCCATTCGCGCCTCTACTGAGCGTCGTAACGAATTTAGGAAAACTCGTCACAGGAAAATTCGTAAACGGAAAATTCGTAAACGGAAAATTCGTAAACGGAAAATTCTTCACTTTTGGCCAAGTAGGAAAATTCGGCAATTATCGAATAAATATCGATTGAAAATAGATTTTAGAACCGTTTTTACAGGAGATATACTTGTACATACGAGGCTACCCACCTCACCAGTGGAGAACATTTTTTCATATTATTATTTTGGTACTTGTGCAGTTTACGAACCGGGCTATTTTTTAGATAAGATTTTCAAGTTAAATTAAATTTTTACTTCAAAATCACTGTGAGAAAAAGTTGTTAATCCATCGTTTCACAACTAAAATGGCAGACAATGAATTGGCTGTATTTTTCTGATTTTTTTGTTCCGACCATACAACGATTTATTTGAAAGAAGAATTTCTTTTTTTAAGTATTAAATAAAGTTGTTAATTAAAACAAGTTTTAAGCAAGATGAAATAAAAACACTGAATTAGTTAGAAAACAATTTTGCTTTTTTAAATACATGGAAATTTTCTAAGAATTTAAAGCCAGTTACTCGATAGTTTATAAATTCCTTTCAAGTTTTGCACACACACGAAGTAATTGATGTTTTGTCAATTAAAATGGCTGACTTGTTTACGAATAAATCTAAATGAATTATGATTGATTTCATCTCGTAACTTAATTACGAACCAGGCTTGAAATAATAACATTATTTAGACAACGATTTTTTACACGAGGAGAATGGGGGGGGGGGTTGCTTTGTTAACTATTCTGTACTTTCACGTAACGATTTAATAAACGGAAGATATCGTAAAAATTGAATTTAACTTGAAAATTTTATGTAAAAAATAACCCGATTCAAACCTTTAATTTCGTAACGTAATTACGAACTGGGTTGGAATAACATTATTTAGAAAGCCATTCTTAACATGGAGTGAAGGGGGGGGGGTTAACTATTCTGTACTTTTACCTAACAATTTAATAAACAAAATATATCGTAAAAATTTAATTTAACTTGAAAATCTTATCTAAAAAATAGCCCGGTTAGTAAACTGCACAAGTACCAAAAAAATAATATGAAAAAATGTTCTCCACTGGGGAGGTGGGTAGCCTCGTATTTACAAGTATATCTCCTGTAAAAACGGTTCTAAAATCTATTTTCAATCGATATTTATTCGATAATTGCCGAATTTTCCTACTTGGCCAAAAGTGACGAATTTTCCGTTTACGAATTTTCCATTTACGAATTTTCCGTTTACGAATTTTCCGTTTACGAATGTTCCTGTGACGAGTTTTCCGGGCACCGTCGTAACATATACCCGAGAAAGCTGCTTGTCGAAGTGAGGTCGCAATTGGAAAACGCAATTCCAAATAAAAACTCGTTTATACTTACGTATCAGGCAATAATTAGTTTACACAGAAACAATTAGGAAAAATTATCGAATAGTTTTTAATAACGTAAAAATCAATGTTATCGTATTTCTGAATCTACGGGCAAGACCTGTTAGGAGAATTACCTCCTCCTGTTTTACTTAATTATTCCTATATGATGTCTGCCCAATGTAAAATACGATAAAATTGATTTTTACTTTTAATTAAAAATCTACTTGATAATTTTTCCTAATTTTTCTGCGTATACTAATTATTTCTTGATACTTGAGTATGAACGAGAGTTTTCTTTTTAGGTTTTCCAATTGCGACCTTATCTCGACAAGCACCGAAAGAAAATATCGCACACCCAAAATTTCATAAATTAATCAAGTCGTTTTATTTTATTAAAAAAATCATATCTATGCGATTAATGGTAATTCGTAGAAATTACCATAATGTACAAGGCTTATTTTAAACTCTATTTGTTTAAGTGTTCGCAAAAGTTTGCTTTTTTTTTTCAAATATCGCAAAAGTTTGCTTTTTTTTCGGCAGCACTTTTATCCCCCGCCCAGGCCGCCCACCGCCGCCCAGCCCCCGGCGCCAGCATTTGCCTCACGTGACTCAATCGTAGTCACTTATAAACAGAATATTCTTCGTTATTAACACTTAGCATATATCCCCCCCAATACATTTTTTTTATTCATTAATTATTTATCTTACGAAATGAAATGAAGATTGATGGATTTTTGCCCACCGCCGCCCAGCATTTTGGCTCACGTGACTCAATCGTAGTCACGTATAAACAATAAGTTTTATTTCCATTGATATACATATGTCTGCGGCGGTGGGCAAAAATCCATCAATCTTCATTCTATTTCGTAAGGTCCATAATTAATATACAAAAAAATGTATTGGGGGTGGGATACATGCTAATTGTTAATACGGAAGACTATTCTGTTCATAATTGACTACGATTGAGTTACGTGAGCCAAAATGCTGGCGCCGGGGGCTGGGCGGCGGTGGGCAAAAATCCATCAATCTTCATTCTATTTCGTAAGGTAAATAATTAATAAACAAAAAAAAATGTATTGGGGGTGGGATATATGCTAAGTGTTAATAACGAATACTATTCGATTGAGTCACGTGAGCCAAAATGCTGGCGCCGGGGGCTAGGCGGCGGTGGGCGGCCTGGGCCGGGGGTAAAAGTGCCACCCACCTTTTTTTTTCAAATATCGCAAAAGTTTGAGTTATCTCCCTTTTCCAGTAGCAATCTACAAGTTGGGGCAGAACTATAATTAACGAGGAATGGCAGTTGCCTTGACACCGTTTTTTTTACACCGCTTAATTTAAATGTCAGTATTTGCAGCGTGTTTTTTTTTCTAACCATTTGAAAAGAACACACTGATCGTTGTTGCGGCTTTAAACATTGGATTAATGGATGCCCTCATCAATGTCGAGCCGAATGGTTGTGAAATGACTTATATGTACGAAAATCCGCAATACATTGTGAGTAAATGTTACAGTCCAGGCGTCAATTTTAAAATGTTTCCCTCGTTACGTTAGATCAGTCTAAACACGAGGTTAAATAGACATATGTGTATCAATGGAAATAAAACTTATTTTTTCATATTTAGTATTTATCGTTACAGTCAAATAAACTTTTTTTTTATTCGTACAAAAAAGAATTGGAAAGAAAAGTAAATTCATTTAGGCGGTGTATAGTGAAAAGTTAAAAAGAAAACCCCCTATTGCTAGCCCCCATATTGGCTCAATAAAACTCGTCACAGGAAAATTGGTCACGGAAAATTCGTCACTTTTGGCCAAGTAGGAAAATTCGTCACTTTTGGGCAAGTAGGAAAATTCGGCAATTATCGAATAAATATCGATTCAAAATAGATTTTAGAACCGATTTTACAGGAGATATACTTGTAAATACGGGGCTACCCCCCTCCCCAGTGGAGAACATTTTTTTATATTATTTTTTGGTACTTGTGCAGTTTTGTGTGTTAAGAATGGCTTTCTAAATAATCCGGTTCTTAATTACGTTACGAAATTAAAGGTTTGGATCGGGTTATTCTTTACAACGTGAAAGTACAGAATAGTTAACAAAGCACCCCCCCCCCATTCTCCCCATGTAAAAAAATCGTTGTCTGAAAGAAGAATTTCTTTTTTTAAGTATTAAATAAAGTTGTTAGTTAAAACAAGTTTTAGGCAAGATGAAAAAAAACACTGAATTACAATTTTGCTTTTTTAAATACATGGAAATTTTCTAAGAATTTAAAGCCAGTTTAAATGACTTTTTACTTATAGTTTATAAATTCCTTTCAAGTTTTGCACACACACGAAGTAATTGATGTTTTGTTAATTAAAATGGCTGACTTGTTTACGAAGAAATCTAAATGAATTATGATGGATTTCATCTCGTAACTTAATTACGAAACAGGCTTGAAATAATAACATTATTTAGACAACGATTTTTTTACATGGGGAGAATGAGGGGGGGGGTGCTTCGTTAACTATTCTGTACTTTCACCTAACAATTTAATAAACAAAAGATATCGTAAAAATTTAATTTAACTTGAAAATCTTATCTAAAAAATAGCCCGGTTCGTAAACTGCACAACTACCAAAAAAATAATATAAAAAAATGTTCTCCACTGGGGTGTGGGTAGCCTCATATTTACAAGTATATCTCCTGTAAAAACGGTTCTAAAATCTATTTTCTATCGATATCTATACGATAATTGCCGAATTTTCCTACTTGGCCAAAAGTGATGAATTTTCTGTTGCCGAATTTTCCGTTGCCGAATTTTCCTGTGACGAGTTTTCCTAAATTCGATAACGCCAACGTCGACCATACAAAATAAGGTCCACCCTCCCAGGCTTTGCCTCCCCTCTTTGGGGAGGAGTAAGTTTATTGCTTTCTGCCTGAGGCGCCCCTACCTGGGAATGCCGACGGGGCTGCCCAGGCAATTTTTAATGGCCAGAGTGCTCATTTCTCGGGCGCTGGCTTTTCAAGTCCCACTTTCCCGACTCTATCTTGGGTCACATCTTACCTTGTGGGAGTAAGATAAAACTAGCCTTGTGCCTAACTCCTGGAGAGGAGTAAATAAATACAAAATAAAACTTGAGTTCCCGAAACGAATTTGTTTATTAACTGTTTGGTGCTTCTATTTATTTTAGAAGAGTTCCAATGGTGTAAGGGGCAGTAACTCTCTTTTTTAGTACGCAATGTCTCCGAAAATGGAAAATATCCATTTTTTTAAATGAGAAGTCATGCAAATTCAATTAATAGAACATTTTTCGAAGAAATAACAATTTGAGAAAATCAACGTTTTTGTTGTTACGTGGTGTTTTTTTTTTTTTTTACCGGGACCCATAATCAAAGCGACGTTTTTTTTTTAGTTTTGTTTTTTTGCTTGACTGAAATATGAAAAATAGGGGTTAGGTTTAGATTTAGGGTTACGGTATGGAATTTTTTACAGAAACAGAAAAAAAAACATTACGGTGTGATGAATGAAAATAATATGTAAATAAAAGCACAATGACATGTAAATAAAAAGAAAATGATTTTATTTCTTTTGCTTAAAATGTTCTTTTGCTTGGCTGAAAAATGAAATTGCGCTTTGAATATGAGTCCCAGTAAAAAAAACAACCACGATAGAATTAAACGAAAACGAGGTGGTAAGAGTATACGTGAGCCCCCCCCCCCCCGAGAAACCACCTGTGCGCATGCGCCAACAAACGGAAGTGAAGACAGGAAGTGCACAATTTAAAATTGATTTAAAATGAAAATATCAAGTTATACGAATTTATTTATTTTTCTTCAGGAATTGAAATTAATGAAAGAATCCAGACTGTGTTTGTGGGTCTACCATGAAATGGATTGGTAGTGCAAAATTTTCTGCGAAAAAAAATAACACGAAGACGTTTTCAACGCTTTAGTAAATAAAATTAACCATTTGTATCCTGTTGAAATTTACGTGTTTGTTTTTATTACGTGTTTGTTTTTTTTATTTTACATTTTCATTCAATAGCGTTTACATTTTTGCAAAATTTAGATTATTGATTTCTTAATATTTTAATTTTATTTTTTGTATTTGCACCCAATAGCGCTTTCATTTATGCGCTTCCGTTTGTCTTCACTTCCGTTTGTTGGCGCATGCGCACAGGTGGTTTCTCGGGCGGTGTACTCTTACCAAAATAGTACTTTTAACGGATTATAATCATTAATAAATGTAACTTGGAAATTCTGTTTTATCGGCTACGGTAACTTTTATTTGTTGTATATTTGTTTTGTTTTTTGCGTTTGAGTGCTATTGTAAAAGATACCCAATTTTATTTTTTGGGGAGGGCGGTTAGGGTTAGTCTTTATTAAATAAATAACCCCTCAAATAATAAATTGGCTAAATTGCTACGTATTTTTATTAAGTAAAAAAAAATCCCCCTACAAAATCTAAATTGCCTAAATATCTACGTTTTAATTAAATTAATATACCCCCCCCCAAAAAAAAAGAACGAAATTGGCTAAATTTTTACGTGTTTTTATTACCCCCCCCCCCACACACACACAGACAAAAGTCGGTTACATGTCTCGTTTTACGCTAAGTGGCCATCTAACGCAATACGAACCGAATTCTTGTTATTTTAAAAAAAATTTACCCTAAACTAAGTTTTAGTTTGCAAAGTCGGTTTAGTTCGGTTTCTATTGTCTTAACAGCATTGGAATTTGATTCTGCTTTCCCTGGGAAAGTCGGACTTTTCCATTATTTTAGTTTCGAATAACTTCAGGCTGAAAAAATAGTAAAATAAAATAAAATGACTTACTGTATAACTAACCCTAAGTCCAGAGGAGCTTGCCACTATGACTTCTGGTTAGTGGTAGGGTAAGCCATTTCGTTTTAATTATTTTTTAAGTAATCAAGCCTCGCCAACAACAGAGGACCCAGCTGCTATTTTGAACAAAATCTTTATTTAAAATAAAATAAAAATTGAAGTTTCTGAATTTTTTAAGTATACAGGTCGGTAGAAAATTTTATTTTCTCTGCTGGTACTATACTGCATGGTACGATAGTAAAGATGTGTCAGCCATTCGTTATTATTAATTAATTGATAAAAAATGGCTGACATGTCATGACTTGTGACACTTAGAAACTAATTTTGAAGCCTTTAGATTGAAACTTGTTGAATAGAGAGTAGTTTCTGGATTGAATTAAAGTTTAAAGGTCAAGTATTCTAGTCCATAAATTAAAGAAGGAACTACCAACTCAGATTCATTGAATTTTTGGTACTTGTAATGAAGAAGTACCCAAATGAGGCAGACATTTTTTCACAGATAGTTTTGTCCTGTTTTTTGTAGCAGTGACAATTTAAAGTTGTCCTTTTAAAATTATGCCATGCAAAATATTTTTGTACATAGAAGAACCATTTTTTTCTGAAAGTTTTTTCAGCATTTTTTGGAGGGGAGGGATACTTGGGGTTTTTTTTAACCTTAACCTAATCTAGTGTTTGTATTCGACAAAAAAAAAGCATATAAAAAATTATATGCTTTTTTTTTTTTTTCGAATACAAAAACTAGATTAGGTTAAGGTTAATAAAAAAACCCAACTATCCCTCCTCCCCCCAAAAATGCTGAAAAAACTTCCAAAATAAATGGCGCTTCTATAGATGAGGGCATACATGGAAAATGCAATCCCAAGTGAAAACTCTTGTTTATACTTACGTATCAGGCAAAAAGAAGTATCCTCACCAAAAATTATGAAAAATGATCGATTAGAATTTTAATTAAAAGTAAACATAGGTTTCATCTTATTTTGCTGACTGCCATTGATTTATTACTTATTTATGACAGACTGAGTTATCGACACCTGAATTTCGTGTTTTTCGCTCAAATCAATGGCGGAACACTAAAAAACGATATAACTGATTTTTATTTTTAATTAAAATTCTACTAGATAATTTTTGCCCGATACATAAGTATATCAAATAGTTTTCCCGTGTATTGATTTGGAACTGCGTTTTCATATGTTCCTCATCTATATAAGCACCAAAAAAAAAACTACAAGAAATGAGATTGATTTACTAATGATTTGAAGAAAATTATTGAACCCACTTTTAACACAGAAGGGTGAGGGGGTAATCTTAAGCCGGGGGGGGGGATTAAAAAGCTGTTACATTTAATGTCGGTACTAATTGACTGTACTCGCTCAGCCATTTCCAGCTTGTTTCATAAATCGCAAACAGAAACGTTTAGGTCGATATGAGTCCTCTCCTCTAGAAGTACCAATTTTTTTATATTTAGATAAATTCTACAGTTTTAATCTTGTAATACTTTGATTTTTGTGAAAAAAATAATTTGCACAGTTTAATGTCAGAAAGGGACTACTTTGAATTGTCA
The DNA here is from genome assembly GCA_963556195.1 of Sepiola atlantica. NCBI lineage: Eukaryota > Metazoa > Mollusca > Cephalopoda > Sepiida > Sepiolidae > Sepiola > Sepiola atlantica. Next base: position 232,741,134 of record OY744515.1, on the reverse strand, counting down.
TTGTTACAAAAGACAGACAAAACTAGTCGTGAAAAAATGTCTGCCTTATTTGGGTGCCTTTTTATTACAGGAACCGAATTTTTAAACTTCACTGGATTGCTACTATAATAAATTCAGCAGCAAATTTTTACGGAAAACATAATCATCAACATAATCTCCCTCTAAAGTGATATTAGGTATCCCAAACCGGGCTGATTTCCTGACGAAATATGTTAAAAACAAAGTGAAATCCATTACATTTCAACTTGTGATATCTTGTGTATTTTGGAGGTTATTTTTATAAAATTTGGATGTAAACAAAATTTAATCTTTTCTCTTTATAAATGTACAATTTTTTCTCCTGTCTCATTAATATTTTTTTCCCAAACCACTTCAAGTTAAGTCACTATTTTCAGTGACAGACGTTTTATTTTTATGTGAAAAAAATGTTTTTCAAATTTGTTGCGCGTGAAATTGTGTGTAACTATGCATATAAAATAGTCCTATCTGAAAGAAAAAGGGCACTCGTTTATAGGGTTTAAGTTGCATTTCATAAAAAAAATCCAAGTTGAAAACTTTAGTGAATAAAATCCGATAGAAATTCAATGTACAAATATTTCGAAATTTACACCATTTTGTAGAGAAATATACCGTCTTTAATAATCTGTTGGTGTCATATTACTACACCCATAACTGTAGACGTGCCAAGTATAAAACTGGAGGTATGGCTTCGCAAATTAAAAATCTTCAATCATCTATGAGCTCCACACATCTAGACTGCTATTGAAAAATTGAAAACATCAACAAAACGACTGCTGCTGATGGATATATCAAAGATCCATTATTTTTTTTGTAATCTTAAAAATAAAACTTCAACATAACGTGTATCGAACATTTAAAGAGAAAAACATTTTTATACCCCAACTAGTAAATAAATCAATCTATTAACTTTTTTTATTCATGAAGATTATAATTGTATGTTGTTTTGTCTTTCGGTAGTAGTAATTTTGAATTACTCTATCCGAAAAAATATTGTCCCTTTTTGAGCGAAAGTCAACAATTTAGCTAGTGTTGCTAGTGTAGCAATTAATCAATCAGCAGCAGCTAGTTTAAACAGTAAGCTTTGTGAAATTCGTTTACAGAGTTTTGTAAAAAAAAAAGAAAGACAAGAATACTTTGTGCTTAAAAAAGTTAATGATTTGTGGTTCTTTTATAAAAAAAATACTTAAGGAAATACCGGTTGTCAAATATACTCAACTTTCCAAATTTAATTCTAATAATAATAAGTAATAATAATAATTTGACAATTAAAAAATAAAATTCTACGTTTTTAGGCGATTACGTGTGAACACCCTAAAAGTCTTGACAGAAAAAAGACAAAAGAATAATTTAGAGGGAGGATCAGTTTCACATATAAATTCAACGCAATTTAAAAAATATTTTTTCAAGCTGAAAACATGATATAAAATAAATTACTCTACCAATAATTCTAGGTTCGAGTGACAAGCCCACCTAAGCCACCCCCTAACAAAAACTCCCGTGACTGTGGCCTACGTAATATAGTAAACTAGTTAACTATTACAATGGTCACGCCTTAACCCTAAGCCCGAATGGCAACTTCCATCCAAAACAAAACCCCTTTCTTAACCTTATCACTAACCCTAAGCCTGAGTGGCAAGTCCCCATTCTGCAAAAAGCCCATTAAAACCAGACATAATTGTCTAAAAAAAAAGAAGAAATAAAAAGCAGACCCCATAAAGAATAACGCACAAGATTTATTTCGCATAGAAAAAAAAAATTATTAACTGCCCTAAACGCTAGAATGGTCCGGAAATGGTGAACCATTTCACATTAAATTCATGTGAAACCAATCCCCCCCCCACTCCAAATTCTAAAATAATAGTTTTTTTTTCTTTCCGTCAAGTAATTGCCCCTAGGCCTACCACTAACCCGAAGCCCGAGTGGCAAGTCACCCTACCTCCTCCCACAAAAACTCTCTTAAAACTACACATAATCATCATAAACAAAAACGCATAGGAATTTTTTTCTTTACAATAAAGATTTGCTTGAAAAAAGAAAGAAAAAACTTTTCTAAAACTTCTAAATTTTACTGTGAGTCTTTTTTTAGCGAGTTGAAAACTGCATGAATTCACTCAAGTTAAAATATATCTATGACAAAAAATATTGATATTGTAGAGAAAACAAGTATTTTTTCTTAATTCCTCATCCAAAAATGAGTAAACTTGCAAAGTTTCATGCTTCTACCTCCAATGAATACTTTTTTACAGCAAGTTCAGCAGCGTATACTTTTTACTCTTTAAAAAAATTTTTTTTTTACCTTTTTTTGCCATATTATCCAATTGTTTCCGTCTGTTTTTACAAGATCCAAATATGAGGTTTTTTTGTTGATTTACTATTAAAAGAATAATTTAGCTTGGTCTCTAATGTGCTATGAATCATATTAAGAAGATTCAATGCATTAACTGTTGAACTGAAACTTATATGAACAGTCAAAGTTGCCCTTTCATGTAATCTTTTCACTTGGGGGGAGTAATGGGATTTTGCCCAATGTTTAGGCTGGTTTGATCTGATAATTATTTTTTCCATTAGTCTTAATTTTCATTTAGAATAAGATGACATTACATTTGTAAGGATTTTTTAACTGTTTGAAGCAAGCATTTTCAGTTATACACTGTTAAAATTGGCTTCGCGACCAATAGCACACAAGACGGCAAATTTTCTAGTTTCCGACGAACTTTGAATGGTCATAACTTGGTGGCTAATTGAGCTACCAAGATAAATTTGGTACCATTGTTTATGTTTTGCAAAAATCCATGTATCTACATTAAAAGTTTTTAGATATAATGAAAATAAAATTTTGGTTTGGGATATCTACTGATATACACTGATTTCAATGCCTTTTTTGTAGAACAATTTGTCTTCGGCCTCAAAATACACCTCAGTTTCTGATATCACTTCTTCATTAGAACCAAATCTCTCGTTCCCTCGAGCATTCTTTTGATGTCCGTTAACAACCAATAGTCGCTGTGGGCCAAATCTGGAGAATAAGAGTGGGTATGGAAACCATTCAGAGAATAAGTCACGTAGTTTTGCCATCATTGCGATTGACTTTTGACATGGTGCATTGTCTTGGTGAATGATCACTTTTTTCTTCATTCGTGGCAGTTTTTTGCTGTTTTTTTTTTGTGATTTCTTCCTACAATGATGCCAATAATGCTATATAATATCTGCTCGATTCTCAAGGTAATCGATGAGCAAAATACCTTGCAGATCCCAAAATACGGAAACCAAAACCTTGCCTGCTGATGTTTGAATCTTTACATGATTTGGATGGCTTTCACTTGCTACTACACCCGCGTTGTGAATTCCACCCACTTATCCAGCAGCATGAGTGGTAAAAGCTCTGCCCGCATTGTGAATTTAGACTTGCGAAACTGATATTGATGCTGCTAGTCTGGAAGGAACATTTTAATGATGGTTTAGTTAGCATTCGATTTAGTTTGAAGTGAATTATCAGATCCTTAGTAAAAATCCGGGAGCATAATACTGTAAGATTGTGATTGCAGATCAAATTTCCCAAGACGAAAGGGCATAGATCCGAGTGTCCCAAAAACGAAATCCCATGTCTTCAAGACAGAACTCTGTAATAATGCAACACATACCTACGATCTTCACTCACCAACAAATGAAGTTAACAAAACTTCCCTTTGATTAGTTGTGATTGATGAAGAACAGTAAAACAAGAATATAAGTCGGTCATGAGAATGCATACCTCTGCCTGACAACATAAGGATGTATCACAGTCTTATCTGGGCCTTTCTTCTATATATCATATGAAGTATTCCTGAAGTTATGCTATGGAAACGTTGATAACTCAAAAACTATTTATCTGATCAGGCTTAAATTTTTGCATGGTAGTTACTGGTAGTCCAAAAGTTTGAGTTCCACCTTTTTCTTGTCCTTTGACCTAGATATCCCAAAATTAAATGAGTTTTAAGTTAGACCATGACCAATATTTTGACCAAGTTTGGTGACGATTGGTCAAGCGATGTAGATGCTAGGCTGTACATAACCAAACATAGTGACAACCTCTACCTTCGCAAAGGTAAAAGTGAAGATTTTAAGCTCTACTAAAATCGCTTTCTTCTAGATGACACCATTTCTTTTCGACATGGCGCACAGCACATGAATCCTTTTTCGACGTAAAATATTGCTACCCCAAGCACCACAGTGAATTTCAATTCTTATACTAAGTTCCGCATTATTATAACTAAATCACTTTGACGCACTAGTTCCGATCAGATTACCGAAGTTAGGCGAAATAAAGCCTGGGCATTATTAGATATCGGTAACTATTTGGGAATATAGCATAGTGTGTGTGGGGTAGGTGGGGCTTCTTTGATCCCCACAGATTGCCCGTTATCTTCTTCGTTGACAGAAACAGCTGTTCGTCTCTCTCGTTGATGCATAGTTGATGTTGATCTTTTCTTTATCCTTGTCTTTGTGGCTGTAGTAGTAGAAACGATTAAAAAGAACAACAAATAACCCCATCATTTGCTGAGAATTGATTTACTTTTTACAGTAATTTACATCTAGATGAACTGCATCTTCCCTTTCCAATTTCTGTAAGGTGGTGGAGAATCAAATCGTGTCCAATCCTACTTCTTTCCATGACGTCATATCTTGCCACGTAGTTCTAATTCTGGATTTTTAACTTCTAAATGGAATTTTACACTCTCTATTGAATTTTAACCTTATGTGAAAAATACCGTTTTTGATATTATTTTCCACGCAGTCGCATCTAACTATTGCTACACAGAGGAGCACCAGGTGTTGTAAGAAAACATTCTATCCATGTGTATAAATGGGTACATCCATGCTGGGAAGTCTAACCGGTGAAAGATGAGCATCCTGTAATGGCTGAGAAAGGGACTACTAGGGTGGCTTTGTGTTGACTCTCTCTGAGGTTTTTTTATTTAATATAACATTTTATTATTTATAGAAACAAGAGAGCATATGGTGCTTGACGGCCCTGCTCTTGCTTTTTTTTTTCAGTGGATCATGTGTAAAAGCCAACCCACTCTCCTCACCTGGCAAGTGATGACTGTTTAAGTGCACAATGCATGTTACATGACTGATTAAGATGACGGGCCGATAGAATTCGATTTCGGAACAATTCATTTTAAAAATAATGAAGTCAGAATTATTTTTACCTCAGCAACACCAGTTAATTTTCAATTACTTGCATGTTTCATTTTTGGCAATCTCATTTTAAAAAAAATAGGTGTTGAAGGTAATAAAATGTACAAACATGAATAAGCAGTTTATGCACATTCCCCCCCCCCCCGTTTTTACTTAAATGTAAAAATAGCTCCATTTTGTTTAAAGGAAAATGGGGGTTGCATTTTTTTTTCAAATGACATAACTTATGGCTTTACTTTCTCTTTGAAAAGGGCGTTAGTTTATTGCTAATCGCCTGAGGGGAATGCTGACGGGACTGCTCAGGCATTTTTTGTAAGCCAGAGCGTACTTCTTGTGTTTTAAAAAGCCGGCACACTAGGAGAAGTACACTCGTGGAGAGGAGGTAAATAAACTCGACTGAATCAATTTAGCGATAAGTTTAAAATAAAAGGTTATTGTATTCATTTTATTTTTATGAATATTCCTTATATTTTTATTTTATTTATTTATTTATTTTCAGAAAGTGCCAGATTCATCAAAAATCAACTCCAAATTTCCACGCTGTAATCTTTATGTCCACGGAGAAAGGTAAGTGTTAGTCAACTTTTTATTCAGAAAAAAATCAAACAACATTTCCATGAACAGTTTCTTTCCAAGAATTTCACATGTTGGAACATATTACCATGGGATTTCCCCCCTGTAAACTACAACATGGTCGTCTTCAAATCCAGTGTCAACAAATACTTTTCATCAATAATCCTCATAAGTAATCAGTTTTTTTTCATTCGATTCATCATTTTCAATCCTCTCATAATATTCTTCATCATTTTCGACTGACAATCTATTCATCTAAATAATAGTTGCTTCTTTATAACTTATGTCCTGTGATTTATTGCCATTGCAGAGGATCTTATGGGTAATTCCATGGATGATTTAATAATCATCCAGAAAAATATAAAATGTCGCCCGTACCTTTCAGATTTTCTTCATAAGTTCCTCAGTTGTTGGTATCATAAAAACTAGACAATCCTGAAAATTTGAGCTTGTAACTCTAAGCAGTTTCCAAAATATTGCATTTTTAAGATTTCAGGTATGCCGCGAACGTCTGCGAAATCGTGACATTAGAAAATGACATTTTTGTGCATAAAATGTATACTGGAACGTTAAAAATTGGTACAGACAAGGTTTTTTTGTACAAGGAATCCAAAAATAACACTTAAAACCTCTAAATATCAACTGTTTTTTTAGTTATTATACATGTTTGCCTAGATTTGGGTGTGAGACAACCAAACCTCAAAAAAGTATGTGGCACTATCAGAAAATGAACATTTTCTTTTTCTGTGTGTTCTGCACAGTTTGAATTTTCTGTCATCCAAAATTCATGACCGTTGACCACTGATTTCCCACTTGCATTTTGAAGTATTTGTTCAGCAAATCAATATGATAAAAGAAAGAACCATCTATTTATCTATCCCTGCATTTATTTAACTATCTATATATGACAGTTGAACAACCGTTAGGCTATTAGATCGAGGAACACGAACATCAAATCAACAGGTGTTCATGAATGGAGCTTTGCAAACGCAGCAATTGTTTTATCATAATCTTCATCACAGATTCTGTAAGTTCTTCCAGTGGTTGCAGCATGTGCCTGTATAGCACATATAATGGTTTTTATAGGGACATGACAGCTATCACCACCTTCTGGCCAGTTGAGTGTTTTCCATGGTCCATGAGAGTGCATCATCATCAACCGGTTTATTTGTTGAATCAGGGCACAATTAATTCTCTGATGAGGGTGGGGCCTGATTATCCAGTCTCGATCTAAATGCATGAATTGAACATCTACATCTTGCTCCTCATCAACTTTCTTCACCAAATTGACCCACCACAACAAATTGTACATGGAAAAGATGTAAGACGATAGTGCAATGTTGCATTTTTGAAGTTATGGATGTCGACAAACGAGTCATCCTCACTGCACAATTTGTGATGCTGAAATGATTACTGCTTCTTGTACCGTTTTACCTCTTCTCCATCTCCTTTCTCATCTTGATCATGTCTTCTTTGTCAATGCCAAAGAAGATAATTGATTTAATTCCTTCTTGGCATACTTCCAGCACCGCACGATAGTCCAGAATTTGGTTGTTGAGTGGTCGCTGCAGCATGACATTTCACTGCACCACCAATTCCATCACACAGTGATTCCCCTTAACTAGTTGCAAAGGAAACCCACTCTGCCTCTATGGAAAAATCCTGTTTATAGGAAGATAAATTCTTTAAATTTTTGTACAGCCCACCATAACGATTATAAATTGTGACAATAAATAGGAACACTCACCAGCAGGAAAAACAACGAGGTGCTTCGCATGTCGTGTCTGCAGTGTAAAAAACGGCTGCTTTTCATAAGTGCAAACTTTTATAGTCTGATTTGCATATGTGGAGATCAGCTGATATAAATGGATAGGACAGTAAGGAAGCAGGGAGCTATTTTCATTGTGCAGAGAGAAAGTGGTGGTACTGAAAATCGGTTGGAAGTAGGATTACCGTTAACACTTATTTTTTTATTTTCTCGCACAGTTAGGTAACATAAATGTAATAGATTTTTGATGTTTAAGGGCATCTGCTTCAAGTATTCCACCAGTAGTGTCTAAATCTTGTGAACAGAACTGGTGCCGTCTGTGTTTTCTTCTGAAATGAAACAGAGGGAATTATGTTGGAGGTTTCTATCAGCATCTTTGTAGTAAATAACTAGGGAATGCAATGTACAATACTTTTTTCTGCAGTGGAAACTTCCGCCAAGTCCCCTAGGACCAAAACCTCGTTCACACTGAGAGATTCATCAATTTCACGTATCTTGCTTGGGATTTTGCCAGGTACGTGTGTCGAGTAAGGTTGTTGATGCTATCAATGAGGGGGCCCTTGTAGCCAGTGCAGCATGATCTGTTGTTTGCCACTGACAATAATGGAATTCACAGTCCATATCTAGACGATTAAGCTCATCATTCAAAAACTAAAATTGAGTATTTAGTAAAAAAAAAAAGAGATTAGAAAATAAATGAGTATTTGGGTTTGAATTTTCAAGACAGTTTTCTTAATTATTTCTTCACCTTTTTGAACTTCACATTAATTTTAAAGTCATCTTATCCATTAATAAACCACAACCAAACCCCGGAAATTGCAGGGCATTATGTTGTTAACTAAATGACTAAGTGACATTCCCTTAAAGTTGATTCTTCCATATCTAATATTAGTATTGCACCACCTTAACAATACTAAATACTTAATTTTATTCTTAGGAATCCATTTTTCATTCAACTGGCTAGAAGGTGGTGATAGCTGCTATGCCCCTATAAAAAAACATGTGCTATACCACAACCGTCGTGAACTCAGGCTGGTGCCCTGAGTCGAGTTTTTGTGATGACGTCATTGATAGTGGTTAGTAAAGACCATGGCCTTCATTATGAAGGTCACAGTATAAAAACGATTTTATTGTTTGCTGCTAAAATTACGTTTCTTTTCTGTCATTTTCCAAAGATAAGGATGCCTTCTGCTTGTGTCCTCTATATTGCCAGGGTAATTGTAAAAATGGTCCCAAAGAAAATGTTTTTTTTTTCTTTTCCGAAAGATAAAGAACTATTTCAGACTTGGACACATTTTATTAAGAGAGATATCTTCAGTCCTACAAAATATAGCAAGGTATGTGAAATAATGTATTTAAAACTGAAATATTTAGACTTTTACAACATAAAAAATTTAAAGGGATGTATAGGCATTTTCAGAGTCTAAACCTTTTAGGCAGGGTAGATTAAACAAACACATCTCCAAAACTGGACACCCCCGGTCCCGACACTCACTCAATGGAAAAGAATTATCTTTGAAAACTCATGACTTAAGGACGTTGAGATACTTTGCCTGAATTTTGAATTCTTATGAAATTTAATTTGCACCTTATTTTCTTATTTCATTTCATATTATGCTATTTATATATATACTAGCAGGACCCGTGTCCCGGCGTTGCCCGGGGAAATATAACAGCCTGATTTTAATTTTTAAGTAAAATAAATAGATTCAGAAAATAAATCATTTCACTGGAAGTAATTTAAGTAATTAAAATAGGAGCCTACCCTTGAACATCCTACATAAAACTGCCCATGGCTAAAGCAAGGTGAAGTCCAGTTTAGACCAATCACTGCCAATGATTGTCCTTGGGACTTGTTAATTGTCATGGCAAAACACAAATTAACTGGGAACTGAAGCCTTTTAAATTCTATTGCAGAATCCGACGGAATAATGGGTATTCTGGGAAGGGATGTCAGTTTGCTCCTTGCCACACCAGTTAGTATTACAGCTTCTATCACATAAGGTTTCATGCGTTTAACACACAGTCTCGTTCCATTACATAGCCTTGGAACATCAAGATTCCGGAGTAACATAATTGAGCATCCAGCTTTCAGCTTTAATTTGTGTGTTGGCATACCAAGCAATTCTAATGAATTTAAAAATTCTGTAGGGTATTGTACAGCCTGGTCGTCATCGAGAGAAGAATCCACAGAAGTGAAAGTTTGTTCATCACCTGGAATTTCATCAAGCAGTTGTTGATTGATGACATGTACCATGTCATATTTAGTAGCTAGAATTGCTCTCTCCGTTAGCCATTCAGGATGCACATAGTTTTCGGCTATATTTGGATAAACTTTGCTACTAAGTTCTGTGAGTGATGAAACAATTGAGCCAATACCTGGAGTAATAACAATCGTGCCATTGTTGGTTGTTGCAAGCTTGCCATCACCTATTTTTAGGAGTAGGGAGACAAACTCACCAGCCATTGGGTCACTATTGAGATGTACACACATGTTTGTAAATAACGTTACAGTCTTAATGTACTTCCACAAATATGACAATTTAATGCAAGCATTAAGCTCGTCAGCGGGACTTCCACATGGAACAATAGGAAGCGTTTGTCGGAAGTCACCTGATAATAAAAGTGTTATGCCGCAATGTTTTATCTAGAGCCTCGAACGCTTGTTTATGTGCCATTGTACATTCATCCCATACGATCAAGGAACAATTCTGTAAAACTTTAGCTGGATCTGATCCTCTTTCTATTTGACAAATTGGATCAGCATCTTTTGTTAAGGATAATGGCAACTTAAATGTGGAGTGAGCTTTCCTACCACCAGGAAGAAGAGTGGTTGCAATATGAATGTGCTCATTATTTAGTTGTGCGATACCATCTCGAACAATTGATGCTTGCTCATGAGTGTGATAACTAATTTCACGCGTCCATGCAGTAATGACCGGATGTGTATTAGATCGATTAGGTGAGGTTAGACCCAATTTTGTCAGTGTTTTACCATTCATCCTATAAGTCATAGCTTCTATATGTACTAAAGCCATATTGAAGATGTCGTCCGAAAGTGTTATATCAACTTGAGGCTGTTGATTGCGTTTCCTAAGAAGGAAATCTTCCGTAAAAGCTTCTTTGTGTGCATCCCAAAGTCGATTTGGATGAG
>OY744515.1:232630737-232725237 GCA_963556195.1 Sepiola atlantica | reverse complement strand
TTGCGCTTTGACTATGAGTCCCAGTAAAAAACCAACCGAATCCAGAACGAGGCGGAAGTCTCGTTCTGGATTCGGTGTTTTCTATCGAAACAGCCATTACTATTTTTTTTCACTTCACTTACGCTAAACCTATTAACTTATAGAAAATAGCACTTTTAACGGATTATAATCATTAATAACTGTCACAGTTAACTTGGAAATTCAGTTTTATCGGCTACGGTAACTTTTATTTGTTGTATATTTGTTTTTTCAGCGTTTTCGTTGTTGGGCTATTATAAAAAATACCCAAAATAATTATAGAAAAGTTTATAAAATATTTAAGTAAGTTGTTTTATTTTCGTAAAACATTTCTTATGTAAATTAAATGGAACTTTTGAGGCATTCATGCAGTATAGTTAAAAGCATAAATCGAAAAAATTGTACAGCAAATAACTGTTACCAAACGCAAGAAAAGTTAGTACACTTACGAAATACTAATGCCTGAGAAGATGAAGTGAATTTTAGACTAAGGAAATGTATTTCAATTAGAAGCGGTACATTCTTCGAATTTTCTACTCTACCAATGTCACTGATCTTTGACTTTTCTATACTGTACGTGTTCCGATATTCGGGTGAATGTTAAAAACTATTTACATAGCAAACAGAACTCACCTCGTAAGTTAGCAAATAGATTGTTGTAATCATTTTATCTTTTAATTAACTTCTAAATTTTTACATTAAATTGTGTAGTTTAAGTTTGAATTATTTACAGTGCAATGGGTGTATGGCTACCCTCAAATAACTTTTATTATTTACTTAACATCATGTTTTAGTATTAATAAAAAAAAATTAAATAAGTTTGTTATAGCAAGTTGAATCGTACACGTGAACCAGTGAATAAAATACATTTTTTTTTGTTTAAAAAAAAAATGAAATGTCCGACCTCAAATTTATTTAAATAAAAGTGGATGCGATGGAGGTCATCGCTTATTAAGAATTTAGAGTTAACTCCTTCTATATTTTGTTATACATTATTGTCGGTCGTATATGTTTTTACCTCCCATAATATTGACAGGGTGTTGGGAAAAATAATGCAATTTTTTTTTGTATACCTTAGATATTGTATTAAATAAAACTACCGTTTGTTTAACATTGCAAAGCCTCCGTTTTTACGAAACCAAAACCTGGAAACATGTAAGGGGAGTAATTCTTATGTAGTAATTTAGAGTGATCTCCCTTTAGTTAATAAAAAATATGAAATACATTGAAATCACGGCCATCCATAATACAGGACAGCTTAGCATGCCACTGAGGTCCACGACTAGGGCGAATATGTGAAGAGCCAAATTACTACTAAATAGTAATCATTGAGAAAAGTTTCAGTAAAAATATTTAGTAATGTCGAGTAATTAGTAACTATACATATTAGTGGAAAGCAATTTACAATTATTGATTTATCTCCATCAAATCAAATTGAAAAAGAACAAAAATATAAAAGAACTAAATTCACTAAAAATCACTTCATTCACTATGAATTAGACACATTTTTGATATTTAAAAAATGATGAGTCAATTTGTTTATATTGATTACAGAAAATATAATGACATATTACAATCATAAATAATCTGAAAACCATTAAAAAGAGAATAGAATGACAGACTTGCAAGTATTATTGTAGATTCACCAACAATCTTGAGATTCAATCTTTTCGGTTGGGATAGTCACGAATCTTTTGAGAATAGCTAGACTTAGCCTCACAGATTGTTCTCTGTTGAAATGAAAAATTTTAAAACACTTTCGGAAATTATATTTCTTAATTTTGGAGATTGATAATTTGCATCATCTTGAGTGTTATCAGCACAACGTTTCGACCGCTGTAATCTCCAGACTACTTTAGGTGTATCTCTTAGAACTCGGGAATCTTTCTGTCGAACTCGGGAATCTGGACAGAATTTCAACGGAACCCTTTATTTAATCCACGGGAGTAGCATGCTCTTGTTCCGTCAGTCATGACTGGGAGAAGTGTTCAGTAATTCGAAATTCCTCGTATCGCCCGCACCGAAGATTGAACCTTTAACCTTCAGATGACTATCACTTGAAACTGAATTTAACATAGTACTATATCCACTGCGCCAGTATTCAGTTAAATTCAGTTCACAGTGATAGTCATCTGAAGGATGAAGGTTCAATTCTCGGTGCGGGCGAAAAACTGGAAACATGCAAGGGGATTAATGCTTATTTAGTAATTTAGAGTGATCTCCCTTTAGTTAATAAAAATACATTGTACAATATCAACTGCGCCAGTATGAAGTTAAATTCAGTTCACACTGATAGTCATCTGAAGGTTCAATTCTCGGTGCGGGCGATACGAAGAATTGCGAATTGCTGAAGACTTCTCTCAGTCATGGCTGACAGTACAAGGGAATGCTACCCCCGAGGATTAAATAAAGGGTTCCGTTCGAAATTCCGTCCGAGTTCCCGAGTTCAACAAAATATTCCTTATTCTTGCTCTGTTAATTATATTTTCATAGGAAAATAATGGGAATGTTTTACAATAGCCCTACAGCTCGCGAGTCGGGTTGAAAAAAAGTTGTAGAACGTAGTCAAAAAAATGAATATGCAACAAATAAATTCAACGTACGTAGAGACCGGAGATTTTCCTAGTTTTCTATTCCATTTGTTTGTATGTTTACGTATGGTAAATGGGTTTTTATTAGACATGAAAAAACAAATTTTAATGTCATTTATTTACAAAACAAAATGGCGTCATTAGTTTTTGCTATCGGTTTCACGTGTGTGTTTTTTTTTACCGGGACTCATAATCAAAGCGGAGTTTTTTTTGTTGTTTTTTTTTGGGGGGGGGGATTGCATTTTTGAAATGTAATTTTATGAAACGAACATTTTTACGATCATTTTGATCACCGAATGAGCGCGCATGTCGTTACGTCATTGGGGGTTAGGGTTAGGGCTGGGTTTAGGTTAGGGTTAGGGCTGGGTTTAGGTAAGGGTTAGGGTTAGGAATTTTTTAAAGAAACAGGAAAAAAAAACATTACGGTGTGACGAATGAAAATAATATGTAAATAAAAGCACACTGACATGTAAATAAAAAGAAAAGTACTTTATTCCGTTTGTTTAAAATGTAGTTTTGTTTTGTTCTTCTGCTTGGCTAAAAATGCAAAAATTGCGCTTTGACTATGAGTCCCAGTAAAAAACCAACCGAATCCAGAACGAGGCGGAAGTCTCGTTCTGGATTCGGTGTTTTCTATCGAAACAGCCATTACTATTTTTTTTTCACTTCACTTACGCTAAACATATTAACTTATAGAAAATAGCACTTTTAACGGATTATAATCATTAATAACTGTCACAGTTTACTTGGAAATTCAGTTTTATCGGCTACGGTAACTTTTATTTGTTGTATATTTTTTTTTTTCAGCGTTTTCGTTGTTGGGCTATTATAAAAAATACCCAAAATAATTATAGAAAAGTTTATAAAATATTTAAGTAAGTTGTTTTATTTTCGTAAAACATTTCTTATGTAAATTAAATGGAACTTTTGAGGCATTCATGCAGTATAGTTAACAGCATAAATCGAAAAAAAATTGTACAGCAAATAACTGTTACCAAACGCAAGAAAATTTAGTACACTTACGAAATACTAATGCCTGAGAAGATGAAGTGAATTTTAGACTAAGGAAATGTATTTCAATTAGAAGCGGTACATTCTTCGAATTTTCTGCTCTACCAATGTCACTGATCTTTGACTTTTCTATACTGTACGTGTTCCGATAGTCGGGGTGAATGTTAAAAACCATTTACATAGCGAACAGAACTCGCCACGTAAGTAAGCAAATAGTATGTTGTAATCATTTTATGTTTTAATTTACTTCTAAATCTTTAAGTTAAATTGTGTAGTTAAAGTTTGAATTATTTACAGTGCAATGGGTGTATGGCTACCCCCAAATAACTTTTATTATTTACTTAACATCATGTTTTAGTATTAATAAAAAAACTTAAATAAGTTAGTTATAGAAAGTTGAATCGTACACGTGAACTAGTGAATAAAATGTATTTTTTTTGTTAATAAAAAAAATGAAATGTCCGACCTCGTATTTATTTAAATAAAAGTGGATGCGATGGAGGTCATCGCTTATTAAGAATTTAGAGTTTACTCCTTCTATATTTTGTTATACATTATTGTCGGTCGTATATGTTTTTACCTCCCATAATATTGACAGGGTGTTGGGAAAAATAATGCAATTTTTTTTTGTATACCTTAGATATTGTTTTAAATAAAACTACCGTTTGTTTAACATTGCAAAGCCTCCGTTTTTACGAAACCAAAACCTGGAAACATGTAAGGGGAGTAATTCTTATGTAGTTATTCAGAGTGATCTCCCTTTAGTTAATAAAAAATATGAAATACATTGAAATCACGGCCATCCATAATACAGGACAGCTTAGCATGCCATAGAGGTCCACGACTAGGGCGAATATGTGAAGAGCTTAATTACTACTTAATAGTAATCATTGAGAAAAGTTTCAGTAAAAATATTTAGTAATGTCGAGTAATTAGTAACTATACATATTAGTGGAAAGCAATTTACAATTATTGATTTATCTCCATCAAATCAAATTGAAAAAGAACAAAAATATAAAAGAATAAATTCACTAAAAATCACTTCATTCACTATGAATTAGACACATTCTTGATATTTAAAAAATGATGAGTCAATTTGTTTATATTGATTACAGAAAATATAATGACATATTACAATTATAAATAATCTGAAAACCATTAAAAAGAGAATAGAATGACAGACTTGCAAGTATAATTGTAGATTCACCAAAAATCTTGAGATTCAATTTTTTCGGTTAGGATAGTCACAAAACCTTTGAGAATAGCTAGACTTAGCCTCACAGATTGTTCTCTGTTGAAATTAAAAACTTTAAAACACTTTCGGAAATTATATTTCTTAATTTTGGAGATTGATAATTTGAATCATCTTGAGTGTTATCATCACAACGTTTCGACCGCTGTAATCTCCAGACTACTTTAGGTGTATCTATTAGAACTCGGGAATCTTTCTGTCGAACTCGGGAATCTTGACAGAATTTCAACGGAACCCTTTATTTAATCCACGGGAGTAGCATGCTCTTGTTCCGTCAGTCATGACTGGGAGAAGTGTTCAGTAATTCGAAATTCCTCGTATCGCCCGCACCGAAGATTGACTATCACTTGAAACTGAATTTAACATAGTACTATATCCACTGCGTCAGTATTCAGTTAAATTCAGTTCACAGTGATAGTCATCTGAAGGTTGAAGGTTCAATTCTCGGTGCGGGCGAAAAACTGGAAACATACGAGGGGATTAATACTTATTTAATTATTTAGAGTGATCCCCCTTTAGTTAATAAAAATACATTGTACAATATCAACTGCGCCAGTATGAAGTTAAATTCAGTTCACAGTGATAGTCATCTGAAGGTTCAATTCTCGGTGCAGGCGATACGAAGAATTGCGAATTGCTGAAGACTTCTCTCAGTCATGGCTGACAGTACAAGGGAATGCTACCCCCGTGGATTAAATAAAGGGGTCCGTTCGAAATTCCGTCCGAGTTCCCGAGTTCAACAAAAATATTCCTGAGTTCGAAGAGATACACCTGAAATAGGCCGGAGGTTACAGCGGCCGAAACGTTGTGATTATAGCACTCAAGTCCGAATAACCGACATTATACACACTTTCAAAATTTTAAAACATACAGGTCAGTAGAAAAGTAAATTTTCTTGCGTTTGTTAATAGTTATTTGTTGTATATTTGGTTGTTTTTCTCCTGATTCCTGATTGTAACAATACTACATAATTAGTACTTTTGAATTTAAATAATGTTTTTGAAGATGCTAGCAAAATTATAGTTTTTATAGAAAAATAATTTTTTTTAAAGTTGATAAAATATTTGAGAAAATTGTTTTATTTTCGTAAAATCACGTGTCTGATGTAAATCAATTTATAGACAGAAAATTAAATGAAACTTTTGAGGCATTCATGCAGTATAGTTAACAGAGCAGAAATCGAAAACAAGCGAAATATACAGAAAGAACTGTGACAACGCAAGAAAATTTAGTACAATACACATACGAAATAATGATGCGTGAGAAGATGAAGTAAATTAAAAAATCCCGAAATGTATTTCTATTTGAAGCGGTACATTCTTCGAATTTTCTCCTCTACCAATGTCACTGATCTTTGATTTTCCTATACTGTACGTGTTCCGATAGTCGGGGTGAATGTTAAAAACCATTTACATAGCGAACAGAACTCGCCACGTAAGTAAGCAAATAGTATGTTGTAATCATTTTATCTTTTAATTAACTTCTAAATCTTTAAGTTAAATTGTCTAGTTTAAAGATTAAATCATTTACAGTGCAATGGGTGTATGGTTACTCTCCAATAACCTTTGTTACTTACTTTAAATCACTTTTTAGTATTAACAAAACACTTAAATATGTTAGTTATAGCAAGCTGAATCGTACACGTAAATCGGTGAATAAAATGGATTTATTTTAGTTAAGAAAAAAGGAAATGTCCGACTCGAATTTATTTAAATAAAAGTGGATCCGATGGAGGTCATCGCATATTAGGAATTTAGAGTTAACTCCTTCTATATTTTGTTATACATTATTGTCGGTCGTATATGTTTTTACCTCCCATAATATTGACAGGGTGTTGGTAACAATAATGCGGATTTTTTTTGCATACCTTAGGTATTGTGTTAAGTAAAACTACCGTTTGTTTAACATTGCAAAGCCTCCGTTTTTATGAAACCAAAAGATGCAGAGGGGAGTTATTCTTTAGTAATTTAGAGTGATCTCCCTTTAGTTAATAAAATTATGAAATGCATTGGAATCACGGCCATCCATAGTACAGAACTTCTAAGCATGCCACTGAGGTCCACAACTAGGGCGGATATGTGTAGAGAAAAATTACTACTAAATAGTAATCATTGAGAAAAGTTTCAGTAAAAATATTTAGTAATGTCGAGTAATTAGTAACTATACATATTAGTGGGAAGCAATTTACATTTATTGATTTATTTCCATCAAATCCAATTTAACAAGAACAAAAATACAAATAAACTAAATTCACAAAAATCACTTTATTAACCATGAATTAGATACATTCTTGATATTTAAAAAATGATGAGTCAATTTGTTTATATTGACTGCTTGATTACAGAAAATGTGACATATTACAATCAGAAATCAAATACTTTATGAACAAAATAATGTTTGGAGAAACAAATTTAATAATTTTTTCAGAATTTGCTGTTTGTTACATGTACAATTTGTTTTTACAGAAGATGAAAAAATGCTTATTTCTCTATTATACAATAATACATATTATACACAGTATCAATAATTAAATCAACTCACATTATAAGACTGAGACAAACAGAGATTGAACAACTTCGAGAGATCAAATAACTGGAAGACCATTAAAAAAAATGATGGAATCACAGATTTGCAACTATTATTGTAGAGTCACCAAAAATATTGAGCTTCAACCTTTTGAAATGGGATAGAAACGAATCTTTTGAAAATAGCTAGACTTAGCTCCAAAGATCATTCTCTATTAAAATGAAAAAGAAAACACTTTCAAACACTTTCAGATGTTTAAAACTATACTGGTCGGTAGAAAAGTAATAGTTATGTTTTGTATATTATGTTGTTTTTTTCTTTTCCTGATTCTTGCTCTGTTAATTATATTTTCATAGGAAAATAATGGGAATGTTTTACAATAGCCCTACAGCTCGCGAGTCGGGTTGAAAAAAAGTTGTAGAATGTAGTCAAAAAAATGAATATGCAACAAATAAATTCAACGTACGTAGAGACCGGAGATTTTCCTAGTTTTCTATTCCATTTGTTTGTATGTTTACGTATGGTAAATGGTTTTTATTAGACATGAAAAAACAAATTTTAATGTCATTTATTTAAAAAACAAAATGGCGTCATTAGTTTTTGCTATCGGTTTCACGTGTGTTTTTTTTACCGGGACTCATAATCAAAGCGGAGTTTTTTTGTTTTTTTTGTTTTTTTTGGGGGGGGCGGGATTGCATTTTTGAAATGTAATTTTATGAAACGAACATTATAACGATCATTTTGATCACCGAATGAGCGCGCATGTCGTTACGTCATTGGGGGTTAGGGTTAGGGCTGGGTTTAGGTTAGGGTTAGGGCTGGGTTTAGGTAAGGGTTAGGGTTAGGAATTTTTTAAAGAAACAGGAAAAAAACATTACGGTGTGACGAATGAAAATAATATGTAAATAAAAGCACACTGACATGTAAATAAAAAGAAAAGTACTTTATTCCGTTTGCTTAAAATGTAGTTTTGTTTTGTTCTTCTGCTTGGCTAAAAATGCAAAAATTGCGCTTTGACTATGAGTCCCAGTAAAGAACCAACCGAATCCAGAACGAGGCGGAAGTCTCGTTCTGGATTCGGTGTTTTCTATCGAAACAGCCATTACTATTTTTTTTTTCACCTCACTTACGCTAAACCTATTAACTTATAGAAAATAGCACTTTTAACGGATTATAATCATTAATAACTGTCACAGTTAACTTGGAAATTCAGTTTTATCGGCTACGGTAACTTTTATTTGTTGTATATTTGTTTTTTTCAGCGTTTTCGTTGTTGGGCTATTATAAAAAATACCCAAAATAATTATAGAAAAGTTTATAAAATATTTAAGTAAGTTGTTTTATTTTCGTAAAACATTTCTTATGTGAATTAAATGGAACTTTTGAGGCATTCATGCAGTATAGTTAAAAGCATAAATCGAAAAAATCGTACAGCAAATAACTGTTACCAAACGCAAGAAAATTTAGTACACTTACGAAATACTAATGCCTGAGAAGATGAAGTGAATTTTAGACTAAGGAAATGTATTTCAATTAGAAGCGGTACATTCTTCGAATTTTCTACTCAACCAATGTCACTGATCTTTGACTTTTCTATACTGTACGTGTTCCGATATTCGGGTGAATGTTAAAAACTATTTACATAGCAAACATAACTCACCTCGTAAGTTAGCAAATAGATTGTTGTAATCATTTTATCTTTTAATTAACTTCTAAATTTTTACATTAAATTGTGTAGTTAACGTTTGAATTATTTACAGTGCAATGGGTGTATGGCTACCCCCAAATAACTTTTATTATTTACTTAACATCATGTTTTAGTATTAATAAAAAAAACTTAAATATGTTAGTTATAGCAAGCTGAATCGTACACGTGACCAGTGAATAAAATGTATTTTTTTTTGTTTAAAAAAAAATGAAATGTCCGACCTCGAATTTATTTAAATAAAAGTGGATGCAATGGAGGTCATCGCTTATTAAGAATTTAGAGTTAACTCCTTCTATATTTTGTTATACATTATTGTCGGTCGTATATGTTTTTACCTCCCATAATATTGACAGGGTGTTGGGAAAAATAATGCAATTTTTTTTTGTATTCCCTAGATATTGTTTTAAATAAAACTACCGTTTGTTTAACATTGCAAAGCCTTCGTTTTTACGAAACCAAAACCTGGAAACATGTAAGGGGAGTAATTCTTATGTAGTAATTTAGAGTGATCTCCCTTTAGTTAATAAAAAATATGAAATACATTGGAATCACGGCCATCCATAGTACAGGACAGCTTAGCATGCCATAGAGGTCCACGACTAGGGCGAATATGTGAAGAGCCAAATTACTACTAAATAGTAATCATTGAGAAAAGTTTCAGTAAAAATATTTAGTAATGTCGAGTAATTAGTAACTATACATATTAGTGGAAAGCAATTTACATTTATTGATTTATTTCCATCAAATCCAATTTAACAAGAACAAAAATACAAATAAACTAAATTCACAAAAATCACTTTATTCACCATGAATTAGATACATTCTTGATATTTAAAAAATGATATGTCAATTTGTTTATATTGACTGCTTGATTACAGAAAATGTGACATATTACAATCAGAAATCAAATACTTTATGAACAAAATAATGTTTGGAGAAACAAATTTAATAACTTTTACAGAATTTGCTGTTTGTTACATGTACAATTTGTTTTTACAGAAGATGAAATAATGCTTATTTCTCTATTATACAATAATACATATTATACACAGTATTAATAATTAAATCAACTCACATTATAAGACAGAGACAAACAGAGATTGAACAACTTCGAGAGATCAAATAACTGGAAGACCATTAAAAAAAATGATGGAATCACAGATTTGCAACTATTATTGTAGAGTCACCAAAAATATTGAGCTTCAACCTTTTGAAATGGGATAGAAACGAATCTTTTGAAAATAGCTAGACTTAGCTCCAAAGATCATTCTCTATTAAAATGAAAAAGAAAACACTTTCAAACACTTTCAAATGTTCAAAACTATACTGGTCGGTAGAAAAGTAATAGTTATGTTGTGTATATTATGTTGTTTTTTTTCTTTTCCTGATTCTTGCTCTGTTTATTATATTTTCATAGGAAAATAATGGGAATGTTTTACAATAGCCCTACAGCTCGCGAGTCGGGTTGAAAAAAAGTTGTAGAACGTAGTCAAAAAAATGAATATGCAACAAATAAATTCAACGTACGTAGAGACCGGAGATTTTCCTAGTTTTCTATTCCATTTGTTTGTATGTTTACGTATGGTAAATGGGTTTTTATTAGACATGAAAAAACAAATTTTAATGTCATTTATTTAAAAAACAAAATGGCGTCATTAGTTTTTGCTATCGGTGTCACTGTGTGTTTTTTTTTTACCGGGACTCATAATCAAAGCGGCGTTTTTTTTGTTGTTTTTTTTTGGGGGGGGGGGTTCCATTTTTGAAATGTAATTTTATGAAACGAACATTTTAACGATCATTTTGATCACCGAATGAGCGCGCATGTCGTTACGTCATTGGGGATAAGGGTTAGGGCTGGGCTGGGCTGGGTTAAGGCTGGGTTCAGGTTAGGGTTAGGGCTGGATTTAGGTAAGGGTTAGGAATTTTTAAAAGAAACAGGAAAAAAAAACATTACGGTGTGACGAATGAAAATAATATGTAAATAAAAGCACAGTGACATGTAAATAAAAAGAAAAGTACTTTATTCCGTTTGCTTAAAATGTAGTTTTGTTTTGTTCTTCTGCTTGGCTAAAAATGCAAAAATTGCGCTTTGACTATGAGTTCCAGTAAAAAACCAACCGAATCCAGAACGAGGCGGAAGTCTCGTTCTGGATTCGGTGTTTTCTATCGAAACAGCCATTACTATTTTTTTTTTTCACTTCACTTACGCTAAACCTATTAACTTATAGAAAATAGCACTTTTAACGGATTTTAATCATTAATAACTGTCACAGTTAACTTGGAAATTCAGTTTTATCGGCTACGGTAACTTTTATTTGTTGTATATTTGTTTTTTTCAGTGTTTTCGTTGTTGGGCTATTATAAAAAATACCCAAAATAATTATAGAAAAGTTTATAAAATATTTAAGTAAGTTGTTTTATTTTCGTAAAACATTTCTTATGTAAATTAAATGGAACTTTTGAGGCATTCATGCAGTATAGTTAAAAGCATAAATCGAAAAAATTGTACAGCAAATAACTGTTACCAAACGCAAGAAATTTAGTACACTTACGAAATACTAATGCCTGAGAAGATGAAGTAAATTTTAGACTAAGGAAATGTATTTCAATTAGAAGCGGTACATTCTTCGAATTTTCTACTCTACCAATGTCACTGATCTTTGACTTTTCTATACTGTACGTGTTCCGATATTCGGGTGAATGTTAAAAACTATTTACATAGCAAACAGAACTCACCTCGTAAGTTAGCAAATAGATTGTTGTAATCATTTTATCTTTTAATTAACTTCTAAATTTTTACATTAAATTGTGTAGTTAACGTTTGAATTATTTACAGTGCAATGGGTGTATGGCTACCCCTAAATAACTTTTATTATTTACTTAACATCATGTTTTAGTATTAATAAAAAAAACTTAAATATGTTAGTTATAGCAAGCTGAATCGTACACGTGACCAGTGAATAAAATGTATTTTTTTTTGTTTAAAAAAAAATGAAATGTCCGACCTCGCATTTATTTAAATAAAAGTGGATGCAATGGAGGTCATCGCTTATTAAGAATTTAGAGTTAACTCCTTCTATATTTTGTTATACATTATTGTCGGTCGTATATGTTTTTACCTCCCATAATATTGACAGGGTGTTGGGAAAAATAATGCAATTTTTTTTGTATACCCTAGATATTGTTTTAAATAAAACTACCGTTTGTGTAACATTGCAAAGCCTTCGTTTTTACGAAACCAAAACCTGGAAACATGTAAGGGGAGTAAGTCTTATGTAGTAATTTAGAGTGATCTCCCTTTAGTTAATAAAAAAATATGAAATACATTGGAATCACGGCCATCCATAATACAGGACAGCTTAGCATGCCATAGAGGTCAACGACTAGGGCGAATATGTGAAGAGCCAAATTACTACTAAATAGTAATCATTGAGAAAAGTTTCAGTAAAAATATTTAGTAATGTCGAGTAATTAGTAACTATACATATTAGTGGAAAGCAATTTACATTTATTGATTTATTTCCATCAAATCCAATTTAACAAGAACAAAAATACAAATAAACTAAATTCACAAAAATCACTTTATTCACCATGAATTAGATACATTCTTGATATTTAAAAAATGATGAGTCAATTTGTTTATATTGACTGCTTGATTACAGAAAATGTGACATATTACAATCAGAAATCAAATACTTTATGAACAAAATAATGTTTGGAGAAACAAATTTAATAACTTTTACAGAATTTGCTGTTTGTTACATGTTGTCGAAAAACCAAGTGAAATAACTTACTTGACTTGGGACTACTAGCGATCGGTGAGGCATCGGTGGTTTGTTTACTTGACTGAAAGTGAAGTCACTACTCGCCTCGTTTTTATTGCCTTTTGGCCGGAAGTGAAGGGGAGGCATTTCCTGTTACTAATCTATAAAAGAGCCTCTCCTTTCTTCTCTCGATGTTATCAAATCCCAGACAGACTTTGGGAGCGGAATTAAGCAGTGTTTCGCAACAGCTGCTACTGTACCCACACCGATCTCTCCTACTCCTCCTACTCCTCAAGAGTGGAAAGAATTTTCCACATTTTGCGAAACAACTGCAAGCTATCGGCCGTGTTACCCACCTGTTCTGTTACGATAAAATGGCGGACCGCCAAGAGGAATTACTCGCTCAAGTTTCTCTCCTGAAGGAAAAAATTCGAGGAAGGATGAGGATGTCTCATAGAGACGATATTACCGCTCATGTATTCTCGGTATGGAAGGGCCAAATACAGGAATTCATGACGGAAATCGAGATACGGATTACCAAGCTGCAGCTCTCTGCCTCTTCCAAAAGTGAGGCTGCGAAAATAGAGGAGGAATGGTTGTCCGAACAAATGGATTTCCATAAAGAATTGGAGGAGATTGGTTCTGTCCTAACTCCAGTGGATTGTGACACCTTCCCAGACCAAACACTGTCTCCATGTGCTTCTGCTTCTACATCAGGCAGTCGGGTGTCCTCCTTTATAGTGAAACCTCCGCAAATTCAGATCGTGGGACCCACATTCAGCGGTCTGGCCTTGGACTCTGACCACATGGCCTTCTGGAATTTCCTGTCTCGATTTGAGAACTGCGTGACGGGTATGGCTAATGATGCCGAAAGGTTAAATTTCCTCAAGTGTTCACTAACCGACAGACCATTGCTGTTAGTTAATCACTTGAACGTGACCAACAGGAACTACCAGGTGGCACTCAACATCCTTAAGACCGAATATCTGGATACGGACGAAATCATTGACCAAATATTCCAGGACGTTATTGACTTCCTTCCCGAACGCGAGCGGTCTTACTCGGACCTTAAGAACTTCTTAGCTAGGACAGGCTCACTTCTCAGCGAATTAGGAAGCTCCTTCGACTGCGACTTCTCCGACGACTCTTCGGCTGGAGCCAGACTCATGGCCAAGTTACTTTTTGCCAAGTTTCCTAGAGAGTTAAAGGGGAAGGTGATTTTGCTTTCCGGGAAGAGGATACCCCCATTGTCATCCATTCTGAGGAGCACTAGTGAAGCCATCAAACGGTTATTGGTTAGGGGAGGTGAAGTGTCTGAGCCTCCTTTTGGGGTTGATCGGGGTGCCCGTAGGAGCACCTCTCAGAAATCTAGAACTTCCTTTTCTCGCAGAGATTCCTCGTTTCAGGTTGCTTCCGACTGTGGGACTTCTTGTAGTCTACCACCCATTGTGAGCGTGGCGTTCAGCCAAAACGGAAGGGTGGTTCATGCCAACTGCTTGTTAGATACGGGAAGCGGACGCACTTATCTGTCCGGTGAGGTCCTGAGACCTTTGGGATGCCTGGAATCGTCCGGTCTAGACTGCGACCTGAAGCTTTCTACTTTGCTGGGTGAATGCGAGAGGCGGTTTAGGGAGGTGACTCTACAGACTGATTTGAGGACGGGGCATATGCAGTCAATCCCGGTCCTAGTGGATGATACGTTGGATCTGTCAGTCAACATCCCTCACCTGAATTCCCTATTGGAGGATTTCCAGAGGGCCAAATACTCGCTCGCCGGACAGTTTGCTCGAGATACTGAACACATATCAATCAGGGGGATTCTGGGACTCGATCTGATCCGACGCTTGGGCGCCTTACAGTTGGTACCCTGCCTGCAGGGTTGGTGCTTTGCGGTACCTGCAGGACTTATTCCCTTTGGTAAGGTGGAGTCTTTCTACTCGACCGCCCAATCATCAACTGGTAGCGATACTCGTCTTCCCTTCCACCGTGTTCTCGACCAGACTGACCCTGTTAAGTCCTCCCATCTTTGCTTTGTATTGGAATCAGAAAGCACCTATGTAGACCCCCTTGGTGATTTCTTCTCTGACAGCCAAGTCGAACGGGGGTTGGAACTGATGTTCAGCGTGGAGTCCTTGGGACTCCCCGAGCAGGAGGGATTTTCCGAGTATGACCAGGAAAAAATCAGGCAGTTTCAGGAATCTGTCGTCCTGAGGGACTCTAGATATTACGTTGAGTTGCCCTGGCATGAAGATAAATTGGCCCAGGTCCCGTCTAACCATGCAGTATCCTTGCGCATTTTGGATCGCGTGACCCGCAATTTGGAAAGAAAGGGAATTTACCAGGAATATTTGGAGGTATTCCTTCAGCAGGAGCAGGATGGGATTATTGAGGAGATCTTTGTACCTCCTCGACTCTTCAAAAAGTACACCTGGATCCCACACCGACCCGTTTGTAAGAATGATCGCACTTCCACGACTAAATTGCGCCCCGTGTTCAACTGCAGCCTGAGGACAGGCAATTCGATCTCCTTGAACGAGGCTGCTTATGGCGGAGTAAACATGACTGGAGACATGTTGAACTTGTTGCTCTCCTTCCGGACTGATGATTATGTGCTTTTGGCAGATATCAAGAAGGCCTTTTTAATGGTTCGCCTGGGATTGGAGGCCGACAAAAACAGATTCTGCTTCTTCCTCAAGGATGGAGACCGACTGCGCTGCTTTAGGTACACTACCATCATATTTGGATTTGTCTCCAGCCCATTTATACTGAGCTGCATTCTCAAATACCATGCGGCCCAGTTTCCACGAGACCCATGTCGGATCATGATGGAGGGGTGTTTTTACGTGGACAATTTAGTAACAACTGAAGAAGATCCTGCAACGCTAACGGATCTATATTCCCTTTCTAGAGAGCGATTGCAGAAGGGTGGGTTTGAGTTACAGTCATGTAACACCAATTGTCCCGCCCTCAGAGACAGAATGCACCTGGATGGTACCTTGAGTACACACGGCGAGGAATGGGAGAAGGTGTTGGGCTATCGTTACAGCCCCACCTTGGAGAAAATCCGTGTTGCCTCTGTTGAACCCAATGCCGAGGCCAGTACCAAGAGACACATTCTTTCTGCGGCTGCCAAATTGTTCGACCCCCTGTCCCTTTGCCTCCCTGTAACAGTGTGGAGCCGAATTCTCGTTGGAGAACTATGGAGGAGAGGATTGGGTTGGGATGAGCAGGTCCCGAAGGAGTTCCAGTCACGGTGGAGAAGCCTTGCAGGGGACCTTGTTGGCTTGGGTCTCCTTCAATTTAATCGTCGGACATTCAGACCGGGCCAACCTGGAGAGTTGTTCGTGTTTTGCGATGCCTCAGCAGAGGCCTATGGGTTTGCTGTTTACGTCGTACAGGACAATAGTTCTGAATTAGTCTTCGCTAAGGCTAAGGTTGCTCCCATCAAGAACAGAAGTCTTCCTACCCTGGAGCTAATGGCTGTGTATCTGGCTCTCAAGTGTTTACCAGTCATCTTGAACGGTTGCAAGGGTTTTGTACCATCTAGACTACACATAGCCACGGATGCCCAGGTGGTATTGTCCTGGATTCTTTCCCGGTCTATGGCCAGTAAGAACATCTTTGCTCGGAATAGACTGCACGACGTTCTTCAACTGAGTGAGGAATTGGAGACTCAGTTTAGCCTGAAACCCTATTTCAGATATGTTGAGACCGCTCAGAACCCTGCGGACCTCGTCACTAGGGGATTGACGTTGAGGGTGTTCAAGTCCCACCTCAGGTTTTGGTGCCATGGACCAGCATGGTTGACCGGCATGGGAACACACTGGCCAGCTCGAGAACTGCCTTGCCTCAACAAGCGCAGTCAAGAGATTGCACGAGCAACTGTAAATACCTCCGTTGTTCTGGAAGAGGGATATCCTTCCGTAATTGCCCTGGAACGATTTTCCGGATTTGCCCGCCTATTGAGAGTCACCACCATGGTGTATAAATTTGTCGACAAATTGCGAAGGGTCAAGGAAGATTGTGAAAGGAAGGCTTCAGTGTTTTTGATGAGACTGTTACAGCGTCAGGCCTTCTCTGAAGAACTGGAGTTTCTTCGGGACCCTCTCGGGAAGTCCACGCCTCGACTGGTCCAGGCTCTCGACCTGTTCCTCGATCAAGACGGGCTGATCCGTTCCAGCGGAAGAATCGATAAGTCCCCCCATCTGGGATATGAGGTAAAGAATCCCATTTTGATAGCCAAGAACCACCACATCTCGGAACTAATAATACTGGATTGTCACTCCAAATGCTCGCACTTGGGAGTTGGGTCTACTCTCAATGAACTGAGGCGCAGAGGATATTGGATTCCCCAAGGAAGACAAGCTGTCAGGAAGGCTGTGGCGACCTGCACCCTATGTCGAAGGTTCAATGCGAGACCAGTATTGCCCCCTAATGTTGCCAGTCTACCCGCCTCACGAGTGGAGTTCGAGATACCCTATAAGAACACTGGGATCGACTTTACAGGGCACATTTGGGTCAGGGAGGGAAACTCTGAGAGAAAAATGTATTTGCTACTGTTCACCTGCCTGAGCGTCCGAGCAGTACACATTGAAGTGGTGCCAGACATGAGCATTTTGTCATTTTTCCAGGCCTTGGTCCGGTTTACCAATGTCTACGGTGTTCCATCTGCCTTATATTGCGACAA
This sequence comes from Sepiola atlantica, assembly GCA_963556195.1. NCBI lineage: Eukaryota > Metazoa > Mollusca > Cephalopoda > Sepiida > Sepiolidae > Sepiola > Sepiola atlantica. The sequence goes on along the minus strand of OY744515.1, from coordinate 232,707,680 downwards.
CGCCAAAACCTTCTTGGGTAGTGGCAGGTTGTTCAACCGTCTTCTCTTGTACCGTGATTATAGAGAAAAATTTGGTACGTGCCATATAAAATTGAACACGATTCCCCTTTTCTCTCCCTGGTTCGGGGGTGCCTGGGAGAGATGCATCCAGACAATCAAAACTTGCCTCTACAAGGTCATCGGCAGGAGTAATGTCACTTACTTTTCCCTCCTAACTATCGTTTCGGACATCCAGAGAGCGGTTAACAACCGACCCTTGACCTACCGTGAAGCGGGGAACAGGGAATTAGAAGCCATCACCCCTAACATGTTCCTAAGTCAAAACGAAAATCCCGGATTGTTGTTGCACCTGGAGGGAGGTGACCGTTCTTCCTCTGTTCCTCCCGGCCGGAGAAGGTTGATAAACTCTATGGAACTGCGGAACAAATGGCTGAATGAGTTTCAACGTGAGTGGTACCTCGAATACCTCCTCAGCCTCAGAGAGAAATCTCACGGACGATCCCAGGTTCCCTTCAGAAACCGTTTAAAGGTCAATGATGTGGTCCTTGTCAAGAGCCCCCTCAAACCTAGACCCTTTTGGATCCTAGGGACTATTTTGGAGTTATTTGAAGGAGATGACGGTGTCATCCGGTCGGCCCGAGTAAGACAAGGTGATGGGCCTGTCCAAGTCCACTCTCTGAAACATCTATATCCATTGGAGCTCTCCTTGTCACCCGACATCGAGGAGGATACTGTTATTGTCCCACACCTTTCTCCTGGGGCTCCTGCGGGAGAGAGTCTGGAGCCTCCTGCAGGAGACGACGTTTGGCTCTGTCCAGTGTGCAGCGCCCCTAAGGGAGACCTAAACATGATAGGTTGCGATCTATGCGATGAGTGGTTCCACTTCGGGTGCGTGGGAGTGGAGGTGCCCCCTCCAGATCGGCGGAAATGGTACTGTCCTGAATGTGCCCCGCGGAAGAGGCGGCGAGGTAGGCCCAGCCTGCTTCCTGCATAAAAATGTTGGTCCTGGGTATGACAGAAAACTGCAACCGACAGTGGAGCCCCGACTAAGGGACGGAATGAGGGTACCCTGAACCACTGTCACCTCCAGGTGGCCTATGACGATGGCCTAGCACCTGTTTGTTCCCTGCCAAGGGTTACGGCAATACTTACTGGCAACTGTCACCCCTTTCTAAACTAGTTATCTGGAAGAACGAGAAGAGAATCTTCTACCGAGTCTTCGCCCAATTATTTAATTTCTTTTTCTTTTGTTTTTTTTTCTCTTCTTGTTTTCGGGAGTGTGTCGAAAAACCAAGTGAAATAACTTACTTGACTTAGGACTACTAGCGATCGGTGAGGCATCGGTGGTTTGTTTACTTGACTGAAAGTGAAGTCACTACTAGCCTCGTTTTTATTGCCTTTTGGCCGGAAGTGAAGGGGAGGCATTTCCTGTTACTAATCTATAAAAGAGCCTCTCCTTCCTTCTCTCGATGTTATCAAATCCCAGACAGACTTTGGGAGCGGAATTAAGCAGTGTTTCGCAACAGCTGCTACTGTACCCACACCGATCTCTCCTACTCCTCCTACTCCTCAAGAGTGGAAAGAATTTTCCACAATGTACAATTTGTTTTTACAGAAGATGAAATAATGCTAATTTCTCTATTATACAATAATACATATTATACACAGTATTAATAATTAAATCAACTCACATTATAAGACTGAGACAAACAGAGATTGAACAACTTCGAGAGATCAAATAACTGGAAGACCATTAAAAAAAATGATGGAATCACAGATTTGCAACTATTATTGTAGAGTCACCAAAAATATTGAGCTTCAACCTTTTGAAATGGGATAGAAACGAATCTTTTGAAAATAGCTAGACTTAGCTCCAAAGATCATTCTCTATTAAAATGAAAAAGAAAACACTTTCAAACACTTTCAAATGTTTAAAACTATACTGGTCGGTAGAAAAGTAATAGTTATGTTTTGTATATTATGTTGTTTTTTTCTTTTTCTAGATTCTTGCTCTGTTAATTATATTTTTATAGGAAAATAATTATAGAAAAGTTTATAAAATATTTAAGTAAGTTTTACTTTCGTAAAACATTTCTTATGTAAATTAAATGGAACTTTTGAGGCATTCATGCAGTATAGTAAACAGCATAAATCGAAAAAAATTGTACAGCAAATAACTGTTACCAAACGCAAGAAAATTTAGTACACTTACGAAATACTAATTCCTGAGAAGATGAAGTAAATTTTAGACTAAGGAAATGTATTTCAATTAGAAGCGGTACATTCTTCGAATTTTCTACTCTACCAATGTCACTGATCTTTGACTTTTCTATACTGTACGTGTTCCTATATTCGGGTGAATGTTAAAAACTATTTACATAGCGAACAGAACTCACCTCGTAAGTAAGCAAATAGATTGTTGTAATCATTTTATCTTTTAATTAACTTCTAAATTTTTACATTAAATTGTGTAGTTAAAGTTTGAATTATTTACAGTGCAATGGGTGTATGGCTACCCCCAAATAACTTTTATTATTTACTTAACATCATGTTTTGGTATTAATTAAAAAAACTTAAATAAGTTAGTTATAGCAAGTTGAATCGTACACGTGAACCAGTGAATAAAATGTATTTTTTTTTGTTTAAAAAAAAAATTAAATGTCCGACCTCGCATTTATTTAAATAAAAGTGGATGCGATGGAGGTCATCGCTTATTAAGAATATAGAGTTAACTCCTTCTATATTTTGTTATACATTATTGTCGGTCGTATATGTTTTTACCTCCCATAATATTGACAGGGTGTTGGGAAAAATAATGCAATTTTTTTTTGTATACCTTAGATATTGTTTTAAATAAAACTACCGTTTGTTTAACATTGCAAAGCCTCCGTTTTTACGAAACCAAAACCTGTAAACATGTAAGGGGAGTAATTCTTATGTAGTAATTTAGAGTGATCTCCCTTTAGTTAATAGAAAATATGAAATACATTGAAATCACGGCCATCCATAGTACAGAACTTCTAAGCATGCCACTGAGGTCCACAACTAGGGCGGATATGTTTAGAGCAAAATTACTACTAAATAGTAATCATTGAGAAAAGTTTCAGTAAAAATATTTAGTAATGTCGAGTAATTAGTTACTATACATATTAGTGGAAAGCAATTTACATTTATTGATTTATTTCCATCAAATCCAATTTAACAAGAACAAAAATACAAATAAACTAAATTCACAAAAATCACTTTATTCACCATGAATTAGATACATTCTTGATATTTAAAAAATGATGAGTCAATTTGTTTATATTGACTGCTTGATTACAGAAAATGTGACATATTACAATCAGAAATCAAATACTTTATGAACAAAATAATGTTTGGAGAAACAAATTTAATAACTTTTACAGAATTTGCTGTTTGTTACATGTACAATTTGTTTTTACAGAAGATGAAATAATGCTTATTTCTCTATTATACAATACTACATATTATACACAGTATTAATAATTAAATCAACTCACATTATAAGACTGAGACAAACAGAGATTGAACAACTTCGAGATATCAAATAACTGGAAGACCATTAAAAAAAATGATGGAATCAGAGATTTGCAACTATTATTGTAGAGTCACCAAAAATATTGAGCTTCAATCTTTTGAAATGGGATAGAAACGAATCTTTTGAAAATAGCTAGACTTAGCTCCAAAGATCATTCTCTATTAAAATGAAAAAGAAAACACTTTCAAACACTTTCAGATGTTTAAAACTATACTGGTCGGTAGAAAAGTAATAGTTATGTTTTGTATATTATGTTGTTTTTTTCTTTTCCTGATTCTTGCTCTGTTTATTATATTTTGATAAGAAAATAATTGGAATGTTTTATCATAGCCCTACAGCTCGCGAGTCGGGTTGAAAAAAAGTTGTAGAACGTAGTCAAAAAAATGAATATGCAACAAATAAATTCAACGTACGTAGAGACGGGGGATTTTCCTAGTTTTCTATTCCATTTGATTGTATGTTTACGTATGGAAAATGGGTTTTTATTAGACATGAAAAAACAAATTTTAATGTCATTTATTTAAAAAACAAAATGGCGTCATTAGTTTTTGCTATCGGTTTCACGTGTGTGTGTTTTTTTTACCGGGACTCATAATCAAAGCGGAGTTTTTTTTGTTGTTTTTTTTTTGGGGGGGGGGATTGCATTTTTGAAATGTAATTTTATGAAACGAACATTTTAACGATCATTTTGATCACCGAATGAGCGCGCATGTCGTTACGTCATTGGGGGTTAGGGTTAGGGCTGGGTTTAGGTTAGGGTTAGGGCTGGGTTTAGGTAAGGGTTAGGGTTAGGAATTTTTAAAAGAAACAGGAAAAAAAAACATTACGGTGTGACGAATGAAAATAATATGTAAATAAAAGCACACTGACATGTAAATAAAAAGAAAAGTACTTTATTCCGTTTGCTTAAAATGTAGTTTTGTTTTGTTCTTCTGCTTGGCTAAAAATGCAAAAATTGCGCTTTGACTATGAGTCCCAGTAAAAAACCAACCGAATCCAGAACGAGGCGGAAGTCTCGTTCTGGATTCGGTGTTTTCTATCGAAACAGCCATTACTATTTTTTTTTTCACTTCACTTACGCTAAACCTATTAACTTATAGAAAATAGCACTTTTAACGGATTATAATCATTAATAACTGTCACAGTTAACTTGGAAATTCAGTTTTATCGGCTACGGTAACTTTTATTTGTTGTATATTTGTTTTTTTTCAGCGTTTTCGTTGTTGGGCTATTATAAAAAATACCCAAAATAATTATAGAAAAGTTTATAAAATATTTAAGTAAGTTGTTTTATTTTCGTAAAACATTTCTTATGTAAATTAAATGGAACTTTTGAGGCATTCATGCAGTATAGTTAAAAGCATAAATCGAAAAAATTGTACAGCAAATAACTGTTACCAAACGCAAGAAAATTTAGTACACTTACGAAATACTAATGCCTGAGAAGATGAAGTGAATTTTAGACTAAGGAAATGTATTTCAATTAGAAGCGGTACATTCTTCGAATTTTCTACTCTACCAATGTCACTGATCTTTGACTTTTCTATACTGTACGTGTTCCGATATTCGGGTGAATGTTAAAAACTATTTACATAGCAAACAGAACTCACCTCGTAAGTTAGCAAATAGATTGTTGTAATCATTTTATCTTTTAATTAACTTCTAAATTTTTACATTAAATTGTGTAGTTAACGTTTGAATTATTTACAGTGCAATGGGTGTATGGCTACCCCCAAATAATTTTTATTATTTACTTAACATCATGTTTTAGTATTAATAAAAAAAACTTAAATATGTTAGTTATAGCAAGCTGAATCGTACACGTGAACCAGTGAATAAAATGTATTTTTTTTTGTTTAAAAAAAAATGAAATGTCCGACCTCGCATTTATTTAAATAAAAGTGGATGCGATGGAGATCATCGCTTATTAGGAATTTAGAGTTAACTCCTTCTATATTTTGTAATACATTATTGTCGGTCGTATATGTTTTTACCTCCCATAATATTGACAGGGTTTTTTTGTATACGTTAGATATTGTTTTAAATAAAACTACTGTTTGTTTAACATTGCAAAGCCTCCGTTTTTACGAAACCAAAACCTGTAAACATGTAAGGGGAGTAATTCTTATGTAGTAATTTAGAGTAATCTCCCTTTAGTTAATAAAAAATATGAAATACATTGAAATCACGGCCATCCATAGTACAGAACTTCTAAGCATGCCACTGAGGTCCACGACTAGGGCGAATATGTGAAGAGCCGAATTACTACTAAATAGTAATCATTGAGAAAAGTTTCAGTAAAAATATTTAGTAATGTCGAGTAATTAGTAACTATACATATTAGTGGAAAGCAATTTACATTTATTGATTTATTTCCATCAAATCCAATTTAACAAGAACAAAAATACATGAATATGCAACAAATAAATTCAACGTACGTAGAGACCGGAGATTTTCCTAGTTTTCTATTCCATTTGTTTGTATGTTTACGTATGGTAAATGGGTTTTTATTAGACATGAAAAAACAAATTTTAATGTCATTTATTTAAAAAACAAAATGGCGTCATTAGTTTTTGCTATCGGTTTCACGTGTGTGTGTTTTTATTACCGGGACTCATAATCAAAGCGGGTTTTTTTTTTTTGGGGGGGGGTGCATTTTTGAAATGTAATTTTATGAAACGAACATTTTAACGATCATTTTGATCACCGAATGAGCGCGCATGTCGTTACGTCATTGGGGGTTAGGGTTAGGGCTGGGTTTAGGTTAGGGTAAGGGCTGGGTTTAGGTAAGGGTTAGGATTAGGAATTTTTTAAAGAAACAGGAAAAAAAAACATTACGGTGTGACGAATGAAAATAATATGTAAATAAAAGCACACTGACATGTAAATAAAAAGAAAAGTACTTTATTCCGTTTGCTTAAAATGTAGTTTTGTTTTGTTCTTCTGCTTGGCTAAAAATGCAAAAATTGCGCTTTGACTATGAGTCCCAGTAAAAAACCAACCGAATCCAGAACGAGGCGGAAGTCTCGTTCTGGATTCGGTGTTTTCTATCGAAACAGCCATTACTATTTTTTTTCACTTCACTTACGCTAAACCTATTAACTTATAGAAAATAGCACTTTTAACGGATTATAATCATTAATAACTGTCACAGTTAACTTGGAAATTCAGTTTTATCGGCTACGGTAACTTTTATTTGTTGTATATTTGTTTTTTTCAGCGTTTTTGTTGTTGGGCTATTATAAAAAATACCCAAAATAATTATAGAAAAGTTTATAAAATATTTAAGTAAGTTGTTTTATTTTCGTAAAACATTTCTTATGTGAATTAAATGGAACTTTTGAGGCATTCATGCAGTATAGTTAAAAGCATAAATCGAAAAAATCGTACAGCAAATAACTGTTACCAAACGCAAGAAAATTTAGTACACTTACGAAATACTAATGCCTGAGAAGATGAAGTGAATTTTAGACTAAGGAAATGTATTTCAATTAGAAGCGGTACATTCTTCGAATTTTCTACTCAACCAATGTCACTGATCTTTGACTTTTCTATACTGTACGTGTTCCGATATTCGGGTGAATGTTAAAAACTATTTACATAGCAAACAGAACTCACCTCGTAAGTTAGCAAATAGATTGTTGTAATCATTTTATCTTTTAATTAACTTCTAAATTTTTACATTAAATTGTGTAGTTAACGTTTGAATTATTTACAGTGCAATGGGTGTATGGCTACCCCCAAATAACTTTTATTATTTACTTAACATCATGTTTTAGTATTAATAAAAAAAACTTAAATATGTTAGTTATAGCAAGCTGAATCGTACACGTGACCAGTGAATAAAATGTATTTTTTTTTGTTTAAAAAAAAATGAAATGTCCGACCTCGAATTTATTTAAATAAAAGTGGATGCAATGGAGGTCATCGCTTATTAAGAATTTAGAGTTAACTCCTTCTATATTTTGTTATACATTATTGTCGGTCGTATATGTTTTTACCTCCCATAATATTGACAGGGTGTTGGGAAAAATAATGCAATTTTTTTTTGTATTCCCTAGATATTGTTTTAAATAAAACTACCGTTTGTTTAACATTGCAAAGCCTTCGTTTTTACGAAACCAAAACCTGGAAACATGTAAGGGGAGTAATTCTTATGTAGTAATTTAGAGTGATCTCCCTTTAGTTAATAAAAAATATGAAATACATTGGAATCACGGCCATCCATAGTACAGGACAGCTTAGCATGCCATAGAGGTCCACGACTAGGGCGAATATGTGAAGAGCCAAATTACTACTAAATAGTAATCATTGAGAAAAGTTTCAGTAAAAATATTTAGTAATGTCGAGTAATTAGTAACTATACATATTAGTGGAAAGCAATTTACATTTATTGATTTATTTCCATCAAATCCAATTTAACAAGAACAAAAATACAAATAAACTAAATTCACAAAAATCACTTTATTCACCATGAATTAGATACATTCTTGATATTTAAAAAATGATATGTCAATTTGTTTATATTGACTGCTTGATTACAGAAAATGTGACATATTACAATCAGAAATCAAATACTTTATGAACAAAATAATGTTTGGAGAAACAAATTTAATAACTTTTACAGAATTTGCTGTTTGTTACATGTACAATTTGTTTTTACAGAAGATGAAATAATGCTTATTTCTCTATTATACAATAATACATATTATACACAGTATTAATAATTAAATCAACTCACATTATAAGACAGAGACAAACAGAGATTGAACAACTTCGAGAGATCAAATAACTGGAAGACCATTAAAAAAAATGATGGAATCACAGATTTGCAACTATTATTGTAGAGTCACCAAAAATATTGAGCTTCAACCTTTTGAAATGGGATAGAAACGAATCTTTTGAAAATAGCTAGACTTAGCTCCAAAGATTATTCTCTATTAAAATGAAAAAGAAAACACTTTCAAACACTTTCAAATGTTCAAAACTATACTGGTCGGTAGAAAAGTAATAGTTATGTTGTGTATATTATGTTGTTTTTTTTCTTTTCCTAATTCTTGCTCTGTTTATTATATTTTCATAGGAAAATAATGGGAATGTTTTACAATAGCCCTACAGCTCGCGAGTCGGGTTGAAAAAAAGTTGTAGAACGTAGTCAAAAAAATGAATATGCAACAAATAAATTCAACGTACGTAGAGACCGGAGATTTTCCTAGTTTTCTATTCCATTTGTTTGTATGTTTACGTATGGTAAATGGGTTTTTATTAGACATGAAAAAACAAATTTTAATGTCATTTATTTAAAAAACAAAATGGCGTCATTAGTTTTTGCTATCGGTGTCACTGTGTGTTTTTTTTTACCGGGACTCATAATCAAAGCGGCGTTTTTTTTGTTGTTTTTTTTTTTTGGGGGGGGGGGTTCCATTTTTGAAATGTAATTTTATGAAACGAACATTTTAACGATCATTTTGATCACCGAATGAGCGCGCATGTCGTTACGTCATTGGGGATAAGGGTTAGGGCTGGGCTGGGCTGGGTTAAGGCTGGGTTCAGGTTAGGGTTAGGGCTGGATTTAGGTAAGGGTTAGGAATTTTTAAAAGAAACAGGAAAAAAAAACATTACGGTGTGACGAATGAAAATAATATGTAAATAAAAGCACAGTGACATGTAAATAAAAAGAAAAGTACTTTATTCCGTTTGCTTAAAATGTAGTTTTGTTTTGTTCTTCTGCTTGGCTAAAAATGCAAAAATTGCGCTTTGACTATGAGTTCCAGTAAAAAACCAACCGAATCCAGAACGAGGCGGAAGTCTCGTTCTGGATTCGGTGTTTTCTATCGAAACAACCATTACTATTTTTTTTTTTCACTTCACTTACGCTAAACCTATTAACTTATAAAAAATAGCACTTTTAACGGATTATAATCATTAATAACTGTCACAGTTAACTTGGAAATTCAGTTTTATCGGCTACGGTAACTTTTATTTGTTGTATATTTGTTTTTTTCAGTGTTTTCGTTGTTGGGCTATTATAAAAAATACCCAAAATAATTATAGAAAAGTTTATAAAATATTTAAGTAAGTTGTTTTATTTTCGTAAAACATTTCTTATGTAAATTAAATGGAACTTTTGAGGCATTCATGCAGTATAGTTAAAAGCATAAATCGAAAAAATTGTACAGCAAATAACTGTTACCAAACGCAAGAAATTTAGTACACTTACGAAATACTAATGCCTGAGAAGATGAAGTAAATTTTAGACTAAGGAAATGTATTTCAATTAGAAGCGGTACATTCTTCGAATTTTCTACTCTACCAATGTCACTGATCTTTGACTTTTCTATACTGTACGTGTTCCGATATTCGGGTGAATGTTAAAAACTATTTACATAGCAAACAGAACTCACCTCGTAAGTTAGCAAATAGATTGTTGTAATCATTTTATCTTTTAATTAACTTCTAAATTTTTACATTAAATTGTGTAGTTAACGTTTGAATTATTTACAGTGCAATGGGTGTATGGCTACCCCTAAATAACTTTTATTATTTACTTAACATCATGTTTTAGTATTAATAAAAAAAACTTAAATATGTTAGTTATAGCAAGCTGAATCGTACACGTGACCAGTGAATAAAATGTATTTTTTTTTGTTTAAAAAAAAATGAAATGTCCGACCTCGCATTTATTTAAATAAAAGTGGATGCAATGGAGGTCATCGCTTATTAAGAATTTAGAGTTAACTCCTTCTATATTTTGTTATACATTATTGTCGGTCGTATATGTTTTTACCTCCCATAATATTGACAGGGTGTTGGGAAAAATAATGCAATTTTTTTTGTATACCCTAGATATTGTTTTAAATAAAACTACCGTTTGTGTAACATTGCAAAGCCTTCGTTTTTACGAAACCAAAACCTGGAAACATGTAAGGGGAGTAAGTCTTATGTAGTAATTTAGAGTGATCTCCCTTTAGTTAATAAAAAAATATGAAATACATTGGAATCACGGCCATCCATAATACAGGACAGCTTAGCATGCCATAGAGGTCAACGACTAGGGCGAATATGTGAAGAGCCAAATTACTACTAAATAGTAATCATTGAGAAAAGTTTCAGTAAAAATATTTAGTAATGTCGAGTAATTAGTAACTATACATATTAGTGGAAAGCAATTTACATTTATTGATTTATTTCCATCAAATCCAATTTAACAAGAACAAAAATACAAATAAACTAAATTCACAAAAATCACTTTATTCACCATGAATTAGATACATTCTTGATATTTAAAAAATGATGAGTCAATTTGTTTATATTGACTGCTTGATTACAGAAAATGTGACATATTACAATCAGAAATCAAATACTTTATGAACAAAATAATGTTTGGAGAAACAAATTTAATAACTTTTACAGAATTTGCTGTTTGTTACATGTTGTCGAAAAACCAAGTGAAATAACTTACTTGACTTGGGACTACTAGCGATCGGTGAGGCATCGGTGGTTTGTTTACTTGACTGAAAGTGAAGTCACTACTCGCCTCGTTTTTATTGCCTTTTGGCCGGAAGTGAAGGGGAGGCATTTCCTGTTACTAATCTATAAAAGAGCCTCTCCTTTCTTCTCTCGATGTTATCAAATCCCAGACAGACTTTGGGAGCGGAATTAAGCAGTGTTTCGCAACAGCTGCTACTGTACCCACACCGATCTCTCCTACTCCTCCTACTCCTCAAGAGTGGAAAGAATTTTCCACATTTTGCGAAACAACTGCAAGCTATCGGCCGTGTTACCCACCTGTTCTGTTACGATAAAATGGCGGACCGCCAAGAGGAATTACTCGCTCAAGTTTCTCTCCTGAAGGAAAAAATTCGAGGAAGGATGAGGATGTCTCATAGAGACGATATTACCGCTCATGTATTCTCGGTATGGAAGGGCCAAATACAGGAATTCATGACGGAAATCGAGATACGGATTACCAAGCTGCAGCTCTCTGCCTCTTCCAAGAGTGAGGCTGCGAAAATAGAGGAGGAATGGTTGTCCGAACAAATGGATTTCCATAAAGAATTGGAGGAGATTGGTTCTGTCCTAACTCCAGTGGATTGTGACACCTTCCCAGACCAAACACTGTCTCCATGTGCTTCTGCTTCTACATCAGGCAGTCGGGTGTCCTCCTTTATAGTGAAACCTCCGCAAATTCAGATCGTGGGACCCACATTCAGCGGTCTGGCCTTGGACTCTGACCACATGGCCTTCTGGAATTTCCTGTCTCGATTTGAGAACTGCGTGACGGGTATGGCTAATGATGCCGAAAGGTTAAATTTCCTCAAGTGTTCACTAACCGACAGACCATTGCTGTTAGTTAATCACTTGAACGTGACCAACAGGAACTACCAGGTGGCACTCAACATCCTTAAGACCGAATATCTGGATACGGACGAAATCATTGACCAAATATTCCAGGACGTTATTGACTTCCTTCCCGAACGCGAGCGGTCTTACTCGGACCTTAAGAACTTCTTAGCTAGGACAGGCTCACTTCTCAGCGAATTAGGAAGCTCCTTCGACTGCGACTTCTCCGACGACTCTTCGGCTGGAGCCAGACTCATGGCCAAGTTACTTTTTGCCAAGTTTCCTAGAGAGTTAAAGGGGAAGGTGATTTTGCTTTCCGGGAAGAGGATACCCCCATTGTCATCCATTCTGAGGAGCACTAGTGAAGCCATCAAACGGTTATTGGTTAGGGGAGGTGAAGTGTCTGAGCCTCCTTTTGGGGTTGATCGGGGTGCCCGTAGGAGCACCTCTCAGAAATCTAGAACTTCCTTTTCTCGCAGAGATTCCTCGTTTCAGGTTGCTTCCGACTGTGGGACTTCTTGTAGTCTACCACCCATTGTGAGCGTGGCGTTCAGCCAAAACGGAAGGGTGGTTCATGCCAACTGCTTGTTAGATACGGGAAGCGGACGCACTTATCTGTCCGGTGAGGTCCTGAGACCTTTGGGATGCCTGGAATCGTCCGGTCTAGACTGCGACCTGAAGCTTTCTACTTTGCTGGGTGAATGCGAGAGGCGGTTTAGGGAGGTGACTCTACAGACTGATTTGAGGACGGGGCATATGCAGTCAATCCCGGTCCTAGTGGATGATACGTTGGATCTGTCAGTCAACATCCCTCACCTGAATTCCCTATTGGAGGATTTCCAGAGGGCCAAATACTCGCTCGCCGGACAGTTTGCTCGAGATACTGAACACATATCAATCAGGGGGATTCTGGGACTCGATCTGATCCGACGCTTGGGCGCCTTACAGTTGGTACCCTGCCTGCAGGGTTGGTGCTTTGCGGTACCTGCAGGACTTATTCCCTTTGGTAAGGTGGAGTCTTTCTACTCGACCGCCCAATCATCAACTGGTAGCGATACTCGTCTTCCCTTCCACCGTGTTCTCGACCAGACTGACCCTGTTAAGTCCTCCCATCTTTGCTTTGTATTGGAATCAGAAAGCACCTATGTAGACCCCCTTGGTGATTTCTTCTCTGACAGCCAAGTCGAACGGGGGTTGGAACTGATGTTCAGCGTGGAGTCCTTGGGACTCCCCGAGCAGGAGGGATTTTCCGAGTATGACCAGGAAAAAATCAGGCAGTTTCAGGAATCTGTCGTCCTGAGGGACTCTAGATATTACGTTGAGTTGCCCTGGCATGAAGATAAATTGGCCCAGGTCCCGTCTAACCATGCAGTATCCTTGCGCATTTTGGATCGCGTGACCCGCAATTTGGAAAGAAAGGGAATTTACCAGGAATATTTGGAGGTATTCCTTCAGCAGGAGCAGGATGGGATTATTGAGGAGATCTTTGTACCTCCTCGACTCTTCAAAAAGTACACCTGGATCCCACACCGACCCGTTTGTAAGAATGATCGCACTTCCACGACTAAATTGCGCCCCGTGTTCAACTGCAGCCTGAGGACAGGCAATTCGATCTCCTTGAACGAGGCTGCTTATGGCGGAGTAAACATGACTGGAGACATGTTGAACTTGTTGCTCTCCTTCCGGACTGATGATTATGTGCTTTTGGCAGATATCAAGAAGGCCTTTTTAATGGTTCGCCTGGGATTGGAGGCCGACAAAAACAGATTCTGCTTCTTCCTCAAGGATGGAGACCGACTGCGCTGCTTTAGGTACACTACCATCATATTTGGATTTGTCTCCAGCCCATTTATACTGAGCTGCATTCTCAAATACCATGCGGCCCAGTTTCCACGAGACCCATGTCGGATCATGATGGAGGGGTGTTTTTACGTGGACAATTTAGTAACAACTGAAGAAGATCCTGCAACGCTAACGGATCTATATTCCCTTTCTAGAGAGCGATTGCAGAAGGGTGGGTTTGAGTTACAGTCATGTAACACCAATTGTCCCGCCCTCAGAGACAGAATGCACCTGGATGGTACCTTGAGTACACACGGCGAGGAATGGGAGAAGGTGTTGGGCTATCGTTACAGCCCCACCTTGGAGAAAATCCGTGTTGCCTCTGTTGAACCCAATGCCGAGGCCAGTACCAAGAGACACATTCTTTCTGCGGCTGCCAAATTGTTCGACCCCCTGTCCCTTTGCCTCCCTGTAACAGTGTGGAGCCGAATTCTCGTTGGAGAACTATGGAGGAGAGGATTGGGTTGGGATGAGCAGGTCCCGAAGGAGTTCCAGTCACGGTGGAGAAGCCTTGCAGGGGACCTTGTTGGCTTGGGTCTCCTTCAATTTAATCGTCGGACATTCAGACCGGGCCAACCTGGAGAGTTGTTCGTGTTTTGCGATGCCTCAGCAGAGGCCTATGGGTTTGCTGTTTACGTCGTACAGGACAATAGTTCTGAATTAGTCTTCGCTAAGGCTAAGGTTGCTCCCATCAAGAACAGAAGTCTTCCTACCCTGGAGCTAATGGCTGTGTATCTGGCTCTCAAGTGTTTACCAGTCATCTTGAACGGTTGCAAGGGTTTTGTACCATCTAGACTACACATAGCCACGGATGCCCAGGTGGTATTGTCCTGGATTCTTTCCCGGTCTATGGCCAGTAAGAACATCTTTGCTCGGAATAGACTGCACGACGTTCTTCAACTGAGTGAGGAATTGGAGACTCAGTTTAGCCTGAAACCCTATTTCAGATATGTTGAGACCGCTCAGAACCCTGCGGACCTCGTCACTAGGGGATTGACGTTGAGGGTGTTCAAGTCCCACCTCAGGTTTTGGTGCCATGGACCAGCATGGTTGACCGGCATGGGAACACACTGGCCAGCTCGAGAACTGCCTTGCCTCAACAAGCGCAGTCAAGAGATTGCACGAGCAACTGTAAATACCTCCGTTGTTCTGGAAGAGGGATATCCTTCCGTAATTGCCCTGGAACGATTTTCCGGATTTGCCCGCCTATTGAGAGTCACCACCATGGTGTATAAATTTGTCGACAAATTGCGAAGGGTCAAGGAAGATTGTGAAAGGAAGGCTTCAGTGTTTTTGATGAGACTGTTACAGCGTCAGGCCTTCTCTGAAGAACTGGAGTTTCTTCGGGACCCTCTCGGGAAGTCCACGCCTCGACTGGTCCAGGCTCTCGACCTGTTCCTCGATCAAGACGGGCTGATCCGTTCCAGCGGAAGAATCGATAAGTCCCCCCATCTGGGATATGAGGTAAAGAATCCCATTTTGATAGCCAAGAACCACCACATCTCGGAACTAATAATACTGGATTGTCACTCCAAATGCTCGCACTTGGGAGTTGGGTCTACTCTCAATGAACTGAGGCGCAGAGGATATTGGATTCCCCAAGGAAGACAAGCTGTCAGGAAGGCTGTGGCGACCTGCACCCTATGTCGAAGGTTCAATGCGAGACCAGTATTGCCCCCTAATGTTGCCAGTCTACCCGCCTCACGAGTGGAGTTCGAGATACCCTATAAGAACACTGGGATCGACTTTACAGGGCACATTTGGGTCAGGGAGGGAAACTCTGAGAGAAAAATGTATTTGCTACTGTTCACCTGCCTGAGCGTCCGAGCAGTACACATTGAAGTGGTGCCAGACATGAGCATTTTGTCATTTTTCCAGGCCTTGGTCCGGTTTACCAATGTCTACGGTGTTCCATCTGCCTTATATTGCGACAACGCCAAAACCTTCTTGGGTAGTGGCAGGTTGTTCAACCGTCTTCTCTTGTACCGTGATTATAGAGAAAAATTTGGTACGTGCCATATAAAATTGAACACGATTCCCCTTTTCTCTCCCTGGTTCGGGGGTGCCTGGGAGAGATGCATCCAGACAATCAAAACTTGCCTCTACAAGGTCATCGGCAGGAGTAATGTCACTTACTTTTCCCTCCTAACTATCGTTTCGGACATCCAGAGAGCGGTTAACAACCGACCCTTGACCTACCGTGAAGCGGGGAACAGGGAATTAGAAGCCATCACCCCTAACATGTTCCTAAGTCAAAACGAAAATCCCGGATTGTTGTTGCACCTGGAGGGAGGTGACCGTTCTTCCTCTGTTCCTCCCGGCCGGAGAAGGTTGATAAACTCTATGGAACTGCGGAACAAATGGCTGAATGAGTTTCAACGTGAGTGGTACCTCGAATACCTCCTCAGCCTCAGAGAGAAATCTCACGGACGATCCCAGGTTCCCTTCAGAAACCGTTTAAAGGTCAATGATGTGGTCCTTGTCAAGAGCCCCCTCAAACCTAGACCCTTTTGGATCCTAGGGACTATTTTGGAGTTATTTGAAGGAGATGACGGTGTCATCCGGTCGGCCCGAGTAAGACAAGGTGATGGGCCTGTCCAAGTCCACTCTCTGAAACATCTATATCCATTGGAGCTCTCCTTGTCACCCGACATCGAGGAGGATACTGTTATTGTCCCACACCTTTCTCCTGGGGCTCCTGCGGGAGAGAGTCTGGAGCCTCCTGCAGGAGACGACGTTTGGCTCTGTCCAGTGTGCAGCGCCCCTAAGGGAGACCTAAACATGATAGGTTGCGATCTATGCGATGAGTGGTTCCACTTCGGGTGCGTGGGAGTGGAGGTGCCCCCTCCAGATCGGCGGAAATGGTACTGTCCTGAATGTGCCCCGCGGAAGAGGCGGCGAGGTAGGCCCAGCCTGCTTCCTGCATAAAAATGTTGGTCCTGGGTATGACAGAAAACTGCAACCGACAGTGGAGCCCCGACTAAGGGACGGAATGAGGGTACCCTGAACCACTGTCACCTCCAGGTGGCCTATGACGATGGCCTAGCACCTGTTTGTTCCCTGCCAAGGGTTACGGCAATACTTACTGGCAACTGTCACCCCTTTCTAAACTAGTTATCTGGAAGAACGAGAAGAGAATCTTCTACCGAGTCTTCGCCCAATTATTTAATTTCTTTTTCTTTTGTTTTTTTTTCTCTTCTTGTTTTCGGGAGTGTGTCGAAAAACCAAGTGAAATAACTTACTTGACTTAGGACTACTAGCGATCGGTGAGGCATCGGTGGTTTGTTTACTTGACTGAAAGTGAAGTCACTACTAGCCTCGTTTTTATTGCCTTTTGGCCGGAAGTGAAGGGGAGGCATTTCCTGTTACTAATCTATAAAAGAGCCTCTCCTTCCTTCTCTCGATGTTATCAAATCCCAGACAGACTTTGGGAGCGGAATTAAGCAGTGTTTCGCAACAGCTGCTACTGTACCCACACCGATCTCTCCTACTCCTCCTACTCCTCAAGAGTGGAAAGAATTTTCCACAATGTACAATTTGTTTTTACAGAAGATGAAATAATGCTAATTTCTCTATTATACAATAATACATATTATACACAGTATTAATAATTAAATCAACTCACATTATAAGACTGAGACAAACAGAGATTGAACAACTTCGAGAGATCAAATAACTGGAAGACCATTAAAAAAAATGATGGAATCACAGATTTGCAACTATTATTGTAGAGTCACCAAAAATATTGAGCTTCAACCTTTTGAAATGGGATAGAAACGAATCTTTTGAAAATAGCTAGACTTAGCTCCAAAGATCATTCTCTATTAAAATGAAAAAGAAAACACTTTCAAACACTTTCAAATGTTTAAAACTATACTGGTCGGTAGAAAAGTAATAGTTATGTTTTGTATATTATGTTGTTTTTTTCTTTTTCTAGATTCTTGCTCTGTTAATTATATTTTTATAGGAAAATAATTATAGAAAAGTTTATAAAATATTTAAGTAAGTTTTACTTTCGTAAAACATTTCTTATGTAAATTAAATGGAACTTTTGAGGCATTCATGCAGTATAGTAAACAGCATAAATCGAAAAAAATTGTACAGCAAATAACTGTTACCAAACGCAAGAAAATTTAGTACACTTACGAAATACTAATTCCTGAGAAGATGAAGTAAATTTTAGACTAAGGAAATGTATTTCAATTAGAAGCGGTACATTCTTCGAATTTTCTACTCTACCAATGTCACTGATCTTTGACTTTTCTATACTGTACGTGTTCCTATATTCGGGTGAATGTTAAAAACTATTTACATAGCGAACAGAACTCACCTCGTAAGTAAGCAAATAGATTGTTGTAATCATTTTATCTTTTAATTAACTTCTAAATTTTTACATTAAATTGTGTAGTTAAAGTTTGAATTATTTACAGTGCAATGGGTGTATGGCTACCCCCAAATAACTTTTATTATTTACTTAACATCATGTTTTGGTATTAATTAAAAAAACTTAAATAAGTTAGTTATAGCAAGTTGAATCGTACACGTGAACCAGTGAATAAAATGTATTTTTTTTTGTTTAAAAAAAAAATTAAATGTCCGACCTCGCATTTATTTAAATAAAAGTGGATGCGATGGAGGTCATCGCTTATTAAGAATATAGAGTTAACTCCTTCTATATTTTGTTATACATTATTGTCGGTCGTATATGTTTTTACCTCCCATAATATTGACAGGGTGTTGGGAAAAATAATGCAATTTTTTTTTGTATACCTTAGATATTGTTTTAAATAAAACTACCGTTTGTTTAACATTGCAAAGCCTCCGTTTTTACGAAACCAAAACCTGTAAACATGTAAGGGGAGTAATTCTTATGTAGTAATTTAGAGTGATCTCCCTTTAGTTAATAGAAAATATGAAATACATTGAAATCACGGCCATCCATAGTACAGAACTTCTAAGCATGCCACTGAGGTCCACAACTAGGGCGGATATGTTTAGAGCAAAATTACTACTAAATAGTAATCATTGAGAAAAGTTTCAGTAAAAATATTTAGTAATGTCGAGTAATTAGTTACTATACATATTAGTGGAAAGCAATTTACATTTATTGATTTATTTCCATCAAATCCAATTTAACAAGAACAAAAATACAAATAAACTAAATTCACAAAAATCACTTTATTCACCATGAATTAGATACATTCTTGATATTTAAAAAATGATGAGTCAATTTGTTTATATTGACTGCTTGATTACAGAAAATGTGACATATTACAATCAGAAATCAAATACTTTATGAACAAAATAATGTTTGGAGAAACAAATTTAATAACTTTTACAGAATTTGCTGTTTGTTACATGTACAATTTGTTTTTACAGAAGATGAAATAATGCTTATTTCTCTATTATACAATACTACATATTATACACAGTATTAATAATTAAATCAACTCACATTATAAGACTGAGACAAACAGAGATTGAACAACTTCGAGATATCAAATAACTGGAAGACCATTAAAAAAAATGATGGAATCAGAGATTTGCAACTATTATTGTAGAGTCACCAAAAATATTGAGCTTCAATCTTTTGAAATGGGATAGTAACGAATCTTTTGAAAATAGCTAGACTTAGCTCCAAAGATCATTCTCTATTAAAATGAAAAAGAAAACACTTTCAAACACTTTCAGATGTTTAAAACTATACTGGTCGGTAGAAAAGTAATAGTTATGTTTTGTATATTATGTTGTTTTTTTCTTTTCCTGATTCTTGCTCTGTTTATTATATTTTGATAAGAAAATAATTGGAATGTTTTATCATAGCCCTACAGCTCGCGAGTCGGGTTGAAAAAAAGTTGTAGAACGTAGTCAAAAAAATGAATATGCAACAAATAAATTCAACGTACGTAGAGACGGGGGATTTTCCTAGTTTTCTATTCCATTTGATTGTATGTTTACGTATGGAAAATGGGTTTTTATTAGACATGAAAAAACAAATTTTAATGTCATTTATTTAAAAAACAAAATGGCGTCATTAGTTTTTGCTATCGGTTTCACGTGTGTGTGTTTTTTTTACCGGGACTCATAATCAAAGCGGAGTTTTTTTTGTTGTTTTTTTTTGGGGGGGGGGGGGATTGCATTTTTGAAATGTAATTTTATGAAACGAACATTTTAACGATCATTTTGATCACCGAATGAGCGCGCATGTCGTTACGTCATTGGGGGTTAGGGTTAGGGCTGGGTTTAGGTTAGGGTTAGGGCTGGGTTTAGGTAAGGGTTAGGGTTAGGAATTTTTAAAAGAAACAGGAAAAAAAAACATTACGGTGTGACGAATGAAAATAATATGTAAATAAAAGCACACTGACATGTAAATAAAAAGAAAAGTACTTTATTCCGTTTGCTTAAAATGTAGTTTTGTTTTGTTCTTCTGCTTGGCTAAAAATGCAAAAATTGCGCTTTGACTATGAGTCCCAGTAAAAAACCAACCGAATCCAGAACGAGGCGGAAGTCTCGTTCTGGATTCGGTGTTTTCTATCGAAACAGCCATTACTATTTTTTTTTTCACTTCACTTACGCTAAACCTATTAACTTATAGAAAATAGCACTTTTAACGGATTATAATCATTAATAACTGTCACAGTTAACTTGGAAATTCAGTTTTATCGGCTACGGTAACTTTTATTTGTTGTATATTTGTTTTTTTTCAGCGTTTTCGTTGTTGGGCTATTATAAAAAATACCCAAAATAATTATAGAAAAGTTTATAAAATATTTAAGTAAGTTGTTTTATTTTCGTAAAACATTTCTTATGTAAATTAAATGGAACTTTTGAGGCATTCATGCAGTATAGTTAAAAGCATAAATCGAAAAAATTGTACAGCAAATAACTGTTACCAAACGCAAGAAAATTTAGTACACTTACGAAATACTAATGCCTGAGAAGATGAAGTGAATTTTAGACTAAGGAAATGTATTTCAATTAGAAGCGGTACATTCTTCGAATTTTCTACTCTACCAATGTCACTGATCTTTGACTTTTCTATACTGTACGTGTTCCGATATTCGGGTGAATGTTAAAAACTATTTACATAGCAAACAGAACTCACCTCGTAAGTTAGCAAATAGATTGTTGTAATCATTTTATCTTTTAATTAACTTCTAAATTTTTACATTAAATTGTGTAGTTAACGTTTGAATTATTTACAGTGCAATGGGTGTATGGCTACCCCCAAATAATTTTTATTATTTACTTAACATCATGTTTTAGTATTAATAAAAAAAACTTAAATATGTTAGTTATAGCAAGCTGAATCGTACACGTGAACCAGTGAATAAAATGTATTTTTTTTTGTTTAAAAAAAAATGAAATGTCCGACCTCGCATTTATTTAAATAAAAGTGGATGCGATGGAGATCATCGCTTATTAGGAATTTAGAGTTAACTCCTTCTATATTTTGTAATACATTATTGTCGGTCGTATATGTTTTTACCTCCCATAATATTGACAGGGTTTTTTTGTATACGTTAGATATTGTTTTAAATAAAACTACTGTTTGTTTAACATTGCAAAGCCTCCGTTTTTACGAAACCAAAACCTGTAAACATGTAAGGGGAGTAATTCTTATGTAGTAATTTAGAGTAATCTCCCTTTAGTTAATAAAAAATATGAAATACATTGAAATCACGGCCATCCATAGTACAGAATTTCTAAGCATGCCACTGAGGTCCACGACTAGGGCGAATATGTGAAGAGCCGAATTACTACTAAATAGTAATCATTGAGAAAAGTTTCAGTAAAAATATTTAGTAATGTCGAGTAATTAGTAACTATACATATTAGTGGAAAGCAATTTACATTTATTGATTTATTTCCATCAAATCCAATTTAACAAGAACAAAAATACATGAATATGCAACAAATAAATTCAACGTACGTAGAGACCGGAGATTTTCCTAGTTTTCTATTCCATTTGTTTGTATGTTTACGTATGGTAAATGGGTTTTTATTAGACATGAAAAAACAAATTTTAATGTCATTTATTTAAAAAACAAAATGGCGTCATTAGTTTTTGCTATCGGTTTCACGTGTGTGTGTTTTTATTACCGGGACTCATAATCAAAGCGGGTTTTTTTTTTTGGGGGGGGGGTGCATTTTTGAAATGTAATTTTATGAAACGAACATTTTAACGATCATTTTGATCACCGAATGAGCGCGCAT
This sequence comes from Sepiola atlantica, assembly GCA_963556195.1. Classification (NCBI taxonomy): domain Eukaryota; kingdom Metazoa; phylum Mollusca; class Cephalopoda; order Sepiida; family Sepiolidae; genus Sepiola; species Sepiola atlantica. The sequence goes on along the minus strand of OY744515.1, from coordinate 232,685,719 downwards.
GTCGTTACGTCACTGGGGGTTAGGGTTAGGGCTGGGTTTAGGTTAGGGTAAGGGCTGGGTTTAGGTAAGGGTTAGGATTAGGAATTTTTTAAAGAAACAGGAAAAAAAAACATTACGGTGTGACGAATGAAAATAATATGTAAATAAAAGCACACTGACATGTAAATAAAAAGAAAAGTACTTTATTCCGTTTGCTTAAAATGTAGTTATTTTTTGTTCTTCTGCTTGGCTAAAAATGCAAAAATTGCGCTTTGACTATGAGTCCCAGTAAAAAACCAACCGAATCCAGAACGAGGCGGAAGTCTCGTTCTGGATTCGGTGTTTTCTATCGAAACAGCCATTACTATTTTTTTTCACTTCACTTACGCTAAACCTATTAACTTATAGAAAATAGCACTTTTAACGGATTATAATCATTAATAACTGTCACAGTTAACTTGGAAATTCAGTTTTATCGGCTACGGTAACTTTTATTTGTTGTATATTTGTTTTTTCAGCGTTTTCGTTGTTGGGCTATTATAAAAAATACCCAAAATAATTATAGAAAAGTTTATAAAATATTTAAGTAAGTTGTTTTATTTTCGTAAAACATTTCTTATGTAAATTAAATGGAACTTTTGAGGCATTCATGCAGTATAGTTAAAAGCATAAATCGAAAAAATTGTACAGCAAATAACTGTTACCAAACGCAAGAAAATTTAGTACACTTACGAAATACTAATGCCTGAGAAGATGAAGTGAATTTTAGACTAAGGAAATGTATTTCAATTAGAAGCAGTACATTCTTCGAATTTTCTACTCTACCAATGTCACTGATCTTTGACTTTTCTATACTGTACGTGTTCCGATATTCGGGTGAATGTTAAAAACTATTTACATAGCAAACAGAACTCACCTCGTAAGTTAGCAAATAGATTGTTGTAATCATTTTATCTTTTAATTAACTTCTAAATTTTTACATTAAATTGTGTAGTTAACGTTTGAATTATTTACAGTGCAATGGGTGTATGGCTACCCCCAAATAACTTTTATTATTTACTTAACATCATGTTTTAGTATTAATAAAAAAAAATTAAATATGTTAGTTATAGCAAGCTGAATCGTACACGTGAACCAGTGAATAAAATGTATTTTTTTTTGTTTAAAAAAAAATGAAATGTCCGACCTCGCATTTATTTAAATAAAAGTGGATGCGATGGAGATCATCGCTTATTAGGAATTTAGAGTTAACTCCTTCTATATTTTGTAATACATTATTGTCGGTCGTATATGTTTTTACCTCCCATAATATTGACAGGGTTTTTTTGTATACCTTAGATATTGTTTTAAATAAAACTACCGTTTGTTTAACATTGCAAAGCCTCCGTTTTTACGAAACCAAAACCTGTAAACATGTAAGGGGAGTAATTCTTATGTAGTAATTTAGAGTAATCTCCCTTTAGTTAATAAAAAATATGAAATACATTGAAATCACGGCCATCCATAGTACAGAACTTCTAAGCATGCCACTGAGGTCCACGACTAGGGCGAATATGTGAAGAGCCAAATTACTACTAAATAGTAATCATTGAGAAAAGTTTCAGTAAAAATATTTAGTAATGTCGAGTAATTAGTAACTATACATATTAGTGGAAAGCAATTTACATTTATTGATTTATTTCCATCAAATCCAATTTAACAAGAACAAAAATACATGAATATGCAACAAATAAATTCAACGTACGTAGAGACCGGAGATTTTCCTAGTTTTCTATTCCATTTGTTTGTATGTTTACGTATGGTAAATGGGTTTTTATAAGACATGAAAAAACAAATTTTAATGTCATTTATTTAAAAAACAAAATGGCGTCATTAGTTTTTGCTATCGGTTTCACGTGTGTGTTTTTTATTACCGGGACTCATAATCAAAGCGGGTTTTTTTTGGGGGGGGTGGGGGGGTGCATTTTTGAAATGTAATTTTATGAAACGAACATTTTAACGATCATTTTGATCACCGAATGAGCGCGCATGTCGTTACGTCATTGGGGGTTAGGGTTAGGGCTGGGTTTAGGTTAGGGTAAGGGCTGGGTTTAGGTAAGGGTTAGGATTAGGAATTTTTTAAAGAAACAGGAAAAAAAAACATTACGGTGTGACGAATGAAAATAATATGTAAATAAAAGCACACTGACATGTAAATAAAAAGAAAAGTACTTTATTCCGTTTGCTTAAAATGTAGTTTTGTTTTGTTCTTCTGCTTGGCTAAAAATGCAAAAATTGCGCTTTGACTATGAGTCCCAGTAAAAAACCAACCGAATCCAGAACGAGGCGGAAGTCTCGTTCTGGATTCGGTGTTTTCTATCGAAACAGCCATTACTATTTTTTTTCACTTCACTTACGCTAAACCTATTAACTTATAGAAAATAGCACTTTTAACGGATTATAATCATTAATAACTGTCACAGTTAACTTGGAAATTCAGTTTTATCGGCTACGGTAACTTTTATTTGTTGTATATTTGTTTTTTTCAGCGTTTTTGTTGTTGGGCTATTATAAAAAATACCCAAAATAATTATAGAAAAGTTTATAAAATATTTAAGTAAGTTGTTTTATTTTCGTAAAACATTTCTTATGTGAATTAAATGGAACTTTTGAGGCATTCATGCAGTATAGTTAAAAGCATAAATCGAAAAAATCGTACAGCAAATAACTGTTACCAAACGCAAGAAAATTTAGTACACTTACGAAATACTAATGCCTGAGAAGATGAAGTGAATTTTAGACTAAGGAAATGTATTTCAATTAGAAGCGGTACATTCTTCGAATTTTCTACTCAACCAATGTCACTGATCTTTGACTTTTCTATACTGTACGTGTTCCGATATTCGGGTGAATGTTAAAAACTATTTACATAGCAAACAGAACTCACCTCGTAAGTTAGCAAATAGATTGTTGTAATCATTTTATCTTTTAATTAACTTCTAAATTTTTACATTAAATTGTGTAGTTAACGTTTGAATTATTTACAGTGCAATGGGTGTATGGCTACCCCCAAATAACTTTTATTATTTACTTAACATCATGTTTTAGTATTAATAAAAAAAACTTAAATATGTTAGTTATAGCAAGCTGAATCGTACACGTGACCAGTGAATAAAATGTATTTTTTTTTGTTTAAAAAAAAATGAAATGTCCGACCTCGAATTTATTTAAATAAAAGTGGATGCAATGGAGGTCATCGCTTATTAAGAATTTAGAGTTAACTCCTTCTATATTTTGTTATACATTATTGTCGGTCGTATATGTTTTTACCTCCCATAATATTGACAGGGTGTTGGGAAAAATAATGCAATTTTTTTTTGTATTCCCTAGATATTGTTTTAAATAAAACTACCGTTTGTTTAACATTGCAAAGCCTTCGTTTTTACGAAACCAAAACCTGGAAACATGTAAGGGGAGTAATTCTTATGTAGTAATTTAGAGTGATCTCCCTTTAGTTAATAAAAAATATGAAATACATTGGAATCACGGCCATCCATAGTACAGGACAGCTTAGCATGCCATAGAGGTCCACGACTAGGGCGAATATGTGAAGAGCCAAATTACTACTAAATAGTAATCATTGAGAAAAGTTTCAGTAAAAATATTTAGTAATGTCGAGTAATTAGTAACTATACATATTAGTGGAAAGCAATTTACATTTATTGATTTATTTTCATCAAATCCAATTTAACAAGAACAAAAATACAAATAAACTAAATTCACAAAAATCACTTTATTCACCATGAATTAGATACATTCTTGATATTTAAAAAATGATATGTCAATTTGTTTATATTGACTGCTTGATTACAGAAAATGTGACATATTACAATCAGAAATCAAATACTTTATGAACAAAATAATGTTTGGAGAAACAAATTTAATAACTTTTACAGAATTTGCTGTTTGTTACATGTACAATTTGTTTTTACAGAAGATGAAATAATGCTTATTTCTCTATTATACAATAATACATATTATACACAGTATTAATAATTAAATCAACTCACATTATAAGACAGAGACAAACAGAGATTGAACAACTTCGAGAGATCAAATAACTGGAAGACCATTAAAAAAAATGATGGAATCACAGATTTGCAACTATTATTGTAGAGTCACCAAAAATATTGAGCTTCAACCTTTTGAAATGGGATAGAAACGAATCTTTTGAAAATAGCTAGACTTAGCTCCAAAGATTATTCTCTATTAAAATGAAAAAGAAAACACTTTCAAACACTTTCAAATGTTCAAAACTATACTGGTCGGTAGAAAAGTAATAGTTATGTTGTGTATATTATGTTGTTTTTTTTCTTTTCCTAATTCTTGCTCTGTTTATTATATTTTCATAGGAAAATAATGGGAATGTTTTACAATAGCCCTACAGCTCGCGAGTCGGGTTGAAAAAAAGTTGTAGAACGTAGTCAAAAAAATGAATATGCAACAAATAAATTCAACGTACGTAGAGACCGGAGATTTTCCTAGTTTTCTATTCCATTTGTTTGTATGTTTACGTATGGTAAATGGGTTTTTATTAGACATGAAAAAACAAATTTTAATGTCATTTATTTAAAAAACAAAATGGCGTCATTAGTTTTTGCTATCGGTGTCACTGTGTGTTTTTTTTTTACCGGGACTCATAATCAAAGCGGCGTTTTTTTTGTTGTTTTTTTTTTTTGGGGGGGGGGGGTTCCATTTTTGAAATGTAATTTTATGAAACGAACATTTTAACGATCATTTTGATCACCGAATGAGCGCGCATGTCGTTACGTCATTGGGGATAAGGGTTAGGGCTGGGCTGGGCTGGGTTAAGGCTGGGTTCAGGTTAGGGTTAGGGCTGGATTTAGGTAAGGGTTAGGAATTTTTAAAAGAAACAGGAAAAAAAAACATTACGGTGTGACGAATGAAAATAATATGTAAATAAAAGCACAGTGACATGTAAATAAAAAGAAAAGTACTTTATTCCGTTTGCTTAAAATGTAGTTTTGTTTTGTTCTTCTGCTTGGCTAAAAATGCAAAAATTGCGCTTTGACTATGAGTTCCAGTAAAAAACCAACCGAATCCAGAACGAGGCGGAAGTCTCGTTCTGGATTCGGTGTTTTCTATCGAAACAACCATTACTATTTTTTTTTTTCACTTCACTTACGCTAAACCTATTAACTTATAAAAAATAGCACTTTTAACGGATTATAATCATTAATAACTGTCACAGTTAACTTGGAAATTCAGTTTTATCGGCTACGGTAACTTTTATTTGTTGTATATTTGTTTTTTTCAGTGTTTTCGTTGTTGGGCTATTATAAAAAATACCCAAAATAATTATAGAAAAGTTTATAAAATATTTAAGTAAGTTGTTTTATTTTCGTAAAACATTTCTTATGTAAATTAAATGGAACTTTTGAGGCATTCATGCAGTATAGTTAAAAGCATAAATCGAAAAAATTGTACAGCAAATAACTGTTACCAAACGCAAGAAATTTAGTACACTTACGAAATACTAATGCCTGAGAAGATGAAGTAAATTTTAGACTAAGGAAATGTATTTCAATTAGAAGCGGTACATTCTTCGAATTTTCTACTCTACCAATGTCACTGATCTTTGACTTTTCTATACTGTACGTGTTCCGATATTCGGGTGAATGTTAAAAACTATTTACATAGCAAACAGAACTCACCTCGTAAGTTAGCAAATAGATTGTTGTAATCATTTTATCTTTTAATTAACTTCTAAATTTTTACATTAAATTGTGTAGTTAACGTTTGAATTATTTACAGTGCAATGGGTGTATGGCTACCCCTAAATAACTTTTATTATTTACTTAACATCATGTTTTAGTATTAATAAAAAAAACTTAAATATGTTAGTTATAGCAAGCTGAATCGTACACGTGACCAGTGAATAAAATGTATTTTTTTTTGTTTAAAAAAAAATGAAATGTCCGACCTCGCATTTATTTAAATAAAAGTGGATGCAATGGAGGTCATCGCTTATTAAGAATTTAGAGTTAACTCCTTCTATATTTTGTTATACATTATTGTCGGTCGTATATGTTTTTACCTCCCATAATATTGACAGGGTGTTGGGAAAAATAATGCAATTTTTTTTGTATACCCTAGATATTGTTTTAAATAAAACTACCGTTTGTGTAACATTGCAAAGCCTTCGTTTTTACGAAACCAAAACCTGGAAACATGTAAGGGGAGTAAGTCTTATGTAGTAATTTAGAGTGATCTCCCTTTAGTTAATAAAAAAATATGAAATACATTGGAATCACGGCCATCCATAATACAGGACAGCTTAGCATGCCATAGAGGTCAACGACTAGGGCGAATATGTGAAGAGCCAAATTACTACTAAATAGTAATCATTGAGAAAAGTTTCAGTAAAAATATTTAGTAATGTCGAGTAATTAGTAACTATACATATTAGTGGAAAGCAATTTACATTTATTGATTTATTTCCATCAAATCCAATTTAACAAGAACAAAAATACAAATAAACTAAATTCACAAAAATCACTTTATTCACCATGAATTAGATACATTCTTGATATTTAAAAAATGATGAGTCAATTTGTTTATATTGACTGCTTGATTACAGAAAATGTGACATATTACAATCAGAAATCAAATACTTTATGAACAAAATAATGTTTGGAGAAACAAATTTAATAACTTTTACAGAATTTGCTGTTTGTTACATGTTGTCGAAAAACCAAGTGAAATAACTTACTTGACTTGGGACTACTAGCGATCGGTGAGGCATCGGTGGTTTGTTTACTTGACTGAAAGTGAAGTCACTACTCGCCTCGTTTTTATTGCCTTTTGGCCGGAAGTGAAGGGGAGGCATTTCCTGTTACTAATCTATAAAAGAGCCTCTCCTTTCTTCTCTCGATGTTATCAAATCCCAGACAGACTTTGGGAGCGGAATTAAGCAGTGTTTCGCAACAGCTGCTACTGTACCCACACCGATCTCTCCTACTCCTCCTACTCCTCAAGAGTGGAAAGAATTTTCCACATTTTGCGAAACAACTGCAAGCTATCGGCCGTGTTACCCACCTGTTCTGTTACGATAAAATGGCGGACCGCCAAGAGGAATTACTCGCTCAAGTTTCTCTCCTGAAGGAAAAAATTCGAGGAAGGATGAGGATGTCTCATAGAGACGATATTACCGCTCATGTATTCTCGGTATGGAAGGGCCAAATACAGGAATTCATGACGGAAATCGAGATACGGATTACCAAGCTGCAGCTCTCTGCCTCTTCCAAGAGTGAGGCTGCGAAAATAGAGGAGGAATGGTTGTCCGAACAAATGGATTTCCATAAAGAATTGGAGGAGATTGGTTCTGTCCTAACTCCAGTGGATTGTGACACCTTCCCAGACCAAACACTGTCTCCATGTGCTTCTGCTTCTACATCAGGCAGTCGGGTGTCCTCCTTTATAGTGAAACCTCCGCAAATTCAGATCGTGGGACCCACATTCAGCGGTCTGGCCTTGGACTCTGACCACATGGCCTTCTGGAATTTCCTGTCTCGATTTGAGAACTGCGTGACGGGTATGGCTAATGATGCCGAAAGGTTAAATTTCCTCAAGTGTTCACTAACCGACAGACCATTGCTGTTAGTTAATCACTTGAACGTGACCAACAGGAACTACCAGGTGGCACTCAACATCCTTAAGACCGAATATCTGGATACGGACGAAATCATTGACCAAATATTCCAGGACGTTATTGACTTCCTTCCCGAACGCGAGCGGTCTTACTCGGACCTTAAGAACTTCTTAGCTAGGACAGGCTCACTTCTCAGCGAATTAGGAAGCTCCTTCGACTGCGACTTCTCCGACGACTCTTCGGCTGGAGCCAGACTCATGGCCAAGTTACTTTTTGCCAAGTTTCCTAGAGAGTTAAAGGGGAAGGTGATTTTGCTTTCCGGGAAGAGGATACCCCCATTGTCATCCATTCTGAGGAGCACTAGTGAAGCCATCAAACGGTTATTGGTTAGGGGAGGTGAAGTGTCTGAGCCTCCTTTTGGGGTTGATCGGGGTGCCCGTAGGAGCACCTCTCAGAAATCTAGAACTTCCTTTTCTCGCAGAGATTCCTCGTTTCAGGTTGCTTCCGACTGTGGGACTTCTTGTAGTCTACCACCCATTGTGAGCGTGGCGTTCAGCCAAAACGGAAGGGTGGTTCATGCCAACTGCTTGTTAGATACGGGAAGCGGACGCACTTATCTGTCCGGTGAGGTCCTGAGACCTTTGGGATGCCTGGAATCGTCCGGTCTAGACTGCGACCTGAAGCTTTCTACTTTGCTGGGTGAATGCGAGAGGCGGTTTAGGGAGGTGACTCTACAGACTGATTTGAGGACGGGGCATATGCAGTCAATCCCGGTCCTAGTGGATGATACGTTGGATCTGTCAGTCAACATCCCTCACCTGAATTCCCTATTGGAGGATTTCCAGAGGGCCAAATACTCGCTCGCCGGACAGTTTGCTCGAGATACTGAACACATATCAATCAGGGGGATTCTGGGACTCGATCTGATCCGACGCTTGGGCGCCTTACAGTTGGTACCCTGCCTGCAGGGTTGGTGCTTTGCGGTACCTGCAGGACTTATTCCCTTTGGTAAGGTGGAGTCTTTCTACTCGACCGCCCAATCATCAACTGGTAGCGATACTCGTCTTCCCTTCCACCGTGTTCTCGACCAGACTGACCCTGTTAAGTCCTCCCATCTTTGCTTTGTATTGGAATCAGAAAGCACCTATGTAGACCCCCTTGGTGATTTCTTCTCTGACAGCCAAGTCGAACGGGGGTTGGAACTGATGTTCAGCGTGGAGTCCTTGGGACTCCCCGAGCAGGAGGGATTTTCCGAGTATGACCAGGAAAAAATCAGGCAGTTTCAGGAATCTGTCGTCCTGAGGGACTCTAGATATTACGTTGAGTTGCCCTGGCATGAAGATAAATTGGCCCAGGTCCCGTCTAACCATGCAGTATCCTTGCGCATTTTGGATCGCGTGACCCGCAATTTGGAAAGAAAGGGAATTTACCAGGAATATTTGGAGGTATTCCTTCAGCAGGAGCAGGATGGGATTATTGAGGAGATCTTTGTACCTCCTCGACTCTTCAAAAAGTACACCTGGATCCCACACCGACCCGTTTGTAAGAATGATCGCACTTCCACGACTAAATTGCGCCCCGTGTTCAACTGCAGCCTGAGGACAGGCAATTCGATCTCCTTGAACGAGGCTGCTTATGGCGGAGTAAACATGACTGGAGACATGTTGAACTTGTTGCTCTCCTTCCGGACTGATGATTATGTGCTTTTGGCAGATATCAAGAAGGCCTTTTTAATGGTTCGCCTGGGATTGGAGGCCGACAAAAACAGATTCTGCTTCTTCCTCAAGGATGGAGACCGACTGCGCTGCTTTAGGTACACTACCATCATATTTGGATTTGTCTCCAGCCCATTTATACTGAGCTGCATTCTCAAATACCATGCGGCCCAGTTTCCACGAGACCCATGTCGGATCATGATGGAGGGGTGTTTTTACGTGGACAATTTAGTAACAACTGAAGAAGATCCTGCAACGCTAACGGATCTATATTCCCTTTCTAGAGAGCGATTGCAGAAGGGTGGGTTTGAGTTACAGTCATGTAACACCAATTGTCCCGCCCTCAGAGACAGAATGCACCTGGATGGTACCTTGAGTACACACGGCGAGGAATGGGAGAAGGTGTTGGGCTATCGTTACAGCCCCACCTTGGAGAAAATCCGTGTTGCCTCTGTTGAACCCAATGCCGAGGCCAGTACCAAGAGACACATTCTTTCTGCGGCTGCCAAATTGTTCGACCCCCTGTCCCTTTGCCTCCCTGTAACAGTGTGGAGCCGAATTCTCGTTGGAGAACTATGGAGGAGAGGATTGGGTTGGGATGAGCAGGTCCCGAAGGAGTTCCAGTCACGGTGGAGAAGCCTTGCAGGGGACCTTGTTGGCTTGGGTCTCCTTCAATTTAATCGTCGGACATTCAGACCGGGCCAACCTGGAGAGTTGTTCGTGTTTTGCGATGCCTCAGCAGAGGCCTATGGGTTTGCTGTTTACGTCGTACAGGACAATAGTTCTGAATTAGTCTTCGCTAAGGCTAAGGTTGCTCCCATCAAGAACAGAAGTCTTCCTACCCTGGAGCTAATGGCTGTGTATCTGGCTCTCAAGTGTTTACCAGTCATCTTGAACGGTTGCAAGGGTTTTGTACCATCTAGACTACACATAGCCACGGATGCCCAGGTGGTATTGTCCTGGATTCTTTCCCGGTCTATGGCCAGTAAGAACATCTTTGCTCGGAATAGACTGCACGACGTTCTTCAACTGAGTGAGGAATTGGAGACTCAGTTTAGCCTGAAACCCTATTTCAGATATGTTGAGACCGCTCAGAACCCTGCGGACCTCGTCACTAGGGGATTGACGTTGAGGGTGTTCAAGTCCCACCTCAGGTTTTGGTGCCATGGACCAGCATGGTTGACCGGCATGGGAACACACTGGCCAGCTCGAGAACTGCCTTGCCTCAACAAGCGCAGTCAAGAGATTGCACGAGCAACTGTAAATACCTCCGTTGTTCTGGAAGAGGGATATCCTTCCGTAATTGCCCTGGAACGATTTTCCGGATTTGCCCGCCTATTGAGAGTCACCACCATGGTGTATAAATTTGTCGACAAATTGCGAAGGGTCAAGGAAGATTGTGAAAGGAAGGCTTCAGTGTTTTTGATGAGACTGTTACAGCGTCAGGCCTTCTCTGAAGAACTGGAGTTTCTTCGGGACCCTCTCGGGAAGTCCACGCCTCGACTGGTCCAGGCTCTCGACCTGTTCCTCGATCAAGACGGGCTGATCCGTTCCAGCGGAAGAATCGATAAGTCCCCCCATCTGGGATATGAGGTAAAGAATCCCATTTTGATAGCCAAGAACCACCACATCTCGGAACTAATAATACTGGATTGTCACTCCAAATGCTCGCACTTGGGAGTTGGGTCTACTCTCAATGAACTGAGGCGCAGAGGATATTGGATTCCCCAAGGAAGACAAGCTGTCAGGAAGGCTGTGGCGACCTGCACCCTATGTCGAAGGTTCAATGCGAGACCAGTATTGCCCCCTAATGTTGCCAGTCTACCCGCCTCACGAGTGGAGTTCGAGATACCCTATAAGAACACTGGGATCGACTTTACAGGGCACATTTGGGTCAGGGAGGGAAACTCTGAGAGAAAAATGTATTTGCTACTGTTCACCTGCCTGAGCGTCCGAGCAGTACACATTGAAGTGGTGCCAGACATGAGCATTTTGTCATTTTTCCAGGCCTTGGTCCGGTTTACCAATGTCTACGGTGTTCCATCTGCCTTATATTGCGACAACGCCAAAACCTTCTTGGGTAGTGGCAGGTTGTTCAACCGTCTTCTCTTGTACCGTGATTATAGAGAAAAATTTGGTACGTGCCATATAAAATTGAACACGATTCCCCTTTTCTCTCCCTGGTTCGGGGGTGCCTGGGAGAGATGCATCCAGACAATCAAAACTTGCCTCTACAAGGTCATCGGCAGGAGTAATGTCACTTACTTTTCCCTCCTAACTATCGTTTCGGACATCCAGAGAGCGGTTAACAACCGACCCTTGACCTACCGTGAAGCGGGGAACAGGGAATTAGAAGCCATCACCCCTAACATGTTCCTAAGTCAAAACGAAAATCCCGGATTGTTGTTGCACCTGGAGGGAGGTGACCGTTCTTCCTCTGTTCCTCCCGGCCGGAGAAGGTTGATAAACTCTATGGAACTGCGGAACAAATGGCTGAATGAGTTTCAACGTGAGTGGTACCTCGAATACCTCCTCAGCCTCAGAGAGAAATCTCACGGACGATCCCAGGTTCCCTTCAGAAACCGTTTAAAGGTCAATGATGTGGTCCTTGTCAAGAGCCCCCTCAAACCTAGACCCTTTTGGATCCTAGGGACTATTTTGGAGTTATTTGAAGGAGATGACGGTGTCATCCGGTCGGCCCGAGTAAGACAAGGTGATGGGCCTGTCCAAGTCCACTCTCTGAAACATCTATATCCATTGGAGCTCTCCTTGTCACCCGACATCGAGGAGGATACTGTTATTGTCCCACACCTTTCTCCTGGGGCTCCTGCGGGAGAGAGTCTGGAGCCTCCTGCAGGAGACGACGTTTGGCTCTGTCCAGTGTGCAGCGCCCCTAAGGGAGACCTAAACATGATAGGTTGCGATCTATGCGATGAGTGGTTCCACTTCGGGTGCGTGGGAGTGGAGGTGCCCCCTCCAGATCGGCGGAAATGGTACTGTCCTGAATGTGCCCCGCGGAAGAGGCGGCGAGGTAGGCCCAGCCTGCTTCCTGCATAAAAATGTTGGTCCTGGGTATGACAGAAAACTGCAACCGACAGTGGAGCCCCGACTAAGGGACGGAATGAGGGTACCCTGAACCACTGTCACCTCCAGGTGGCCTATGACGATGGCCTAGCACCTGTTTGTTCCCTGCCAAGGGTTACGGCAATACTTACTGGCAACTGTCACCCCTTTCTAAACTAGTTATCTGGAAGAACGAGAAGAGAATCTTCTACCGAGTCTTCGCCCAATTATTTAATTTCTTTTTCTTTTGTTTTTTTTTCTCTTCTTGTTTTCGGGAGTGTGTCGAAAAACCAAGTGAAATAACTTACTTGACTTAGGACTACTAGCGATCGGTGAGGCATCGGTGGTTTGTTTACTTGACTGAAAGTGAAGTCACTACTAGCCTCGTTTTTATTGCCTTTTGGCCGGAAGTGAAGGGGAGGCATTTCCTGTTACTAATCTATAAAAGAGCCTCTCCTTCCTTCTCTCGATGTTATCAAATCCCAGACAGACTTTGGGAGCGGAATTAAGCAGTGTTTCGCAACAGCTGCTACTGTACCCACACCGATCTCTCCTACTCCTCCTACTCCTCAAGAGTGGAAAGAATTTTCCACAATGTACAATTTGTTTTTACAGAAGATGAAATAATGCTAATTTCTCTATTATACAATAATACATATTATACACAGTATTAATAATTAAATCAACTCACATTATAAGACTGAGACAAACAGAGATTGAACAACTTCGAGAGATCAAATAACTGGAAGACCATTAAAAAAAATGATGGAATCACAGATTTGCAACTATTATTGTAGAGTCACCAAAAATATTGAGCTTCAACCTTTTGAAATGGGATAGAAACGAATCTTTTGAAAATAGCTAGACTTAGCTCCAAAGATCATTCTCTATTAAAATGAAAAAGAAAACACTTTCAAACACTTTCAAATGTTTAAAACTATACTGGTCGGTAGAAAAGTAATAGTTATGTTTTGTATATTATGTTGTTTTTTTCTTTTTCTAGATTCTTGCTCTGTTAATTATATTTTTATAGGAAAATAATTATAGAAAAGTTTATAAAATATTTAAGTAAGTTTTACTTTCGTAAAACATTTCTTATGTAAATTAAATGGAACTTTTGAGGCATTCATGCAGTATAGTAAACAGCATAAATCGAAAAAAATTGTACAGCAAATAACTGTTACCAAACGCAAGAAAATTTAGTACACTTACGAAATACTAATTCCTGAGAAGATGAAGTAAATTTTAGACTAAGGAAATGTATTTCAATTAGAAGCGGTACATTCTTCGAATTTTCTACTCTACCAATGTCACTGATCTTTGACTTTTCTATACTGTACGTGTTCCTATATTCGGGTGAATGTTAAAAACTATTTACATAGCGAACAGAACTCACCTCGTAAGTAAGCAAATAGATTGTTGTAATCATTTTATCTTTTAATTAACTTCTAAATTTTTACATTAAATTGTGTAGTTAAAGTTTGAATTATTTACAGTGCAATGGGTGTATGGCTACCCCCAAATAACTTTTATTATTTACTTAACATCATGTTTTGGTATTAATTAAAAAAACTTAAATAAGTTAGTTATAGCAAGTTGAATCGTACACGTGAACCAGTGAATAAAATGTATTTTTTTTTGTTTAAAAAAAAAATTAAATGTCCGACCTCGCATTTATTTAAATAAAAGTGGATGCGATGGAGGTCATCGCTTATTAAGAATATAGAGTTAACTCCTTCTATATTTTGTTATACATTATTGTCGGTCGTATATGTTTTTACCTCCCATAATATTGACAGGGTGTTGGGAAAAATAATGCAATTTTTTTTTGTATACCTTAGATATTGTTTTAAATAAAACTACCGTTTGTTTAACATTGCAAAGCCTCCGTTTTTACGAAACCAAAACCTGTAAACATGTAAGGGGAGTAATTCTTATGTAGTAATTTAGAGTGATCTCCCTTTAGTTAATAGAAAATATGAAATACATTGAAATCACGGCCATCCATAGTACAGAACTTCTAAGCATGCCACTGAGGTCCACAACTAGGGCGGATATGTTTAGAGCAAAATTACTACTAAATAGTAATCATTGAGAAAAGTTTCAGTAAAAATATTTAGTAATGTCGAGTAATTAGTTACTATACATATTAGTGGAAAGCAATTTACATTTATTGATTTATTTCCATCAAATCCAATTTAACAAGAACAAAAATACAAATAAACTAAATTCACAAAAATCACTTTATTCACCATGAATTAGATACATTCTTGATATTTAAAAAATGATGAGTCAATTTGTTTATATTGACTGCTTGATTACAGAAAATGTGACATATTACAATCAGAAATCAAATACTTTATGAACAAAATAATGTTTGGAGAAACAAATTTAATAACTTTTACAGAATTTGCTGTTTGTTACATGTACAATTTGTTTTTACAGAAGATGAAATAATGCTTATTTCTCTATTATACAATACTACATATTATACACAGTATTAATAATTAAATCAACTCACATTATAAGACTGAGACAAACAGAGATTGAACAACTTCGAGATATCAAATAACTGGAAGACCATTAAAAAAAATGATGGAATCAGAGATTTGCAACTATTATTGTAGAGTCACCAAAAATATTGAGCTTCAATCTTTTGAAATGGGATAGAAACGAATCTTTTGAAAATAGCTAGACTTAGCTCCAAAGATCATTCTCTATTAAAATGAAAAAGAAAACACTTTCAAACACTTTCAGATGTTTAAAACTATACTGGTCGGTAGAAAAGTAATAGTTATGTTTTGTATATTATGTTGTTTTTTTCTTTTCCTGATTCTTGCTCTGTTTATTATATTTTGATAAGAAAATAATTGGAATGTTTTATCATAGCCCTACAGCTCGCGAGTCGGGTTGAAAAAAAGTTGTAGAACGTAGTCAAAAAAATGAATATGCAACAAATAAATTCAACGTACGTAGAGACGGGGGATTTTCCTAGTTTTCTATTCCATTTGATTGTATGTTTACGTATGGAAAATGGGTTTTTATTAGACATGAAAAAACAAATTTTAATGTCATTTATTTAAAAAACAAAATGGCGTCATTAGTTTTTGCTATCGGTTTCACGTGTGTGTGTTTTTTTTACCGGGACTCATAATCAAAGCGGAGTTTTTTTTGTTGTTTTTTTTTTGGGGGGGGGGATTGCATTTTTGAAATGTAATTTTATGAAACGAACATTTTAACGATCATTTTGATCACCGAATGAGCGCGCATGTCGTTACGTCATTGGGGGTTAGGGTTAGGGCTGGGTTTAGGTAAGGGTTAGGGTTAGGAATTTTTAAAAGAACCAGGAAAAAAAAACATTACGGTGTGACGAATGAAAATAATATGTAAATAAAAGCACACTGACATGTAAATAAAAAGAAAAGTACTTTATTCCGTTTGCTTAAAATGTAGTTTTGTTTTGTTCTTCTGCTTGGCTAAAAATGCAAAAATTGCGCTTTGACTATGAGTCCCAGTAAAAAACCAACCGAATCCAGAACGAGGCGGAAGTCTCGTTCTGGATTCGGTGTTTTCTATCGAAACAGCCATTACTATTTTTTTTTTCACTTCACTTACGCTAAACCTATTAACTTATAGAAAATAGCACTTTTAACGGATTATAATCATTAATAACTGTCACAGTTAACTTGGAAATTCAGTTTTATCGGCTACGGTAACTTTTATTTGTTGTATATTTGTTTTTTTCAGCGTTTTCGTTGTTGGGCTATTATAAAAAATACCCAAAATAATTATAGAAAAGTTTATAAAATATTTAAGTAAGTTGTTTTATTTTCGTAAAACATTTCTTATGTAAATTAAATGGAACTTTTGAGGCATTCATGCAGTATAGTTAAAAGCATAAATCGAAAAAATTGTACAGCAAATAACTGTTACCAAACGCAAGAAAATTTAGTACACTTACGAAATACTAATGCCTGAGAAGATGAAGTGAATTTTAGACTAAGGAAATGTATTTCAATTAGAAGCGGTACATTCTTCGAATTTTCTACTCTACCAATGTCACTGATCTTTGACTTTTCTATACTGTACGTGTTCCGATATTCGGGTGAATGTTAAAAACTATTTACATAGCAAACAGAACTCACCTCGTAAGTTAGCAAATAGATTGTTGTAATCATTTTATCTTTTAATTAACTTCTAAATTTTTACATTAAATTGTGTAGTTAACGTTTGAATTATTTACAGTGCAATGGGTGTATGGCTACCCCCAAATAATTTTTATTATTTACTTAACATCATGTTTTAGTATTAATAAAAAAAACTTAAATATGTTAGTTATAGCAAGCTGAATCGTACACGTGAACCAGTGAATAAAATGTATTTTTTTTTGTTTAAAAAAAAATGAAATGTCCGACCTCGCATTTATTTAAATAAAAGTGGATGCGATGGAGATCATCGCTTATTAGGAATTTAGAGTTAACTCCTTCTATATTTTGTAATACATTATTGTCGGTCGTATATGTTTTTACCTCCCATAATATTGACAGGGTTTTTTTGTATACGTTAGATATTGTTTTAAATAAAACTACTGTTTGTTTAACATTGCAAAGCCTCCGTTTTTACGAAACCAAAACCTGTAAACATGTAAGGGGAGTAATTCTTATGTAGTAATTTAGAGTAATCTCCCTTTAGTTAATAAAAAATATGAAATACATTGAAATCACGGCCATCCATAGTACAGAACTTCTAAGCATGCCACTGAGGTCCACGACTAGGGCGAATATGTGAAGAGCCGAATTACTACTAAATAGTAATCATTGAGAAAAGTTTCAGTAAAAATATTTAGTAATGTCGAGTAATTAGTAACTATACATATTAGTGGAAAGCAATTTACATTTATTGATTTATTTCCATCAAATCCAATTTAACAAGAACAAAAATACATGAATATGCAACAAATAAATTCAACGTACGTAGAGACCGGAGATTTTCCTAGTTTTCTATTCCATTTGTTTGTATGTTTACGTATGGTAAATGGGTTTTTATTAGACATGAAAAAACAAATTTTAATGTCATTTATTTAAAAAACAAAATGGCGTCATTAGTTTTTGCTATCGGTTTCACGTGTGTGTGTTTTTATTACCGGGACTCATAATCAAAGCGGGTTTTTTTTTTTGGGGGGGGGGTGCATTTTTGAAATGTAATTTTATGAAACGAACATTTTAACGATCATTTTGATCACCGAATGAGCGCGCATGTCGTTACGTCACTGGGGGTTAGGGTTAGGGCTGGGTTTAGGTTAGGGTAAGGGCTGGGTTTAGGTAAGGGTTAGGATTAGGAATTTTTTAAAGAAACAGGAAAAAAAAACATTACGGTGTGACGAATGAAAATAATATGTAAATAAAAGCACACTGACATGTAAATAAAAAGAAAAGTACTTTATTCCGTTTGCTTAAAATGTAGTTTTGTTTTGTTCTTCTGCTTGGCTAAAAATGCAAAAATTGCGCTTTGACTATGAGTCCCAGTAAAAAACCAACCGAATCCAGAACGAGGCGGAAGTCTCGTTCTGGATTCGGTGTTTTCTATCGAAACAGCCATTACTATTTTTTTTCACTTCACTTACGCTAAACCTATTAACTTATAGAAAATAGCACTTTTAACGGATTATAATCATTAATAACTGTCACAGTTAACTTGGAAATTCAGTTTTATCGGCTACGGTAACTTTTATTTGTTGTATATTTGTTTTTTCAGCGTTTTCGTTGTTGGGCTATTATAAAAAATACCCAAAATAATTATAGAAAAGTTTATAAAATATTTAAGTAAGTTGTTTTATTTTCGTAAAACATTTCTTATGTAAATTAAATGGAACTTTTGAGGCATTCATGCAGTATAGTTAAAAGCATAAATCGAAAAAATTGTACAGCAAATAACTGTTACCAAACGCAAGAAAATTTAGTACACTTACGAAATACTAATGCCTGAGAAGATGAAGTGAATTTTAGACTAAGGAAATGTATTTCAATTAGAAGCGGTACATTCTTCGAATTTTCTACTCTACCAATGTCACTGATCTTTGACTTTTCTATACTGTACGTGTTCCGATATTCGGGTGAATGTTAAAAACTATTTACATAGCAAACAGAACTCACCTCGTAAGTTAGCAAATAGATTGTTGTAATCATTTTATCTTTTAATTAACTTCTAAATTTTTACATTAAATTGTGTAGTTTAAGTTTGAATTATTTACAGTGCAATGGGTGTATGGCTACCCTCAAATAACTTTTATTATTTACTTAACATCATGTTTTAGTATTAATAAAAAAACTTAAATAAGTTTGTTATAGCAAGTTGAATAGTACACGTGAACCAGTGAATAAAATACATTTTTTTTTGTTTAAAAAAAAAATGAAATGTCCGACCTCAAATTTATTTAAATAAAAGTGGATGCGATGGAGGTCATCGCTTATTAAGAATTTAGAGTTAACTTCTTCTATATTTTGTTATACATTATTGTCGGTCGTATATGTTTTTACCTCCCATAATATTGACAGGGTGTTGGGAAAAATAATGCAATTTTTTTTTGTATACCTATGGTATTGTTTTAAATAAAACTACCGTTTGTTTAACATTGCAAAGCCTCCGTTTTTACGAAACCAAAACCTGAAAACATGTAAGGGGAGTAATTCTTATGTAGTAATTTAGAGTGATCTCCCTTTAGTTAATAAAAAATATGAAATACATTGAAATCACGGCCATCCATAATACAGGACAGCTTAGCATGCCACTGAGGTCCACGACTAGGGCGAATATGTGAAGAGCCAAATTACTACTAAATAGTAATCATTGAGAAAAGTTTCAGTAAATATATTTAGTAATGTCGAGTAATTAGTAACTATACATATTAGTGGAAAGCAATTTACAATTATTGATTTATCTCCATCAAATCAAATTGAAAAAGAACAAAAATATAAAAGAACTAAATTCACTAAAAATCACTTCATTCACTATGAATTAGACACATTTTTGATATTTAAAAAATGATGAGTCAATTTGTTTATATTGATTACAGAAAATATAATGACATATTACAATCATAAATAATCTGAAAACCATTAAAAAGAGAACAGAATGACAGACTTGCAAGTATTATTGTAGATTCACCAAAAATCTTGAGATTCAATCTTTTCGGTTGGGATAGTCACGAATCTTGTGAGAATAGCTAGACTTAGCCTCACAGATTGTTCTCTGTTGAAATGAAAAATTTTAAAACACTTTCGGAAATTATATTTCTTAATTTTGGAGATTGATAATTTGCATCATCTTGAGTGTTATCATCACAACGTTTCGACCGCTGTAATCTCCAGACTACTTTAGGTGTATCTCTTAGAACTCGGGAATCTTTCTGTCGAACTCGGGAATCTGGACAGAATTTCAACGGAACCCTTTATTTAATCCACGGGAGTAGCATGCTCTTGTTCCGTCAGTCATGACTGGGAGAAGTGTTCAGTAATTCGAAATTCCTCGTATCGCCCGCACCGAAGATTGAACCTTTAACCTACAGATGACTATCACTTGAAACTGAATTTAACATAGTACTATATCCACTGCGCCAGTATTCAGTTAAATTCAGTTCACAGTGATAGTCATCTGAAGGTTGAAGGTTCAATTCTCGGTGCGGGCGAAAAACTGGAAACATGCAAGGGGATTAATGCTTATTTAGTAATTTAGAGTGATCTCCATTTAGTTAATAAAAATACATTCTACAATATCAACTGCGCCAGTATGAAGTTAAATTCAGTTCACAGTGATAGTAATCTGAAGGTTCAATTCTCGGTGCGGGCGATACGAAGAATTGCGAATTGCTGAAGACTTCTGTCAGTCATGGCTGACAGTACAAGGGAATGCTACCCCCGTGGATTAAATAAAGGGTTCCGTTCGAAATTCCGTCCGAGTTCCCGAGTTCAACAAAAATATTCCTGAGTTCGAAGAGATACACCTGAAATAGGCCGGAGGTTACAGCGGCCGAAACGTTGTGATTATAGCACTCAAGTCCGAATAACCGACATTATACACACTTTCAAAATTTTAAAACATACAGGTCAGTAGAAAAGTAAATTTTCTTGCGTTTGTTAATAGTTATTTGTTGTATATTTGGTTGTTTTTCTCCTGATTCCTGCTTTTAACAATACTACATGATTAGTACTTTTGAATTTAAATAATGTTTTTGAAGATGCCAGCAAAATTATAGTTTTTATAGAAAAATAATTTTTTTAAAGTTGATAAAATATTTTTGAAAATTGTTTTATTTTCGTAAAATCACGTGTACGATGTAAATCAATTTATAGACAGAAAATTAAATGAAACTATTGAGGCATTCATGCAGTATAGTAAACATAGCAGAAATCGAAAACAAGCGAAATATACAGAAAGAACTGTACAGCAAATAACTGTTACCAAACGCGAGAAAACTTAGTACAATACACTTACGAAATAATAATGCGTGAGAAGATGAAGTAAATTAAAAAATCCCGAAATGTTTTTCTATTTGAAGCGGTACATTCTTCGAATTCTCTCCTCTCCCAATGTCACTGATCTTTGATTTTCCTATACTGTACGTGTTCCGATAGTCGGGGTGAATGTTAAAAACGATTTACATAGCGAACAGAACTCGCCACGTAAGTAAGCAAATAGTATGTTGTAATCATTTTATGTTTTAATTTACTTCTAAATCTTTAAGTTAAATTGTTTAGTTTAAAGATTAAATCATTTACAGTGCAATGGGTGTATGGTTACTCTAAAATAACCTTTGTTATTTACTTTAAATCACTTTTTAGTATAAACAAAACACTTAAATATGTTAGTTATAGCAAGCTGAATCGTACACGTGAATCGGTGAATAAAATGGATTTATTTTGGTTAAGAAAAAAGGAAATGTCCGACTCGAATTTATTTAAATAAAAGTGGATGCGATGGAGGTCATCGCATATTAGGAATTTAGAGTTAACTCCTTCTATATTTTGTTATACATTATTGTCGGTCGTATATGTTTTTACCTCCCATAATATTGACAGGGTGGGTGGAAAAATAATGCGGATTTTTTTTTGCATACCTTAGGTATTGTGTTAAGTAAAACTACCGTTTGTTTAACATTGTAAAGCCTCCGTTTTTATGAAACCGAAACATGCAGAGGGGAGTTATTCTTTAGTAATTTAGAGTGATCTCCCTTTAGTTAATAAAATTATGAAATGCATTGGAATCACGGCCATCGATAGTACAGAACTTCTGAGCATGCCACTGAGGTCCACAACTAGGGCGGATATGTGTAGAGCAAAATTACTACTAAATAGTAATCATTGAGAAAAGTTTCAGTAAAAATATTTAGTAATGTCGAGTAATTAGTAATAATACATATTAGTGGGAAGCAATTTACATTTATTGATTTATTTCCATCAAATCCAATTTAACAAGAACAAAAATACAAATAAACTAAATTCACAAAAATCACTTTATTCACCATGAATTAGATACATTCTTGATATTTAAAAAATGATGAGTCAATTTGTTTATATTGACTGCTTGATTACAGAAAATGTGACATATTACAATCAGAAATCAAATACTTTATGAACAAAATAATGTTTGGAGAAACAAATTTAATAACTTTTACAGAATTTGCTGTTTGTTACATGTACAATTTGTTTTTACAGAAGATGAAATAATGCTTATTTCTCTATTATACAATAATACATATTATACACAGTATTAATAATTAAATCAACTCACATTATAAGACTGAGACAAACAGAGATTGAACAACTTCGAGATATCAAATAACTGGAAGACCATTAAAAAAAAATGATGGAATCACAGATTTGCAACTATTATTGTAGAGTCACCAAAATATTGAGCTTCAACCTTTTGAAATGGGATAGAAACGAATCTTTTGAAAATAGCTAGACTTAGCTCCAAAGATCATTCTCTATTAAAATGAAAAAGAAAACACTTTCAAACACTTTCAGATGTTTAAAACTATACTGGTCGGTAGAAAAGTAATAGTTATGTTTTGTATATTATGTTGTTTTTTTCTTTTCCTGATTCTTTCTCTGTTTATTATATTTTCATAGGAAAATAATGGGAATGTTGTACAATAGCCCTACAGCTCGCGAGTCGGGTTGAAAAAAAGTTGTAGAACGTAGTCAAAAAAATGAATATGCAACAAATTAATTCAACGTACGTAGAGACCGGAGATTTTCCTAGTTTTCTATTCCATTTGTTTGTATGTTTACGTATGGTAAATGGGTTTTTATTAGACATGAAAAAAAAAATTTTAATGTCATTTATTTAAAAAACAAAATGGCGTCATTAGTTTTTGCTATCGGTTTCACGTGTGTTTTTTTTTACCGGGACTCATAATCAAAGCGGAGTTATTTTTGTTGTTTTTTTTTTGGGGGGGGGGGATTGCATTTTTGAAATGTAATTTTATGAAACGAACATTTTAACGATCATTTTGATCACCGAATGAGCGCGCATGTCGTTACGTCATTGGGGGTTAGGGTTAGGGCTGGGTTTAGGTTAGGGTTAGAGCTGGGTTTAGGTAAGGGTTAGGGTTAGGAATTTTTTAAAGAAACAGGAAAAAAAAACATTACGGTGTGACGAATGAAAATAATATGTAAATAAAAGCACACTGACATGTAAATAAAAAGAAAAGTACTTTATTCCGTTTGCTTAAAATGTAGTTTTGTTTTGTTTTTCTGCTTGGCTAAAAATGCAAAAATTGCGCTTTGACTATGAGTCCCAGTAAAAAACCAACCGAATCCAGAACGAGGCGGAAGTCTCGTTCTGGATTCGGTGTTTTCTATCGAAACAGCCATTACTATTTTTTTTTTCACTTCACTTACGCTAAACCTATTAACTTATAGAAAATAGCACTTTTAACGGATTATAATCATTAATAACTGTCACAGTAAACTTGGAAATTCAGTTTTATCGGCTACGGTAACTTTTATTTGTTGTATATTTGTTTTTTTCAGCGTTTTCGTTGTTGGGCTATTATAAAAAATACCCAAAATAATTATAGAAAAGTTTATAAAATACTTAAGTAAGTTGTTTTATTTTCGTAACACATTTCTCATGTAAATTAAATGGAACTTTTGAGGCATTCATGCAGTATAGTTAAAAGCATAAATCGAAAAAATTGTACAGCAAATAACTGTTACCAAACGCAAGAAAATTTAGTACACTTACGAAATACTAATGCCTGAGAAGATGAAGTGAATTTTAGACTAAGGAAATGTATTTCAATTAGAAGCGGTACATTCTTCGAATTTTCTACTCTACCAATGTCACTGATCTTTGACTTTTCTATACTGTACGTGTTCCGATATTCGGGTGAATGTTAAAAACTATTTACATAGCAAACAGAACTCACCTCGTAAGTTAGCAAATAGATTGTTGTAATCATTTTATCTTTTAATTAACTTCTAAATTTTTACATTAAATTGTGTAGTTAACGTTTGAATTATTTACAGTGCAATGGGTGTATGGCTACCCCCAAATAACTTTTATTATTTACTTAACATCATGTTTTAGTAGTAATAAAAAAAACTTAAATAAGTTTGTTATAGCAAGTTGAATCGTACCCGTAAACCAGTGAATAAAATGTATTTTTTTTTGTTTAAAAAAAAATGAAATGTCCGACCTCGCATTTATTTAAATAGAAGTGGATGCGATGGAGATCATCGCTTATTAGGAATTTAGAGTTAACTCCTTCTATATTTTGTAATACATTATTGTCGGTCGTATATGTTTTTACCTCCCATAATATTGACAGTGTGGGGAAAAATAATGCAATTTTTTTTTTTGTATACCTTAGATATTGTTTTAAATAAAACTACCGTTTGTTTAACATTGCAAAGTCTCCGTTTTTACGAAACCAAAACCTGTAAACATGTAAGGGGAGTAATTCTTATGTAGTAATTTAGAGTGATATCCCTTTAGTTAATAAAAAATATGAAATGCATTGGAATCACGGCCATCCATAGTACAGAACTTCTAAGCATGCCACTGAGGTCCACGACTAGGGCGAATATGTGTAGAGCAAAATTACTACTAAATAGTAATCATTGAGAAAAGTTTTAGTAAAAATATTTAGTAATGTCGAGTAATTAGTAACTATACATATTAGTGGAAAGCAATTTACATTTATTGATTTATTTCCATCAAATCCAATTTAACAAGAACAAAAATACAAATAAACTAAATTCACAAAAATCACTTTATTCACCATGAATTAGATACATTCTTGATATTTAAAAAATGATGAGTCAATTTGTTTATATTGACTGCTTGATTACAGAAAATGTGACATATTACAATCAGAAATCAAATACTTTATGAACAAAATAATGTTTGGAGAAACAAATTTAATAACTTTTACAGAATTTGCTGTTTGTTACATGTACAATTTGTTTTTACAGAAGATGAAATAATGCTTATTTCTCTATTATGCAATAATACATATTATACACAGTATTAATAATTAAATCAACTCACATTATAAGACTGAGACAAACAGAGATTGAACAACTTCGAGAGATCAAATAACTGGAAGACCATTAAAAAAAATGATGGAATCACAGATTTGCAACTATTATTGTAGAGTCACCAAAAATATTGAGCTTCAACCTTTTGAAATGGGATAGAAACGAATCTTTTGAAAATAGCTAGACTTAGCTCCAAAGATCATTCTCTATTAAAATGAAAAAGAAAACACTTTCAAACACTTTCAGATGTTTAAAACTATACTGGTCGGTAGAAAAGTAATAGTTATGTTTTGTATATTATGTTGTTTTTTTCTTTTCCTGATTCTTGCTCTGTTTATTATATTTTCATAGGAAAATAATGGGAATGTTTTACAATAGCCCTACAGCTCGCGAGTCGGGTTGAAAAAAAGTTGTAGAACGTAGTCAAAAAAATGAATATGCAACAAATAAATTCAACGTACGTAGAGACCGGAGATTTTCCTAGTTTTCTATTCCATTTGTTTGTATGTTTACGTATGGTAAATGGGTTTTTATTAGACATGAAAAAAAAAAATTTTAATGTCATTTATTTAAAAAACAAAATGGCGTCATTAGTTTTTGCTATCGGTTTCACGTGTGTTTTTTTTTACCGGGACTCATAATCAAAGCGGAGTTATTTTTGTTGTTTTTTTTGGGGGGGGGGGATTGCATTTTTGAAATGTAATTTCATGAAACGAACATTTTAACGATCATTTTGATCACCGAATGAGCGCGCATGTCGTTACGTCATTTGGGGTTAGGGTTAGGGCTGGGTTTAGGTTAGGGTTAGGGCTGGGTTTAAGTAAGGGTTAGGGTTAGGAATTTTTTAAAGAAACAGGAAAAAAAAACATTACGGTGTGACGAATGAAAATAATATGTAAATAAAAGCACACTGACATGTAAATAAAAAGAAAAGTACTTTATTCCGTTTGCTTAAAATGTAGTTTTGTTTTGTTCTTCTGCTTGGCTAAAAATGCAAAAATTGCGCTTTGACTATGAGTCCCAGTAAAAAACCAACCGAATCCAGAACGAGGCGGAAGTCTCGTTCTGGATTCGGTGTTTTCTATCGAAACAGCCATTACTATTTTTTTTTCACTTCACTTACGCTAAACCTATTAACTTATAGAAAATAGCACTTTTAACGGATTATAATCATTAATAACTGTCACAGTGAACTTGGAAATTCAGTTTTATCGGCTACAGTAACTTTTATTTGTTGTATATTTGTTTTTTTCAGCGTTTTCGTTGTTGGGCTATTATAAAAAATACCCAAAATAATTATAGAAAAGTTTATAAAATATTTAAGTAAGTTGTTTTATTTTCGTAAAACATTTCTTATGTAAATTAAATGGAACTTTTGAGGCATTCATGCAGTATAGTTGAAAGCATAAATCGAAAAAATTGTACAGCAAATAACTGTTACCAAACGCAAGAAAATTTAGTACACTTACGAAATACTAATGCCTGAGAAGATGAAGTGAATTTTAGACTAAGGAAATGTATTTCAATTAGAAGCGGTACATTCTTCGAATTTTCTACTCTACCAATGTCACTGATCTTTGACTTTTCTATACTGTACGTGTTCCGATATTCGGATGAATGTTAAAAACTATTTACATAGCAAACAGAACTCACCTCGTAAGTTAGCAAATAGATTGTTGTAATCATTTTATCTTTTAATTAACTTCTTAATTTTTACATTAAATTGTGTAGTTAACGTTTGAATTATTTACAGTGCAACGGGTGTATGGCTACCCCCAAATAACTTTTATTATTTACTTAACATCATGTTTTAGTATTAATAAAAAAACTTAGATGTGTTAGTTATAGCAAGCTGAATCGTACACGTGAACCAGTGAATAAAATGTATTTTTTTTTGTTTAAAAAAAAATGAAATGTCCGACCTCGCATTTATTTAAATAAAAGTGGATGCAATGGAGGTAATCGCTTATTAAGAATTTAGAGTTAACTCCTTCTATATTTTGTTATACATTATTGTCGGTCGTATATGTTTTTACCTCCCATAATATTGACAGGGTGTTGGGAAAAATAATGCAATTTTTTTTTGTATACCCTAGATATTGTTTTAAATAAAACTACCGTTTGTTTAACATTGCAAAGCCTTCGTTTTTACGAAACCAAAACCTGGAAACATGTAAGGGGAGTAATTCTTATGTAGTAATTTAGAGTGATCTCCCTTTAGTTAATAAAAAAATATGAAATACATTGGAATCACGGCCATCCATAATACAGGACAGCTTAGCATGCCATAGAGGTCCACGACTAGGGCGAATATGTGAAGAGCCAAATTACTACTAAATAGTAATCATTGAGAAAAGTTTCAGTAAAAATATTTAGTAATGTCGAGTAATTAGTAACTATACATATTAGTGGAAAGCAATTTACATTTATTGATTTATTTCCATCAAATCCAATTTAAAAGAACAAAAATACAAATAAACTAAATTCACAAAAATCACTTTATTCACCATGAATTAGATACATTCTTGATATTTAAAAAATGATGAGTCAATTTGTTTATATTGACTGCTTGATTACAGAAAATGTGACATATTACAATCAGAAATCAAATACTTTATGAACAAAATAATGTTTGGAGAAACAAATTTAATAACTTTTACAGAATTTGCTGTTTGTTACATGTACAATTTGTTTTTACAGAAGATGAAATAATGCTTATTTCTCTATTATACAATAATACATATTATACACAGTATTAATAATTAAATCAACTCACATTATAAGACTGAGACAAACAGAGATTGAACAACTTCGAGAGATCAAATAACTGGAAGACCATTAAAAAAATGATGGAATCACAGATTTGCAACTATTATTGTAGAGTCACCAAAAATATTGAGCTTCAACCTTTTGAAATGGGATAGAAACGAATCTTTTGAAAATAGCTAGACTTAGCTCCAAAGATCATTCTCTATTAAAATTAAAAAGAAAACACTTTCAAACACTTTCAAATGTTTAAAACTATACTGGTCGGTAGAAAAGTAATAGTTATGTTTTGTATATTATGTTGTTTTTTTCTTTTTCGAGATTCTTGCTCTGTTAATTATATTTTTATAGGAAAATAATTATAGAAAAGTTTATACAATATTTAAGTAAGTTTTATTTTCGTAAAACATGTCTTATGTAAATTAAATGGAACTTTTGAGGCATTCATGCAGTATAGTAAACAGCATAAATCGAAAAAAATTGTACAGCAAATAACTGTTACCAAACGCAAGAAAATTTAGTACACTTACGAAATACTAATGCCTGAGAAGATGAAGTGAATTTTAGACTAAGGAAATGTATTTCAATTAGAAGCGGTACATTCTTCGAAGTTTCTACTCTACCAATGTCACTGATCTTTGACTTTTCTATACTGTACGTGTTCCGATAGTCGGGGTGAATGTTAAAAACCATTTACATAGCGAACAGAACTCGCCACGTAAGTAAGCAAATAGTATGTTGTAATCATTTTATGTTTTAATTTACTTCTAAATCTTGAAGTTAAATTGTCTAGTTTAAAGATTAAATCATTTACAGTGCAATGGGTTTATGGTTACTCTCAAATAACCTTTGTTATTTACTTTAAATAACTTTTTAGTATAAACAAAACACTTAAATATGTTAGTTATAGCAAGCTGAATCGTACACGTGAATCGGTGAATAAAATGGATTTATTTTGGTTAAGAAAAAAGGAAATGTCCGACTCGAATTTATTAAAATAAAAGTGGATGCGATGGAGATCATCGCATATTAGGAATTTAGAGTCAACTCCTTCTATATTTTGTTATACATTATTGTCGGTCGTATATGTTTTTACCTCCCATAATATTGACAGGGTGTTGGGAAAAATAATGCGGATTTATTTTTGCATACCTTAGGTATTGTGTTAAGTAAAACTACCGTTTGTTTAACATTGCAAAGCCTCCGTTTTTATGAAACCGAAACATGCAGAGGGGAGTTATTCTTTAGTAATTTAGAGTGATCTCCCTTTAGTTAATAAAATTATGAAATGCATTGGAATCACGGCCATCCATAGTACAGAACTTCTAAGCATGCCACTGAGGTCCACAACTAGGGCGGATATGTGTAGAGAAAAATTACTACTAAATAGTAAACATTGAGAAAAGTTTCAGTAAAAATATTTAGTAATGTCGAGTAATTAGTAACTTTACATATTAGTGGAAAGCAATTTACATTTATTGATTTATTTCCATCAAATCCAATTTAAAGAACAAAAATACAAATAAACTAAATTCACAAAAATCACTTTATTCACCATGAATTAGATACATTTTTGATATTTAAAAAATGATGAGCCAATTTGTTTATATTGACTGCTTGATTACAGAAAATGTGACATATTACAATCAGAAATCAAATACTTTATGAACAAAATAATGTTTGGAGAAACAAATTTAATAACTTTTACAGAATTTGCTGTTTGTAACATGTACAATTTGTTTTTACAGAAGATGAAATAATGCTTATTTCGCTATTATACAATAATACATATTATACACAGTATTAATAATTAAATCAACTCACATTATAAGACTGAGACAAACAGAGATTGAACAACTTCGAGAGATCAAATAACTGGAAGACCATTAAAAAAATGATGGAATCACAGATTTGCAACTATTATTGTAGAGTCACCAAAATATTGAGCTTCAACCTTTTGAAATGGGATAGAAACGAATCTTTTGAAAATAGCTAGACTTAGCTCCAAAGATCATTCTCTATTAAAATGAAAAAGAAAACACTTTCAAACACTTTCAGATGTTTAAAACTATACTGGTCGGTAGAAAAGTAATAGTTATGTTTTGTATATTATGTTGTTTTTTCTTTTCCAGATTCTTGCTCTGTTAATTATATTTTCATAGGAAAATAATTATAGAAAAGTTTATACAATATTTAAGTAAGTTGTTTTATTTTCGTAAAACATTTCTCATGTAAATTAAATGGAACTTTTGAGGCATTCATGCAGTATAGTTAAAAGCATAAATCGAAAAAATTGTACAGCAAATAACTGTTACCGAACGCAAGAAAATTTAGTACACTTACGAAATACTAATGCCTGAGAAGATGAAGTGAATTTTAGACTAAGGAAATGTATTTCAATTAGAAGCGGTACATTCTTCGAATTTTCTACTCTACCAATGTCACTGATCTTTGACTTTTCTATACTGTACGTGTTCCGATATTCGGGTGAATGTTAAAAACTATTTACATAGCAAACAGAACTCACCTCGTAAGTTAGCAAATAGATTGTTGTAATCATTTTATCTTTTAATTAACTTCTAAATTTTTACATTAAATTGTGTAGTTAACGTTTGAATTATTTACAGGGCAATGGGTGTATGGCTACCCCCAAATAACTTTTATTATTTACTTAACATCATGTTTTAGTACTAATAAAAAAAACTTAAATAAGTTTGTTATAGCAAGTTGAATCGTACACGTGAACCAGTGAATAAAATGTATTTTTTTTTGTTTAAAAAAAAAATGAAATGTCCGACCTCGCATTTATTTAAATAGAAGTGGATGCGATGGAGATCATCGCTTATTAGGAATTTAGAGTTAACTCCTTCTATATTTTGTTATACATTATTGTCGGTCGTATATGTTTTTACCTCCCATAATATTGACAGGGTGTTGGGAAAAATAATGCAATTTTTTTTTTGTATACCTTAGATATTGTTTTAAATAAAACTACCGTTTGTTTAACATTGCAAAGCCTCCGTTTTTACGAAACCAAAACCTGTAAACATGTAAGGGGAGTAATTCTTATGTAGTAATTTAGAGTGATCTCCCTTTAGTTAATAAAATTATGAAATGCATTGGAATCACGGCCATCCATAGTACAGAACTTCTAAGCATGCCACTGAGGTCCACGACTAGGGCGAATATGTGTAGAGCAAAATTACTACTAAATAGTAATCATTGAGAAAAGTTTTAGTAAAAATATTTTGTAATGTCGAGTAATTAGTAACTATACATATTAGTGGAAAGCAATTTACATTTATTGATTTATTTCCATCAAATCCAATTTAAAAGAACAAAAATACAAATAAACTAAATTCACAAAAATCACTTTATTCACCATGAATTAGATACATTCTTGATATTTAAAAAATGATGAGTCAATTTGTTTATATTGACTGCTTGATTACAGAAAATGTGACATATTACAATCAGAAATCAAATACTTTATGAACAAAATAATGTTTGGAGAAACAAATTTAATAACTTTTACAGAATTTGCTGTTTGTTAAATGTACAATTTGTTTTTACAGAAGATGAAATAATGCTTATTTCTCTATTATACAATACTACATATTATACACAGTATTAATAATTTAATCAACTCACATTATAAGACTGAGACAAACAGAGATTGAACAACTTCGAGAGATCAAATAACTGGAAGACCATTAAAAAAATGATGGAATCACAGATTTGCAACTATTATTGTAGAGTCACCAAAAATATTGAGCTTCAACCTTTTGAAATGGGATAGAAACGAATCTTTTGAAAATAGCTAGACTTAGCTCCAAAGATCATTCTCTATTAAAATGAAAAAGAAAACACTTTCAAACACTTTCAGATGTTTAAAACTATACTGGTCGGTAGAAAAGTAATAGTTATGTTTTGTATATTATGTTGTTTTTTTCTTTTCCTGATTCTTGCTCTGTTAATTATATTTTCATAGGAAAATAATGGGAATGTTTTACAATAGCCCTACAGCTCGCGAGTCGGGTTGAAAAAAAGTTGTAGAACGTAGTCAAAAAAAATGAATATGCAACAAATAAATTCAACGTACGTAGAGACCGGAGATTTTCCTAGTTTTCTATTCCATTTGTCTGTATATTTACGTATGGTAAATGGGTTTTTATTAGACATGAAAAAAAAAAGAAAAATTTTAATGTCATTTATTTAAAAAACAAAATGGCGTCATTAGTTTTTGCTATCGGTGTCACGTGTGTGTTTTTTTTTACCGGGACTCATAATCAAAGCGGCGTTTTTTTTGTTGTTTTTTTTTTTTTTGGGGGGGGGGGTTGCATTTTTGAAATGTAATTTTATGAAACGAACAATTTAACGATCATTTTGATCACCGAATGAGCGCGCATGTCGTTACGTCTTTGGGGGTTAGGGTTAGGGCTGGGCTGGGCTGGGTTATGGCTGGGTTTAGGTTAGGGTTAGGGCTGTGTTTAAGTAAGGGTTAGGGTTAGGAATTTTTTAAAGAAACAGGAAAAAAAACATTACGGTGTGACGAATGAAAATAATATGTAAATAAAAGCACACTGACATGTAAATAAAAAGAAAAGTACTTTATTCCGTTGGCTTAAAATGTAGTTTTGTTTTGTTCTTCTGCTTGGCTAAAAATGCAAAAATTGCGCTTTGACTATGAGTCCCAGTAAAAAACCAACCGAATCCAGAACGAGGCGGAAGTCTCGTTCTGGATTCGGTTTTTTCTATCGAAACAGCCATTACTATTTTTTTTTCACTTCACTTACGCTAAACCTATTAACTTATAGAAAATAGCACTTTTAACGGATTATAATCATTAATAACTGTCACAGTGAACTTGGAAATTCAGTTTTATCGGCTACGGTAACTTTTATTTGTTGTATATTTGTTTTTTCAGCGTTTTCGTTGCAGGGCTATTATAAAAAATACTCAAAATAATTATAGAAAAGTTTATAAAATATTTAAGTAAGTTGTTTTATTTTCGTAAAACATTTCTTATGTAAATTAAATGGAACTTTTGAGGCATTCATGCAGTATAGTTAAAAGCATAAATCGAAAAAATTGTACAGCAAATAACTGTTACCAAACGCAAGAAAATTTAGTACACTTACGAAATACTAATGCCTGAGAAGATGAAGTGAATTTTAGACTAAGGAAATGTATTTCAATTAGAAGCGGTACATTCTTCGAATTTTCTACTCTACCAATGTCACTGAGCTTTGACTTTTCTATACTGTTCGTGTTCCGATATTCGGGTGAATGTTAAAAACTATTTACATAGCAAACAGAACTCACCTCGTAAGTTAGCAAATAGATTGTTGTAATCATTTTATCTTTTAATTAACTTCTAAATTTTTACATTAAATTGTGTAGTTAAAGTTTGAATTATTTACAGTGCAATGGGTGTATGGCTACCCCCAAATAACTTTTATTATTTACTTAACATCATGTTTTAGTATTAATAAAAAAACTTTAATAAGTTAGTTATAGCAAGTTGAATCGTACACGTGAACCAGTGAATAAAATGTATTTTTTTTTGTTTAAAAAAAAATTAAATGTCCGACCTCGCATTTACTTAAATAAAAGTGGATGCGATGGAGGTAATCGCTTATTAAGAATTTAGAGTTAACTCCTTCTATATTTTGTTATACATTATTGTCGGTCGTATATGTTTTTACCTCCCATAATATTGACAGGGTGTTGGGAAAAATAATGCAATTTTTTTTTTGTATACCTTAGATATTGTTTTAAATAAAACTACCGTTTGTTTAACATTGCAAAGCCTCCGTTTTTACGAAACCAAAACCTGTAAACATGTAAGGGGAGTAATTCTTATGTAGTAATTTAGAGTGATCTCCCTTTAGTTAATAAAATTATGAAATGCATTGGAATCACGGCCATCCATAGTACAGAACTTCTAAGCATGCCACTGAGGTCCACAACTAGGGCGGATATGTGTAGAGAAAAATTACTACTAAATAGTAAACATTGAGAAAAGTTTCAGTAAAAATATTTAGTAATGTCGAGTAATTAGTAACTTTACATATTAGTGGAAAGCAATTTACATTTATTGATTTATTTCCATCAAATCCAATTTAAAAGAACAAAAATACAAATAAACTAAATTCACAAAAATCACTTTATTCACCATGAATTAGATACATTTTTGATATTTAAAAAATGATGAGCCAATTTGTTTATATTGACTGCTTGATTACAGAAAATGTGACATATTACAATCAGAAATCAAATACTTTATGAACAAAATAATGTTTGGAGAAACAAATTTAATAACTTTTACAGAATTTGCTGTTTGTAACATGTACAATTTGTTTTTACAGAAGATGAAATAATGCTTATTTCGCTATTATACAATAATACATATTATACACAGTATTAATAATTAAATCAACTCACATTATAAGACTGAGACAAACAGAGATTGAACAACTTCGAGAGATCAAATAACTGGAAGACCATTAAAAAAATGATGGAATCACAGATTTGCAACTATTATTGTAGAGTCACCAAAATATTGAGCTTCAACCTTTTGAAATGGGATAGAAACGAATCTTTTGAAAATAGCTAGACTTAGCTCCAAAGATCATTCTCTATTAAAATGAAAAAGAAAACACTTTCAAACACTTTCAGATGTTTAAAACTATACTGGTCGGTAGAAAAGTAATAGTTATGTTTTGTATATTATGGTGTTTTTTCTTTTCCAGATTCTTGCTCTGTTAATTATATTTTCATAGGAAAATAATTATAGAAAAGTTTATAAAATATTTAAGTAAGTTGTTTTATTTTCGTAAAACATTTCTCATGTAAATTAAATGGAACTTTTGAGGCATTCATGCAGTATAGTTAAAAGCATAAATCGAAAAAATTGTACAGCAAATAACTGTTACCAAACGCAAGAAAATTTAGTACACTTACGAAATACTAATGCCTGAGAAGATGAAGTGAATTTTAGACTAAGGAAATGTATTTCAATTAGAAGCGGTACATTCTTCGAATTTTCTACTCTACCAATGTCACTGATCTTTGACTTTTCTATACTGTACGTGTTCCGATATTCGGGTGAATGTTAAAAACTATTTACATAGCAAACAGAACTCACCTCGTAAGTTAGCAAATAGATTGTTGTAATCATTTTATCTTTTAATTAACTTCTAAATTTTTACATTAAATTGTGTAGTTAACGTTTGAATTATTTACAGGGCAATGGGTGTATGGCTACCCCCAAATAACTTTTATTATTTACTTAACATCATGTTTTAGTACTAATAAAAAAAACTTAAATAAGTTTGTTATAGCAAGTTGAATCGTACACGTGAACCAGTGAATAAAATGTATTTTTTTTTGTTTAAAAAAAAAATGAAATGTCCGACCTCGCATTTATTTAAATAGAAGTGGATGCGATGGAGATCATCGCTTATTAGGAATTTAGAGTTAACTCCTTCTATATTTTGTTATACATTATTGTCGGTCGTATATGTTTTTACCTCCCATAATATTGACAGGGTGTTGGGAAAAATAATGCAATTTTTTTTTTGTATACCTTAGATATTGTTTTAAATAAAACTACCGTTTGTTTAACATTGCAAAGCCTCCGTTTTTACGAAACCAAAACCTGTAAACATGTAAGGGGAGTAATTCTTATGTAGTAATTTAGAGTGATCTCCCTTTAGTTAATAAAATTATGAAATGCATTGGAATCACGGCCATCCATAGTACAGAACTTCTAAGCATGCCACTGAGGTCCACGACTAGGGCGAATATGTGTAGAGCAAAATTACTACTAAATAGTAATCATTGAGAAAAGTTTTAGTAAAAATATTTTGTAATGTCGAGTAATTAGTAACTATACATATTAGTGGAAAGCAATTTACATTTATTGATTTATTTCCATCAAATCCAATTTAAAAGAACAAAAATACAAATAAACTAAATTCACAAAAATCACTTTATTCACCATGAATTAGATACATTCTTGATATTTAAAAAATGATGAGTCAATTTGTTTATATTGACTGCTTGATTACAGAAAATGTGACATATTACAATCAGAAATCAAATACTTTATGAACAAAATAATGTTTGGAGAAACAAATTTAATAACTTTTACAGAATTTGCTGTTTGTTAAATGTACAATTTGTTTTTACAGAAGATGAAATAATGCTTATTTCTCTATTATACAATACTACATATTATACACAGTATTAATAATTTAATCAACTCACATTATAAGACTGAGACAAACAGAGATTGAACAACTTCGAGAGATCAAATAACTGGAAGACCATTAAAAAAATGATGGAATCACAGATTTGCAACTATTATTGTAGAGTCACCAAAAATATTGAGCTTCAACCTTTTGAAATGGGATAGAAACGAATCTTTTGAAAATAGCTAGACTTAGCTCCAAAGATCATTCTCTATTAAAATGAAAAAGAAAACACTTTCAAACACTTTCAGATGTTTAAAACTATACTGGTCGGTAGAAAAGTAATAGTTATGTTTTGTATATTATGTTGTTTTTTTCTTTTCCTGATTCTTGCTCTGTTAATTATATTTTCATAGGAAAATAATGGGAATGTTTTACAATAGCCCTACAGCTCGCGAGTCGGGTTGAAAAAAAGTTGTAGAACGTAGTCAAAAAAAATGAATATGCAACAAATAAATTCAACGTACGTAGAGACCGGAGATTTTCCTAGTTTTCTATTCCATTTGTCTGTATATTTACGTATGGTAAATGGGTTTTTATTAGACATGAAAAAAAAAAGAAAAATTTTAATGTCATTTATTTAAAAAACAAAATGGCGTCATTAGTTTTTGCTATCGGTGTCACGTGTGTGTTTTTTTTTACCGGGACTCATAATCAAAGCGGCGTTTTTTTTGTTGTTTTTTTTTTTTGGGGGGGGGGTTGCATTTTTGAAATGTAATTTTATGAAACGAACAATTTAACGATCATTTTGATCAACGAATGAGCGCGCATGTCGTTACGTCTTTGGGGGTTAGGGTTAGGGCTGGGCTGGGCTGGGTTATGGCTGGGTTTAGGTTAGGGTTAGGGCTGGGTTTAAGTAAGGGTTAGGGTTAGGAATTTTTTAAAGAAACAGGAAAAAAAACATTACGGTGTGACGAATGAAAATAATATGTAAATAAAAGCACACTGACATGTAAATAAAAAGAAAAGTACTTTATTCCGTTTGCTTAAAATGTAGTTTTGTTTTGTTCTTCTGCTTGGCTAAAAATGCAAAAATTGCGCTTTGACTATGAGTCCCAGTAAAAAACCAACCGAATCCAGAACGAGGCGGAAGTCTCGTTCTGGATTCGGTTTTTTCTATCGAAACAGCCATTACTATTTTTTTTTTCACTTCACTTACGCTAAACCTATTAACTTATAGAAAATAGCACTTTTAACGGATTATAATCATTAATAACTGTCACAGTGAACTTGGAAATTCAGTTTTATCGGCTACGGTAACTTTTATTTGTTGTATATTTGTTTTTTCAGCGTTTTCGTTGCAGGGCTATTATAAAAAATACTCAAAATAATTATAGAAAAGTTTATAAAATATTTAAGTAAGTTGTTTTATTTTCGTAAAACATTTCTTATGTAAATTAAATGGAACTTTTGAGGCATTCATGCAGTATAGTTAAAAGCATAAATCGAAAAAATTGTACAGCAAATAACTGTTACCAAACGCAAGAAAATTTAGTACACTTACGAAATACTAATGCCTGAGAAGATGAAGTGAATTTTAGACTAAGGAAATGTATTTCAATTAGAAGCGGTACATTCTTCGAATTTTCTACTCTACCAATGTCACTGATCTTTGACTTTTCTATACTGTTCGTGTTCCGATATTCGGGTGAATGTTAAAAACTATTTACATAGCAAACAGAACTCACCTCGTAAGTTAGCAAATAGATTGTTGTAATCATTTTATCTTTTAATTAACTTCTAAATTTTTACATTAAATTGTGTAGTTAAAGTTTGAATTATTTACAGTGCAATGGGTGTATGGCTACCCCCAAATAACTTTTATTATTTACTTAACATCATGTTTTAGTATTAATAAAAAAAACTTTAATAAGTTAGTTATAGCAAGTTGAATCGTACACGTGAACCAGTGAATAAAATGTATTTTTTTTTGTTTAAAAAAAAATTAAATGTCCGACCTCGCATTTACTTAAATAAAAGTGGATGCGATGGAGGTAATCGCTTATTAAGAATTTAGAGTTAACTCCTTCTATATTTTGTTATACATTATTGTCGGTCGTATATGTTTTTACCTCCCATAATATTGACAGGGTGTTGGGAAAAATAATGCAATTTTTTTTTTGTATACCCATGATATTGTTTTAAATAAAACTACCGTTTGTTTAACATTGCAAAGCCTCCGTTTTTACGAAACCAAAACCTGGAAACATGTAAGGGGAGTAATTCTTATGCAGTAATTTAGAGTGATCTCCCTTTAGTTAATAAAAAATATGAAATACATTGAAATCACGGCCATCCATAATACAGGACAGCGTAGCATGCCACTGAGGTCCACGACTAGGGCGAATATGTGAAGAGCCAAATTACTACTAAATAGTAATCATTGAGAAAAGTTTCAGTAAAAATATTTAGTAATGTCGAGTAATTAGTAACTATACATATTAGTGGAAAGCAATTTACACTTATTGATTTATCTCCATCAAATCAAATTGAAAAAGAACAAAAATATGAAAGAACTAAATTCACTAAAAATCACTTCATTCACTATGAATTAGACACATTTTTGATATTTAAAAAATGATGAGTCAATTTGTTTATATTGATTACAGAAAATATAATGACATATTACAATCATAAATAATCTGAAAACCATTAAAAAGAGAATAGAATGACAGACTTGCAAGTATTATTGTAGATTCACCAACAATCTTGAGATTCAATCTTTTCGGTTGGGATAGTCACGAATCTTTTGAGAATAGCTAGACTTAGCCTCACAGATTGTTCTCTGTTGAAATGAAAAACTTTAAAACACTTTCGGAAATTATATTTCTTAATTTTGGAGATTGATAATTTGCATCATCTTGAGTGTTATCATCACAACGTTTCGACCGCTGTAATCTCCAGACTACTTTAGGTGTATCTCTTAGAACTCGGGAATCTTTCTGTCGAACTCAGGAATCTGGGTAGAATTTCAACGGAACCCTTTATTTAATCCACGGAAGTAGCATGCTCTTGTTCCGTCAGTCATGACTGGGAGAAGTGTTCAGTAATTCGAAATTCCTCGTATCGCCCGCACCGAAGATTGAACCTTTAACCTTTAAGTGGGTTTCCTTTGCAACTAGTTAAGGGGAATCACTGTGTGATGGAATTGGTTGTGCAGTGAAATGTCATGCTGCAGCGACCACTCAACAACAAATTCTGGACTATCGTGCGGTGCCGGAAGTATGCCAAGAAGGAATGAAATCAATTATCTTCTTTGGCATTGACAAAGAAGACATGATCAAGATGAGAAAGGAGATGGAGAAGAGGTAAAACGGTACAAGAAGCAGTAATCATTTCAGCATCACAAATTGGACACAAACTGTGCAGTGAGGATGACTCGTTTGTCGACATCCATAACTTCAAAAATGCAACATTGCACTATCGTCTTACATCTTTTCCATGTACAATTTGTTGTGGGTGGTCAATTTGGTGAAGAAAGTTGATGAGGAGCAAGATGTAGATGTTCAATTCATGCATTTACATCGAGACTGGACAATCAGGCCCCACCCTCATCAGAGGATTAATTGTGACCTGATTCAACAAATAAACCGGTTGATGATGATGCACTCTCATGGACCATGGAAGACACTCAACTGGCCAGAAGGTGGTGATAGCTGTCATGTCCCTATAAAAACCATTATATGTGCTATACAGGCACATGCTGCAACCACTGGAAGAACTTACAGAATCTGTGATGAAGATTATGATAAAACAATTGCTGCGTTTGCAAAGCTCCATTCATGAACACCTGTTGATTTGATGTTCGTGTTCCTCGATCTAATAGCCTAACGGTTGTTCAACTGTCATATATAGATAGTTAAATAAATGCAGGGATAGATAAATAGATGGTTCTTTCTTTTATCATATTGATTTGCTTAACAAATACTTCAAAATGCAAGTGGGAAATCAGTGGTCAACGGTCATGAATTTTTGGATGACAGAAAATTCAAACTGTGCAGAACACACAGAAAAAGAAAATGTTCATTTTCTGATAGTGCCACATACTTTTTTGAGGTTTGGTTGTCTCACACCCAAATCTAGGCAAACATGTATAATAACTAAAAAAACAGTTGATATTTAGAGGTTTTAAGTGTTATTTTTGGATTCCTTGTACAAAAAAACCTTGTCTGTACCAATTTTTAACGTTCCAGTATACATTTTATGCACAAAAATGTCATTTTCTAATGTCACGATTTCGCAGACGTTCGCGGCATACCTGAAATCTTAAAAATGCAATATTTTGGAAACTGCTTAGAGTTACAAGCTCAAATTTTCAGGATTGTCTAGTTTTTATGATACCAACAACTGAGGAACTTATGAAGAAAATCTGAAAGGTACGGGCGACATTTTATATTTTTCTGGATGATTATTAAATCATCCATGGAATTACCCATAAGATCCTCTGCAATGGCAATAAACCACAGGACATAAGTTATAAAGAAGCAACTATTATTTAGATGAATAGATTGTCAGTCGAAAATGATGAAGAATATTATGAGAGGATTGAAAATGATGAATCGAATGAAAAAAAACTGATTACTTATGAGGATTATTCATGAAAAGTATTTGTTGACACTGGATTTGAAGACGACCATGTTGTAGTTTACAGGGGAGAAATCCCATGGTAATATGTTCCACAGATGTGAAATTCTTGGAAAGAAACTGTTCATGGAAATGTTGTTTGATTTTTTTTCTGAATAAAAAGTTGACTAAAACTTACCCGTCTCCGTGGACATAAAGATTACAGCGTGGAAATTTGGAGTTGATTTTTGATGAATCTGGCACTTTCTGAAAATAAATAAATAAAAAATAAGGAATATCTATTTCATAAAAATAAAATGAATACAATAACCTTTTATTTTAAACTTATCGCTAAATTGATTCAGTCGAGTTTATTTACCTCCTCTCCAGGAGTATACTTCTCGTAGTGTGCCGGCTTTTTAAAACACAAGAAGTACGCTCTGGCTTACAAAAAATGCCTGAGCAGTCCCGTCAGCATTCCCCTCAGGCGATTAGCAATAAACTAACGCCCTTTTCAAAGAGAAAGTAAAGCCATAAGTTATGTCATTTGAAAAAAAAATGTAACCCCCATTTTCCTTTAAACAAAATGGAGCTATTTTTACATTTAAGTAAAAACGGGGGGAAAAAAATGTGCATAAACTGCTTATTCATGTTTGTACATTTTATTACCTTCAACACCTATTTTTTTTTAAAATGAGATTGCCAAAAATGAAATATGCAAGTAATTGAAAATTAACTGGTGTTGCTAAGGTAAAAAGAATTCTGACTTCATTATTTTTAAAATGAATTGTTCCGAAATCGAATTCTGTCGGCCCGTCATCTTAATCAGTCATGTAACATGCATTGTGCACTTAAACAGTCATCACTTGCCAGGTGAGGAGAGTGGGTTGGCTTTTACACATGATCCACTGAAAAAAAAAGCAAGAGCAGGGCCGTCAAGCACCATATGCTCTCTTGTTTCTATAAATAATAAAATGTTATATTAAATAAAAAAACCTCGGAGAGAGTCAACACCAAGCCACCCTAGTAGTCCCTTTCTCAGCCATTACAGGATGCTCATCTTTCACCGGTTAGACTTCCCAGCATGGATGTACCCATTTATACACATGGATAGAATGTTTTCTTACAACACCTGGTGCTCCTCTGTGTAGCAATAGTTAGATGCGACTGCGTGGAAAATAATATCAAAAACGGTATTTTTCACATAAGGTTAAAATTCAATAGAGAGTGTAAAATTCCATTTAGAAGTTAAAAATCCAGAATTAGAACTACGTGGCAAGATATGACGTCATGGAAAGAAGTAGGATTGGACACGATTTGATTCTCCACCACCTTACAGAAATTGGAAAGGGAAGATGCAGTTCATCTAGATGTAAATTACTGTAAAAAGTAAATCAATTCTCAGCAAATGATGGGGTTATTTGTTGTTCTTTTTAATCGTTTCTACCACTACAGCCACAAAGACAAGGATAAAGAAAAGATCAACATCAACTATGCATCAACGAGAGAGACGAACAGCTGTTTCTGTCAACGAAGAAGATAACGGGCAATCTGTGGGGATCAAAGAAGCCCCACCTACCCCACACACACTATGCTATATTCCCAAATAGTTACCGATATCTAATAATGCCCAGGCTTTATTTCGCCTAACTTCGGTAATCTGATCGGAACTAGTGCGTCAAAGTGATTTAGTTATAATAATGCGGAACTTAGTATAAGAATTGAAATTAACTGTGGTGCTTGGGGTAGCAATATTTTACGTTGGAAAAGGATTCATGTGCTGTGCGCCATGTCGAAAAGAAATGGTGTCATCTAGAAGAAAGCGATTTTAGTAGAGCTTAAAATCTTCACTTTTACCTTTGCGAAGGTAGAGGTTGTCACTATGTTTGGTTATGTACAGCCTAGCATCTACATCGCTTGACCAATCGTCACCAAACTTGGTCAAAATATTGGTCATGGTCTAACTTAAAACTCATTTAATTTTGGGATATCTAGGTCAAAGGACAAGAAAAAGGTGGAACTCAAACTTTTGGAGATAACTTCGGTTTTGTTCATCGTAGAGGCTACTTGGCCCATACTGTAGCCAATGAAGTCCTACAACTGATATAACCGTGACAAGTTCGGTCAGAGTAGAAATTTTGACAGAATTTTAACTTCTGATTTTTCCAACTTTCATGTATGGATATGATTTTCTTCTATAACAGTAACGACCATGCAACAATTTAAGCCTGATCAGATAAATAGTTTTTGAGTTATCAACGTTTCCATAGCATAACTTCAGGAATACTTCATATGATATATAGAAGAAAGGCCCAGATAAGACTGTGATACATCCTTATGTTGTCAGGCAGAGGTATGCATTCTCATGACCGACTTATATTCTTGTTTTAGCGTTCTTCATCAATCACAACTAATCAAAGGGAAGTTTTGTTAACTTCATTTGTTGGTGAGTGAAGATCGTAGGTATGTGTTGCATTATTACAGAGTTCTGTCTTGAAGACATGGGATTTCGTTTTTGGGACACTCGGATCTATGCCCTTTCGTCTTGGGAAATTTGATCTGCAATCACAATCTTACAGTATTATGCTCCCGGATTTTTACTAAGGATCTGATAATTCACTTCAAACTAAATCGAATGCTAACTAAACCATCATTAAAATGTTCCTTCCAGACTAGCAGCATCAATATCAGTTTCGCAAGTCTAAATTCACAATGCGGGCAGAGCTTTTACCACTCATGCTGCTGGATAAGTGGGTAGAATTCACAACGCGGGTGTAGTAGCAAGTGAAAGCCATCCAAATCATGTAAAGATTCAAACATCAGCAGGCAAGGTTTTGGTTTCCGTATTTTGGGATCTGCAAGGTATTTTGCTCATCGATTACCTTGAGAATCGAGCAGATATTATATAGCATTATTGGCATCATTGTAGGAAGAAATCACAAAAAAACAGCAAAAAACTGCCACGAATGAAGAAAAAAGTGATCATTCACCAAGACAATGCACCATGTCAAAAGTCAATCGCAATGATGGCAAAACTACGTGACTTATTCTTCGAATGGTTTCCATACCCACTCTTATTCTCCAGATTTGGCCCACAGCGACTATTGGTTGTTAACGGACATCAAAAGAATGCTCGAGGGAACGAGAGATTTGGTTCTAATGAAGAAGTGATATCAGAAACTGAGGTGTATTTTGAGGCCAAAGACAAATTGTTCTACAAAAAAGGCATTGAAATCAGTGTATATCAGTAGATATCCCAAACCAAAATTTTATTTTCATTATATCTAAAAACTTTTAATGTAGATACATGGATTTTTGCAAAACATAAACAATTGTACCAAATTTATCTTGGTAGCTCAATTAGCCACCAAGTTATGACCATTCAAAGTTCGTCAGAAACTAGAAAATTTGCCGTCTTGTGTGCTATTGGTCGCGAAGCCAATTTTAACAGTGTCTAACTGAAAATGCTTGCTTCAAACAGTTAAAAAATCCTTACAAATGTAATGTCATCTTATTCTAAATGAAAATTAAGACTAATGGAAAAAATAATTATCAGATCAAACCAGCCTAAACATTGGGCAAAATCCCATTACTCCCCCCAAGTGAAAAGATTACATGAAAGGGCAACTTTGACTGTTCATATAAGTTTCAGTTCAACAGTTAATGCATTGAATCTTCTTAATATGATTCATAGCACATTAGAGACCAAGCTAAATTATTCTTTTAATAGTAAATCAACAAAAAAAACCCATATTTGGATCTTGTAAAAACAGACAGAAACAATTGGATAATATGGCAAAAAAAAGTTTAAAAAAATTTTTTTTAAAGAGTAAAAAGTATACGCTGCTGAACTTGCTGTAAAAAAGTATTCATTGGAGGTAGAAGCATGAAACTTTGCAAGTTTACTCATTTTTGGATGAGGAATTAAGAAAAAATACTTGTTTTCTCTACAATATCAATATTTTTTGTCATAGATATATTTTAACTTGAGTGAATTCATGCAGTT
This sequence comes from Sepiola atlantica, assembly GCA_963556195.1. Lineage (NCBI taxonomy): Eukaryota > Metazoa > Mollusca > Cephalopoda > Sepiida > Sepiolidae > Sepiola > Sepiola atlantica. The sequence continues at coordinate 232,641,173 of OY744515.1, read as the reverse complement.
TTCAACTCGCTAAAAAAAGACTCACAGTAAAATTTAGAAGTTTTAGAAAAGTTTTTTCTTTCTTTTTTCAAGCAAATCTTTATTGTAAAGAAAAAAATTCCTATGCGTTTTTGTTTATGATGATTATGTGTAGTTTTAAGAGAGTTTTTGTGGGAGGAGGTAGGGTGACTTGCCACTCGGGCTTCGGGTTAGTGGTAGGCCTAGGGGCAATTACTTGACGGAAAGAAAAAAAAACTATTATTTTAGAATTTGGAGTAGGGGGGGGGGAATTAGTTTCACATGAATTTAATGTGAAATGGTTCACCATTTCCGGACTATTCTAGCGTTTAGGGCAGTTAATAATTTTTTTTTTCTATGCGAAATAAATCTTGTGCGTTATTCTTTATGGGGTCTGCTTTTTATTTCTTCTTTTTTTTTTAGACAATTATGTCTGGTTTTAATGGGCTTTTTGCAGAATGGGGACTTGCCACTCAGGCTTAGGGTTAGTGATAAGGTTAAGAAAGGGGTTTTGTTTTGGATGGAAGTTGCCATTCGGGCTTAGGGTTAAGGCGTGACCATCGTAAAAGTAAACTAGTTTACTATATTACGTAGGCCACAGTCAAGGGAGTTTTTGTTAGGGGGTGGCTTAGGTGGGCTTGTCACTCGAACCTAGAATTATTGGTAGAGTAATTATTTTATATCATGTTTTCAGCTTGAAAAAATATTTTTTAAATTGCGTTGAATTTATATGTGAAACTGATCCTCCCTCTAAATTATTCTTTTGTCTTTTTTCTGTCAAGACTTTTAGGGTGTTCACACGTAATCGCCTAAAAACGTAGAATCTTATTTTTTAATTGTCAAATTATTATTATTACTTATTATTATTAGAATTAAAGTTTGAAAGTGGAGTATATTTGACAACCGGTATTTCCTTAAGTATTTTTTTTATAAAAGAACCACAAATCATTAACTTTTTTAAGCACAAAGTATTCTTGTCTTTCTTTTTTTTTTACAAAACTCTGTAAACGAATTTCACAAAGCTTACTGTTTAAACTAGCTGCTGCTGATTGATTAATTGCTACACTAGCAACACTAGCTAAATTGTTGACTTTCGCTCAAAAAGGGACAATATTTTTTCGGATAGAGTAATTCAAAATTACTACTACCGAAAGACAAAACAACATACAATTATAATCTTCATGAATAAAAAAAGTTAATAGATTGATTTATTTACTAGTTGGGGTATAAAAATATTTTTCTCTTTTAATGTTCGATACACGTTATGTTGAAGTTTTATTTTTAAGATTACAAAAAAAATAATGGATCTTTGATATATCTATCAGCAGCAGTCGTTTTGTTGATGTTTTCGATTTTTCAATAGCAGTCTAGATGTGTGGAGCTCATAGATGATTGAAGATTTTTAATTTGCGAAGCCATACCTCCAGTTTTATACTTGGCACGTCTACAGTTATGGGTGTAGTAATATGACACCAACAGATTATTAAAGACGGTATATTTCTCTACAAAATGGTGTAAATTTCGAAATATTTGTACATTGAATTTCTATCGGATTTTATTCAGTAAAGTTTTCAACTTGGATTTTTTTTATGAAATGCAACTTAAACCCTATAAACGAGTGCCCTTTTTTCTTTCAGATAGGACTATTTTATATGCATAGTTACACACAATTTCACGCGCAACAAATTTGAAAAACATTTTTTTCACATAAAAATAAAACGTCTGTCACTGAAAATAGTGACTTAACTTGAAGTGGTTTGGGAAAAAAATATTAATGAGACAGGAGAAAAAATTGTACATTTATAAAGAGAAAAGATTAAATTTTGTTTACATCCAAATTTTATAAAAATAACCTCCAAAATACACAAGATATCACAAGTTGAAATGTAAGGAATTTCACTTTGTTTTTAACATATTTCGTCAGGAAATCAGCCCGGTTTGGGATACCTAATATCACTTTAGAGGGAGATTATGTTGATGATTATGTTTTCCGTAAAAATTTGCTGCTGAATTTATTATAGTAGCAATCCAGTGAAGTTTAAAAATTCGGTTCCTGTAATAAAAAGGCACCCAAATAAGGCAGACATTTTTTCACGACTAGTTTTGTCTGTCTTTTGTAACAATGACAATTCAAAGTTGTCCCTTTCTGACATTAAACTGTGCAAATTATTTTTTTTTCACAAAAATCAAAGTATTACAAGATTAAAACTGTAGAATTTATCTAAATATAAAAAAATTGGTACTTCTAGAGGAGAGGACCCATATCGACGTTTCTGTTTGCGATTTATGAAACAAGCTGGAAATGGCTGAGCGAGTACAGTCAATTAGTACCGACATTAAATGCAACAGCTTTTTAATTCCCCCCCCCCCCGGCTTAAGATTATCCCCTCACCCTACTGTGTTAAAAGTGGGTTCAATAATTTTCTTCAAATCATTAGTAAATCAATCTCATTTCTTGTAGTTTTTTTTTTGGTGCTTATATAGATGAGGAACATATGAAAACGCAGTTCCAAATCAATACACGGGAAAACTATTTGATATACTTATGTATCGGGCAAAAATTATCTAGTAGAATTTTAATTAAAAATAAAAATCAGTTATATCGTTTTTTAGTGTTCCGCCATTGATTTGAGCGAAAAACACGAAATTCAGGTGTCGATAACTCAGTCTGTCATAAATAAGTAATAAATCAATGTAAGTAATAAATCAATGGCAGTCAGCAAAATAAGATGAAACCTATGTTTACTTTTAATTAAAATTCTAATCGATCATTTTTCATAATTTTTGGTGAGGATACTTCTTTTTGCCTGATACGTAAGTATAAACAAGAGTTTTCACTTGGGATTGCATTTTCCATGTATGCCCTCATCTATAGAAGCGCCATTTTTTTTGGAAGTTTTTTCAGCATTTTTGGGGGGAGGAGGGATAGTTGGTTTTTTTTTATTAACCTTAACCTAGTTTTTGTATTTGAAAAAAAAAAAAAGCATATAATTTTTTATATGCTTTTTTTTTGTCGAATACAAACACTAGATTAGGTTACGGTTAAAAAAAAACCCAAGTATCCCTCCCCTCCAAAAAATGCTGAAAAAACTTTCAGAAAAAAATGGTTCTTCTATGTACAAAAATATTTTGCATGGCATAATTTTAAAAGGACAACTTTAAATTGTCACTGCTACAAAAAACAGGACAAAACTATCTGTGAAAAAATGTCTGCCTCATTTGGGTACCTCTTCATTACAAGTACCAAAAATTCAATGAATCTGAGTTGGTAGTTCCTTCTTTAATTTATGGACTAGAATACTTGACCTTTAAACTTTAATTCAATCCAGAAACTACTCTCTATTCAACAAGTTTCAATCTAAAGGCTTCAAAATTAGTTTCTAAGTGTCACAAGTCATGACATGTCAGCCATTTTTTATCAATTAATTAATAATAACGAATGGCTGACACATCTTTACTATCGTACCATGCAGTATAGTACCAGCAGAGAAAATAAAATTTTCTACCGACCTGTATACTTAAAAAATTCAGAAAATTCAATTTTTATTTTATTTCAAAGTAAGATTTTGTTCAAAATAGCAGCTGGGTCCTCTGTTGTTGGCGAGGCTTGATTACTTAAAAAATAATTAAAACGAAATGGCTTACCCTACCACTAACCAGAAGTCATAGTGGCAAGCTCCTCTGGACTTAGGGTTAGTTATACAGTAAGTCATTTTATTTTATTTTACTATTTTTCAGCCTGAAGTTATTCGAAACTAAAATAATGGAAAAGTCCGACTTTCACAGGGAAAGCAGAATCAAATTCCAATGCTGTTAAGACAATAGAAACCGAACTTTTGTCTGTGTGTGTGTGTGGGGGGGGGGTAATAAAAACACGTAAAAATTTAGCCAATTTCGTTCTTTTGTTTTGGGGGGGGTATATTAATTTAATTAAAACGTAGATATTTAGGCAATTTAGATTTTGTAGGGGGATTTTTTTTTACTTAATAAAAATACGTAGCAATTTAGCCAATTTATTATTTGAGGGGTTATTTATTTAATAAAGACTAACCCTAACCGACCTCCCCAAAAAATAAAATTGGGTATCTTTTACAATATAACTCAAACGCAAAAAACAAAACAAATATACAACAAATAAAAGTTACCGTAGCCGATAAAACAGAATTTCCAAGTTACATTTATTAATGATTATAATCCGTTAAAAGTACTATTTTGGTAAGAGTACACCGCCCGAGAAACCACCTGTGCGCATGCGCCAACAAACGGAAGTGAAGACAAACGGAAGCGCATAAATGAAAGCGCTATTGGGTGCAAATACAAAAAAAATAAAATAAAATAAAATAAAATAAAAATATTAAGAAATCAATAATCTAAATTTTGCAAAAATGTAAAACGCTATTGAATGAAAATGTAAAATAAAAAAACAAACACGTAATAAAAACAAAAACAAACACGTAAATTTCAACAGGATACAAATGGTTAATTTTATTTACTAAAGCGTTGAAAACGTCTTCGTGTTATTTTTTTTCGCAGAAAATTTTGCACTACCAATCCATTTCATGGTAGACCCACAAACACAGTCTGGATTCTTTCATTAATTTCAATTCCTGAAGAAAAATAAATAAATTCGTATAACTTGATATTTTCATTTTAAATCAATTTTAAATTGTGCACTTCCTGTCTTCACTTCCGTTTGTTGGCGCATGCGCACAGGTGGTTTCTCGGGGGGGGGGGGGGCTCACGTATACTCTTACCACCTCGTTTTCGTTTAATTCTATCGTGGTTGTTTTTTTACTGGGACTCATATTCAAAGCGCAATTTCATTTTTCAGCCAAGCAAAAGAACAAAACAAAACTACATTTTAAGCAAAAGAAATAAAATCATTTTCTTTTTATTTACATGTCATTGTGCTTTTATTTACATATTATTTTTATTCATCACACCGTAATGTTTTTTTTTCTGTTTCTGTAAAAAATTCCATACCGTAACCCTAAATCTAAACCTAACCCCTATTTTTCATATTTCAGTCAAGCAAAAAAACAAAACTAAAAAAAAAACGTCGCTTTGATTATGGGTCCCGGTTAAAAAAAAAAAAAACACCACGTGACAACAAAAACGTTGATTTTCTCAAATTGTTATTTCTTCGAAAAATGTTCTATTAATTGAATTTGCATGACTTCTCATTTAAAAAAATGGATATTTTCCATTTTCGGAGACATTGCGTACTAAAAAAGAGAGTTACTGCCCCTTACACCATTGGAACTCTTCTAAAATAAATAGAAGCACCAAACAGTTAATAAACAAATTCGTTTCGGGAACTCAAGTTTTATTTTGTATTTATTTACTCCTCTCCAGGAGTTAGGCACAAGGCTAGTTTTATCTTACTCCCACAAGGTAAGATGTGACCCAAGATGGAGTCGGGAAAGTGGTACTTGAAAAGCCAGCGCCCGAGAAATGAGCACTCTGGCCATTAAAAATTGCCTGGGCAGCCCCGTCGGCATTCCCAGGTAGGGGCGCCTCAGGCAGAAAGCAATAAACTTACTCCTCCCCAAAGAGGGGAGGCAAAGCCTGGGAGGGTGGACCTTATTTTGTATGGTCGACGTTGGCGTTATCGAATTTAGGAAAACTCGTCACAGGAAAATTGGTCAACGGAAAATTGGTCAACGGAAAATTGGTCAACGGAAAATTGGTCACCGGAAATTTCGTTTAAATGGAAAGTAGGAAAATTCGGCAATTATCGAATAAATATCGATTGAAAATAGATTTTAGAACCGTTTTTACAGGAGATATACTTGTAAATACGAGGCTACCCACACCCCAGTGGAGAACATTTTTTTATATTATTTTTTTGGTACTTGTGCAGTTTACGAACCGGGCTATTTTTTAGATAAGATTTTCAAGTTAAATTACATTTTTACGATATCTTTTGTTTATTAAATTGTTAGGTGAAAGTACAGAATAGTTAACAAAGCACCCCCCTCATTCTCCCCATGTAAAAAATCGTTGTCTAAATAATGTTATTATTTCAAGCCTGTTTCGTAATTAAGTTACGAGATGAAATCCATCATAATTCATTTAGAGTTCTTCGTAAACAAGTCAGCCATTTTAATTAACAAAACATCAATTACTTCGTGTGTGTGCAAAACTTGAAAGGAATTTATAAACTATGAGTAAAAAGTCATTTAAACTGGCTTTAAATTCTTAGAAAATGTCCATGTATTTAAAAAAGCAAAATTGTAATTCAGTGTTTTTTTTTCATCTTGCCTAAAACTTGTTTTAACTAACAACTTTATTTAATACTTAAAAAAAGAAATTCTTCTTTCAGACAACGATTTTTTACATGGGGAGAATGGGGGGGGGGTGCTTTGTTAACTATTCTGTACTTTCACGTTGTAAAGAATAACCCGATCCAAACCTTTAATTTCGTAACGTAATTAAGAACCGGATTATTTAGAAAGCCATTCTTAACACACAAAACTGCACAAGTACCAAAAAATAATATAAAAAAATGTTCTCCACTGGGGAGGGGGGTAGCCCCGTATTTACAAGTATATCTCCTGTAAAATCGGTTCTAAAATCTATTTTCAATCGATATTTATTCGATAATTGCCGAATTTTCCTACTTGCCCAAAAGTGACGAATTTTCCGTGACCAATTTTCCTGTGACGAGTTTTCCGGCCACCGGCGTTATCACATTTTATTGAGCCAATATGGGGGCTAGCCATAGGGGGTTTTCTTTTTAACTTTTCACTATACATCGCCTAAATTAATTTACTTTTCTTTCCAATTCTTTTTTGTACGAATAAAAAAAAAGTTTATTTGACTGTAACGATAAATACTAAATATGAAAAAATAAGCTTTATTTCCATTGATACACATATGTCTATTTAACCTCGTGTTTAGACTGACCTAACGTAACGAGGGAAACATTTTAAAATTGACGCCTGGACTGTAACATTTACTCACAATGTATTGCGGATTTTCGTACATATAAGTCATTTCACAACCATTCGGCTCGACATTGATGAGGACATCCATTAACCCAATGTTTATAAGCCACAACAACGACCAGTGTGTTCTTTTCAAATGGTTAGAAAACAAATCACGCTGCAAATACTGACATTTTAATTAAGCGGTGTAAAAAAAACGGTGTCAAGGCAACTGCCATTCCTCGTTAATTATAGTTCTGCCCCAACTTGTAGATTGCTACTGGAAAAGGGAGATAACTCAAACTTTTGCGATATTTGAAAAAAAAAAGGGTGGCACTTTTACTCCCGGCCCAGGCCGCCCACCGCCGCCTAGCCCCCGGCGCCAGCATTTTGGCTCACGTGACTCAATCGTAGTCACTTATGAACAGAATAGTATTCGTTATTAACACTTAGCATATATCCCACCCCCAATACATTTTTTTTTGTTTATTAATTATTTACCATACGAAATAGAATGAAGATTGATGGATTTTTGCGCCAGCATTTTGGCTCACGTGACTCAATCGTAGTCACTTATGAACAGAATAGTTTTCCGTATTAACAATTAGCATGTATCCCACCCCCAATACATTTTTTTTGTATATTAATTATGGACCTTACGAAATAGAATGAAGATTGATGGATTTTTGCCCACCGCCGCAGACATATGTATATCAATGGAAATAAAACTTATTGTTTATTAATTATTTACCTTACGAAGACTATTCTGTTTATAAGTGACTACGATTGAGTCACGTGAGCCAAAATGCTGGGCAGCGGTGGGCGGCGGTGGGCAAAAATCCATCAATCTTCATTTCATTTCGTAAGGTAAATAATTAATAAACAAAAAAATGTATTGGGGGGGGGATATGCTAAGTGTTAATAACGAAGAATATTCTGTTTATAAGTGACTACGATTGAGTCACGTGAGGCAAATGCTGGCGCCGGGGGCTGGGCGGCGGTGGGCGGCCTGCGCGGGGGATAAAAGTGCTGCCGAAAAAAAAGCAAACTTTTGCGATATTTGAAAAAAAAAAGCAAACTTTTGCGAACACTTAAACAAATTGAGTTTAAAATAAGCCTCGTACATTATGGTAATTTCTACGAATTACCATTAATCGCATAGATATGATTATTTTAATAAAATAAAACGACTTGATTAATTTATGAAATTTTGGGTGTGCGAGATTTTCTTTCGGTGCTTGTCGAGATAAAGTCGCAATTGGAAAACCTAAAAAAAAAACCTCTCGTTCATACTCAAGTATCAATTTGGAATTGCGTTTTCCAATTGCGACCTCACTTCGACAAGCAGCTTTCTCTCCCTCACGAGTACATACGTCATACAAATGTTTCTTTTTTTTTTAATTTTTCATAGCGAAGGAATTGTCAACATGCACCAAAATTGTTTATTATATTTTCGAAAGAAAAGAAAACCATAAAACGGTGCTTTGTTACTAGGTATGTGCAAAAATGGCTGTCGCTTGTACTGACTATAGTTCTTAAAAGTGTTTTTTCTTAATTTTTTAAAGCAGTTTTCGTTTAACTTTTGATTGTATTTGAAAGATAAAAGCATTAAGTTAACATTTAAAACGAAAACAAATGTATGTTCACGTTTTTTTAAAAATTAAAATGGAAATTGTTATAAAAAAAAACGAAGGCAATGTTTTACAATAGCCCTACAACTCGCGAGTCGGGTTAAGTAAAAGTTGTAGAACGTTGTCAAAAAAATGAATATGCAACAAATAAATGCGACGTACGTCGAGACTGGAGATTTTCCTAGTTATCTATTACATTTATTTGTATGTTTACGTAGGATAAATGGCTTTTTATTAGACATGAAAAAAAAATTTTCTGTTCACAAAAGAAGATGGCGTCAACAGCTTTGCTTGCTTCGCGTATGGTTGTCACGTAGTGTTTTTTTTTTACCGGGACTCATAATCAAAGCGGCGTTTTTGTTTTTTTGTTTTGTTCTTTTGCTTGACTGAAATATGAAAAATTGGGGTTTGGTTTAGATTTAGGTTTAGGGTTAGGTTTAGGGTTAGGTTTAGGGTTACGGTATGGAATTTTTTACAGAAACAACAGGAAAAAAAAACATTACGGTGTGACGAATGAAAATAATATATAAATAAAAGCACAATGACGTGTACATAAAAAGAAAATGATTTTATTTCTTTTGCTTAAAATGTAGTTTTGTTTTTTTCTTTTGCTTGGCTGAAAAATGAAATTGCGCTTTGAATATGAGTCCGAGTAAAAAAAAAACACGAGGCTGCGAAAATGTGAAGAAGCGGCGGCCATTTTACTTTCCAGTCTGCGTGTGATAAAGATATCGATTTATAAAAAACAGTACTTTTAACAGATTATAATCATTAATAAATGTCACAGGTAACTTTGAAATCAACTTTTATATGCTACGGTAACTTTTATTTGTTGTATATTTGTTTTTTTCAGCGTTTTCGTTGTAGGGCTATTGTTAAAAATACCCAAAACGAAAAATCAGTTAAAACTGCAGGTTCAATAAAACATGTTTAAAATTCGCTGGAAAGGTAAATATAAGTTTTCTGTAACTGTTTCAAAGATAATTATTAAATTAAAGTCTTAAGAGAGTGAATTACAAAAGAATGTACCTTTTTTTTATATTTTTACTAACAATTGTTTAATTATCAAAAAAAAAAGTGAAAGTTAGCTAAAACATGTCCGAAACCTGTGTTGTAAACAGAAAATACGGCTACAAAATCTCTAAGTATGGAAAGCCCAACCCGCAGTAATATTTTGTTTTTTGTTTTTAATTTTTACGTTACGAACTGCGTCAATGTTATTAATTATTTTTACATGATGATTGATTAAAATATTGAACAATCACATCAACTTTAAGAATTAATATAATTTTAAATTACATAAATTCTTAAAGAATAAATAACTAATTTATTGTAATGAGACATACGAATTTCTTACATGTTTCGTAACGATAAATTACATAAATTCTTTTAAAATAAAGCGAAAAGAGTATTTTTTTATTTTAAGTGTGAAAAAGTAAATTAAAGTCAATGACTACACTGACAATATTCATTGAAAAAAAAAGTTAAAACATGAAAAATTATTTATTAATAAATAAATAGAATTAAATTTTGAAAGAAAATGTCATATTTTAATTTTATTTATAATAATTGTTTTAAACTCTTTAAATAATATTTATTAATGAAACAAAAATGACAAAGCAAATACAAACTTACGTTTTATCTTTCCAAATAACTGACGATGAATTGTGAAATAAACAAAATTGTTGAATCTCTGAAAAAATTGATGACGGTGTGGGGGGTGAGCTAATACCGCCTGTTTATTACAGAACAGTGCTACCATACATCTCCAAGTCAATCGTTAGTAGAAATTATCCAATTAAAATTTTTTTTTTCGTTATGATCCTGATTCTCAAATTTGTCAATTTTTTGTTTATTTTCAAGATTATAAAAAAATTTC
>OY744515.1:232550737-232623237 GCA_963556195.1 Sepiola atlantica | reverse complement strand
CATGATATTCTTTATCATGTTCAACCCCCTCATGATATTCTTCATCATTTTCAATCCCCTCGTGATATTCTTCATCATTTTCAATCCTCTCATGATATTCTTTATCATTTTTAATCCCCTCATAATATTCCTCTTCATTTTCAATCCCCTCATGATATTCTTCATCATTTTCAATCCTCTCATGATATTCTTCCTCATGTTCAATCCTCTCAGTATATTCTTCATCATGTTCAATCACCTCATGATAGTCTTCATCATTTTCAATCCTCTCATGGTATTCATCATCATTTTAAATCCTCTCATGATATTGTTCATCATTTTGAATTCCCTCATGATATTCTTCATCATTTTCAATCCTCTCATGATGTTCTGCATCATTTTCAATCCCCTCATAATATTCTTCATCATTTTTAATCCCCTCATGATATTCTTCATAATTTTCAATCCTCTCATGATGTTCTTCATCATTTTCAATCCTCTCATGATCTTCTTCATTATTTTCAATACTCTAATGATGTTCTTCATCATTTTCAATCCTTTCATGGTATCCTTCATCATTTTCAATCCTCTCATGATGTTCTTCATCATTTTCAATCCTCTCATGATATTTTACATCATTTTCAATCCTCTCATGATGTTCTTCATCATTTTCAATCCCCTCATAATATACGTAATCATTTTCAATCCCCTCATGATATTCTTCATCATTTTCAATCCTCTCATGATATTCTACATCATTTTAAATCCGCTCATGATGTACTTCATCATGTTCAATCCTCTCATGATATTCTTCATCATTTTCAATCCCATCATGATAGTCTTCATCATTTTCAATCCCCTCATGGTATTCTTAATCATTTTCAATCTAATTATGTAATTCGTAATCATTTTCAATCTCATTATGTAATTCTTCATCATTTTCAATCCCCTCATGATATTCTTCATCATTTTCAATCCCTCGTGATATTCTTCATCACTTTCAATCTTCTCATGTTATTCTTTATAATTTTCAATCCTCTCATGATATTCTTCATCATTTTGAATCTCCTCATGAGGTTCTTAATCATTTTCAATCCGGTCATGACGTTCTTCATCATTTTCAATCCCCTCATAATATTCTTAATCATTTTCAATCCCTTAATGATATTCTTCATGATTTTTAATCCAATTATGCTATTCTTCATCATTTTAAATCCTCTCATTATATTCTTCATCATTTTCAATCCTCTCATGATATTATTTATCATTTTCGATCCTCTCATGGTATTCTTCATAATTTTCAATCCCTTCATGATATTCTTCACCATTATGAATCTCATCATGATATTCTTCATCATATTCCATCCTCTCATGAGGTTCGTCATCATTTTCAATCCCCTCATAATATTCTTAATCATTTTCAATCCTCTCATAATATTCTTCATCATTTTCAATCCCCTCATGATATTCTTCATCATTTTCGATCCTCTCATGATATTCTTAATCATTTTCAATCCCCTCATAATATTCTTCATCATTTTCAATCCCCTCATGATATTCTTCATCATTTTCGATCCTCTCATGATGTTCTTCATCATTTTTAATCCCCTTATGATATTCTTACTCATTTTCAATCCTCTCATGATATTCTTCTCAAATTTATATCCATTCATGGTATTCTTCATCATTTTCAATCGCCTCATTATATTCTTCATCATTTTCAATCCCATCGTGATATTATTCATCATTTTCAATCCCTCATGATATTCTTCATTATTTTCAATCCTCTCACGATATTCCTCATCATCATTTTCAATCCCCTCATGCTACTTCTTTTTTACAGCACGTGGTCGTCTATAATCGTCACCTATTTAGTATTGGCTTGGCTATGCCTTGCTTAGCTACTCCATTTGACTTATAATAATGACAATAGATGTTCTTAACATTGTATTGTCCTATTCCCCTCCCTTTTATCAGGGCAATAGTCCGAAGAAAAATGCAAAAAAACAATAATAACGTGACGATAGCATAAAATAATATCCGAACCTATCACTATGACGTCATGTACCTATCTATGTGACGTCATGTGCACAAGATAACATTAAAAATCGTGATCACATTAAACGAAAAAATTGCTATTTGACCCCTTTAAAATGAATGTTTTTTTTTAATTTTTGGATATTATTTTATCGAGGTTATGCCGGTTAAAATAATACCTAATTCGGAGGTGTTTGTTTAGTATTTTAAAAGCCTTAGCGTTACATACATATCACAGATTTTTGCCTTATATATATTTAGATATATATATATGTATATATATATATGTATATATATATGTATGTATATTTATATATGTATGTATATATATATATGTATATATATATATGTGTATATATATATATATATGTATATATATATATATGTATATATATATATATATATATGTATATATATATATATATATATATATATATAAACAATAATAAATAATTTCCATTTAAATGCATATGATGTGTGGGATAATAATATGCTTCTGAATATCTGGACTACCATGAAACTGCAGTAAAGTGCTAAGTTAAGCTACTTTTAATTTATTTATTATTGTGTCGCATACCCTTTAATTACTCGTACCTTTTCTTTGTCGCGTGGAAAGGTATCGTCTAGTGGTTGAGTTCTTTCTTCGTTTCTGTACTGCCGTGAACATCGCCGTCCGCTGTGTCTGCAACAAAAACCTCCCTAACACGATTCAGGAGGCAAACAATCTTTTAAATTTTGATTAGTTTTGTTCAGGCGTCAGTTTACTGTCACTCTTGGAGATGTTTCACTAACGTTGAGGGAGAGATCGAATTACTACTTTATTGTAGTTAATTCCTAGCTTAAGTCCTTAGCCATTCAAGGAGGGGGGAAGAAGGAATCTCATGCCTGCATTCTCTTAGGGAAATAAATTCCCCTTTTCATTTTGGACTACATAGAGAAATAGTCTGTTCGGCTTGCTTCCAAAAACCAGACTGGCAAAACTCAGTTTCCCACACAAAAGCCTGTGACGTCACAGAACCCCTATGCGCAGGTGCACCTTGACCCATGACCTGAGGCCTCGTCAACGTGGTGGCCGTGTCAACGCTTGTGAGCTCCGACTATGTGAACAGCCCTATTTTGCACTCGGTTGAATGGGTTCACCCGCACTAAATCGCGCAAGCCAAACCAAACGATTCCCCACACATACGTCCACTTCAACATGCGTCCGGCCTCACAGCGCCATTATCCAACAATTGTTATAGAGAGAGATTTTTAGAAAAATTAACCAGAATGCTCAATTACTTAAGCAAGAGCTTAATATTTAACGTTGATACAAAAAGAAGTATGTAACCCGGGTTTCATAGCAAAAAGACCCCAGTTTTAATAAACATGACTTAACCAGTCCGCTTCCTCCTCCGATCTGGTTAAGCTGACTGATAGCGACTGGTTAACTCGGGTTTATTAAAGCTGAGGTCGTTTTGCTATGAAACCCGGGGTACATAAATAGGGTTACTCCTTTTTGCATCAAAATTATATGTATATATACACGTGCAAACAGTCGTTGACAAATGTTTAAGACCACCCTGCTATGTTTAAAATAAACTAGAAATTAAAGACAGTTTTGTAAATAAGTCCTATTAATATATGCGTGGTAATTATTTGGGTAAAACTGCACTAGGCACACCGCCAACACTCCAATCTATGATACAAATAAAAATGCATGGTCTAGATTTTTGAAAACTTTAATAACCAAAATAAATAGATGAGTATTGAAAATGGCGATGATGCAATTGAGAAAGTTTAAGATTAGGATCACTAAGAGTGTAATGTCAAACATTGGCTTAGTAATCATCTTGCTCTATTGAGTTTCTTATTCATTTACTTATTAGAAGTTCTCAAACGAGTTATTACCAGTGATCGCTCACTGGCAACAACAAAGGGTGTTCCCTGGAGTGTGAATGATAAGTGTCCCCAGATTTCTAGCACGCTCTGCTTCTTTCGGTAACCATTGCAAATCATTTTGTGTTCATACAGCAGTCGTTTACCATTGATTTCTCGTTGATACCAACCGTTGGTTTACTCAGGAACCTGAGTGGCAATAAGCCTGCACTTTTCATTACACACTGGACTGCCAGACTCCGAACTGCCTGTTAGTAAAAATAGCGTTGCCTTTTTTTGATTAGTCGAAAAAAAACAAACTTTTCTGACCATGTATTTTTTATCGTTCATCTCCAAAGTGTATATGTGGAACCGGCCGAAATAAAGGTGCCTTCTTTTCATATAAACGGTGGTTATTAAGATGAGAACTTCCATTTCGATGTAAAATAAAGAGTTTCAATGGGTAATTAGATTAGAACTCAAAATAGTGGAGGAAATAAGAAAACTGAGGATCACTCAACTATAAATATACATACTTTGTATTTTATTTGTATACTAGCTGCATCTACCCGGTGTTGCTCGGGATGCAGTGATATCATTTTAGTTTTAAATTTTTATTTGTTTTCGCATTTTTTAAACTTATACAAAAAAATAAATAAAATTTTAGTTGTGAAGGAGACAACTTTAAAAATATTTTTCAATTAAAAGTTAGTTATTCCCTTAGCTGATTTTCATTTTTGGTCATAATTGAAAAATGTTTCCAT
The DNA here is from genome assembly GCA_963556195.1 of Sepiola atlantica. Taxonomy (NCBI): domain Eukaryota; kingdom Metazoa; phylum Mollusca; class Cephalopoda; order Sepiida; family Sepiolidae; genus Sepiola; species Sepiola atlantica. The sequence continues at coordinate 232,618,600 of OY744515.1, read as the reverse complement.
ATTGTCAGTTGTCCAGGCGGGTCTACATAAATTTAAAAATAAACTGTAGCAAAGTGTGTTATTAGAATGTCAATAACATGTCATAAAAATCAAAAAAATGAAAATTGGCTAGTCAGAATCAAAGTTTTATTTGTCAGTTTAAATGCTATTTAGATCCAGCTTTTAATATTTCACAAGATAATTTTATATGTTAGATAATCGAATGTTATTTATTTTTGTTTCTTCAGCAATTCAATCAACTTGTACAGATGGTCTTTTCTTTTCTGGCTGATCCAAGTAAGGTAAATCGAATGATTTTTCTTTTATTTAAAGAAGACTCTACTTCAGACTTGTACTTTTGGAAGATTTGTTTAGTCGGGCGGCTGATGGTCGCATTGATGTGTGTGTAACTCGATTACCAACAAAGACGGAGACCTGTTTTTTTCTTTTCATTTCCAGATTTTTATTTACATGCAAAACTGGACAAGTATTAAATAAGAATACATACACTCACAGAGCCAAGGAATAAGATTGAATTAAAATTAACATGGCAGGCAAACATGCATTTACCACTTCTGCCTGAGAGAAGTGATAAGGATGCATTTGAGAGAAACAGGAATAAATAAAAACATGGCAAAAGATAAGTTAGTTTGGAAGTCAATTTCTAAAAGCCATCCAACACATGCCAGCATGTAAAATAGACGTTAAACTGAATATGATGATGATATGTTTGAACGACATTTTCACAAACATATTCTTAACTGGCAAAGAATATGACATTGGCTAGGACTACGACTACGATGTCTGCAATGACCATACTGACTTGTTGGCACCTTCTATCACCCTAAGAAAACACTAAATTAGCTATACAATTGGCTCACTTTCAGAATTCGGTGGTCATCAGGACATCAGCCTTAGATTAACTTCAATCATCGAGCAAGTCTGCTTATATTCTCAGTCAGTGCAAGGGGGGAGTTGGAAAGTAAAATTTGCTTATAAAACTTTTCTCTTTGTCTCAATAACACATGATTGACAGTTTTGAGTTCAATCCCTGCTAAGTCTTTCACAATTCTCAATTTATATTTTCAATCTTTATTACACTAAACAAGAATACAAAAAAGTGGCAGATATGGCCAGTTTTAATACGCGTCACCTGATGACTTCCGGCTCCGGGAGCACGTATGGAAGCCCATACGAATGTAATATAACATTCATCCTTGCAAGAAAGAAAAAAGATAGTGTCTTCAATAATTTAAGTTTTACCTTTTACCTTTTTTCTTTTTTTATATGGAATAAATTGTAATAAAAAAACACGTGTTACTTTGAAGCCAAGCTTTATTCAACTAAAAAAGGAATACAAAAAGGTGGCAGAAATTCATTGGAATCACGGCGATCAATAATACAGGGCTGCTAAGCAGGCGATTGAGGTCAACGACTCGAGGCGGATATGTGAAGAGCAAAATTACTACTAAATATTAATCACCGAGAAAAGTTTTAGTAACAATTCACCAGTAATGTGTAGTAATTAGTAACTATACATATTATTAGGAAGCAGCTTACAATTATTGATTTATTTCCATAAAATGAAATGTAAAAAGAACAAAAGTATAAATAAAACTAAATTCACAAAAAATCACTTTATTCACCATGAATTAGACACATTTTTGATATTTCAAAAATGATGAGTCAATTTGTTCATATTGACTGCTTGATTACAGAAAATATAATGACATAATTACAATCAGAAATCAAATACTTTATGAACAAAATAATGTTTGGAGAAACAAATTTAATAACTTTTACAGAATTTGCTGTTTGTTACATGTACAATTTGTTTTTACAGAAGATTAAACAAATGCTTATTTCTCTATCATACGATAATACATATCATACATAGTATTAATAATTAAATCAACTCACATTAAAAAGACTGAGACAAACAGAGATTGAACAACTTCGAGAGATCAAATAACTGGAAGACCATTAAAAAAAATTATGGAATCACAGATTTGCAACTATTATTGTAGAGTCACCAAAAATATTGAGCTTCAACCTTTTGAAATGGGATAGAAACGAATCTTTTGAAAATAGCTAGACTTAGCTCCAAAGATCATTCTCTATTAAAATGAAAAAGAAAACACTTTCAAACACTTTCAGATGTTTAAAACTATACTGGTCGGTAGAAAAGTAATAGTTATGTTTTGTATATTATGTTGTTTTTTTCTTTTCCTGATTCTTGCTCTGTTAATTATATTTTTATAGGAAAATAATTATAGAAAAATTCATAAAATATTTAAGTATGTTGTTTTATTTTCGTAAAACATGTCTTATGTAAATTAAATGGAACTTTTGAGGCATTCATGCAGTATAGTTAACAGCATAAATCGAAAAAAATTGTACAGCAAATAACTGTTGCCAAACGCAAGAAAATTTAGTACACTTACGAAATACTAATGCCTGAGAAGATGAAGTGAATTTTAGACTAAGGAAATGTATTTCAATTAGAAGCGGTACATTCTTCGAATTTTCTACTCTACCAATGTCACTGATCTTTGACTTTTCTATACTGTACGTGTTCCGATATTCGGGTGAATGTTAAAAACTATTTAAATAGCAAACAGAACTCACCTCGTAAGTAAGCAAATAGATTGTTGTAATCATTTTATCTTTTAATTAACTTCTAAATTTTTACATTAAATTGTGTAGTTAAAGTTTGAATTATTTACAATGCAATGGGTTTATGGCTACCCCCAAATAACTTTTATTATGTACTTAACATCATGTTTTAGTATTAATAAAAAAAAACTTAAATAAGTTAGTTATAGCAAGTTGAATCGTACACGTGAACCAGTGAATAAAATGTATTTTTTTTTGTTTAAAAAAAAAATGAAATTTCCGACCTCGCATTTATTTAAATAAAAGTGGATGCGATGGAGATCATCGCTTATTAGGAATTTAGAGTTAACTCCTTCTATATTTTGTTATACATTATTGTCGGTCTTATATGTTTTTACCTCCCATAATATTGACAGGGTGTAGGGAAAAATAATGCAATTTTTTTTTGTATACCTTAGATATTGTTTTAAATAAAACTACCGTTTGTTTAACATTGCAAAGCCTCCATTTTTACGAAACCAAAACCTGGAAACATGTAAGGGGAGTAATTCTTATGTAGTAATTTAGAGTGATCTCCCTTTAGTTAATAAAAAATATGAAATACATTGAAATCACGGCCATCCATAATACAGGACAGCTTAGCATGCCACTGAGGTCCACAACTAGGGCGAATATGTGAAGAGCCAAATTACTACTAAATAGTAATCATTGAGAAAAGTTTCAGTAAAAATATTTAGTAATGTCGAGTAATAAGTAACTATACATATTAGTGGAAAGCAATTTACACTTATTGATTTATCTCCATCAAATCAAATTGAAAAAGAACAAAAATATAAAAGAACTAAATTCACTAAAAATCACTTCATTCACTATGAATTAGACACATTTTCGATATTTAAAAAATGATGAGTCAATTTGTTTATATTGATTACAGAAAATATAATGACATATTACAATCATAAATAATCTGAAAACCATTAAAAAGAGAATAGAATGACAGACTTGCAAGTATTATTGTAGATTCACCAACAATCTTGAGATTCAATCTTTTCGGTTGGGATAGTCACGAATCTTTTGAGAATAGCTAGACTTAGCCTCACAGATTGTTCTCTGTTGAAATGAAAAACTTTAAAACACTTTCGGAAATTATATTTCTTAATTTTGGAGATTGACAATTTGCATCATCTTGAGTGTTATCATCACAACGTTTCAGTTAAATGCAGTTCACAGTGATAGTCATCTGAAGGTTGAAGGTTCAATTCTCGGTACGGGCGAAAAAAATTGAAACATGCAAGGGGATTAATACTTATTTATTAATTTAGAGTGATCTCCCTTTAGTCAATAAAAATACATTGTACAATATCAACTGCGCCAGTATGAAGTTAAATTCAGTTCACAGTGATAGTCATCTGAAGGTTCAATTCTCGGTGCGGGCGATACGAAGAATTGCGAATTGCTGAAGACTTCTCTCAGTCATGGCTGACAGTACAAGGGAATGCTACCCCCGTGGATTAAATAAAGGGTTCCGTTCGAAATTCCGTCCGAGTTCCCGAGTTCAACAAAATATTCCTGAGTTCGAAGAGATACACCTGAAATAGGCCGGAGGTTACAGCGGCCGAAACGTTGTGATTATAGCACTCAAGTCCGAATAACCGACATTATACACACTTTCAAAATTTTAAAACATACAGGTCAGTAGAAAAGTAAATTTTCTTGCGTTTGTTAATAGTTATTTGTTGTATATTTGGTTGTTTTTCTCCTGATTCCTGCTTGTAACAATACTACATGATTAGTACTTTTGAATTTAAATAATGTTTTTGAAGATGCCAGCAAAATTATAGTTTTTATAGAAAAATAAATTTTTTTTAAAGTTGATAAAATATTTGAGAAAATTGTTTTATTTTCGTAAAATCACGTGTCTGATGTAAATCAATTTATAGACAGAAAATTAAATGAAACTTTTGAGGCATTCATGCAGTATAGTTAACAGAGCAGAAATCGAAAACAAGCGAAATATACAGAAAAAACTGTGACCAAACGCAAGAAAATTTAGTACAATACACTTACGAAATAATGATGCGTGAGAAGATGAAGTAAATTAAAAAATCCCGAAATGTATTTCTATTTAAAGCGGTACATTCTTCGAATTTTCTCCTCTACCAATGTCACTGATCTTTGATTTTCCTATACTGTACGTGTTCCGATAGTCGGGGTGAATGTTAAAAACGATTTACATAGCGAACAGAACTCGCCACGTAAGTAAGCAAATAGTATGTTGTAATCATTTTATGTTTTAATTTACTTCTAAATCTTTAAGTTAAATTGTCTAGTTTAAAGATTAAATCATTTACAGTGCAATGGGTGTATGGTTACTCTCCAATAACCTTTGTTATTTACTTTAAATCACTTTTTAGTATTAACAAAACACTTTAATATGTTAGTTATAGCAAGCTGAATCGTACACGCGAATCGGTGAATAAAATGGATTTATTTTGGTTAAGAAAAAAGGAAATGTCCGACTCGAATTTATTTAAATAAAAGTGGATGCGATGCAGGTCATCGCATATTAGGAATTTAGAGTTAACTCCTTCTATATTTTGTTATACATTATTGTCGGTCGTATGTTTTTACCTCCCATAATATTGACAGGGTGGGTGGAAAAATAATGCGGATTTATTTTTGCATACCTTAGGTATTGTGTTAAGTAAAACTACTGTTTGTTTAACATTGCAAAGCCTCCGTTTTTATGAAACCGAAACATGCAGAGGGGAGTTATTCTTTAGTAATTTAGAGTGATCTCCCTTTAGTTAATAAAATTATGAAATGCATTGGAATCACGGCCATCCATAGTACAGAACTTCTAAGCATGCCACTGATGTCCACAACTAGGGCGGATATGTGTAGAGAAAAATTACTACTAAATAGTAAACATTGAGAAAAGTTTCAGTAAAAATATTTAGTAATGTCGAGTAATTAGTAACTTTACATATTAGTGGAAAGCAATTTACATTTATTGATTTATTTCCATCAAATCCAATTTAAAAGAACAAAAATACAAATAAACTAAATTCACAAAAATCAGTTTATTCACCATGAATTAGATACATTTTTGATATTTAAAAAATGATGAGCCAATTTGTTTATATTGACTGCTTGATTACAGAAAATGTGACATATTACAATCAGAAATCAAATACTTTATGAACAAAATAATGTTTGGAGAAACAAATTTAATAACTTTTACAGAATTTGCTGTTTGTTACATGTACAATTTGTTTTTACAGAAGATGAAATAATGCTTATTTCTCTATTATACAATAATACATATTATACACAGTTTTAATAATTAAATCAACTCACATTATAAGACTGAGACAAACAGAGATTATACAACTTCGAAAGATCAAATAACTGGAAGACCATTAAAATAAGTTATGGAATCACAGATTTGCAACTATTATTGTAGAGTCACCAAAAATATTGAGCTTCAACCTTTTGAAATGGGATAGAAACGAATCTTTTGAAAATAGCTAGACTTAGCTCCAAAGATCATTCTCTATTAAAATGAAAAAGAAAACACTTTCAAAAACTTTCAGATGTTTAAAACTATACTGGTCGGTAGAAAAGTAATAGTTATGTTTTGTATATTATGTTGTTTTTTTCTTTTCCTTATTCTTGCTGTGTTAATTATATTTTCATAGGAAAATAATGGGAATGTTTTACAATAGCCCTACAGCTCGCGAGTCGGGTTGAAAAAAAGTTGTAGAACGTAGTCAAAAAAATGAATATGCAACAAATAAATTCAACGTACGTAGAGACCGGAGATTTTCCTAGTTTTCTATTCCATTTGTTTGTATGTTTACGTATGGTAAATGGGTTTTTATTAGACATGAAAAAAAAAAAAAATTTTAATGTCATTTATGTAAAAAACAAAATGGCGTCATTAGTTTTTGCTATCGGTGTCACGTGTGTGTGTTTTTTTTACCGGGACTCATAATCAAAGCGGGGTTTTTTTTTTTGGGGAGGGGGGGTTGCATTTTTGAAATGTAATTTTATGAAACGAACATTTGTACGATCATTTTGATCACCGAATGAGCGCGCATGTCGTTACGTCATTGGGGGTTAGGGTTAGGGCTGGGCTGGGCTTGGCTGGGTTAGGGCTGGGTTTAGGTAAGGGTTAGGGCTGGGTTTAGGTAAGGTTTAGGGTTAGGAATTTTTAAAAGAAACAGGAAAAAAAAACATTACGGTGTGACGAATGAAAATAATATGTAAATAAAAGCACACTGACATGTAAATAAAAAGAAAAGTACTTTATTCCGTTTGCTTAAAATGTAGTTTTGTTTTGTTCTTCTGCTTGGCTAAAAATGCAAAAATTGCGCTTTGACTATGAGTCCCAGTAAAAAACCAACCGAATCCAGAACGAGGCGGAAGTCTCGTTCTGGATTCGGTGTTTTCTATCGAAACAGCCATTACTATTTTTTTTTTTCACTTCACTTACGCTAAACCTATTAACTTATAGAAAATAGCACTTTTAACGGATTATAATCATTAATAAGTGTCACAGTTAACTTGGAAATTCAGTTTTATCGGCTACGGTAACTTTTATTTGTTGTATATTTGTTTTTTTCAGCGTTTTCGTTGTTGGGCTATTATAAAAAATACCCAAAATAATTATAGAAAAGTTTATAAAATATTTAAGTAAGTTGTTTTATTTTCGTAAAACATTTCTTATGTAAATTAAATGGAACTTTTGAGGCATTCATGCAGTATAGTTAAAAGCATAAATCGAAAAAATTGTACAGCAAATAACTGTTACCAAACGCAAGAAAATTTAGTACACTTACGAAATACTAATGCCTGAGAAGATGAAGTGAATTTTAGACTAAGGAAATGTATTTCAATTAGAAGCGGTACATTCTTCGAATTTTCTACTCTACCAATGTCACTGATCTTTGACTTTTCTATACTGTACGTGTTCCGATATTCGGGTGAATGTTAAAAACTATTTACATAGCAAACAGAACTCACCTCGTAAGATAGCAAATAGATTGTTGTAATCATTTTATCTTTTAATTAACTTCTAAATTTTTACATTAAATTGTGTAGTTAACGTTTGAATTATTTACAGTGCAATGGGTGTATGGCTACCCCCAAATAACTTTTATTATTTACTTAACATCATTTTTTAGTATTAATAAAAAAAAACTTAAATATGTTAGTTATAGCAAGCTGAATCGTACACGTGAACCAGTGAATAAAATGTATTTTTTTTTGTTTAAAAAAAAATTAAATGTCCGACCTCGCATTTATTTAAATAAAAGTGGATGCAATGGAGGTCATCGCTTATTAAGAATTTAGAGTTTACTCCTTCTATATTTTGTTATACATTATTGTCGGTCGTATATGTTTTTACCTCCCATAATATTGACAGGGTGTTGGGAAAAATAATGCAATTTTTTTTTTGTATACCTTAGATATTGTTTTAAATAAAACTACCGTTTGTTTAACATTGCAAAGCCTTCGTTTTTACGAAACCAAAACCTGGAAACATGTAAGGGGAGTAATTCTTATGTAGTAATTTAGAGTGATCTCCCTTTAGTTAATAAAAAATATTAAATACATTGGAATTATTTACAGGGCAATGGGTGTATGGCTACCCCCAAATAACTTTTATTATTTAATTAACATCATGTTTTAGTACTAATAAAAAAAACTTAAATAAGTTTGTTATAGCAAGTTGAATCGTACACGTGAACCAGTGAATAAAATGTATTTTTTTTTGTTTAAAAAAAAAATAGAAATGTCCGACCTCGCATTTATTTAAATAGAAGTGGATGCGATGGAGATCATCGCTTATTAGGAATTTAGAGTTAACTCCTTCTATATTTTGTAATACATTTTTGTCGGTCGTATATGTTTTTACCTCCCATAATATTGACAGTGTGTTGGGAAAAATAATGCAATTTTTTTTTTGTATACCTTAGATATTGTTTTAAATAAAACTACCGTTTGTTTAACATTGCAAAGCCTCCGTTTTTACGAAACCAAAACCTGTAAACATGTAAGGGGAGTAATTCTTATGTAGTAATTTAGAGTGATCTCCCTTTAGTTAATAAAATTATGAAATGCATTGGAATCACGGCCATCCATAGTACAGAACTTCTAAGCATGCCACTGAGGTCCACGACTAGGGCGAATATGTGTAGAGCAAAATTACTACTAAATAGTAATCATTGAGAAAAGTTTTAGTAAAAATATTTTGTAATGTCGAGTAATTAGTAACTATACATATTAGTGGAAAGCAATTTACATTTATTGATTTATTTCCATCAAATCCAATTTAAAAGAACAAAAATACAAATAAACTAAATTCACAAAAATCACTTTGTTCACCATGAATTAGATACATTCTTGATATTTAAAAAATGAGTCAATTTGTTTATATTGACTGCTTGATTACAGAAAATGTGACATATTACAATCAGAAATCAAATACTTTATGAACAAAATAATGTTTGGAGAAACAAATTTAATAACTTTTACAGAATTTGCTGTTTGTTACATGTACAATTTGTTTTTACAGAAGATGAAATAATGCTTATTTCTCTATTATACAATAATACATATTATACACAGTATTAATAATTAAATCAACTCACATTATAAGACTGAGACAAACAGAGATTGAACAACTTCGAGAGATCAAATAACTGGAAGACCATTAAAAAAATGATGGAATCACAGATTTGCAACTATTATTGTAGAGTCAATAAAATATTGAGCTTCAACCTTTTGAAATGGGATAGAAACGAATCTTTTGAAAATAGCTAGACTTAGCTCCAAAGATCATTCTCTATTAAAATGAAAAAGAAAACACTTTCAAACACTTTCAGATGTTTAAAACTATACTGGTCGGTAGAAAAGTAATAGTTATGTTTTGTATATTATGTTGTTTTTTTCTTTTCCTGATTCTTGCTCTGTTAATTATATTTTCATAGGAAAATAATGGGAATGTTTTACAATAGCCCTACAGCTCGCGAGTCGGGTTGAAAAAAAGTTGTAGAACGTAGTCAAAAAAAATGAATATGCAACAAATAAATTCAACGTACGTAGAGACCGGAGATTTTCCTAGTTTTCTATTCCATTTGTCTGTATGTTTACGTATGGTAAATGGGTTTTTATTAGACATGAAAAAAAAAAGAAAAATTTTAATGTCATTTATTTAAAAAACAAAATGGCGTCATTAGTTTTTGCTATCGGTGTCACGTGTGTGTTTTTTTTTTTACCGGGACTCATAATCAAAGCGGCGTTTTTTTTGTTGTTTTTTTTTTGGGGGGGGGGGTTGCATTTTTGAAATGTAATTTTATGAAACGAACAATTTAACGATCATTTTGATCACCGAATGAGCGCGCATGTCGTTACGTCTTTGGGGGTTAGGGTTAGGGCTGGGCTATAGCTGGGTTTAGGTTAGGGTTAGGGCTGGGTTTAGGTAAGGGTTAGGGTTAGAAATTTTTTAAAGAAACAGGAAAAAAAAACATTACGGTGTGACGAATGAAAATAATATGTAAATAAAAGCACACTGACATGTAAATAAAAAGAAAAGTACTTTATTCCGTTTGCTTAAAATGTAGTTTTGTTTTGTTCTTCTGCTTGGCTAAAAATGCAAAAATTGCGCTTTGACTATGAGTCCCAGTAAAAAAAACAACCGAATCCAGTGCGAGGCGGAAGTCTCGTTCTGGATTCGGTGTTTTCTATCGAAACAGCCATTACTATTTTTTGTTTCACTTCACTTACGCTAAACCTATTAACTTATAGAAAATAGCACTTTTAACGGATTATAATCATTAATAACTGTCACAGTTAACTTGGAAATTCAGTTTTATCGGCTACGGTAACTTTTATTTGTTGTATATTTGTTTTTTTCAGCGTTTTCGTTGTTGGGCTATTATAAAACATACCCAAAATAATTATAGAAAAGTTTATAAAATATTTAAGTAAGTGGTTTTATTTTCGTAAAACATTTCTTATGTAAATTAAATGGAACTTTTGAGGCATTCATGCAGTATAGTTAAAAGCATAAATCGAAACAAAATTGTACAGCAAATAACTGTTACCAAACGCAAGAAAATTTAGTACACTTACGAAATACTAATGCCTGAGAAGATGAAGTGAATTTTAGACTAAGGAAATGTATTTCAATTAGAAGCGGTACATTCTTCGAATTTTCTACTCTACCAATGTCACTGATCTTTGACTTTTCTATACTGTACGTGTTCCGATATTCGGGTGAATGTTAAAAACTATTTACATAGCAAACAGAACTCACCTCGTAAGTTAGCAAATAGATTGTTGTAATCATTTTATCTTTTAATTAACTTCTAAATTTTTACATTAAATTGTGTAGTTAACGTTTGAATGATTTACAGTGCAATGGGTGTATGGCTACCCCCAAATAACTTTTATTATTTACTTAACATCATGTTTTAGTATTAATAAAAAAACTTAAATATGTTAGTTATAGCAAGCTGAATCGTACACGTGAACCAGTGAATAAAATGTATTTTTTTTTGTTTAAAAAAAAATGAAATGTCTGACCTCGCATTTATTTAAATAAAAGTGGATGCGATGGAGGTCATCGCTTATTAAGAATTTAGAGTTAACTCCTTCTATATTTTGTTATACATTATTGTCGGTCGTATATGTTTTTACCTCCCATAATATTGACAGGGTGTTGGGAAAAATAATGCAATTTTTTTTTTGTATACCCTAGATATTGTTTTAAATAAAACTACCGTTTGTTTAACATTGCAAAGCCTTCGTTTTTACGAAACCAAAACCTGGAAACATGTAAGGGGAGTAATTCTTATGTAGTAATTTAGAGTGATCTCCCTTTAGTTAATAAAAAATATGAAATACATTAGAATCACGGCCATCCATAATACAGGACAGCTTAGCATGCCATAGAGGTCCACGACTAGGGCGAATATGTGAAGAGCCAAATTACTACTAAATAGTAATCATTGAGAAAAGTTTCAGTAAAAATATTTAGTAATGTCGAGTAATTAGTAACTATACATATTAGTGGAAAGCAATTTACATTTATTGATTTATTTCCATCAAATTCAATTTAACAAGAACAAAAATAGAAATAAACTAAATTTACAAAAATCACTTTATTCACCATGAATTAGATACATTCTTGATATTTAAAAAATGATGAGTACATTTGTTAATATTGACTGCTTGATTACAGAAAATGTGACATATTACAATCAGAAATCAAATACTTTATGAACAAAATAATGTTTGGAGAAACAAATTTAATAACTTTTACAGAATTTGCTGTTTGTTACATGTACAATTTGTTTTTACAGAAGATGAAATAATGCTTATTTCTCTATTATACAATAATACATATTATACACAGTATTAATAATTAAATCAACTCACATTATAAGACTGAGACAAACATAGATTGAACAACTTCGAGAGATCAAATAACTGGAAGACCATTAAAAAAAATTATGGAATCACAGATTTGCAACTATTATTGTAGAGTCACCAAAAATATTGAGCTTCAACCTTTTGAAATGGGATAGAAACGAATCTTTTGAAAATAGCTAGACTTAGCTCCAAAGATCATTCTCTATTAAAATTAAAAAGAAAACACTTTCAAACACTTTATAAAGTTTAAAACTATACTGGTCGGTAGAAAAGTAATAGTTATGTTTTGTATATTATGTTGTTTTTTCTTTTTCGAGATTCTTCCTCTGTTAATTATATTTTTATAGGAAAATAATTATAGAAAAGTTTATAAAATATTTAAGTAAGTTGTTTTATTTTCGTAAAACATTTCTTATGTAAATTAAATGGAACTTTTGAGGCATTCATGCAGTATAGTTAACAGCATAAATCGAAAAAAAATTGTACAGCAAATAACTGTTACCAAACGCAAGAAAATTTAGTACACTTACGAAATACTAATGCCTGAGAAGATGAAGTGAATTTTTGACTAAGGAAATGTATTTCAATTAGAAGCGGTACATTCTTCGAATTTTCTACTCTACCAATGTCACTGATCTTTGACTTTTCTATACTGTACGTGTTCCGATAGTCGGGGTGAATGTTAAAAACCATTTACATAGCGAACAGAACTCGCCACGTAAGTAAGCAAATAGTATGTTGTAATCATTTTATGTTTTAATGTACTTCTAAATCTTTAAGTTAAATTGTCTAGTTTAAAGATTAAATCATTTACAGTGCAATGGGTGTATGGTTACTCTCAAATAACCTTTGTTATTTACTTTAAATCATATTTTAGTATTAACAAAAAACTTAAATATGTTAGTTATAGCAAGCTGAATCGTACACGCGAATCGGTGAATAAAATGGATTTATTTTGGTTAAGAAAAAAGGAAATGTCCGACTCGAATTTATTTAAATAAAAGTAGATTCGATGGAGGTCATCGCATATTAGGAATTTAGAGTTAACTCTTTCTATATTTTGTTATACATTATTGTCGGTCGTATATGTTTTTACCTCCCATAATATTGACAGGGTGGGTGGAAAAATAATGCGGATTTTTTTTTGCATACCTTATGTATTGTGTTAAGTAAAACTACCGTTTGTTTAACATTGCAAAGCCTCCGTTTTTATGAAACCGAAACATGCAAGGGGAGTTATTCTTTAGTAATTTAGAGTGATCTCCCTTTAGTTAATAAAATTATGAAATGCATTGGAATCACGGCCATCCATAGTACAGAACTTCTAAGCATGCCACTGAGGTCCACAACTAGGGCGAATATGTGAAGAGCCAAATTACTACTAAATAGTAATCATTGAGAAAAGTTTCAGTAAAAATATTTAGTAATGTCGAGTAATTAGTAACTATACATATTAGTGGAAAGCAATTTACATTTATTGATTTATTTCCATCAAATTCAATTTAACAAGAACAAAAATAGAAATAAACTAAATTCACAAAAATCACTTTATTCACCATGAATTAGATACATTCTTGATATTTAAAAAATGATGAGTCAATTTGTTTATATTGACTGCTTGATTACAGAAAATGTGACATATTACAATCAGAAATCAAATACTTTATGAACAAAATAATGTTTGGAGAAACAAATTTAATAACTTTTACAGAATTTGCTGTTTGTTACATGTACAATTTGTTTTTACAGAAGATGAAATAATGCTTATTTCTCTATTATACAATAATACATATTATACACAGTATTAATAATTAAATCAACTCACATTATAAGACTGAGACAAACAGAGATTGAACAACTTCGAGATATCAAATAACTGGAAGACCATTAAAAAAATTATGGAATCACAGATTTGCAACTATTATTGTAGAGTCACCAACAATATTGAGCTTCAACCTTTTGAAATGGGATAGAAACGAATCTTTTGAAAATAGCTAGACCTAGCTCCAAAGATCATTCTCTATTAAAATTAAAAAGAAAACACTTTCAAAAACTTTCAGATGTTTAAAACTATACTGGTCGGTAGAAAAGTAATAGTTATGTTTTGTATATTATGTTGTTTTTTTCTTTTCCAGATTCTTGCTCTGTTAATTATATTTTTATAGGAAAATAATTATAGAAAAGTTTATAAAATATTTAAGTAAGTTGTTTTATTTTCGTAAAACATTTCTTATGTAAATTAAATGGAACTTTTGAGGCATTTATGCAGTATAGTTAACAGCATAAATCGAAAAAAATTGTACAGCAGATAACTGTTACCAAACGCAAGAAAATTTAGTACACTTACGAAATACTAATGCCTGAGAAGATGAAGTGAATTTTAGACTAAGGAAATGTATTTCAATTAGAAGCGGTACATTCTTCGAATTTTCTACTCTACCAATGTCACTGATCTTTGACTTTTCTATACTGTACGTGTTCCGATAGTCGGGGTGAATGTTAAAAACCATTTACATAGCGAACAGAACTCGCCACGTAAGTAAGCAAATAGTATGTTGTAATCATTTTATGTTTTAATTTACTTCTAAATCTTTAAGTTAAATTGTGTAGTTTAAAGATTAAATCATTTACAGTGCAATGGGTGTATGGCTACCCCCAAATAACTTTTATTATTTACTAAACATCATGTTTTAGTATTAATAAAAAAAACTTAAATAAGTTAGTTATAGCAAGTTGAATCGTACACGTGAACCAGTGAATAAAATGAATTTTTTTTTGTTAAAAAAAAAAATGAAATGTCCGACCTCGCATTTATTTAAATAAAAGTGGATGCGATGGAGGCGTGGCCACCGAGAGTTACTACAGGCCGGTTGGCTAGAAAATGACGTCACTGCATTGCGTGTCAAAACAAGGACCGTCGTAATGACAATAAGAAGGCATTTCGACTTCTCTATTCACTAAATAATCCATCAAAATTCAGGAAATCAACCAATTTTAATGAAATTTTCAGGATTTATTAATTAATGATCACAGAATATAATAAATCCATTACTTTATTATAAAGCTTGGTGCAAATGTATTATTTCTTGTAAACAAAAAACACCTTTACTAAAGTTATTCAAAATATCAAAACATGTTGAACATACGATATTGTAAATATTTAAAACATAGCATTAGAAAACTTTAAAAATTGCATGTAAAAAAAGAAAAGAAAAGAAAAGAACACGATTCGATTCATCTTGAAACTGATCTTTATCCAATATAAATTTAAGGAAAATAATAATTCACGATCAAATACTTCAAAAAACTGAATTATGAATTACCATTATTTAAACTTCTAACCCAATCAACCGTAAGTAATTCATACTTTGAAATTTGTTTAAAAATTATACAAAAAAAAAGTTCAATGTTAACTGTCTGTTTAATAATGGAATCACCAACTCCTATCTTGCTATTAAGAGATAGGTACGTGCAAAATCAAAGGCCGATCCCCAAAATGTAAAACCATTTTGACCCTCCCTTCACTTAAAAATTCACCAAAATTCAGGAAATCAACCAATTTTAATGAAATTTTCAATATTTATTAATAAACAAGCACAGGAGATATAGTGAAACATTTGAAAAAAAAATCTTAGTGAAAATGTATTATTTTTTTTAAAACAAAATACACCTTTACTAAACGTATATTTTTATATATATAAAAAAAATCCATGATTTTTTAAAATGAAAATAAGATCTGTATATGTTTAAAATATTTTTATAAAAAAACTATTTCGTATATGTTACGGAAAATGCCCCTACACTCTTGTTAATAAAATCAGTATAACTCGAAGAATTAACGATATTATCATTGAATAAAGCATTGTTTAATTAATATTTTTTGTGAAAATTTTGATTAAATATGATGTTATTTCATTTATTTAATCTACAAAAGTAGAGAAAAGATAAACTATGCTACACTTAAGACATCGAAAAAAAGTAATAAAAAAAAATGGAACACTACTTTTTTTATCAAATAATGAATAAGTAATTCAGACTTGATTTTTTATATAATTAAAAAAAATTCAAACTTACTACACTATATTTAGTCGGTGTAAACATTATTACGTGTATCCATATTTGCAGTAATTATTTCTCTTTTGGAAATCCAAACATATGCAGTAGGCATTTTAACTTTGTAAATTATGAAATGAAATTTTTAAAAGCGCGAAATTATTTTAAAATTGGTTGATTTCCTGAATTTTGATTCCATTATTAAACAAACAGTTAACATTGAAATTTTTTTTTGTATAATTTTTAAACAAATTTCAAAGTCTGAATTACTTACGGTTGATTGGGTTAGAAGTTTAAATAATGGTAATTCATAATTCAGTTTGTTGCAGTATTTGATCGTGAATTATTATTTTCTTTAAATTTATATTGAATAAAGATCAGTTTCAAGATGAATCGAACCGTGTTCTTTTCTTTTCTTTTTTACATGCAATTTTTAAAGCTTTCTAATGCTTTGTTTTAAATATTTACAATATCGTATGTTCAACATGTTTTGATATTTTGAATAACTTTAGTAAAAGTGTTTTTTGTTACAAGAAATAATACATTTGCACCAAGCTTTATAAAAAAGTAATAAATTTATTATATTCCGTGATCATTAATTAATAAATTCTGAAAATTTCATAAAAATTGGTTGATTTCCTGAATTTTGATGGATTATTTAGTGAATGGAGAAGTCGAAATGCCTTCTTATTGTTATTACTACGGTCCTTGTTTTGACACGGAAGTCAGTGACGTCAGAGGGGGGCAGGAAGTTAGTTGCTTGGCCTGTAGTAACTCTCGGTGGCCACGATGGAGGTCATCGCTTATTAAGAATTTAGAGTTTACTCCTTCTATATTTTGTTATACATTATTGTCGGTCGTATATGTTTTTACTTCCGATAATATTGACAGGGTGTTGGGAAAAATAATGCAATTTTTTTTTGTATACCTTAGATATTGTTTTAAATAAAACTACCGTTTGTTTAACATTGCAAAGCCTCCGTTTTTACGAAACCAAAACCTGGAAACATGTAAGGGGAGTAATTCTTATGTAGTAATTTAGAGTGATCTCCCTTTAGTTAATAAAAAATATGAAATACATTGAAATCACGGCCATCCCTAATACAGGACAGCTTAGCATGCCACTGAGGTCCACAACTAGGGCGAATATGTGTAGAGCAAAATCACTACTAAATAGTAATCATTGAGAAAAGTTTCAGTAAAAATATTTTGTAATGTCGAGTAATTAGTAACTATACATATTAGTGGAAAGCAATTTACATTTATTGATTTATTTCCATCAAATCCAATTTAACAAGAACAAAAATACAAATAAACTAAATTCACAAAAATCACTTTATTCACCATGAATTAGATACATTCTTGATATTTAAAAAATGATGAGCCAATTTGTTTATATTGACTGCTTGATTACAGAAAATGTGACATATTACAATCATAAATCAAATACTTTATGAACAAAATAATGTTTGGAGAAACAAATTTAATAACTTTTACAGAATTTGCTGTTTGTTACATGTACAATTTGTTTTTACAGAAGATGAAATAATGCTTATTTCTCTATTATACAATAATACATATTATACACAGTATTAATAATTAAATCAACTCACATTATAAGACTGAGACAAACATAGATTGAACAACTTCGAGAGATCAAATAACTGGAAGACCATTAAAAAAAATGATGGAATCACAGATTTGCAACTATTATTGTAGAGTCACCAAAAATATTGAGCTTCAACCTTTTGAAATGGGATAGAAACGAATCTTTTGAAAATAGCTAGACTTAGCTCCAAAGATCATTCTCTATTAAAATTAAAAAGAAAACACTTTCAAACACTTTATAAAGTTTAAAACTATACTGGTCGGTAGAAAAGTAATAGTTATGTTTTGTATATTATGTTGTTTTTTCTTTTTCGAGATTCTTGCTCTGTTAATTATATTTTTATAGGAAAATAATTATAGAAAAGTTTATAAAATATTTAAGTAAGTTGTTTTATTTTCGTAAAACATTTCTTATGTAAATTAAATGGAACTTTTGAGGCATTCATGCAGTATAGTTAACAGCATAAATCGAAAAAAAATTGTACAGCAAATAACTGTTACCAAACGCAAGAAAATTTAGTACACTTACGAAATACTAATGCCTGAGAAGATGAAGTGAATTTTTGACTAAGGAAATGTATTTCAATTAGAAGCGGTACATTCTTCGAATTTTCTACTCTACCAATGTCACTGGTCTTTGACTTTTCTATACTGTACGTAGGAAATGTCCGACTCGAATTTATTTAAATAAAAGTGGATGCGATGGAGGTCATCGCATATTAGGAATTTAGAGTCAACTCCTTCTATATTTTGTTATACATTATTGTCGGTCGTATATGTTTTTACCTCCCATAATATTGACAGGGTGGGTGGAAAAATAATGCGGATTTTTTTTTGCATACCTTAGGTATTGTGTTAAGTAAAACTACCGTTTGTTTAACATTGCAAAGCCTCCGTTTTTATGAAACCGAAACATGCAAGGGGAGTTATTCTTTAGTAATTTAGAGTGATCTCCCTTTAGTTAATAAAATTATGAAATGCATTGGAATCACGGCCATCCATAGTACAGAACTTCTAAGCATGCCACTGAGGTCCACAACTAGGGCGAATATGTGAAGAGCCAAATTACTACTAAATAGTAATCATTGAGAAAAGTTTCAGTAAAAATATTTAGTAATGTCGAGTAATTAGTAACTATACATATTAGTGGAAAGCAATTTACAATTATTGATTTATCTCCATCAAATCAAATTGAAAAAGAACAAAAATATAAAAGAACTAAATTCACTAAAAATCACTTCATTCACTATGAATTAGACACATTTTTGATATTTAAAAAATGATGAGTCAATTTGTTTATATTGATTACAGAAAATATAATGACATATTACAATCATAAATAATCTAGAAAACCATTAAAAAGAGAATAGAATGACAGACTTGCAAGTATTATTGTAGATTCACCAACAATCTTGAGATTCAATCTTTTCGGTTGGGATAGTCACGAATCTTTTGAGAATAGCTAGACTTAGCCTCACAGATTGTTCTCTGTTGAAATGAAAAACTTTAAAACACTTTCGGAAATTATATTTCTTAATTTTGGAGATTGATAATTTGCATCATCTTGAGTGTAACTTCCAGACTACTTTAGGTGTATCTCTTAGAACTCGGGAATCTTTCTGTCGAACTCGGGAATCTGGACAGAATTTCAACGGAACCCTTTATTTAATCCACGGGAGTAGCATGCTCTTGTTCCGTCAGTCATGACTGGGAGAAGTGTTCAGTAATTCGAAATTCCTCGTATCGCCCGCACCGAAGATTGACTATCACTTGAAACTGAATTTAACATAGTACTATATCCACTGCGCCAGTATTCAGTTAAATGCAGTTCACAGTGATAGTCATCTGAAGGTTGAAGGTTCAATTCTCGGTACGGGCGAAAAAACTGGAAACATGCAAGGGGATTAATACTTATTTATTAATTTAGAGTGATCTCCCTTTAGTTAATAAAAATACATTGTACAATATCAACTGCGCCAGTATGAAGTTAAATTCAGTTCACAGTGATAGTCATCTGAAGGTTCAATTCTCGGTGCGGGCGATACGAAGAATTGCGAATTGCTGAAGACTTCTCTCAGTCATGGCTGACAGTACAAGGGAATGCTACCCCCGTGGATTAAATAAAGGGTTCCGTTCGAAATTCCGTCCGAGTTCCCGAGTTCAACAAAAATATTCCTGAGTTCGAAGAGATACACCTGAAATAGGCCGGAGGTTACAGCGGCCGAAACGTTGTGATTATAGCACTCAAGTCCGAATAACCGACATTATACACACTTTCAAAATTTTAAAACATACAGGTCAGTAGAAAAGTAAATTTTCTTGCGTTTGTTAATAGTTATTTGTTGTATATTTAGTTGCTTTTTCTCCTGATTCCTGCTTTTAACAATACTACATGATTAGTACTTTTGAATTTAAATAATGTTTTTGAAGATGCCAGCAAAATTATAGTTTTTAAAGAAAAATAATATTTTTTAAAGTTGATAAAATATTTGAGAAAATTGTTTTATTTTCGTAAAATCACGTGTCTGATGTAAATCAATTTATAAACAGAAAATTAAATGAAACTTTTGAGGCATTCATGCAGTATAGTTAACAGAGCAGAAATCGAAAACAAGCGAAATATACAGAAAGAACTGTGACCAAACGCAAGAAACTTTAGTACAATACACTTACGAAATAATGATGCGTGAGAAGATGAAGTAAATTAAAAAATCCCGAAATGTATTTCTATTTGAAGCGGTACATTCTTCGAATTTTCTCCTCTACCAATGTCACTGATCTTTGATTTTCCTATACTGTACGTGTTCCGATAGTCGGGGTGAATGTTAAAAACCATTTACATAGCGAACAGAACTCGCCACGTAAGTAAGCAAATAGTATGTTGTAATCATTTTATGTTTTAATTTACTTCTAAATCTTTAAGTTAAATTGTCTAGTTTAAAGATTAAATCATTTACAGTGCAATGGGTGTATGGTTACTCTAAAATAACCTTTGTTATTTACTTTAAATAACTTTTTAGTATAAACAAAACACTTAAATATGTTAGTTATAGCAAGCTGAATCGTACACGTGAATCGGTGAATAAAATGGATTTATTTTGGTTAAGAAAAAAGGAAATGTCCGACTCGAATTTATTTAAATAAAAGTGGATGCGATGCAGGTCATCGCATCTTAGGAATTTAGAGTTAACTCCTTCTATATTTTGTTATACATTATTGTCGGTCGTATATGTTTTTACCTCCCATAATATTGACAGGGTGGGTGGAAAAATAATGCGGATTTTTTTTTGCATACCTTAGGTATTGTGTTAAGTAAAACTACCGTTTGTTTAACATTGCAAAGCCTCCGTTTTTATGAAACCGAAACATGCAAGGGGAGTTATTCTTTAGTAATTTAGAGTGATCTCCCTTTAGTTAATAAAATTATGAAATGCATTGGAATCACGGCCATCCATAGTACAGAACTTCTAAGCATGCCACTGAGGTCCACAACTAGGGCGGATATGTTTAGAGCAAAATTACTACTAAATAGTAATCATTGAGAAAAGTTTCAGTAAAAATATTTAGTAATGTCGAGTAATTAGTAACTATACATATTAGTGGAAAGCAATTTACATTTATTGATTTATTTCCATCAAATCCAATTTAACAAGAACAAAAATACAAATAAACTAAATTCACAAAAATCACTTTATTCACCATGAATTAGATACATTCTTGATATTTAAAAAATGATGAGTCAATTTGTTTATATTGACTGCTTGATTACAGAAAATGTGACATATTACAATCAGAAATCAAATACTTTATGAACAAAATAATGTTTGGAGAAACAAATTTAATAACTTTTACAGAATTTTCTGTTTGTTACATGTACAATTTGTTTTTACAGAAGATGAAATAATGCTTATTTCTCTTTTATACAATAATACATATTATACACAGTATTAATAATTAAATCAACTCACATTATAAGACTGAGACAAACAGAGATTGAACAACTTCGAGAGATCAAATAACTGGAAGACCATTAAAAAAATGATGGAATCACAGATTTGCAACTATTATTGTAGAGTCACCAACAATATTGAGCTTCAACCTTTTGAAATGGGATAGAAACGAATCTTTTGAAAATAGCTAGACTTAGCTCCAAAGATCATTCTCTATTAAAATTAAAAAGAAAACACTTTCAAACACTTTCAGATGTTTAAAACTATACTGGTCGGTAGAAAAGTAATAGTTATGTTTTGTATATTATGTTGTTTTTTTCTTTTCCTGATTCTTGCTCTGTTTATTATATTTTCATAGGAAAATAATGGGAATGTTTTACAATAGCCCTACAGCTCGCGAGTCGGGTTGAAAAAAAGTTGTAGAACGTAGTCAAAAAAATGAATATGCAACAAATAAATTCAACGTACGTAGAGACCGGAGATTATCCTAGTTTTCTATTCCATTTGTTTGTATGTTTACGTATGGTAAATGGGTTTTTATTAGACATGAAAAAAAAAAGTAAAAATTTTAATGTCATTTATTTAAAAAACAAAATGGCGTCATTAGTTTTTGCTATCGGTGTCACGTGTGTGTATTTTTTTACCGGGACTCATAATCAAAGCGGGTTTTTTTTTGGGGGGGGGATTGCATTTTTGAAATGTAATTTTATGAAACGAACATTTTAACGATCATTTTGATCACCGAATGAGCGCGCATGTCGTTACGTCATTGGGGGTTAGGGTTAGGGCTGGGCTAGGGCTGGGTTTAGGTAAGGGTAAGGAATTTTTTAAAGAAACAGGAAAAAAAAACATTACGGTGTGACGAATGAAAATAATATGTAAATAAAAGCACAGTGACATGTAAATAAAAAGAAAAGTACTTTATTTCGTTTGCTTAAAATGTAGTTTTGTTTTGTTCTTCTGCTTGGATAAAAATGCAAAAATTGCGCTTTGACTATGAGTCCCAGTAAAAAACCAACCGAATCCAGAACGAGGCGGAAGTCTCGTTCTGGATTCGGTGTTTTCTATCGAAACAGCCATTACTATTTTTTTTTCACTTCACTTACGCTAAACCTGTTAACTTTTGAAAATAGCACTTTTAACGGATTATAATCATTAATAACTGTCACAGTTAACTTGGAAATTCAGTTTTATCGGCTACGGTAACTTTTATTTGTTGTATATTTGTTTTTTCAGCGTTTTCGTTGTTGGGCTATTATAAAAAATACCCAAAATAATTATAGAAAAGTTTATAAAATATTTAAGTAAGTTGTTTTATTTTCGTAAAACATTTCTTATGTAAATTAAATGGAACTTTTGAGGCATTCATGCAGTATAGTTAACAGCATAAATCGAAAAAAATTGTACAGCAAATAACTGTTACCAAACGCAAGAAAATTTAGTACACTTACGAAATACTAATGCCTGAGAAGATGAAGTGAATTTTAGACTAAGGAAATGTATTTCAATTAGAAGCGGTACATTCTTCGAATTTTCTACTCTACCAATGTCACTGATCTTTGACTTTTCTATACTGTACGTGTTCCGATATTCGGGTGAATGTTAAAAACGATTTACATAGCGAACAGAACTCGCCACGTAAGTAAGCAAATAGTATGTTGTAATCATTTTATGTTTTAATTTACTTCTAAATCTTTAAGTTAAATTGTTTAGTTTAAAGATTAAATCATTTACAGTGCAATGGGTGTATGGTTACTCTAAAAAAACCTTTGTTATTTACTTTAAATCACTTTTTAGTATTAACAAAAAACTTAAATATGTTAGTTATAGCAAGCTGAATCGTACACGCGAATCGGTGAATAAAATGGATTTATTTTGGTTAAGAAAAAAGGAAATGTCCGACTCGAATTTATTTAAATAAAAGTGGATGCGATGGAGGTCATCGCATATTGGGAATTTAGAGTTAACTCCTTCTATATTTTGTTATACATTATTGTCGGTCGTATATGTTTTTACCTCCCATAATATTGACAGGGTGGGTGGAAAAATAATGCAAATTTTTTTGTTGTATACCTTAGGTATTGTGTTAAATAAAACTACCGTTTGTGTAACATTGCAAAGCCTCCGTTTTTTCGAAACCAAAACCTGGAAACATGTAAGGGGAGTAGTTCTTATGTAGTAATGTAGAGTGATCTCCCTTTAGTTGATAAAAAATATTAAATATATTGAAATCACGGCCATCCATAATACAGGACAGCTTAGCATGCCACTGAGGTCCACGACTAGGGCGAATATGTGAAGAGCCAAATTACTACTAAATAGTAATCATTGAGAAAAGTTTCAGTAAAAATATTTAGTAATGTCGAGTAATTAGTAACTATACATATTAGTGGAAAGCAATTTACAATTTGTGGGGGTCGTCATACCTTTTTTTGGTGATAACATCCTCCACAAATAAAATTAATAATAAGAAGACTTACATGCAAAATCAACGGAAGTTTATTTACTGAAATAAACCATTAACAAATAGAATATATTTCTTTTTGTAATGAGTTCATGAGTTCCTTCTTTAGTTTCAGGGTAAGTAAAAAGAAGAATGTCTTTTGTTTAGTTGAAATGCTCATGTTATAAAATGTTAAAAGAGGCAATAGGTAATGTTCGTCTGTGAAATTTGTATGAAGCGCGCGAAAGGGTGAAATGGAAGAGTGATAGTAAGATGCGTGTAACCTCCGGATGAAAAGTCAGTTGAAAGAGAGAGTTTGATGTTTGTGTGTGCTTAAATACTGTTTGGATAGGCTCCAGCGAGCTTAAAGAGAAAAGTTTAGAAAAAATATGTCTTTGGAGAAATCCCATTGGACAGAAATATCACGTGGTGTGCTCCCAACTACGTCCGCTCGTTTTGAGTTGATTTAATATATAAGGCCACACCGGAATTTGCGTGGGCGTTATTTTTAATTTGTCACGCGCCAATACAATTATATTCACTCTGCGCGCCTAAATTGTATTTATCCTAAACAACAATTTTTATCCGAATCTTAACCGTGTCAACTGGCACAATACTCCCCTTAGATTGACAAAAAGGGAACAAATTTTTTTATTTATTTTTTAATATGTAATGTATTCTTTGAAATGTTTCGGCCAGTGGACTTTTCTACCTGTTTTTGTCGTAGGTTTGATGTTCCTGTCATTTTCTGCTGGACTCCCATGTTCTAAGGGAATTTGTTCTGGTGGGGAAATTGTCTGAGGGTGTTCCTCAATGTATGCTGGTTTAATTCGGTCGATCGCGATGTTGTCTTTCCTGTTTTTCTTTTGGACAGTGAAATATTTTTCACTTCTGTCCAAAACTTGGTATGGTCCTGTGTAATTTGGACAAAATGGTTTTTTACTGTATCATTCCTAATAAATACATATTTGCATGTGTGAAGGTCATTTGGCATATGTGTTTGTTTGTCAGCCCTCCTGGTGGGTGTAAATTTGAGAGAAGACATTGTGTACTTTAATTCCGTCACAAATGTATTTGTGGGTGAAATGTCTGCGTATGCATCAAAATATTGTCCAGGTAGTGTGACTGCTGATCCCCAAACTACCTCCGCTGGCGTGCTTTGTAAATCCTCTTTTATCGTGTTTCGGATCATTAATAGGATTAATGGTAAATTATCTGACCAGTCTGCGTTGTTATGACTCATAGCCAAAGAAGTTTTTAGCTGTCTGTGGAAGCGTTCGACGAGGCCATTCGAGCAAGGGTGATAAGCCGTTGTCTTTATGTGGGATGTTCCCAACAATTGGTTGAACTCTGCGAAGAGTTTCGATTGAAATTGCGAGCCTCTCTCCGTTGTGAGTACTGACGGTACTCCAAAAATCGCTATCCAGTCTTTTAATATTGTTACAGCTACTGTCGCCGCCGATGTGTCCTTACCGGGTATGGCTGTTGGCCATCTGCTGAACCTGTCGACTATGGTGAGAATGTGGGTGTGTCCTTTCGAGGGGGTAATGGCCCCACCAAGTCAACATGGATATTGGTAAACCTGGCATCTGGCGTACTGAAAGTACCCAGTGGTGACTTTGTATGCCTGTGTATTTTATTCTTTTGACAGGACACTCACGTCTTGGTCCAATTTCGAATATCTGTATTCATTTTCGGCCAAACGAAACGGTCTGCTATTATTCTTACCGTGGCTCGTTTGCCTGGATGAGATAAATTGTGGAAATGTTGAAAAACATGTCGTCTGATGCTTGGCGGTATGTATGGACGTGGTTGTTTTTTCGCTGTATCACAATAAAATGTTGTTGTACCAAAAGGTACAGGCATTTCCTTCAGTTGCAAAGACGTTTTCTGTTGTACGTCAGTGAGTGTCTCGTCCGTTTTTTGTTCTTGTGCAATTAATTCCATACTCAGCGAACTGGAATTTATCGAAGTTATTGCAGCTCGTGATAATGCGTCCGCCACGATGTTTTCTTGTCCCTTGACGTATCTGATGTCTGTAGAATATTGAGCAATATAATCAAGATGTCTGATTTCTCCTGGACCATATTTATCTACATGTGTATGCAGTGCATACGTTAACGGTTTATGGTCAGTGTAAATACAAAAGTTTCTTCCTTCCAACAGATGTCTAAAATGCTTAATTGCCAAATAAATTGCTAATAGTTCCCTTGAAAAGGTACTGTACTTTGTCTGTGTCTTGCTCAGTTTGGCTGAAAAAAACGAAATAGGGGTCATTGTATTCCCTGTCAGTTGGTGTATAACTGCTCCTACAGCTATGTCTGATGCGTCTGTTGTAATTGTAAGTTTCGATTCCTCACTGTCCTTAATATTATTCAATTTTGTGAAATTGACTAAGGCAGTTTTAGCTTGATGGAAAGCTTTTAAAGCTGATCCTTCCAGTTTTAATTGTTGGTTTTTCGTTTTGTTCTTTAATAATGACGTTAACGGTGCAAGGATTGTGGAACAGTTGGATAAAATCGTCTGTAATAATTAATTACACCTATGAAGCGACGAATTTGTCTAACAGACGTAGGTTGTGGAAAATTCGTAATGGCACTTACTTTTTCGGGTAATGGTGATATTCCATCCTTATCAAGTGAATGTCCGAGGAAATTTACTTCTTGCTGACCGAAAATACATTTGTCCAAGTTTATTTTTAAACCGTAATGGGACAGTCTTTGGAAAACTTGTTCCAAGTGTTGTTTATGTTCGTCGAGGTTTCTACTAGAAATTAGGACATCGTCCACGTATGCGAATACGAATGGAAGGTCCCTAAAAACCTCGTCTATCAACCTTTGGAAGGTTTGACAGGCGTTCCTGAGTCCGAATGGCATTCTGACAAATTCGTAAAGTCCAAATGGCGTGGTCAGTGCTGTTTTATGGATATCTTCTTCCGCCACCGGTATTTGGTGATATGCTTTCACTAAATCCAGTTTGGAAAATACCGTGGCGTTTTGCAGTCCGATTGCGAAATCGTGAATGTGTGGGATAGGGTATCTATCCGGTACAGTTTGTGGATTTAATCTCCTGAAATCGCCGCAAGGACGCCATGTTGTCGCGTCTGATTTCTGTACCATATGTAGAGGAGATGACCAGGCACTTTTGGAAGGTCGAATAATTCCTTGTTGTAACATGCGTTGGAATTCGTCCTTTGCGATCTTGTACTTATCCGGCTTCAAACGTCTGGGGGTGGCGTAGACGGGTTGTCCACACGTTTTAATATAATGCCTTGCATTATGTTTTATATCATCCGCGACTGTGAATGGCTGAGTAAGTTGTGGGTATTTTTGAACAGCCGACGAATGTACGTCTCTTCAGGAAAGGCAGAACTAATCCCAGTAGACTGATATCTTGTGGTGATACCTTTAATTACGATTTTTGTTTGGTTATCAGTCAGTGTGCGATTAGTCATGTCTACTGATAGATTATATCGTGCTAGGAAATCTGCTCCTTGTAGGGAACATGAACATGAAGAGGGCTTACTTGCGAAACGTCCTCGGGTTTGCTTGTCCTGTGCGCTGCGAGTGAAAGAAAGAAAGAAGGAAAGAAATCCAACATGGCGTCCCTGAATGTTTATTACATACAGTTCACGCAAAATCTCGCAAAGTCCCGCTGCACGTATGGAAATTAGGTGTGACTGGATATTATAAAAAGCGAGTCTCGTACCGTCTCAGGAGAACGGAGTGTGCGAAGCGAGTGCACGTGTCGAGCAGTAAGAGCTGCTTTGGAGGTTAACAGTGACTTGCGACCTTCGTTATTATTTCAAGCTATTTCGGCGATGGACAAGTTCGACTTGAGGTTGATACCCGAGTTCGACGGCTCCCCCTCCGGACCCTCTGTAGTCGAGTGGTGGGAGAAAGCCGAGCGCGTCTGCAGACTTTGCAATATAAAGGATCCTGCACTGGTCATCCCGCTGAGGCTGACCAAAGGAGCATATTCGGTGTATCAGCAGCTCGGAGACGAACCAGGCCTGGAGGAAATTAGGCAGGCGCTATACGCAGCCTTTGCTGTGGACCCTTTCGTCGCCTGGAGGCAGTTCACCGAACGGCGGCTTGGGCTAGATGAGACTGTGGACGTCTACCTGGCCGATTTGAGGAGGCTAGCCGCGCCGTTTGGTGGAACAAGCGAGCGAATACTGGGATGCGCTTTTCTGACTGGACTCCCAGACGGCGCCAGCAGACTGCTGCGAGCATCGTCCAGACTCAGTGAGATTGGGCTTGACGAGTTGTTGGCCAGAGCCCGAAACATTTTGAAAGAGGACACAGAGCCGGTTTCGGCAGCTGCGGAAGCGTCTTCACTACCAACAGAAGACGTGAGATGCTACAAATGTGGCGGGCCGAATCATTTTTCAAAAGACTGCCGTAGCCGAAGCGGTGCAAAGGACGCGCCCGATCGAGGAACGTTAAAACGCGTGCGTTGTTACCGGTGCAACAAGCTGGGTTACGTGGCAAGAGGTTGTCCGGGAAACGGGCAAGGGGAGTAAGCTATAGCGCCAGTCTTCTCCCCAGATCGTCGCCAAATAAGGCGCTACCCACAGTGAGCGTGCGCGTAAACGGGCGTGAGCGCTTCGCGCTCGTAGACACCGGGTGCACGCAGACCCTCGTGCGCAAAGCATGCTGTGACGCATGGGATAAGGAAAGGATCCCGGTATTGACGGTTGGCGGTGGCTCGATTGCCTCTTGTGGCGTTAGCATCATTCGCGCAGGTGTCGGCGATGGGCCTACAGTAACCGCACGAGCCTTGGTTATAAACGGTGACCTGCTCGGTTACGACCTACTCCTGGGAATGGACGTCGTCAAGGAATTGGGAGGTGTACGCATTGATGGTGAGGGTAGGGCACATTTTGCAAAAGCGGGCCTTGCTCTGAGTGCAGCTATGAAGCTGGAACAGCCTGATTTTTGTGCGGAATTCGACCAGCGCACAAAATCCTGGACAGCCTCCTGGAAGTGGTCGGAGGAGCAGCCACCCGAGAAATTATGCAATAAGGTGCCAGAATACAAAATTCCCCCCGGAGCTCGTGCAGAATACGACAAGGAACTACAAACTTGGATTAGTAATGGATGGCTAGTTCCGTATTCAGAGAAGGAATTGGGTCCTCCAAAGTGCCTGATCCCGTTAATGGCGGTTATCCAACAGAATAAGCAGAAGGTGAGGCCGGTGCTCGACTATCGAGAATTGAATGAGCACGTGGACCCTTTTACAGCTCGCGCGGACGTATGCACTGAAAAGTTGAGGGAATGGCGGCAAGTGGGATCTTATGTATCTGTACTGGATCTTCACAAAGCATACCTTCAAGTGCGTGTACACAAATCACTATGGCCCTATCAAACGGTGCTCATCAAGGGGAAAAGGTATTGCCTAACCCGCATGGGATTTGGACTTAATGTTGCGCCATCAATTATGCAAATGATTGTTGACACCATTCTGACTAAAGATGAGCGCATTCAGCGGGCAACGTCTGCATATATTGATGACGTGTACGTGGACGAGGAAATTGTATCTGCGGCGCGCGTGAGGGAGCATCTCTACAACTTTGGCCTTCTCAGCAAGGAACCGGAAAGGCTACGAGATGGCGCACGGGTACTTGGTTTGCAGGTCTGGGAGGAAGATGACGTTCTGTATTGGAAACGAGGAAATGAAACCCCGGACATGCCTTGTATTGTTACACGACGAAACGTATTTTCCTTGTGCGGAAAGTTAGTTGGACACCTTCCTGTCGGCGGCTGGCTTCGTGTTGCGGTGGCATTTATTAAGCGAAGAGCCTCCGACGTCACCACTGGATGGGATGACGAAACTCATGACGTCCCTCTCAATACAATGCTCAAAGAAGTCCTCACCAGGGTGCACAAGGAAGACCCAACGCGAGGCAGATGGTGCGTCGACAGCCAGAACCTTAGTGTGTGGGTTGATGCAAGCTCTCTCGCCATTGGTGTATCGGTGGTCCATGATGGAATGGTGGTGGAAGACGCTTGCTGGTTACGCCCAGAAAAGGACTCCCAGCACATAAACCTGGCAGAACTTGATGCGGTTATCAAGGGGATAAACTTGGCAATCCTTTGGAAGACGACCACCCTGCGACTATTCACGGATTCTGCTTGCGTCCATAAGTGGATTTCAGATACTCTCACCGGGAGGGCCAGAATACGAACCAAAGCCACGAGCGAGATGCTCATCCGACGGCGGCTCGACACGATCATGAAGCTGGTGAACGAATATGCGCTGTCAATAGAGGTGTCCCTGGTCAAATCCAGCCTGAACAAAGCAGATTGTTTGACGAGAGTACCTCAAAGATGGCTTGATGCCATAAGAAAGACTATTGAACCCATGCAGCCCGCCTGCGCCGCTTCCATGAGCCCCGTTCGATCTAATACCATCAAAGAAGTCCACCAACAAACCGGGCACCCTGGGGTCAAGCGGACCCTATATTTCGCTAAGTTGGTTGAACCAGGAGTACAAAAGGCAGACGTCAGGAAAGTGGTCAAAGATTGTATAGCATGCCAATCCATTGATCCAGCACCCGTTCGCTGGGAGAAAAGAAAAGCTGGTAGTGGAAAGCCATTGGAACCGGCTGGCGATGGATATTACTCACCACAACGGTGAGGATTTCTTGACTCTCATTGATTGCGGTCCATCCAGGTTTGCGATATGGCGCATGCTGCGCCGGCAGGATGCAGCCAGCATCATCCGTCAGTTAAACAATATTTTTCTTGAACGTGGCCCCCCAACGGAGATATTAACCGACAATGGCGCTGCATTCACTAGTGAGCAGTTCAGAAAGTTTGCTGATGGCTGGGGAGTACACCTGAGGTTTCGATGCGCCCACGTACCGAGTGGAAATGGGGTCATCGAGCGGAATCACAGAACCGTCAAAACCATTGCGGCCAGGACGGGCTGCATGGTATTTGAGGCAGTCTACCTGTATAACGTAACCCCAAAGGATAATGTTTCACCCTCTACAGCGCCGGCTGACACCTTGCACAGGTATCACGTCAGGGTGAAAGGCATAGAGACTAACCCGCTGCCCGAACTGGAAGTAACCAAAGAGAAACTGAAAAAAGGGGATGTCGTCTGTATTAAGAACCCGCGCGGCAAGTGTACGACGAAATACGGAGTTGGACGCGTCACCGAGGTAATCAGCCCACAGGCGGTGCGAGTCGACGGTATGCCCCGTCACATTAGGGACCTACGGTTAGCAACGCAATCATCACTGAACGACAAGAGCGAGTCGGAGTCAGAGAGCAGTGAGGCATCGCTCTGGCTTGCAGCAGCCCCATCGGACAGTGACTCGGATATCAGCAATATCCCAGCGGACGCGATGTTTCTCGACCCTCAGACCGCGGACGAGAGCACAAGCGAAGATGAGGCTTGCGTTGTCCCCCTCCGAAGAAGCAACCGGCGAAGGCGATCTATGCCTCCCTGCCATCTCTGTGATCATGAGATCAGGGGGGAGTGTAGGGAACATGAACATGAAGAGGGCTTACTTGCGAAACGTCCTCGGGTTTGCTTGTCCTGTGCGCTGCGAGTGAAAGAAAGAAAGAAGGAAAGAAATCCAACATGGCGTCCCTGAATGTTTATTACATACAGTTCACGCAAAATCTCGCAAAGTCTCGCTGCACGTATGGAAATTAGGTGTGACTGGATATTATAAAAAGCGAGTCTCGTACCGTCTCAGGAGAACGGAGTGTGCGAAGCGAGTGCACGTGTCGAGCAGTAAGAGCTGCTTTGGAGGTTAACAGTGACTTGCGACCTTCGTTATTATTTCAATATTGGTGTCGTCACGTTGGCTATGGTAAAAATCCACGAAAAAGTGCGACGCAAGCCGAGATTGACGCTTAAGTACTTTTCACCGTATGTCGGTATTTGTGTGCCATTAGCTGCCTGGAGGTGGTAAGGCTGTGGAGTAGCTTTCTGTTTAATTAGCGCTGGTATCACGCTAATTTCGGCTCCGGTGTCTATTAAGAAGTTATATCCGTGATTACTGTCACGAATGAAAAATAGACGACCTTTAGTGGAAAATCCAGCAACAGTTGTCGGCTCTACTGGCTGGAATGATCGTTTCCCTGATTCTTGTTTTCAAAAGTGCAAGGATAAGTGCAACGCCTCGCTTCTGTGCCGAATTTTTTGTGGTAAAAACAGATTTCGTTCTCGTGTGTTGCTTCGACCTCTGCTAAAACTTCGTTTTCGGTAGTTCGGTCGATTATTAAATGAGTAACGACGGTTTATTTGCATTAATTCCTGCAATTTACGAGTGAGATTTTCGACCGTAGTTTTTAGTTCGGCCACTTCGTCGTCTCTCGTCTGTTTTGGCTGTGCTTGTGCTGAGTTTACTTTGCGGCTCCTCAGATTTTCATGAATTCGGTCCGCCATGTCGGCTAGTTTTACTGTGCTTGTCTCTTCCGTTGTGGGTGACAGAATTTGTACTGTTGCGTCTGGGAGTTTATCCAGCCACAAACTTCTCATTATATTTTCGGACATTTTGTTGTCTCCTAGCAATGATCGCATGTATCGTAAAAGTTGCGACGGTGTGCGATCTCCCAATTCTACGTGGGTGAAGAGATTACGTAACATTGTCTCGTTTGATAAGCCAGTCCGTCTCAAAATAGCCTCCTTAAGTTCGTCGTATGGATTATTTTCTGGTACGTTCTCCAATAAATCAGTCACTTCCCCGACGACGTCTGCCGGGAGTTTTTCAACCAAATAGCAATACTTGGTTCGCTGAGACGTAATCCGTTTTGCGTCGAAAAGGGCCTGGATCTGGATAAACCACGTCTTTATATTGGTGGGATTAAAAGCTGGAATATTTATCGTTAATGTAGCTAGGGGTGTTTCAACGCGGGGAGCTTCCATTTTTGTGTTTTTCGTTTGAAAGTGATTTTAAAGCCTTTAAACTGTCGGTTGATTTTTTTAATTTCGACTTAATAGCGACTACCGGCGTAACTCGCTCATTTGTTGCTATATTGTACTGAGATCCACGCTTCGTCTGACTGCTTGAATCATCCCTTGAGATTCGCATCGTCTTTTTACTTCCTTTGAGTGTTACCGCACGCATGATATCGCCAGTAAGTTAGGAAACCGCGTGTAGCTTATAAGGAGATTCCGTTGTGCATGCAATTCTAAGTCGTGGTCACCAACTTGTGGGGGTCGTCATACCTTTTTTTGGTGATAACTTCCTCCACAAATAAAATTAATAATAAGAAGACTTACATGCAAAATCAACGGAAGTTTATTTACTGAAATAAACCATTGACAAATAGAATATATTTCTTTTTGTAATGAGTTCATGAGTTCCTTCTTTAGTTTCAGGGTAAGTAAAACGAAGAATGTCTTTTGTTTAGTTGAAATGCTCATGTTATAAAATGTTAAAAGAGGCAATAGGTAATGTTCGCCTGTGAAATTTGTATGAAGCGCGCGAAAGGGTGAAATGGAGGAGTGATAGTAAGATGCGTGTAACCTCCGGATGAAAAGTCAGTTGAAAGAGAGAGTTTGATGTTTGTGTGTGCTTAAATACTGTTTGGATAGGCTCCAGCGAGCTTAAAGAGAAAAGTTTAGAAAAAATATGTCTTTGGAGAAATCCCATTGGACAGAAATATCACGTGGTGTGCTCCCAACTACGTCCGCTCGTTTTGAGTTGATTTAATATATAAGGCCACACCGGAATTTGCGTGGGCGTTATTTTTAATTTGTCACGCGCCAATAAAATTATATTCACTCTGCGCGCCTAAATTGTATTTATCCCAAACAACAATTTTTATCCGAATCTTAACCGTGTCAACTGGCACAAATTATTGATTTATCTCCATCAAATCAAATTGAAAAAGAACAAAAATATAAAAGAACTAAATTCACTAAAAATCACTTCATTCACTATGAATTAGACACATTTTTGATATTTAAAAAATGATGAGTCAATTTGTTTATATTGACTGCTTGATTACAGAAAATATAATGACATATTACAATCATAAATAAGCTGAAAACCATTAAAAAGAGAATAGAATGACAGACTTGCAAGTATTATTGTAGATTCACCAACAATCTTGAGATTCAATCTTTTCAGTTGGGATAGTCACGAATCTTTTGAGAATAGCTAGACTTAGCCTCACAGATTGTTCTCTGTTGAAATGAAAAACTTTAAAACACTTTCGGAAATTATATTTCTTAATTTTGGAGATTGATAATTTGCATCATCTTGAGTGTAACCTCCAGACTACTTTAGGTGTATCTCTTAGAACTCGGGAATCTTTCTGTCGAACTCGGGAATCTGGACAGAATTTCAACGGAACCCTTTATTTAATCCACGGGAGTAGCATGCTCTTGTTCCGTCAGTCATAACTGGGAGAAGTATTCAGTAATTCGAAATTCCTCGTATCGCCCGCACCGAAGATTGAACCTTTAACCTTCAGATGACTGTCACTTGAAACTGAATTTAACATAGTACTATATCCACTGCGCCAGTATTCAGTTAAATTCAGTTCACAGTGATAGTCATCTGAAGGATGAAGGTTCAATTCTCGGTGCGGGCGAAAAACTGGAAACATGCAAGGGGATTAATGCTTATTTAGTAATTTAGAGTGATCTCCATTTAGTTAATAAAAATACATTCTACAATATCAACTGCGCCAGTATGAAGTTAAATTCAGTTCACAGTGATAGTAATCTGAAGGTTCAATTCTCGGTGCGGGCGATACGAAGAATTGCGAATTGCTGAAGACTTCTGTCAGTCATGGCTGACAGTACAAGGGAATGCTACCCCCGTGGATTAAATAAAGGGTTCCGTTCGAAATTCCGTCCGAGTTCCCGAGTTCAACAAAAATATTCCTGAGTTCGAAGAGATACACCTGAAATAGGCCGGAGGTTACAGCGGCCGAAACGTTGTGATTATAGCACTCAAGTCCGAATAACCGACATTATACACACTTTCAAAATTTTAAAACATACAGGTCAGTAGAAAAGTAAATTTTCTTGCGTTTGTTAATAGTTATTTGTTGTATATTTGGTTGTTTTTCTCCTGATTCCTGCTTGTAACAATACTACATGATTAGTACTTTTGAATTTAAATAATGTTTTTGAAGATGCCAGCAAAATTATAGTTTTTATAGAAAAATAATTTTTTTAAAGTTGATAAAATATTTTTGAAAATTGTTTTATTTTCGTAAAATCACGTGTACGATGTAAATCAATTTATAGACAGAAAATTAAATGAAACTATTGAGGCATTCATGCAGTATAGTAAACATAGCAGAAATCGAAAACAAGCGAAATATACAGAAAGAACTGTACAGCAAATAACTGTTACCAAACGCGAGAAAACTTAGTACAATACACTT
This sequence comes from Sepiola atlantica, assembly GCA_963556195.1. NCBI lineage: Eukaryota > Metazoa > Mollusca > Cephalopoda > Sepiida > Sepiolidae > Sepiola > Sepiola atlantica. The sequence goes on along the minus strand of OY744515.1, from coordinate 232,583,138 downwards.
ACGAAATAATAATGCGTGAGAAAATGAAGTAAATTAAAAAATCCCGAAATGTATTTCTATTTAAAGCGGTACATTCTTCGAATTTTCTCCTCTCCCAATGTCACTGATCATTGATTTTCCTATACTGTACGTGTTCCGATAGTCGGGGTGAATGTTAAAAACCATTTACATAGCGAACAGAACTCGCCACGTAAGTAAGCAAATAGTATGTTGTAATCATTTTATGTTTTAATTTACTTCTAAATCTTTAAGTTAAATTGTCTAGTTTAAAGATTAAATCATTTACAGTGCAATGGGTGTATGGTTACTCTAAAATAACCTTTGTTATTTACTTTAAATCACTTTTTAGTATAAACAAAACACTTAAATATGTTAGTTATAGCAAGCTGAATCGTACACGTGAATCGGTGAATAAAATGGATTTATTTTGGTTAAGAAAAAAGGAAATGTCCGACTCGAATTTATTTAAATAAAAGTGGATGCGATGGAGGTCATCGCATATTAGGAATTTAGAGTTAACTCCTTCTATATTTTGTTATACATTATTGTCGGTCGTATATGTTTTTACCTCCCATAATATTGACAGGGTGGGTGGAAAAATAATGCGGATTTTTTTTTGCATACCTTAGGTATTGTGTTAAGTAAAACTACCGTTTGTTTAACATTGCAAAGCCTCCGTTTTTATGAAACCGAAACATGCAGAGGGGAGTTATTCTTTAGTAATTTAGAGTGATCTCCCTTTAGTTAATAAAATTATGAAATGCATTGGAATCACGGCCATCGATAGTACAGAACTTCTGAGCATGCCACTGAGGTCCACAACTAGGGCGGATATGTGTAGAGCAAAATTACTACTAAATAGTAATCATTGAGAAAAGTTTCAGTAAAAATATTTAGTAATGTCGAGTAATTAGTAATAATACATATTAGTGGGAAGCAATTTACATTTATTGATTTATTTCCATCAAATCCAATTTAACAAGAACAAAAATACAAATAAACTAAATTCACAAAAATCACTTTATTCACCATGAATTAGATACATTCTTGATATTTAAAAAATGATGAGTCAATTTGTTTATATTGACTGCTTGATTACAGAAAATGTGACATATTACAATCAGAAATCAAATACTTTATGAACAAAATAATGTTTGGAGAAACAAATTTAATAACTTTTACAGAATTTGCTGTTTGTTACATGTACAATTTGTTTTTACAGAAATTGAAATAATGCTTATTTCTCTATTATACAATAATACATATTATACACAGTATTAATAATTAAATCAACTCACATTATAAGACTGAGACAAACAGAGATTGAACAACTTCGAGATATCAAATAACTGGAAGACCATTAAAAAAAAATGATGGAATCACAGATTTGCAACTATTATTGTAGAGTCACCAAAATATTGAGCTTCAACCTTTTGAAATGGGATAGAAACGAATCTTTTGAAAATAGCTAGACTTAGCTCCAAAGATCATTCTCTATTAAAATGAAAAAGAAAACACTTTCAAACACTTTCAGATGTTTAAAACTATACTGGTCGGTAGAAAAGTAATAGTTATGTTTTGTATATTATGTTGTTTTTTTCTTTTCCTGATTCTTTCTCTGTTTATTATATTTTCATAGGAAAATAATGGGAATGTTGTACAATAGCCCTACAGCTCGCGAGTCGGGTTGAAAAAAAGTTGTAGAACGTAGTCAAAAAAATGAATATGCAACAAATTAATTCAACGTACGTAGAGACCGGAGATTTTCCTAGTTTTCTATTCCATTTGTTTGTATGTTTACGTATGGTAAATGGGTTTTTATTAGACATGAAAAAAAAAATTTTAATGTCATTTATTTAAAAAACAAAATGGCGTCATTAGTTTTTGCTATCGGTTTCACGTGTGTTTTTTTTTACCGGGACTCATAATCAAAGCGGAGTTATTTTTGTTGTTTTTTTTTTTGGGGGGGGGATTGCATTTTTGAAATGTAATTTTATGAAACGAACATTTTAACGATCATTTTGATCACCGAATGAGCGCGCATGTCGTTACGTCATTGGGGGTTAGGGTTAGGGCTGGGTTTAGGTTAGGGTTAGAGCTGGGTTTAGGTAAGGGTTAGGGTTAGGAATTTTTTAAAGAAACAGGAAAAAAAAACATTACGGTGTGACGAATGAAAATAATATGTAAATAAAAGCACACTGACATGTAAATAAAAAGAAAAGTACTTTATTCCGTTTGCTTAAAATGTAGTTTTGTTTTGTTTTTCTGCTTGGCTAAAAATGCAAAAATTGCGCTTTGACTATGAGTCCCAGTAAAAAACCAACCGAATCCAGAACGAGGCGGAAGTCTCGTTCTGGATTCGGTGTTTTCTATCGAAACAGCCATTACTATTTTTTTTTTCACTTCACTTACGCTAAACCTATTAACTTATAGAAAATAGCACTTTTAACGGATTATAATCATTAATAACTGTCACAGTAAACTTGGAAATTCAGTTTTATCGGCTACGGTAACTTTTATTTGTTGTATATTTGTTTTTTTCAGCGTTTTCGTTGTTGGGCTATTATAAAAAATACCCAAAATAATTATAGAAAAGTTTATAAAATACTTAAGTAAGTTGTTTTATTTTCGTAACACATTTCTCATGTAAATTAAATGGAACTTTTGAGGCATTCATGCAGTATAGTTAAAAGCATAAATCGAAAAAATTGTACAGCAAATAACTGTTACCAAACGCAAGAAAATTTAGTACACTTACGAAATACTAATGCCTGAGAAGATGAAGTGAATTTTAGACTAAGGAAATGTATTTCAATTAGAAGCGGTACATTCTTCGAATTTTCTACTCTACCAATGTCACTGATCTTTGACTTTTCTATACTGTACGTGTTCCGATATTCGGGTGAATGTTAAAAACTATTTACATAGCAAACAGAACTCACCTCGTAAGTTAGCAAATAGATTGTTGTAATCATTTTATCTTTTAATTAACTTCTAAATTTTTACATTAAATTGTGTAGTTAACGTTTGAATTATTTACAGTGCAATGGGTGTATGGCTACCCCCAAATAACTTTTATTATTTACTTAACATCATGTTTTAGTAGTAATAAAAAAAACTTAAATAAGTTTGTTATAGCAAGTTGAATCGTACCCGTGAACCAGTGAATAAAATGTATTTTTTTTTGTTTAAAAAAAAATGAAATGTCCGACCTCGCATTTATTTAAATAGAAGTGGATGCGATGGAGATCATCGCTTATTAGGAATTTAGAGTTAACTCCTTCTATATTTTGTAATACATTATTGTCGGTCGTATATGTTTTTACCTCCCATAATATTGACAGTGTGGGGAAAAATAATGCAATTTTTTTTTTTGTATACCTTAGATATTGTTTTAAATAAAACTACCGTTTGTTTAACATTGCAAAGTCTCCGTTTTTACGAAACCAAAACCTGTAAACATGTAAGGGGAATAATTCTTATGTAGTAATTTAGAGTGATATCCCTTTAGTTAATAAAAAATATGAAATGCATTGGAATCACGGCCATCCATAGTACAGAACTTCTAAGCATGCCACTGAGGTCCACGACTAGGGCGAATATGTGTAGAGCAAAATTACTACTAAATAGTAATCATTGAGAAAAGTTTTAGTAAAAATATTTAGTAATGTCGAGTAATTAGTAACTTTACATATTAGTGGAAAGCAATTTACATTTATTGATTTATTTCCATCAAATCCAATTTAACAAGAACAAAAATACAAATAAACTAAATTCACAAAAATCACTTTATTCACCATGAATTAGATACATTCTTGATATTTAAAAAATGATGAGTCAATTTGTTTATATTGACTGCTTGATTACAGAAAATGTGACATATTACAATCAGAAATCAAATACTTTATGAACAAAATAATGTTTGGAGAAACAAATTTAATAACTTTTACAGAATTTGCTGTTTGTTACATGTACAATTTGTTTTTACAGAAGATGAAATAATGCTTATTTCTCTATTATACAATAATACATATTATACACAGTATTAATAATTAAATCAACTCACATTATAAGACTGAGACAAACAGAGATTGAACAACTTCGAGAGATCAAATAACTGGAAGACCATTAAAAAAAATGATGGAATCACAGATTTGCAACTATTATTGTAGAGTCACCAAAAATATTGAGCTTCAACCTTTTGAAATGGGATAGAAACGAATCTTTTGAAAATAGCTAGACTTAGCTCCAAAGATCATTCTCTATTAAAATGAAAAAGAAAACACTTTCAAACACTTTCAGATGTTTAAAACTATACTGGTCGGTAGAAAAGTAATAGTTATGTTTTGTATATTATGTTGTTTTTTTCTTTTCCTGATTCTTGCTCTGTTTATTATATTTTCATAGGAAAATAATGGGAATGTTTTACAATAGCCCTACAGCTCGCGAGTCGGGTTGAAAAAAAGTTGTAGAACGTAGTCAAAAAAATGAATATGCAACAAATAAATTCAACGTACGTAGAGACCGGAGATTTTCCTAGTTTTCTATTCCATTTGTTTGTATGTTTACGTATGGTAAATGGGTTTTTATTAGACATGAAAAAAAAAAATTTTAATGTCATTTATTTAAAAAACAAAATGGCGTCATTAGTTTTTGCTATCGGTTTCACGTGTGTTTTTTTTTACCGGGACTCATAATCAAAGCGGAGTTATTTTTGTTGTTTTTTTTTTTTTGGGGGGGGGATTGCATTTTTGAAATGTAATTTCATGAAACGAACATTTTAACGATCATTTTGATCACCGAATGAGCGCGCATGTCGTTACGTCATTTGGGGTTAGGGTTAGGGCTGGGTTTAGGTTAGGGTTAGGGCTGGGTTTAAGTAAGGGTTAGGGTTAGGAATTTTTTAAAGAAACAGGAAAAAAAACATTACGGTGTGACGAATGAAAATAATATGTAAATAAAAGCACACTGACATGTAAATAAAAAGAAAAGTACTTTATTCCGTTGGCTTAAAATGTAGTTTTGTTTTGTTCTTCTGCTTGGCTAAAAATGCAAAAATTGCGCTTTGACTATGAGTCCCAGTAAAAAACCAACCGAATCCAGAACGAGGCGGAAGTCTCGTTCTGGATTCGGTTTTTTCTATCGAAACAGCCATTACTATTTTTTTTTCACTTCACTTACGCTAAACCTATTAACTTATAGAAAATAGCACTTTTAACGGATTATAATCATTAATAACTGTCACAGTGAACTTGGAAATTCAGTTTTATCGGCTACGGTAACTTTTATTTGTTGTATATTTGTTTTTTCAGCGTTTTCGTTGCAGGGCTATTATAAAAAATACTCAAAATAATTATAGAAAAGTTTATAAAATATTTAAGTAAGTTGTTTTATTTTCGTAAAACATTTCTTATGTAAATTAAATGGAACTTTTGAGGCATTCATGCAGTATAGTTAAAAGCATAAATCGAAAAAATTGTACAGCAAATAACTGTTACCAAACGCAAGAAAATTTAGTACACTTACGAAATACTAATGCCTGAGAAGATGAAGTGAATTTTAGACTAAGGAAATGTATTTCAATTAGAAGCGGTACATTCTTCGAATTTTCTACTCTACCAATGTCACTGATCTTTGACTTTTCTATACTGTTCGTGTTCCGATATTCGGGTGAATGTTAAAAACTATTTACATAGCAAACAGAACTCACCTCGTAAGTTAGCAAATAGATTGTTGTAATCATTTTATCTTTTAATTAACTTCTAAATTTTTACATTAAATTGTGTAGTTAAAGTTTGAATTATTTACAGTGCAATGGGTGTATGGCTACCCCCAAATAACTTTTATTATTTACTTAACATCATGTTTTAGTATTAATAAAAAAACTTTAATAAGTTAGTTATAGCAAGTTGAATCGTACACGTGAACCAGTGAATAAAATGTATTTTTTTTTGTTTAAAAAAAAATTAAATGTCCGACCTCGCATTTACTTAAATAAAAGTGGATGCGATGGAGGTAATCGCTTATTAAGAATTTAGAGTTAACTCCTTCTATATTTTGTTATACATTATTGTCGGTCGTATATGTTTTTACCTCCCATAATATTGACAGGGTGTTGGGAAAAATAATGCAATTTTTTTTTGTATACCTTAGATATTGTTTTAAATAAAACTACCGTTTGTTTAACATTGCAAAGCCTCCGTTTTTACGAAACCAAAACCTGTAAACATGTAAGGGGAGTAATTCTTATGTAGTAATTTAGAGTGATCTCCCTTTAGTTAATAAAATTATGAAATGCATTGGAATCACGGCCATCCATAGTACAGAACTTCTAAGCATGCCACTGAGGTCCACAACTAGGGCGGATATGTGTAGAGAAAAATTACTACTAAATAGTAAACATTGAGAAAAGTTTCAGTAAAAATATTTAGTAATGTCGAGTAATTAGTAACTTTACATATTAGTGGAAAGCAATTTACATTTATTGATTTATTTCCATCAAATCCAATTTAAAAGAACAAAAATACAAATAAACTAAATTCACAAAAATCACTTTATTCACCATGAATTAGATACATTTTTGATATTTAAAAAATGATGAGCCAATTTGTTTATATTGACTGCTTGATTACAGAAAATGTGACATATTACAATCAGAAATCAAATACTTTATGAACAAAATAATGTTTGGAGAAACAAATTTAATAACTTTTACAGAATTTGCTGTTTGTAACATGTACAATTTGTTTTTACAGAAGATGAAATAATGCTTATTTCGCTATTATACAATAATACATATTATACACAGTATTAATAATTAAATCAACTCACATTATAAGACTGAGACAAACAGAGATTGAACAACTTCGAGAGATCAAATAACTGGAAGACCATTAAAAAAATGATGGAATCACAGATTTGCAACTATTATTGTAGAGTCACCAAAATATTGAGCTTCAACCTTTTGAAATGGGATAGAAACGAATCTTTTGAAAATAGCTAGACTTAGCTCCAAAGATCATTCTCTATTAAAATGAAAAAGAAAACACTTTCAAACACTTTCAGATGTTTAAAACTATACTGGTCGGTAGAAAAGTAATAGTTATGTTTTGTATATTATGTTGTTTTTTCTTTTCCAGATTCTTGCTCTGTTAATTATATTTTCATAGGAAAATAATTATAGAAAAGTTTATAAAATATTTAAGTAAGTTGTTTTATTTTCGTAAAACATTTCTCATGTAAATTAAATGGAACTTTTGAGGCATTCATGCAGTATAGTTAAAAGCATAAATCGAAAAAATTGTACAGCAAATAACTGTTACCAAACGCAAGAAAATTTAGTACACTTACGAAATACTAATGCCTGAGAAGATGAAGTGAATTTTAGACTAAGGAAATGTATTTCAATTAGAAGCGGTACATTCTTCGAATTTTCTACTCTACCAATGTCACTGATCTTTGACTTTTCTATACTGTACGTGTTCCGATATTCGGGTGAATGTTAAAAACTATTTACATAGCAAACAGAACTCACCTCGTAAGTTAGCAAATAGATTGTTGTAATCATTTTATCTTTTAATTAACTTCTAAATTTTTACATTAAATTGTGTAGTTAACGTTTGAATTATTTACAGGGCAATGGGTGTATGGCTACCCCCAAATAACTTTTATTATTTACTTAACATCATGTTTTAGTACTAATAAAAAAAACTTAAATAAGTTTGTTATAGCAAGTTGAATCGTACACGTGAACCAGTGAATAAAATGTATTTTTTTTTGTTTAAAAAAAAAATGAAATGTCCGACCTCGCATTTATTTAAATAGAAGTGGATGCGATGGAGATCATCGCTTATTAGGAATTTAGAGTTAACTCCTTCTATATTTTGTTATACATTATTGTCGGTCGTATATGTTTTTACCTCCCATAATATTGACAGGGTGTTGGGAAAAATAATGCAATTTTTTTTTTGTATACCTTAGATATTGTTTTAAATAAAACTACCGTTTGTTTAACATTGCAAAGCCTCCGTTTTTACGAAACCAAAACCTGTAAACATGTAAGGGGAGTAATTCTTATGTAGTAATTTAGAGTGATCTCCCTTTAGTTAATAAAATTATGAAATGCATTGGAATCACGGCCATCCATAGTACAGAACTTCTAAGCATGCCACTGAGGTCCACGACTAGGGCGAATATGTGTAGAGCAAAATTACTACTAAATAGTAATCATTGAGAAAAGTTTTAGTAAAAATATTTTGTAATGTCGAGTAATTAGTAACTATACATATTAGTGGAAAGCAATTTACATTTATTGATTTATTTCCATCAAATCCAATTTAAAAGAACAAAAATACAAATAAACTAAATTCACAAAAATCACTTTATTCACCATGAATTAGATACATTCTTGATATTTAAAAAATGATGAGTCAATTTGTTTATATTGACTGCTTGATTACAGAAAATGTGACATATTACAATCAGAAATCAAATACTTTATGAACAAAATAATGTTTGGAGAAACAAATTTAATAACTTTTACAGAATTTGCTGTTTGTTAAATGTACAATTTGTTTTTACAGAAGATGAAATAATGCTTATTTCTCTATTATACAATACTACATATTATACACAGTATTAATAATTTAATCAACTCACATTATAAGACTGAGACAAACAGAGATTGAACAACTTCGAGAGATCAAATAACTGGAAGACCATTAAAAAAATGATGGAATCACAGATTTGCAACTATTATTGTAGAGTCACCAAAAATATTGAGCTTCAACCTTTTGAAATGGGATAGAAACGAATCTTTTGAAAATAGCTAGACTTAGCTCCAAAGATCATTCTCTATTAAAATGAAAAAGAAAACACTTTCAAACACTTTCAGATGTTTAAAACTATACTGGTCGGTAGAAAAGTAATAGTTATGTTTTGTATATTATGTTGTTTTTTTCTTTTCCTGATTCTTGCTCTGTTAATTATATTGTCATAGGAAAATAATGGGAATGTTTTACAATAGCCCTACAGCTCGCGAGTCGGGTTGAAAAAAAGTTGTAGAACGTAGTCAAAAAAAATGAATATGCAACAAATAAATTCAACGTACGTAGAGACCGGAGATTTTCCTAGTTTTCTATTCCATTTGTCTGTATATTTACGTATGGTAAATGGGTTTTTATTAGACATGAAAAAAAAAAGAAAAATTTTAATGTCATTTATTTAAAAAACAAAATGGCGTCATTAGTTTTTGCTATCGGTGTCACGTGTGTGTTTTTTTTTACCGGGACTCATAATCAAAGCGGCGTTTTTTTTGTTGTTTTTTTTTTTTTGGGGGGGGGGGTTGCATTTTTGAAATGTAATTTTATGAAACGAACAATTTAACGATCATTTTGATCAACGAATGAGCGCGCATGTCGTTACGTCTTTGGGGGTTAGGGTTAGGGCTTGGCTGGGCTGGGTTATGGCTGGGTTTAGGTTAGGGTTAGGGCTGGGTTTAAGTAAGGGTTAGGGTTAGGAATTTTTTAAAGAAACAGGAAAAAAAACATTACGGTGTGACGAATGAAAATAATATGTAAATAAAAGCACACTGACATGTAAATAAAAAGAAAAGTACTTTATTCCGTTTGCTTAAAATGTAGTTTTGTTTTGTTCTTCTGCTTGGCTAAAAATGCAAAAATTGCGCTTTGACTATGAGTCCCAGTAAAAAACCAACCGAATCCAGAACGAGGCGGAAGTCTCGTTCTGGATTCGGTTTTTTCTATCGAAACAGCCATTACTATTTTTTTTTTCACTTCACTTACGCTAAACCTATTAACTTATAGAAAATAGCACTTTTAACGGATTATAATCATTAATAACTGTCACAGTGAACTTGGAAATTCAGTTTTATCGGCTACGGTAACTTTTATTTGTTGTATATTTGTTTTTTCAGCGTTTTCGTTGCAGGGCTATTATAAAAAATACTCAAAATAATTATAGAAAAGTTTATAAAATATTTAAGTAAGTTGTTTTATTTTCGTAAAACATTTCTTATGTAAATTAAATGGAACTTTTGAGGCATTCATGCAGTATAGTTAAAAGCATAAATCGAAAAAATTGTACAGCAAATAACTGTTACCAAACGCAAGAAAATTTAGTACACTTACGAAATACTAATGCCTGAGAAGATGAAGTGAATTTTAGACTAAGGAAATGTATTTCAATTAGAAGCGGTACATTCTTCGAATTTTCTACTCTACCAATGTCACTGATCTTTGACTTTTCTATACTGTTCGTGTTCCGATATTCGGGTGAATGTTAAAAACTATTTACATAGCAAACAGAACTCACCTCGTAAGTTAGCAAATAGATTGTTGTAATCATTTTATCTTTTAATTAACTTCTAAATTTTTACATTAAATTGTGTAGTTAAAGTTTGAATTATTTACAGTGCAATGGGTGTATGGCTACCCCCAAATAACTTTTATTATTTACTTAACATCATGTTTTAGTATTAATAAAAAAAACTTTAATAAGTTAGTTATAGCAAGTTGAATCGTACACGTGAACCAGTGAATAAAATGTATTTTTTTTTGTTTAAAAAAAAATTAAATGTCCGACCTCGCATTTACTTAAATAAAAGTGGATGCGATGGAGGTAATCGCTTATTAAGAATTTAGAGTTAACTCCTTCTATATTTTGTTATACATTATTGTCGGTCGTATATGTTTTTACCTCCCATAATATTGACAGGGTGTTGGGAAAAATAATGCAATTTTTTTTTTGTATACCCATGATATTGTTTTAAATAAAACTACCGTTTGTTTAACATTGCAAAGCCTTCGTTTTTACGAAACCAAAACCTGGAAACATGTAAGGGGAGTAATTCTTATGCAGTAATTTAGAGTGATCTCCCTTTAGTTAATAAAAAATATGAAATACATTGAAATCACGGCCATCCATAATACAGGACAGCGTAGCATGCCACTGAGGTCCACGACTAGGGCGAATATGTGAAGAGCCAAATTACTACTAAATAGTAATCATTGAGAAAAGTTTCAGTAAAAATATTTAGTAATGTCGAGTAATTAGTAACTATACATATTAGTGGAAAGCAATTTACACTTATTGATTTATCTCCATCAAATCAAATTGAAAAAGAACAAAAATATAAAAGAACTAAATTCACTAAAAATCACTTCATTCACTATGAATTAGACACATTTTTGATATTTAAAAAATGATGAGTCAATTTGTTTATATTGATTACAGAAAATATAATGACATATTACAATCATAAATAATCTGAAAACCATTAAAAAGAGAATAGAATGACAGACTTGCAAGTATTATTGTAGATTCACCAACAATCTTGAGATTCAATCTTTTCGGTTGGGATAGTCACGAATCTTTTGAGAATAGCTAGACTTAGCCTCACAGATTGTTCTCTGTTGAAATGAAAAACTTTAAAACACTTTCGGAAATTATATTTCTTAATTTTGGAGATTGATAATTTGCATCATCTTGAGTGTTATCATCACAACGTTTCGACCGCTGTAATCTCCAGACTACTTTAGGTGTATCTCTTAGAACTCGGGAATCTTTCTGTCGAACTCAGGAATCTGGGTAGAATTTCAACGGAACCCTTTATTTAATCCACGGAAGTAGCATGCTCTTGTTCCGTCAGTCATGACTGGGAGAAGTGTTCAGTAATTCGAAATTCCTCGTATCGCCCGCACCGAAGATTGAACCTTTAACCTTTAAGTGGGTTTCCTTTGCAACTAGTTAAGGGGAATCCCTGTGTGATGGAATTGGTTGTGCAGTGAAATGTCATGCTGCAGCGACCACTCAACAACAAATTCTGGACTATCGTGCGGTGCCGGAAGTATGCCAAGAAGGAATGAAATCAATTATCTTCTTTGGCATTGACAAAGAAGACATGATCAAGATGAGAAAGGAGATGGAGAAGAGGTAAAACGGTACAAGAAGCAGTAATCATTTCAGCATCACAAATTGGACACAAACTGTGCAGTGAGGATGACTCGTTTGTCGACATCCATAACTTCAAAAATGCAACATTGCACTATCGTCTTACATCTTTTCCATGTACAATTTGTTGTGGGTGGTCAATTTGGTGAAGAAAGTTGATGAGGAGCAAGATGTAGATGTTCAATTCATGCATTTACATCGAGACTGGACAATCAGGCCCCACCCTCATCAGAGGATTAATTGTGACCTGATTCAACAAATAAACCGGTTGATGATGATGCACTCTCATGGACCATGGAAGACACTCAACTGGCCAGAAGGTGGTGATAGCTGTCATGTCCCTATAAAAACCATTATATGTGCTATACAGGCACATGCTGCAACCACTGGAAGAACTTACAGAATCTGTGATGAAGATTATGATAAAACAATTGCTGCGTTTGCAAAGCTCCATTCATGAACACCTGTTGATTTGATGTTCGTGTTCCTCGATCTAATAGCCTAACGGTTGTTCAACTGTCATATATAGATAGTTAAATAAATGCAGGGATAGATAAATAGATGGTTCTTTCTTTTATCATATTGATTTGCTTAACAAATACTTCAAAATGCAAGTGGGAAATCAGTGGTCAACGGTCATGAATTTTTGGATGACAGAAAATTCAAACTGTGCAGAACACACAGAAAAAGAAAATGTTCATTTTCTGATAGTGCCACATACTTTTTTGAGGTTTGGTTGTCTCACACCCAAATCTAGGCAAACATGTATAATAACTAAAAAAACAGTTGATATTTAGAGGTTTTAAGTGTTATTTTTGGATTCCTTGTACAAAAAAACCTTGTCTGTACCAATTTTTAACGTTCCAGTATACATTTTATGCACAAAAATGTCATTTTCTAATGTCACGATTTCGCAGACGTTCGCGGCATACCTGAAATCTTAAAAATGCAATATTTTGGAAACTGCTTAGAGTTACAAGCTCAAATTTTCAGGATTGTCTAGTTTTTATGATACCAACAACTGAGGAACTTATGAAGAAAATCTGAAAGGTACGGGCGACATTTTATATTTTTCTGGATGATTATTAAATCATCCATGGAATTACCCATAAGATCCTCTGCAATGGCAATAAACCACAGGACATAAGTTATAAAGAAGCAACTATTATTTAGATGAATAGATTGTCAGTCGAAAATGATGAAGAATATTATGAGAGGATTGAAAATGATGAATCGAATGAAAAAAAACTGATTACTTATGAGGATTATTCATGAAAAGTATTTGTTGACACTGGATTTGAAGACGACCATGTTGTAGTTTACAGGGGAGAAATCCCATGGTAATATGTTCCACAGATGTGAAATTCTTGGAAAGAAACTGTTCATGGAAATGTTGTTTGATTTTTTTTCTGAATAAAAAGTTGACTAAAACTTACCCGTCTCCGTGGACATAAAGATTACAGCGTGGAAATTTGGAGTTGATTTTTGATGAATCTGGCACTTTCTGAAAATAAATAAATAAAAAATAAGGAATATCTATTTCATAAAAATAAAATGAATACAATAACCTTTTATTTTAAACTTATCGCTAAATTGATTCAGTCGAGTTTATTTACCTCCTCTCCAGGAGTATACTTCTCGTAGTGTGCCGGCTTTTTAAAACACAAGAAGTACGCTCTGGCTTACAAAAAATGCCTGAGCAGTCCCGTCAGCATTCCCCTCAGGCGATTAGCAATAAACTAACGCCCTTTTCAAAGAGAAAGTAAAGCCATAAGTTATGTCATTTGAAAAAAAAATGTAACCCCCATTTTCCTTTAAACAAAATGGAGCTATTTTTACATTTAAGTAAAAACGGGGGGAAAAAAATGTGCATAAACTGCTTATTCATGTTTGTACATTTTATTACCTTCAACACCTATTTTTTTTTAAAATGAGATTGCCAAAAATGAAATATGCAAGTAATTGAAAATTAACTGGTGTTGCTAAGGTAAAAAGAATTCTGACTTCATTATTTTTAAAATGAATTGTTCCGAAATCGAATTCTGTCGGCCCGTCATCTTAATCAGTCATGTAACATGCATTGTGCACTTAAACAGTCATCACTTGCCAGGTGAGGAGAGTGGGTTGGCTTTTACACATGATCCACTGAAAAAAAAAGCAAGAGCAGGGCCGTCAAGCACCATATGCTCTCTTGTTTCTATAAATAATAAAATGTTATATTAAATAAAAAAACCTCGGAGAGAGTCAACACCAAGCCACCCTAGTAGTCCCTTTCTCAGCCATTACAGGATGCTCATCTTTCACCGGTTAGACTTCCCAGCATGGATGTACCCATTTATACACATGGATAGAATGTTTTCTTACAACACCTGGTGCTCCTCTGTGTAGCAATAGTTAGATGCGACTGCGTGGAAAATAATATCAAAAACGGTATTTTTCACATAAGGTTAAAATTCAATAGAGAGTGTAAAATTCCATTTAGAAGTTAAAAATCCAGAATTAGAACTACGTGGCAAGATATGACGTCATGGAAAGAAGTAGGATTGGACACGATTTGATTCTCCACCACCTTACAGAAATTGGAAAGGGAAGATGCAGTTCATCTAGATGTAAATTACTGTAAAAAGTAAATCAATTCTCAGCAAATGATGGGGTTATTTGTTGTTCTTTTTAATCGTTTCTACCACTACAGCCACAAAGACAAGGATAAAGAAAAGATCAACATCAACTATGCATCAACGAGAGAGACGAACAGCTGTTTCTGTCAACGAAGAAGATAACGGGCAATCTGTGGGGATCAAAGAAGCCCCACCTACCCCACACACACTATGCTATATTCCCAAATAGTTACCGATATCTAATAATGCCCAGGCTTTATTTCGCCTAACTTCGGTAATCTGATCGGAACTAGTGCGTCAAAGTGATTTAGTTATAATAATGCGGAACTTAGTATAAGAATTGAAATTAACTGTGGTGCTTGGGGTAGCAATATTTTACGTTGGAAAAGGATTCATGTGCTGTGCGCCATGTCGAAAAGAAATGGTGTCATCTAGAAGAAAGCGATTTTAGTAGAGCTTAAAATCTTCACTTTTACCTTTGCGAAGGTAGAGGTTGTCACTATGTTTGGTTATGTACAGCCTAGCATCTACATCGCTTGACCAATCGTCACCAAACTTGGTCAAAATATTGGTCATGGTCTAACTTAAAACTCATTTAATTTTGGGATATCTAGGTCAAAGGACAAGAAAAAGGTGGAACTCAAACTTTTGGAGATAACTTCGGTTTTGTTCATCGTAGAGGCTACTTGGCCCATACTGTAGCCAATGAAGTCCTACAACTGATATAACCGTGACAAGTTCGGTCAGAGTAGAAATTTTGACAGAATTTTAACTTCTGATTTTTCCAACTTTCATGTATGGATATGATTTTCTTCTATAACAGTAACGACCATGCAACAATTTAAGCCTGATCAGATAAATAGTTTTTGAGTTATCAACGTTTCCATAGCATAACTTCAGGAATACTTCATATGATATATAGAAGAAAGGCCCAGATAAGACTGTGATACATCCTTATGTTGTCAGGCAGAGGTATGCATTCTCATGACCGACTTATATTCTTGTTTTAGCGTTCTTCATCAATCACAACTAATCAAAGGGAAGTTTTGTTAACTTCATTTGTTGGTGAGTGAAGATCGTAGGTATGTGTTGCATTATTACAGAGTTCTGTCTTGAAGACATGGGATTTCGTTTTTGGGACACTCGGATCTATGCCCTTTCGTCTTGGGAAATTTGATCTGCAATCACAATCTTACAGTATTATGCTCCCGGATTTTTACTAAGGATCTGATAATTCACTTCAAACTAAATCGAATGCTAACTAAACCATCATTAAAATGTTCCTTCCAGACTAGCAGCATCAATATCAGTTTCGCAAGTCTAAATTCACAATGCGGGCAGAGCTTTTACCACTCATGCTGCTGGATAAGTGGGTAGAATTCACAACGCGGGTGTAGTAGCAAGTGAAAGCCATCCAAATCATGTAAAGATTCAAACATCAGCAGGCAAGGTTTTGGTTTCCGTATTTTGGGATCTGCAAGGTATTTTGCTCATCGATTACCTTGAGAATCGAGCAGATATTATATAGCATTATTGGCATCATTGTAGGAAGAAATCACAAAAAAACAGCAAAAAACTGCCACGAATGAAGAAAAAAGTGATCATTCACCAAGACAATGCACCATGTCAAAAGTCAATCGCAATGATGGCAAAACTACGTGACTTATTCTTCGAATGGTTTCCATACCCACTCTTATTCTCCAGATTTGGCCCACAGCGACTATTGGTTGTTAACGGACATCAAAAGAATGCTCGAGGGAACGAGAGATTTGGTTCTAATGAAGAAGTGATATCAGAAACTGAGGTGTATTTTGAGGCCAAAGACAAATTGTTCTACAAAAAAGGCATTGAAATCAGTGTATATCAGTAGATATCCCAAACCAAAATTTTATTTTCATTATATCTAAAAACTTTTAATGTAGATACATGGATTTTTGCAAAACATAAACAATTGTACCAAATTTATCTTGGTAGCTCAATTAGCCACCAAGTTATGACCATTCAAAGTTCGTCAGAAACTAGAAAATTTGCCGTCTTGTGTGCTATTGGTCGCGAAGCCAATTTTAACAGTGTCTAACTGAAAATGCTTGCTTCAAACAGTTAAAAAATCCTTACAAATGTAATGTCATCTTATTCTAAATGAAAATTAAGACTAATGGAAAAAATAATTATCAGATCAAACCAGCCTAAACATTGGGCAAAATCCCATTACTCCCCCCAAGTGAAAAGATTACATGAAAGGGCAACTTTGACTGTTCATATAAGTTTCAGTTCAACAGTTAATGCATTGAATCTTCTTAATATGATTCATAGCACATTAGAGACCAAGCTAAATTATTCTTTTAATAGTAAATCAACAAAAAAAACCCATATTTGGATCTTGTAAAAACAGACAGAAACAATTGGATAATATGGCAAAAAAAAGTTTAAAAAATTTTTTTTTAAAGAGTAAAAAGTATACGCTGCTGAACTTGCTGTAAAAAAGTATTCATTGGAGGTAGAAGCATGAAACTTTGCAAGTTTACTCATTTTTGGATGAGGAATTAAGAAAAAATACTTGTTTTCTCTACAATATCAATATTTTTTGTCATAGATATATTTTAACTTGAGTGAATTCATGCAGTTTTCAACTCGCTAAAAAAAGACTCACAGTAAAATTTAGAAGTTTTAGAAAAGTTTTTTCTTTCTTTTTTCAAGCAAATCTTTATTGTAAAGAAAAAAATTCCTATGCGTTTTTGTTTATGATGATTATGTGTAGTTTTAAGAGAGTTTTTGTGGGAGGAGGTAGGGTGACTTGCCACTCGGGCTTCGGGTTAGTGGTAGGCCTAGGGGCAATTACTTGACGGAAAGAAAAAAAAACTATTATTTTAGAATTTGGAGTAGGGGGGGGGGAATTAGTTTCACATGAATTTAATGTGAAATGGTTCACCATTTCCGGACTATTCTAGCGTTTAGGGCAGTTAATAATTTTTTTTTTCTATGCGAAATAAATCTTGTGCGTTATTCTTTATGGGGTCTGCTTTTTATTTCTTCTTTTTTTTTTAGACAATTATGTCTGGTTTTAATGGGCTTTTTGCAGAATGGGGACTTGCCACTCAGGCTTAGGGTTAGTGATAAGGTTAAGAAAGGGGTTTTGTTTTGGATGGAAGTTGCCATTCGGGCTTAGGGTTAAGGCGTGACCATCGTAAAAGTAAACTAGTTTACTATATTACGTAGGCCACAGTCAAGGGAGTTTTTGTTAGGGGGTGGCTTAGGTGGGCTTGTCACTCGAACCTAGAATTATTGGTAGAGTAATTATTTTATATCATGTTTTCAGCTTGAAAAAATATTTTTTAAATTGCGTTGAATTTATATGTGAAACTGATCCTCCCTCTAAATTATTCTTTTGTCTTTTTTCTGTCAAGACTTTTAGGGTGTTCACACGTAATCGCCTAAAAACGTAGAATCTTATTTTTTAATTGTCAAATTATTATTATTACTTATTATTATTAGAATTAAAGTTTGAAAGTGGAGTATATTTGACAACCGGTATTTCCTTAAGTATTTTTTTTATAAAAGAACCACAAATCATTAACTTTTTTAAGCACAAAGTATTCTTGTCTTTCTTTTTTTTTTACAAAACTCTGTAAACGAATTTCACAAAGCTTACTGTTTAAACTAGCTGCTGCTGATTGATTAATTGCTACACTAGCAACACTAGCTAAATTGTTGACTTTCGCTCAAAAAGGGACAATATTTTTTCGGATAGAGTAATTCAAAATTACTACTACCGAAAGACAAAACAACATACAATTATAATCTTCATGAATAAAAAAAGTTAATAGATTGATTTATTTACTAGTTGGGGTATAAAAATATTTTTCTCTTTTAATGTTCGATACACGTTATGTTGAAGTTTTATTTTTAAGATTACAAAAAAAATAATGGATCTTTGATATATCTATCAGCAGCAGTCGTTTTGTTGATGTTTTCGATTTTTCAATAGCAGTCTAGATGTGTGGAGCTCATAGATGATTGAAGATTTTTAATTTGCGAAGCCATACCTCCAGTTTTATACTTGGCACGTCTACAGTTATGGGTGTAGTAATATGACACCAACAGATTATTAAAGACGGTATATTTCTCTACAAAATGGTGTAAATTTCGAAATATTTGTACATTGAATTTCTATCGGATTTTATTCAGTAAAGTTTTCAACTTGGATTTTTTTTATGAAATGCAACTTAAACCCTATAAACGAGTGCCCTTTTTTCTTTCAGATAGGACTATTTTATATGCATAGTTACACACAATTTCACGCGCAACAAATTTGAAAAACATTTTTTTCACATAAAAATAAAACGTCTGTCACTGAAAATAGTGACTTAACTTGAAGTGGTTTGGGAAAAAAATATTAATGAGACAGGAGAAAAAATTGTACATTTATAAAGAGAAAAGATTAAATTTTGTTTACATCCAAATTTTATAAAAATAACCTCCAAAATACACAAGATATCACAAGTTGAAATGTAAGGAATTTCACTTTGTTTTTAACATATTTCGTCAGGAAATCAGCCCGGTTTGGGATACCTAATATCACTTTAGAGGGAGATTATGTTGATGATTATGTTTTCCGTAAAAATTTGCTGCTGAATTTATTATAGTAGCAATCCAGTGAAGTTTAAAAATTCGGTTCCTGTAATAAAAAGGCACCCAAATAAGGCAGACATTTTTTCACGACTAGTTTTGTCTGTCTTTTGTAACAATGACAATTCAAAGTTGTCCCTTTCTGACATTAAACTGTGCAAATTATTTTTTTTTCACAAAAATCAAAGTATTACAAGATTAAAACTGTAGAATTTATCTAAATATAAAAAAATTGGTACTTCTAGAGGAGAGGACCCATATCGACGTTTCTGTTTGCGATTTATGAAACAAGCTGGAAATGGCTGAGCGAGTACAGTCAATTAGTACCGACATTAAATGCAACAGCTTTTTAATTCCCCCCCCCCCCGGCTTAAGATTACCCCCTCACCCTACTGTGTTAAAAGTGGGTTCAATAATTTTCTTCAAATCATTAGTAAATCAATCTCATTTCTTGTAGTTTTTTTTTTGGTGCTTATATAGATGAGGAACATATGAAAACGCAGTTCCAAATCAATACACGGGAAAACTATTTGATATACTTATGTATCGGGCAAAAATTATCTAGTAGAATTTTAATTAAAAATAAAAATCAGTTATATCGTTTTTTAGTGTTCCGCCATTGATTTGAGCGAAAAACACGAAATTCAGGTGTCGATAACTCAGTCTGTCATAAATAAGTAATAAATCAATGTAAGTAATAAATCAATGGCAGTCAGCAAAATAAGATGAAACCTATGTTTACTTTTAATTAAAATTCTAATCGATCATTTTTCATAATTTTTGGTGAGGATACTTCTTTTTGCCTGATACGTAAGTATAAACAAGAGTTTTCACTTGGGATTGCATTTTCCATGTATGCCCTCATCTATAGAAGCGCCATTTTTTTTGGAAGTTTTTTCAGCATTTTTGGGGGGAGGAGGGATAGTTGGGTTTTTTTTATTAACCTTAACCTAGTTTTTGTATTTGAAAAAAAAAAAAAGCATATAATTTTTTATATGCTTTTTTTTTGTCGAATACAAACACTAGATTAGGTTACGGTTAAAAAAAAACCCAAGTATCCCTCCCCTCCAAAAAATGCTGAAAAAACTTTCAGAAAAAAATGGTTCTTCTATGTACAAAAATATTTTGCATGGCATAATTTTAAAAGGACAACTTTAAATTGTCACTGCTACAAAAAACAGGACAAAACTATCTGTGAAAAAATGTCTGCCTCATTTGGGTACCTCTTCATTACAAGTACCAAAAATTCAATGAATCTGAGTTGGTAGTTCCTTCTTTAATTTATGGACTAGAATACTTGACCTTTAAACTTTAATTCAATCCAGAAACTACTCTCTATTCAACAAGTTTCAATCTAAAGGCTTCAAAATTAGTTTCTAAGTGTCACAAGTCATGACATGTCAGCCATTTTTTATCAATTAATTAATAATAACGAATGGCTGACACATCTTTACTATCGTACCATGCAGTATAGTACCAGCAGAGAAAATAAAATTTTCTACCGACCTGTATACTTAAAAAATTCAGAAAATTCAATTTTTATTTTATTTCAAAGTAAGATTTTGTTCAAAATAGCAGCTGGGTCCTCTGTTGTTGGCGAGGCTTGATTACTTAAAAAATAATTAAAACGAAATGGCTTACCCTACCACTAACCAGAAGTCATAGTGGCAAGCTCCTCTGGACTTAGGGTTAGTTATACAGTAAGTCATTTTATTTTATTTTACTATTTTTCAGCCTGAAGTTATTCGAAACTAAAATAATGGAAAAGTCCGACTTTCACAGGGAAAGCAGAATCAAATTCCAATGCTGTTAAGACAATAGAAACCGAACTTTTGTCTGTGTGTGTGTGTGGGGGGGGGGGTAATAAAAACACGTAAAAATTTAGCCAATTTCGTTCTTTTGTTTTTGGGGGGGGGGTATATTAATTTAATTAAAACGTAGATATTTAGGCAATTTAGATTTTGTAGGGGGATTTTTTTTTACTTAATAAAAATACGTAGCAATTTAGCCAATTTATTATTTGAGGGGTTATTTATTTAATAAAGACTAACCCTAACCGACCTCCCCAAAAAATAAAATTGGGTATCTTTTACAATATAACTCAAACGCAAAAAACAAAACAAATATACAACAAATAAAAGTTACCGTAGCCGATAAAACAGAATTTCCAAGTTACATTTATTAATGATTATAATCCGTTAAAAGTACTATTTTGGTAAGAGTACACCGCCCGAGAAACCACCTGTGCGCATGCGCCAACAAACGGAAGTGAAGACAAACGGAAGCGCATAAATGAAAGCGCTATTGGGTGCAAATACAAAAAAAATAAAATAAAATAAAATAAAATAAAATAAAAATATTAAGAAATCAATAATCTAAATTTTGCAAAAATGTAAAACGCTATTGAATGAAAATGTAAAATAAAAAAACAAACACGTAATAAAAACAAAAACAAACACGTAAATTTCAACAGGATACAAATGGTTAATTTTATTTACTAAAGCGTTGAAAACGTCTTCGTGTTATTTTTTTTCGCAGAAAATTTTGCACTACCAATCCATTTCATGGTAGACCCACAAACACAGTCTGGATTCTTTCATTAATTTCAATTCCTGAAGAAAAATAAATAAATTCGTATAACTTGATATTTTCATTTTAAATCAATTTTAAATTGTGCACTTCCTGTCTTCACTTCCGTTTGTTGGCGCATGCGCACAGGTGGTTTCTCGGGGGGGGGGGGGGGGGGCTCACGTATACTCTTACCACCTCGTTTTCGTTTAATTCTATCGTGGTTGTTTTTTTACTGGGACTCATATTCAAAGCGCAATTTCATTTTTCAGCCAAGCAAAAGAACAAAACAAAACTACATTTTAAGCAAAAGAAATAAAATCATTTTCTTTTTATTTACATGTCATTGTGCTTTTATTTACATATTATTTTCATTCATCACACCGTAATGTTTTTTTTTCTGTTTCTGTAAAAAATTCCATACCGTAACCCTAAATCTAAACCTAACCCCTATTTTTCATATTTCAGTCAAGCAAAAAAACAAAACTAAAAAAAAAACGTCGCTTTGATTATGGGTCCCGGTTAAAAAAAAAAAAAACACCACGTGACAACAAAAACGTTGATTTTCTCAAATTGTTATTTCTTCGAAAAATGTTCTATTAATTGAATTTGCATGACTTCTCATTTAAAAAAATGGATATTTTCCATTTTCGGAGACATTGCGTACTAAAAAAGAGAGTTACTGCCCCTTACACCATTGGAACTCTTCTAAAATAAATAGAAGCACCAAACAGTTAATAAACAAATTCGTTTCGGGAACTCAAGTTTTATTTTGTATTTATTTACTCCTCTCCAGGAGTTAGGCACAAGGCTAGTTTTATCTTACTCCCACAAGGTAAGATGTGACCCAAGATGGAGTCGGGAAAGTGGTACTTGAAAAGCCAGCGCCCGAGAAATGAGCACTCTGGCCATTAAAAATTGCCTGGGCAGCCCCGTCGGCATTCCCAGGTAGGGGCGCCTCAGGCAGAAAGCAATAAACTTACTCCTCCCCAAAGAGGGGAGGCAAAGCCTGGGAGGGTGGACCTTATTTTGTATGGTCGACGTTGGCGTTATCGAATTTAGGAAAACTCGTCACAGGAAAATTGGTCAACGGAAAATTGGTCAACGGAAAATTGGTCAACGGAAAATTGGTCACCGGAAATTTCGTTTAAATGGAAAGTAGGAAAATTCGGCAATTATCGAATAAATATCGATTGAAAATAGATTTTAGAACCGTTTTTACAGGAGATATACTTGTAAATACGAGGCTACCCACACCCCAGTGGAGAACATTTTTTTATATTATTTTTTTGGTACTTGTGCAGTTTACGAACCGGGCTATTTTTTAGATAAGATTTTCAAGTTAAATTACATTTTTACGATATCTTTTGTTTATTAAATTGTTAGGTGAAAGTACAGAATAGTTAACAAAGCACCCCCCTCATTCTCCCCATGTAAAAAATCGTTGTCTAAATAATGTTATTATTTCAAGCCTGTTTCGTAATTAAGTTACGAGATGAAATCCATCATAATTCATTTAGAGTTCTTCGTAAACAAGTCAGCCATTTTAATTAACAAAACATCAATTACTTCGTGTGTGTGCAAAACTTGAAAGGAATTTATAAACTATGAGTAAAAAGTCATTTAAACTGGCTTTAAATTCTTAGAAAATGTCCATGTATTTAAAAAAGCAAAATTGTAATTCAGTGTTTTTTTTTCATCTTGCCTAAAACTTGTTTTAACTAACAACTTTATTTAATACTTAAAAAAAGAAATTCTTCTTTCAGACAACGATTTTTTACATGGGGAGAATGGGGGGGGGGGTGCTTTGTTAACTATTCTGTACTTTCACGTTGTAAAGAATAACCCGATCCAAACCTTTAATTTCGTAACGTAATTAAGAACCGGATTATTTAGAAAGCCATTCTTAACACACAAAACTGCACAAGTACCAAAAAATAATATAAAAAAATGTTCTCCACTGGGGAGGGGGGTAGCCCCGTATTTACAAGTATATCTCCTGTAAAATCGGTTCTAAAATCTATTTTCAATCGATATTTATTCGATAATTGCCGAATTTTCCTACTTGCCCAAAAGTGACGAATTTTCCGTGACCAATTTTCCTGTGACGAGTTTTCCGGCCACCGGCGTTATCACATTTTATTGAGCCAATATGGGGGCTAGCCATAGGGGGTTTTCTTTTTAACTTTTCACTATACATCGCCTAAATTAATTTACTTTTCTTTCCAATTCTTTTTTGTACGAATAAAAAAAAAGTTTATTTGACTGTAACGATAAATACTAAATATGAAAAAATAAGCTTTATTTCCATTGATACACATATGTCTATTTAACCTCGTGTTTAGACTGACCTAACGTAACGAGGGAAACATTTTAAAATTGACGCCTGGACTGTAACATTTACTCACAATGTATTGCGGATTTTCGTACATATAAGTCATTTCACAACCATTCGGCTCGACATTGATGAGGACATCCATTAACCCAATGTTTATAAGCCACAACAACGACCAGTGTGTTCTTTTCAAATGGTTAGAAAACAAATCACGCTGCAAATACTGACATTTTAATTAAGCGGTGTAAAAAAAACGGTGTCAAGGCAACTGCCATTCCTCGTTAATTATAGTTCTGCCCCAACTTGTAGATTGCTACTGGAAAAGGGAGATAACTCAAACTTTTGCGATATTTGAAAAAAAAAAGGGTGGCACTTTTACTCCCGGCCCAGGCCGCCCACCGCCGCCTAGCCCCCGGCGCCAGCATTTTGGCTCACGTGACTCAATCGTAGTCACTTATGAACAGAATAGTATTCGTTATTAACACTTAGCATATATCCCACCCCCAATACATTTTTTTTTGTTTATTAATTATTTACCATACGAAATAGAATGAAGATTGATGGATTTTTGCGCCAGCATTTTGGCTCACGTGACTCAATCGTAGTCACTTATGAACAGAATAGTCTTCCGTATTAACAATTAGCATGTATCCCACCCCCAATACATTTTTTTTGTATATTAATTATGGACCTTACGAAATAGAATGAAGATTGATGGATTTTTGCCCACCGCCGCAGACATATGTATATCAATGGAAATAAAACTTATTGTTTATTAATTATTTACCTTACGAAGACTATTCTGTTTATAAGTGACTACGATTGAGTCACGTGAGCCAAAATGCTGGGCAGCGGTGGGCGGCGGTGGGCAAAAATCCATCAATCTTCATTTCATTTCGTAAGGTAAATAATTAATAAACAAAAAAATGTATTGGGGGGGGGATATGCTAAGTGTTAATAACGAAGAATATTCTGTTTATAAGTGACTACGATTGAGTCACGTGAGGCAAATGCTGGCGCCGGGGGCTGGGCGGCGGTGGGCGGCCTGCGCGGGGGATAAAAGTGCTGCCGAAAAAAAAGCAAACTTTTGCGATATTTGAAAAAAAAAAGCAAACTTTTGCGAACACTTAAACAAATTGAGTTTAAAATAAGCCTCGTACATTATGGTAATTT
Organism: Sepiola atlantica; assembly: GCA_963556195.1. NCBI lineage: Eukaryota > Metazoa > Mollusca > Cephalopoda > Sepiida > Sepiolidae > Sepiola > Sepiola atlantica. The sequence continues at coordinate 232,557,848 of OY744515.1, read as the reverse complement.
CTACGAATTACCATTAATCGCATAGATATGATTATTTTAATAAAATAAAACGACTTGATTAATTTATGAAATTTTGGGTGTGCGAGATTTTCTTTCGGTGCTTGTCGAGATAAAGTCGCAATTGGAAAACCTAAAAAAAAAACCTCTCGTTCATACTCAAGTATCAATTTGGAATTGCGTTTTCCAATTGCGACCTCACTTCGACAAGCAGCTTTCTCTCCCTCACGAGTACATACGTCATACAAATGTTTCTTTTTTTTTTAATTTTTCATAGCGAAGGAATTGTCAACATGCACCAAAATTGTTTATTATATTTTCGAAAGAAAAGAAAACCATAAAACGGTGCTTTGTTACTAGGTATGTGCAAAAATGGCTGTCGCTTGTACTGACTATAGTTCTTAAAAGTGTTTTTTCTTAATTTTTTAAAGCAGTTTTCGTTTAACTTTTGATTGTATTTGAAAGATAAAAGCATTAAGTTAACATTTAAAACGAAAACAAATGTATGTTCACGTTTTTTTAAAAATTAAAATGGAAATTGTTATAAAAAAAAACGAAGGCAATGTTTTACAATAGCCCTACAACTCGCGAGTCGGGTTAAGTAAAAGTTGTAGAACGTTGTCAAAAAAATGAATATGCAACAAATAAATGCGACGTACGTCGAGACTGGAGATTTTCCTAGTTATCTATTACATTTATTTGTATGTTTACGTAGGATAAATGGCTTTTTATTAGACATAAAAAAATTTTCTGTTCACAAAAGAAGATGGCGTCAACAGCTTTGCTTGCTTCGCGTATGGTTGTCACGTAGTGTTTTTTTTTTACCGGGACTCATAATCAAAGCGGCGTTTTTGTTTTTTTGTTTTGTTCTTTTGCTTGACTGAAATATGAAAAATTGGGGTTTGGTTTAGATTTAGGTTTAGGGTTAGGTTTAGGGTTAGGTTTAGGGTTACGGTATGGAATTTTTTACAGAAACAACAGGAAAAAAAAACATTACGGTGTGACGAATGAAAATAATATATAAATAAAAGCACAATGACGTGTACATAAAAAGAAAATGATTTTATTTCTTTTGCTTAAAATGTAGTTTTGTTTTTTTCTTTTGCTTGGCTGAAAAATGAAATTGCGCTTTGAATATGAGTCCGAGTAAAAAAAAAACACGAGGCTGCGAAAATGTGAAGAAGCGGCGGCCATTTTACTTTCCAGTCTGCGTGTGATAAAGATATCGATTTATAAAAAACAGTACTTTTAACAGATTATAATCATTAATAAATGTCACAGGTAACTTTGAAATCAACTTTTATATGCTACGGTAACTTTTATTTGTTGTATATTTGTTTTTTTCAGCGTTTTCGTTGTAGGGCTATTGTTAAAAATACCCAAAACGAAAAATCAGTTAAAACTGCAGGTTCAATAAAACATGTTTAAAATTCGCTGGAAAGGTAAATATAAGTTTTCTGTAACTGTTTCAAAGATAATTATTAAATTAAAGTCTTAAGAGAGTGAATTACAAAAGAATGTACCTTTTTTTTATATTTTTACTAACAATTGTTTAATTATCAAAAAAAAAAGTGAAAGTTAGCTAAAACATGTCCGAAACCTGTGTTGTAAACAGAAAATACGGCTACAAAATCTCTAAGTATGGAAAGCCCAACCCGCAGTAATATTTTGTTTTTTGTTTTTAATTTTTACGTTACGAACTGCGTCAATGTTATTAATTATTTTTACATGATGATTGATTAAAATATTGAACAATCACATCAACTTTAAGAATTAATATAATTTTAAATTACATAAATTCTTAAAGAATAAATAACTAATTTATTGTAATGAGACATACGAATTTCTTACATGTTTCGTAACGATAAATTACATAAATTCTTTTAAAATAAAGCGAAAAGAGTATTTTTTTATTTTAAGTGTGAAAAAGTAAATTAAAGTCAATGACTACACTGACAATATTCATTGAAAAAAAAAGTTAAAACATGAAAAATTATTTATTAATAAATAAATAGAATTAAATTTTGAAAGAAAATGTCATATTTTAATTTTATTTATAATAATTGTTTTAAACTCTTTAAATAATATTTATTAATGAAACAAAAATGACAAAGCAAATACAAACTTACGTTTTATCTTTCCAAATAACTGACGATGAATTGTGAAATAAACAAAATTGTTGAATCTCTGAAAAAATTGATGACGGTGTGGGGGGTGAGCTAATACCGCCTGTTTATTACAGAACAGTGCTACCATACATCTCCAAGTCAATCGTTAGTAGAAATTATCCAATTAAAATTTTTTTTTTCGTTATGATCCTGATTCTCAAATTTGTCAATTTTTTGTTTATTTTCAAGATTATAAAAAAATTTCTTACGCTGATGATGACACGTTCATGTGCTAATTACATCGCATTTTATATTTTCCCAAAAACTCTTATCATTAAAATCACATGAAATATTTTTTGGAATTATATTATTTTTTTGTGAAGATATTGATTAAACAATACTTTATTTATTCAAGAAATTAATTTTTCTTCGAGTTATAGTGATTTTATTAACACGAAATTTACGGGCCTTTTTCGTAATATATACGAAATAATTAAAAAAAAATATTTTAAACATCTATAGTGCTTTATTTTCATTTTGTTTAATTCATGCATTTAAAAAAATTGATATATAAAAATATAACTTTAGTAAAGATGTATTTTGTTTTAAAAAAATAATACATTTTCGCTGAGAATAAAATTAATGATGGTTTCATTATATTACGTGATCGTATATTAATAAATACTGAAAATTTCATTAAAATTGGTTGATTTCTTGAATTTTGGTGAATTTTTAAGGGAGGGTCAAAATGTTTTTACATTTTGGGGATCGACCAGTGATTTTGCACGTACAAATTTGTTACATTAGGACTCGGGTTAACTTTGACCCCGTCTTGGGGTTAAGGTCAAAGTAGGGGTTGGGGTTAGCAATAGAGTTAGGGTAAAGGTTAGGGCCAACGTTAGCGCGGGCCCTAATGTAACAAAGTACCCAAAAAACAAAAAATAAATTATTTTATTTCCGAAAGAAAATAACATTTTTACTATTTTCCCCCAAAAAATCAAACAAAAAAATTGCATTATATTTTCCGAAAAGAAAACCATCAAACTACCTATGTGAATACTTATTTTTGTAAAATTTGTTTAGCTGTGGTTTGTTCGTTTTTTATTTGTATATATGTATTTTAGTTTGATTTTCTTCGTCGTAATTTATCGGCTGCCAGTCTTCAATTTAGCGTTTGGCAGTTTTCGCCTCATCGTGCGCTTCCGTAACCTGCCCGAACGTTGATGACGCGAAGTCACGGAAACATGGTGCGTCAGCTATAAGAGTACCCAAAATAATATATTTAGAGAGTTCTTGCGCTCCAAAAGTAATAAAATATGTTAAGGATTAAAAAAAAAATCTTCGAAAAGAATACTGAGAAAACTGTAAACGATAATATTGTACGCTGAGAGTGATCTCCCTTTGAATGTAATTTAAGAAAAAGTTATCAGGACGTCACGATTGTAGATCACATGATCAAAATCACTAGTATTGATTTACTCCTCTCCCGGAGTTAGGCATAAGGCCAGTTTTTATCTTACTCCCACAAGTAAGATGTGACCCACGGTCGGGTTAGGAAAGTGGGGTTTGAAAAGCCAGCGCCCGAGAGGTGAGCACTCTGGCCATTAAAAATTGCCTGGCCAGCCCCGTCGGCATTCCCCAGTAGGGGCGCCTCAGGCAGTAAGCAATAAACTTACTCCTCCCCAAAGAGGGGAGGCGAAGCCTGGGAGGGTGGACCTCCTAGAACTGAACAGGACAGACCCATAGACCGGCGTAAATCAAGCCCTGAAGGTCAATACAATACCAGTCTATAGGGTGCAGTATTTGGATGGGCCTCTGGGTGAATTTATAAAACAAGCAATCATACTAGCCTTAGTATGACTGCTTGTTTGATAAATTCACTCAACGTTCCCTACCCCGGCAAGTTGAACACTCTCTGACTGCTGGCTGTTCATGTCTGCCGATTGACATTCATAGACTTTCAATTCCCTTCTTTCCATGTTGATTAATGGTGGCCTGGAGGTAAGGGCGCAGCCTGTGGACTCGAAGGTGACTGGGTTCGAATCCTTAGACCAGCAGTAATTAACATTTTTTACACTGATGATTGCATAAAAAAGCATGAAACATTAGTGTCTGTAGATAAAAATAATAAATATAAGAATATTGAAAAATATTTTATATATATATATATATATATATATGTATATATATATTATATATATATATATATATATATATATATATATGTATATATATATATGTATATATATGTATATGTATATATATATATGTATATATATATATGTATATATATATATGTATATATATATGTATATATATATATATGTATATATATATATATATGTATATATATTTATATGTATATATATATATATATGTATATATATATATATATGTATATATATATATATGTATATATATATATGTATATATATATGTATATATATATATGTATATGTATATATATATATGTATATATATATGTATATGTATATATATGTATATGTATATATATATATGTATATATATATATGTATATATATATATATATGTATATATATATATATGTATATATATATGTATATATATATATATGTGTATATATATATATATATATATATATATGTATATATATATATGTATATATATATATATATATGTATATATATATATATATGTATATATATATATATATGTATATATATATATATATATGTATATATATATGTATATATATATATGTATATTAGGGGAGGTCGATTTTGAAACTGTAAATTATCGCACTCGAAGAAAGTTGCCAAATAATGTCAAAAGTTACCACAAGAAATATTTTTCTTCAAAACTTTGTATTTATTTGAGCATTGCAACTTTAAGATCAAATAAATCGAGATTTTTTCTCACAGCCTAGATTTCACCGGCAGATGTGTCGCCTTAAATTAAACCCGGGTTTTAACAAAAAAAAGTAATACATTACTTAATAATAAATATTTTAAAGTTTATTATTCCTTTTCTTAAGAAATTAAATGTACATATTCAAATTAAAAAGGAATAAAACACTATAATATTTAATGTTATATATAAATAATTATTTATTTACATAGGCGTTTTATTTATTGGATATTTTTTATGGTATTCACCGGTTGAAAATTCAACGAGCGAATTTGAATTCACGTGTTGATTTTGTGTTTACAAATGTAATTATCACAAATATATATTGAATTGTCGAGCGCTGGCTTATCTAATCCCACTTCCCCGACCTTTTGTCACACCTTACCTTGTGGGAGTTAGATAAATAAAAACTAGTTCAGCCAGGGTTTTTTAACCCACCAAATAAACCGGTATCGTCCGGGTCTTTGGGTCTGGATTCACGCCCGTCTGTCCGTCCTGTGCAGTTCTAGGAGGTGCACCTCCCAGGTTTTGCCTTCCCTCTTTGGGGAGGAGTAAGTTTATTGCTTACTGTCTGAGGCGGCCCTATCGGGGAATGCCGACGGAGCTGCCCAGGCAATTTTTAAATGGCCAGAGTGCTCACCTCTCGAGCACTGGCTTTCTCATCCCACTTTCCTGTGTCAATCTTACCTTGTTGGAGGTAGATAAATAAAATCTAGTTCAGCCAGGGGATTTTACCCCACCAAATAAATCGGTATCGTCCGGGCCTTTGGGTCTGGATTTACGCCGGTCTATTGGGGCTTGTCCGTCCTGTGCAATTCTAGGAGTTGCACCCTCTCAGGCTTTGCCTTCCCTCTTTGGGGAGGAGTAAGTTTATTGCTAACTGTCTGAGACGCCCCTACAGGGGAATGCCGACGGGGCTGCCCAGTCAATTTTTTAATGGCCAGAGTGCTCACCTCTATAGCGCAGGCTTATCTAATCCCACTTTCATGACCTTGTGTCACATCTTACCTTGTTGGAGGTAGACAAATAAAACTATTTCAGCCAGGGGTTTTTACCCCACCTAAAATATTATATGTATTGGAGTTGATGGGAGAATGGATAAGGACACATTGATGTATAAGGAAATTGTGGATGAAAATAGACAGAGAATTATGAAAAAAACTAAGGGACCAGAACACCATTTAACTTTTACAAAAGAAACACCATGTGAAAGTAAATATCTGACACAGAGTTCTTCCTAATAGTGGTGCAACAGGTGCTGTTCATGCAGATCAAGTGGTGGATGTTTTGCATGAATTCCACAGTGAGAACAGTATCAAGGCTATACTTGTTGACAACACTAATACCAACACAGGTTGCTAAGGTGGAATGGTTGCAATTTTAGAAAAAAAACTTTAAAAATCTTCACACAATTGGTTGCTCTTTGCATCATAATGAACTACCTTTCAGAGCCCTTTTTAAAAACATAGATGGTTGCGCAAAGGGCCCTACAACATTCAGTGGCCCTCTGGCGAAAATTATGCTCAAATGATTGCCATGATTTACCCCAAATATCATTTTCCACTATTAGCAATCCTCTAGAGTCAATTTTTAAAATTGATGAAATACATGATCTTAGTTCTGACCAAAGACTCCTTTATGAATACACAGTAGGTATTTCTAGAGGTAAGGTTGACTCTAGATATACCTCCTGGAAAATTGGTCCTTTAAACCAAGCAAGATGGTTAACTTTGGCCATCAGGCTCATGTGTTTATGGACTCGTGGTGCATACCAACAAAGGCACACGACAAAACTACACTATGTAGTAAATTTTATTGTAAATGTGTATGCCACTTCTTGGTTTGAAATTAAAAGAAATAGTAAATTCCACAATCAGCAAGTGCACATTTTTAATATGACCCAGAGGATTAAGGAGCACCCTCAGGAAATCCAAGATATCACATTTAGAAATATACAAGGTAATACATTTTGTTTACTGCCTGAAAACTTTCTATATTCCATGGTTAAATCTGAAGAGATTGAAGTAAGAGAAGAAGCTTTAAAAAGAATTTTGGCCATTAGGTAAGTAATATTTATTCATATATTTCTGACTCAATTATTTATTCCAATTTATAGA